>CM040239.1:161354292-161962183 GCA_022545495.1 Chrysanthemum lavandulifolium | reverse complement strand
CATGATGAGTTTGAAATGAGTATGATGGGAGAACTAAGTTTCTTTCTTGGTCTACAAATCAAAAAACTAGAAGATGGTATATTCTTTAATCAATCCAAATACATAAAAGAAATGCTAAAGAAATTTGGTTGTAAGAGTCAAAACCTATAAGAACACTAATGTCATCCGATACTAAACTTGTAAAAGATGAAGACGGTGAATCCGTTGATAACACCAAATACCGTGGCATGATTGGTAGTCTTCTATCTTACGGCTAGTCATTGGGATATCATGTTTAGTATTTGTCTATATGCTAGGTTTCAAGAAGAACCTAAAACTTCACACCTAGAAGCCGTCAAAAGAACTTTTAGATACATTAAGGGTACGACTCAATTGGGTTTATGGTCTCTTAAGGGAACAAGGGTAGAAACTATTGTATATGTGGATTCTGACCATGTAGGTGATTATGTTGACCGAAAGAGTACATGTGGTGTATGTACTTTTATGGGATGTTGTTTAACATCTTGGTTCTTGAAGAAGCAAACGGCATTGGCCATATCAACAACCGGAAATAGAATATGTCTCCGCAAGAAAGCATGCCAACAAGCACTATGGATGAAACAAGCGTTAGTTAACTACGACATTCATCTAAGTGACATAGCCATTTTATGCGACAACAAAGGTGCTATCGACTTAAGCAAAAATCTGGTGTTGCACTCTCGTACAAAGCATATAGAGATCCGGCATCACTACTTAAGAGACAATGTTCAAAAGGGAAACATTTCTAATGAGAAAGTATCATCCGAAGACAACATAGCCGACGTCCTCACCAAACCGTTGAAGCGGGAACAATTCAACTTGCTTCGTCTTGGTCTTTGTTAGGTCACCGCTTTACAAACACAAGTTATAAGAGAAGAGATAAAGGCGGATGAACAAGTATCACACACACACACGCTAATATGAAGACCGGTTAGGCGTAGAGTATGTGAAAAGAAAACTTGAACAACCAACCTCAAATGAGGGTTTACAAGATTATTTATAGGAGGAACCTAGGCAACACCCTAGTTCCCATCCTTTCTTATGTGGCTTGGGCCTAAGCTTATGGGCCTCTACATAAGCTTGACCTTAAACAAACATAAAGGCCATAATAAAGCTACCTATTACATATGAAATATAAATACTTGAAATCATGTTTAGAGTGATTCCAACAATCTCCCTCAAGTATATATGAATGTAAACGGTGAAGGCGTTGATGTAATAGTAGCAAGGACGCCTTCGACATTCTTCTTTCTTGTGAGAGGAATTGTCTTGATTTGAACAATCTCCCCAGTAGAGAGATCGCTATCTTTGAACGCTTATGCTCGACGCCATCTTTAACTTTGTTCTTTGATCATTGTTCTTTGTGGTGAAAGTGATAGTATGTTGTTATGCGCATCACCGCTTCAGTTCGCTTGTTTGCTCGGTCTCTACGCCATTCTTCAACATGCTCACACGCCTATGACGTTGGAATTCAACATCGATGAAGTTCTCTAAGTCTTTAACTTTGTAGATTCTTTGGTTGACGAAGAATCATTCGACGGTTGTGTTGCTTTTGAATAGAACTTCCATTGGTGATGATGTTGGCGTGAGCATGAGAAGAGTCAAGACGATCATCCCGCCCGAGCTTCCATAAGAAGAAAACATTTCAAACGGTTAGTAATAAGCTGTTTCCAGACTTACAAGTTTGAACTTCGAGTGTTAACAAAGATAGTGTGAAACACAACTCTAGTTCTTACAAAGGCCGCTCTCGAACTGGAGTCCCACAAGTGAGATAACGCGATGTACCGGCACATCTACATTCAGATGAGTCGAGGTACACCAAGCATCACCTCACGATCAGAGACGTTTGAGACACACCGCGTAATCCACGGGAGTTACCGGCGACCGCTTGTCGGTCGTGCGATGTTGACCCCGGCAGAGTTTCCATTCAATCACCGAGGATCGCGGATGTGAACCTCTCATAAATGTTCTCGACAGATTGCTAAGATCCGTGAAGGACTCGATATGAACCAGCGATGATCTTATTTGTTGATCATCAAGTGATTAAATGTCAAGTGTTCCTAAGAGATCTTTTGATGAATCTCGGCTCTAGACTCAATAGTGCGTTTGTTTTTCCGAGCGGAGACTAGGAGAGGGTCTCCTTTTTCAATACCAACGATCTCTAAGAGAGAGCCAATAGTTTATGTAGTGTTCTGTGAGAATGAAACAAGATTCTCGCTGAGAGAAACTTGAGTAGCTAAGAAGGTTTAGTGCATGCATCCATCGGGTCCATGACGACTTTTAATCTTCAATACCGGTGTCACTAAGTGACAACCAAGAGTATATGAATTGAACCCTTGTCTCCTAAGTTGAATAACTGAGGGCTATTTCTTTTCACCCTTTACTTTACATTTCTTTTGATTCTTCAACTCCTTCTTTCTCCGATTCTCATTTTCTCCTTTTATAATCATTCCTAAGGACTTCTAACACTAACTAATGGTAGTGTCCTTGGGTAGATCCTCCTACTCTGGCGGATCATAGGACAGTTATTCCTAACCTTAGTCACCTTAAAACTCCATGACTAACCTATGTTTGCCATTAAACCACCGTATGTGAAAATATCTCTCAAAGGGTTTGTTAATGAAAAACATGTTTGAACCACGGTGAGAGATGAAGTTTTGCATAAATACTCCCTCCACATGTGCTTAATAGTTTTAATGGTTAAATGCACAAGTGAGGAAAGAGCGCGACTTTTGAATTGATCCATCAAGATAGACAATCCCCATGAGACACGGTTACGTTGCATAGTTAAAGAGTTACATTGTCGCTTTTAGGTGACAACTAGCTCTAATAACTACCTTGAAGGTGTAGACAAGCCTCTAAAGGTTGTCATACCCGTCGAGTTCATGTCTATCAAGAGTTTCTCGAATGGTACTTTCTACTTGGACAAGTCCTTTGCGAGACACGTTTACATTACTAGCGAACTAGCTTGAAATTATTACCCGTCGTGACAAGTCTTTTCGAGTTACAAACAGTTTAGTACCGTCAATTTGTTGGTTAAGTCCGAGGTACCTGATTCATTGCATTTTGTACAACATATTTTTATCACACAATTTTCTCCCCTCAAAAATGGCATATGAGAATGTTATTTTGAAATGTTCGAGAATAAATATGACCATTTCGAGTGTTGGGAAGATGACCACTATGAACAATTTGTGAACAAAGTTTTCATCAAATACTCCCCTCAACTAGTGATATAAACGGTTGAGGTTTTAAATCATATGGAAGTACTTGTCTTTTGAGAAAAACCTGAAAATGAAAGGTTTGATAGGTTTTACTCAAAATAAGAAGCTTCGCTCCTTTTATAAGGATTGTGGCAATCGAGGCGCACTACATGGTCCTTTCTTGACAATTACGGGTTGTACCATCGTTATGTGTGCACAAGCCATTGACATATAAAATCATGCATCCAAAATTATATGAAGGAAACAATTCGCGGGTACCAGAAGTGCAGTGATATTCCCGTGAGTGCGCACAGGCGCTGAAAGCCGTGATGTTTCTCCGGTCGACCACCAACATAGCTCTCCAATCGTGCGAACAACCGCTCATCAATCATGGTGATGATGCGCCTCACATCCCTCCTTTCTTGAGAATTCCAGTAGCAGAGACCCAACTTTCAGCGATATCCTTCAAACTGCACGCCAATCCATCCCTAACCGCCTTCAAGGTATGATCCCGACTACGAAGTTCACTACACGCCATTAAGCGGTTTCGTTGAAGTTCACCGCGTAAACAACTCGAATGGTTTCTCGATGAGCGTATATTGAGATCGGGAAGAGTAAGCGTTGGAGGAGCGAGGTTGACACGGCGTCGATAAGATTCAACGACCATCCGGATATCTTCAACACGCTCTTTGATCACGATGCGCCTAATGAGGATGAGAACCGACTTGATAAATTCACGCTGAACTTCAACGAGAATTGTCTCATACGACCACGCTTTGGCAAGGTACATGTCTTCGATGTCGCTGAGGACAAGTTCTCAAAGTCGACCTCGAGAATCCATAGTCCTGCTCATCTTGTCGTTGACTATGATATTCTTTAAGAATGTAGTCCCACTTAGACTTGAGATCAATGTGTTTGATGGCGATGTCCTTGGAACTATACACTTCATGTTTAGACTTCAACCGGCGACAGAGTAGATTCTTCGCTCGTGCCAATGATGAATCCCATACAATGCATCTTGGTCGTATGCTTGCACGCTGTCGAAAACAAGTGATTTGCACGTTCCTCGATAGCTATGCGGTTTGAGTAAATAGTCACGGGAATGGAAGAGTCAATGATGTAGCGATTTTCGTGAACCATCGCTACCGTGTAATAGAAAATCCAGTGTCTGTTAAAGAAGTATCGAATGGAACCGTGGTTCGTCTGTTTCGCCAATGGTTGGTAGGGTTTGGTCCAATCGTGTAGTATGTAGGTTGTCCTTTGTGTGAAGTCAATGTTTGCTTCCGGATTGAGCCAATCCATGTTGTTAGACATAGCTCGAGCGATGTTCTCAAGATGATATTCGACCTCGGGCGCCAGAGTCAGTTTTCCATAGTTGAAAAGCTTCATTTTGATTCGCTTCAACTCGATTTTGTCATTTTCTTCACATGGAACTTTTCTTGCAATAGTTTTGCGTGCTCCAATGTAGAACCGATCGCCATTCTTGACCTTCATCGTGGTAGGAGTTTGATTGACAAGTGTGGAGAACCATTCAAACTCTTCGGTTTTATCGTCATCTAGCTATGTTACGACTCCAGCCGAGTCGCCCGCTTCTTTTGGAAAGCCTTGAGGATGATAATTGGTTTCGCACTTGTTTGGGTGAGGCGGGTTGTTGTCGGGGCTCAAGGACTCTTCATCGCCACCACCCGTATACTCAAAGTAATCACCGCTTTATGAGTCGGGGGTGGTAACTCGAGAATCGTCCCGAGGTGTATCGATGAAGATCGAGGGTGAGAAGACTTTGTTGAGAAGAAGTCCGCGCGGAGGAGGTGGCATCAAGTAGATTTACCGATCGCTTCGACGCTTAGGTGCGTAGTCCTTATCCTTATCATCGTCATCTCTTGGTCGTTTGGGTTGATCACCGACTCCTTGCATGATGATCCGAGTTGAAAGTCAAGTAGAGTTTCAAAAATTTGGCTTCATCCGGCGTAAACGCTTCGCATCGCTTTGACATTTGCATCACAAGTTTAGCGATTAACTTTCATTCTGAGAGATCGACTTCTTTTGGCCATTGTATGTTTAACCAATGCTACGATGTTAGGGGTGAGTTGTCCGAAAATACTCTAGTCACACCGGGACAAGGTCGAGAAGAAACTTGTGGTATGATCTCTCGTCGCCTTCTCCGTTCCTTTTGGACTTTAGGAACGATATCCCAAGGTACTTGTTAGTGTATCCTTCGATCATTTCGCTCAGCCTCTTTTCGATGACTCTTCATGAACTTCGAACAAATTCCTTTCTTTCTCCATCTTGTCTTTCTCATCATTTAAGCATCGAATTTGGTCAAGAAACCAATTCATTTTTCCGTAGTATGTCCTTCTTTCTCGACTTGTTGGATGTACCTTTCACAATCTTCGATGAGTCCGAGAACCAAGATTTAGGTGGTTTCTTCAACGATTGGGATGATGATCCGTTGTCTTTGTTGATGGTGGTTGTGATGAATGAGACGAAGAACTGATGATGAGGAGACATGAGGAGACTTCATGTCCTTAGGAGTTTCGAGGTTTTCTCCTTCGAGTGTGTTGGGTGTGTAGAAGAGACTTTGTATAATCATCCTCGCCATCCTTAGACTATTCTTTCTCGCTATCTGCTTTCAAAATCATACACAATAGTGTCCTCCACAGTCGTTGTTGTTGCGTAAGAGTGGTGGCACCGGATCCCTTTATCGGGTCGCTTAACCGCATCAGATCTCGAGAGAGGGCGCCCACTTGATCCTCCGGCCACCCATTTGATCTTTAGCAAATTCTTCTACCTTTTGAAGGTGTCTCGACTTTGTGAAACTTCTTCTGTATGATTGATCCAGCTTGCTCTTCTTCATCTTCGTAGCTTTCATCCCGAGGCACAAGTGCGAGTCTTCCTTTTCCTTTAATAGTTCGAGGACTTGGAGGTTTTGGCACCGAGGATTTTCATCCTTGCGCTTCGTAGTATGTGAACTCTTCATACGTGTCGGTAGCCTCGAGTCCTCGCCCCCGAGCCGCCTTTGCGGTTCAAGTGAAAGGATCAGAGTGGCTTCGAGAAGGAACTTTCTTCTTAGGGGCGGGTTTCCTCTTTGGAGTAGGTTTCTTCTTTGGAACATTCCTTTGACTATCTCGTACTTGTGACACTTCCAAGACTTCCTTTTCGGGTTCTCCTTACGTGTGTTCCAAGATTTTTCGTCGAGATGACCAACTTTGCCTTGTCCGACCTTCGTGATACCTTTTGTACGATTCGAGCTTTCGACATCTTCGCCAAGGAAATGGCAAAGACAAAGACCTTGTTTCTTTGTAGACGCTTCCTTGATTCTCGATGATAGAATAGGTTCCGTAAACATGTCGTGATTGTCGGGGTCATTGAGCCTCGGGAATGTCGATGAAGTCCAAGTGCTCTCGGATCAACAATTTAGTATATCCGATGTAGGGAATCTTTGAGCCAAGTTTGTTGAGAAATGACATCATGTCATCCCAAATCGAGCTCGATAGCGATGTGTTTCTTGTTGACCAATGCCCGAATATTTGCAGCCCATGAGTTTAGGGTGCTCATAACCGCCATCGCGACCGTAAATGCACTTGGTGATGATCATGTATAGAGTTCTCGTGGTCGAGGAATACTCTTAAGCTCTACATGAGAATGCTTGGTGATTATTCACCGTAGCCTCGTCATAACCGATATTGATTAAGAATTGGAGAGTGAGCTCTTGTTGGTGTGGTATATAGTTTGGTCGGATCGACATCGTGAATTGGGAGAACGAATTTAAGTCTGCAGTGTAATGGTGACTTGTTTGTGATTGTAGTCACCGTCGCGATGAGTTTGTCCTTTGACCCTTTCCATAGTGTTCCGGCTGCTGGATGTAGATCTCGTGAGCGATTGCGAGTGAGTAAGCATGTTACGATAAGGATGAGTCCTCGAATGTCAATAGCAATTAAACACGAAGATTCGGAGCAAGTGAGGGTGTCAAAGTCAACACGGAGATTATTCTTTCCTATCTTCATTGGATAGCCATGAGGATAGATATCGACAATGGAGAGAACTTGGTGCATCCACATTCATTTGTTCACCATGTCGTGATCTCGAAATAACATTAGCCAAAAGAACCAACATATCGAAAGACATAATGTTAGTCAATGAAGGTCTCATTGTCTAGTTATTGAATGTACAAAGGATAATGATTGTTACGAGTCCTAAGTCACTTGTATGTTCAATAGTCCAATGATGTCAAGAAATGTTTCGTGAGTTGGTTAACTTTAAGTTTTAAAGTTTATTTTATCACTTATTGTTCACAACATATCAAACAATTTAAGTTTATTAGTGACATTTTGGATTCGTGATGATATGATTAGTTTATTTACAAGTTTGTACACGTAACAATTCATAACGAAGGTATGATCTCGGCTTATGCGTAGGATTGGTAAAGTTATGCGTGAGCGGGAATGACATATGCGTGGCGTAAACTTACGCGTGGGATCCTAACTTACGTGTAAGAAGTGTTACGCGTGGGAAATAGGGGACCTTATGCGTGAGATTTACGCGTAGGCATATATTAACCTTACATGTAAGGCTACTCGTAAGAGTTGACCTTATGCGTGAGGTCATTGTTTACGCATATCCTTCACGGGATATCGTGGTCCCATATGTAGAACCTTATGCGTAGAAGCTACGCGTAAGACTAATCTTACGCATAACAAGCTACAGCGTGGGTGATTCTTATGCGAGATTAACAACAACCTTGATTACGAAATTTCGTGTTGCAAGCACGAAATAAAGCATCATATCATCAAAGTTAAACACATAACATTCGTTTAAGACAAATCAAACCACATTTACACAAGAGAACGATTCGGCAGAGAAAATCTTACGCGTAGACTAAACCCTAATTCTACGCGTATGAAATCTAGCCATGGATTATGCACCAAAGTTTTTACGGTATATCATAGAAGTTGTGAGAGCATGTAGACCAAGTTTTAACACTTTTATGCGATGAATCAAAATACCCAATTTTAGAACATTAAACCTAATTCTAATTTCGAATCAATTAAGGTTTACGGGTGGTTATAAGGCATGGATATCATCAATTCATCATCACATAAGCATAACACAACAACCTTTTGACCAAATCACTTCACATTGAAAATACCCAATTCGACTCATAAACCCTAATTTTCAAAATCATCAATTCGTGTTTACGGGTGGGTTTTGATGGTTAAAATGGCATTCATGATGTATAAGAAGCGTTTTGACACAAACCATATAACCAAAAACACACACAATGATTATGTGTTCATACGCTTATGCGTAGAACACATAATCACGCCAGAACTACACTTTTTAGCCGTTGGATTTGCATGATATTAAAACCCTTAGCTTAAAAACATGTTTAGATCATTAAAACACTTACAAATTGATGATCGAACAACGGTTCTTGAATGAATCTTAGGCGAGATGAGTTTAGGTTTAGTAATAAATGTGAGTGAAAGAATTAGGTGAGAGGTGTTTTATTAAAGTTAACTTTAAACTTTTGGCAAGATTGGTCCTCCACCTTTTCCTTTTCATCCAAAGCCATTTAACTTAGTTTTGGTTATCAAACAACGATTTTAAGGAAAAAACATGACAACACCCCTCGACTTGAGAAAAATTTCTGAAAGGTTATTAATTTAAGTCAGGAGTGACTTTGAACGAGAAAGTGTACCACCATTTGTAAAGGAATCAACCGTGATATGATAACATGCAAGTACGAGATGTTTTGAAACGAGTTAATAGTTTATTTTCTCCCTCAACACTTGATCGGAAAAATCTTGAATTTTGAAAGATTGAAGTGTTGACTAAGAAATGTACTTGTCATGTTGAAAGAAATATAGATTAGGAGAATATTTTTGTTGTTTTATCGGATTTTATATTTTTGTATTTTGTTTTGAGAAGATATTCTGAAGATGTTTTGGTGTTTGATGTGTTTTTAAGATCGTTTTAAGAGGTCATCCAATTCCTCTTGAGTCAAACACCTCATACCAATCCGGTGGACCAACTCATTAAACCTAGCGGAGGCAAGGCTTTGGTGGCAGATCGCAATTGGTATTCGGTACCCAAAGTATAATTCAACCAGACCACATTCTACGTGGTCCTTGATGAAATGATAGCGAAGATCGATGTGCTTTGATTTCGAAAGTCGAATCGAGTTGCACGAGATTGCAATGGCACTCCGATTTTCGCGAGACATCGAGATTCATCAACACGTAACCATAGTCTTTGAGTTGTGTTCTCATCCGAATGACTTGAGCACAACACGCGGACATGGCTACATATTACGCTTCGGTTGATGACGATGTACAATCACGCTTTGATTGCCAAGACACCAGTTTATCACCGAGAAATTGTAGAGCTCTCAAGTACTTTTCTTGAGTCTAAGCATCCTGCGTGATCGTCTGGCGATTAGTTCAAAACCGTAATCCCCGGATACGGATCCCCCAGTTAATGGTTCCGCGATGTATCGAAGGATTCTTTTAGCCTCGAGAGGTGGGTTTCGGTTGGTCGCGGATCGATAACGGGAGCATAGATAAGCCAAGAAAGACAATATCAGTCTCGCTAGTGTTAGATACATGAGGACCCAATAATACTTGGTATTTGGTAGGGTCAACCAATTTCCATGTAAATCGAGATCAACTTCTTGGTATGTGCCATTGGTGTGGCATAAGTATCACAGTTGTCATTCCAAATTTGTTTAACAGTTCGAGGGCATATTTGGGTGACTCAAGAAAATACCACGGGGTGATTGATGAACTTGCGATCCTAGAAAGAACGTAAGTTCACCCATCATGGACATTTCAAAATTTTTCTTTATTAGTTTTGCAAAGCGATTGAAAACTTTTATGTGTTGACCCAAAATGATGTCATCCACGTAAATTTAAACAATTAAGATGTGTGCCCGTGATATTGTATAAAAAGAGTTGGGTCAACCGAGCCTTTGGTGAAATTATTGGCAATGAGGAAAGATGATAGCTTGTCGTACCATGCCCAGGGGCTTGTTTGAGACCATAAAGAGCTTTGTTCGGTTTGTAGACATGGTTGGGAACTCGGGATCAACGAATCCATCGGTTGGTCGACATAGACCGTTTCTTTAAGTTGTCCATCGAGAAATCTTTGTTTGACATCCATCGATAGACCGTCATATTCATATGAGCCGCGAACGCGAGGAATATTGAACAACCTCAAGGCGAGCAACCGAGCAAAAGATTCTTCAAAGTCTATTCCTCTTCCCGACGATAACCTTTAGCAACTAGCCGTGACTTGTTTGGATAACATTCCTTCAAAGATCCAATTTGTTTTCCAAATCCATTTTAAACCAATGGCGTAGACCCTCGTTGGTCTTTCAACCGCTCCCATACTTCAAGACGTTTGAATTGGTTGAGTTCTTCCCGCATGGATTCAATCCATTGTCTTTTGTCATTGCATCCTTAATGTTTTAGGTTGATTGGCGAGACGGTGAGTGCATAAATGCAATGTTCACCGTTCGAGTGAAGACGTTGTCTCAGAACGGCCGGTTGATTCGGGTTGCCAATAATGTTAGCGAGAGGATGGTCTTTTGTCCATCTATGTGTAGAGGTTGATGTTGGTATACATTGTGCGATTTTGAGGATTCAAATGGTTTGTTGAAGATTCGCGACATCGGTGCGGCGATCTCATTGGCAAACGGGTTGAAGAACGATTTGGATCAAAATCTGCGGGTGGGGTACTTCATTGAATATCATCAGTTGGTTCATCATTGTTGGGCGGTGTGTTCAAGCGTTGTGTTGGAGTCAGCGGTGTAGGTGCATCTTCAACAAGAGTTGTTGTAGCAGTGTATCGTATAGGAATATTATCGGGTTGTGCAATGAAACAATGGATACACGTGAGCACGTTCATCAATATCGTCGCGAGCGCAGGAGCAAATAACCTTTCCATTTGTTGACGAGTTAATGAGGGCTTTCTTGGTGATGATGGGGTTGAGGAAGTTTAAGCGGTTGTGACCGGGTTCTAAGTCGATATACTCGAAGCCATTTCCGTGAGTTCATCGAAATGAGCATGAATCGTTTCCATTACCTCCTTAGTTCGACGATTCCAGTTAGGAAACCTTTAGAATTGTCACGGTATCCAATAAAGACTCAATATCGCCTTTGGCTTTGAGCTTTCCAAAATCATCACGATCATTATTTGGATAGCAAGGGATCCAAATACATGAAAGTGTTTGAGGTTCGGTTTATAGTTGTGGACAAGCTCGAAGGTGTTTTGTTGTGGCGTTTTGTGATCATAGAGCGGTTTGAGTATAGCATGTAGTAGATACAACCACGCCCATAAGTGTCTGGAAGTTTAGCATTGATTAACATTGTTCTTGCGACTTCCACTAACGTTCGGTTTCGTCTTTCAACAACTCCGTTTTGTTCGTGTGTACATGCAATAGATGTTTGATCTTTGAATTCCCACTTTCTCATAAAATTCACGAAGAGTTTTGTTAACAAATTCGGGCCTTTGTGCATTACGATGATTACGACGGTGTTGTGAGTCGAACACAGATCTTTGAGAAAGGTGATGATCATTTGTGGAGCTTGGTCTTTGCTACGAAGAAAGTAGACCCAAGTCCATCGTGAGTAGTCATCAACAATTACTAAGATGTAGCGTTTGCCATTGATCGTTTGCAGCGATCGGGCCACACAAATCCATGTGAAGAAGATGTAGCACATCTTTGAGTCGTGTTCCACCTTTGAAGGAAAATGAGCACGAGTGCTTTTACCTTGTTCACGGTGAGCAAAGGTGATCTTTGAATACCAAATCGCGGGAGTCCTTCAACGAGTTTGTGTCGAGCAAGGTTGGTGATGGTTTGAAAGTTTAGATGTGAGAGATAGCGGTGCCATAGCCGAGGATTTTGTAGATGTTGCCTTTGAAAGTAAGCAAATGGGAGAGGAAGCACCCATGTCTTGCATAGAGATAGTGTAGAGACTAGAATTACGCGAGCCGGACATAAGGTCGTTTCCTTGTAGGTCACGAATGAAACAAGTTTTCTCCCGAAAGCAACCTCCAAATCTCCATCACAAAATTGACCTCTCGAAAATAGATTGTGACCGAGGCCTTCCACATAGTAAACCCTCTTGATTTCGATGTTCCCATTAACATAATCTCAGTAGCCCATGATAGTTTGTGAGTGATCGTTCCCGAATCAGCGGTGCCAATGAACTTTGCAATAAAGTTTGATAACAGTTTAAGGTTGCTGTCGTGTCGGGAACATCCGCTATCAACAACGAGAGAATGATCTCAGATCACTGCATTACAGATGACACGGATGGAATAAGTAGATGTGGAACCCGAAATGTTAGAGGGTTCCAAGCGTGCACGTTAGACATACACACATTGACAATTTTAGGCATCCATTTAAATCCTAGTGTGTTATATATCCATTTCGCCATCTATAACTACTCTTTGCTTTAGTCTTAGTGAAAACACTAGGTGGTACTACATTCTTGGGAGGTGAAGCGGAGCTCTTGTGATAGCAATGGTTGCCTTAGAATCTAAAGAAGGTGGTTTACCAAGCACGGACTTAGAATGATTAGTGGGCCTAGAGGTATTCCGATTCTTAGGATTCCGTAATCGAGATTATAGTTTTAGCAACACATTTGTCATGACAATCGAATTCATACTCTTCGACAAATAACACAAGGTGCATCGATGAATATCAAAAGTACTTAACGGTTTAGCATTCGTTACATCACTATTTGTATTACATTTGCAGACGCAACATCTATAGTGGAAGCAACATGATTTTATTGAGTCCTAGGGTGTTCTTCTACTTTAGCATTCTTTATTGATCTTTTCTTAGGTCGCAACTTCCTATTCTTGATTGAGTGCTCTAGGGTGTGAAGTGCGGACGTTTGGAAAAGATGCAACTATTCTGCTTCAAGAGAGGGAAACACATTAGCAACTTGTGATTTGGCGATTGGGAATTCTAGGTTCACGATTACTAAGTGTGGTGGTGCTAATCTCTTAATCACGATGGCGGAAGTGGTGCATACTTTCCTAACATTTCCGTAACTTAGAGATGGTGTGAATCGATCTTGATTTTCGAATGAATATTACCGGCAAAATTCATGACTTCTCTAGTGTGAGCAAGATAGTGATCAAGTTCGTTTGATGCTTCAAGTCGAGTCTTTTGAGTAAATCAAATATGACACCATATTCTGTTTAACTTTTAAAGTTCTTGTTCATATTTTGAGATTTGACTTTTCAAAGACACGTTTTGATCATCCATTTGCTCAATTTTAGGATCGGAAGATTTTGCACTCAACCGAGCGATTTTCTTTTGAAAACCGAGTTGATGGTTGTGAATATCTTTTCACACCAATGAAGACGACGTTTTGCATTGTAAATTTCCGTGTGTAATCGTTTATTTTCGACTTTTAAAGACTCGATCCGAAGCACATTATAGGTGTTCTCATGATAACAGCTTTCAACAATATCAGCAGAGATATAATCGGATGCAAATGGCAAGGCATGAAGTAACACAATATTATGGATATCGACCTGAGATAACATCTTCCAAGAGTCGATCAACATCTTTTCTCAATAGTTTCTTTTATGTTTTGTGTTCGAAATAGATGTTTCTATTTTCTCAAAACGTTTTCATTACCCCAAGTTCCTTATGAAAATCCTTTTCGAGCAATTGCACAACTTTTCAAGTTTTTAACATTAGGTAAAAGATTTTTCCGAAAAATGTCTCTTTGTTCTCGCGCCAGAGGCAATTGAAAATGTTCAACTTTGATTTCGGATCGATATTCTATCTCATGTTGTAAAATTTTGAGGTCGACCATGAAAATGTCAAAATATCGAAGGATTTTTCGATTTTCGTGTTTTGAGTTTACTTCACTAATGGAAGGTAAAGGACCATAAGTTTGTGCAAATTACATTTTGGGATTAACATTAGAAGACTCTGTGTTTTGATGATAACCCTTGGTGTGTTAGAAGAATCCGTTGGTGTGGAAAGTGACCGCGCTTTTATAATTAAAGGTTTGTTGTAAACAACATTTTTAATTTTGATCGAATCTCGTCTTCGCATCTAATTCCTCTTGACGATGATATTCAACAACACTCATGACAAGATTATCAATTTTGTATTACTTTGGAAACTTGTGAGTTGGTTTGAATGTTTTTAGTGAAAGCTTTGGTTTGTAATCACTAGATTTTTCCATATCCATTTGGATTGGGTTTTAAGGTAAACTTTTCAATAGTCAGCATCGATTCACCATGTTTGTAAACAATAGTTTTAAACTCTTTAAGTTTTTTTGCAAGCCGAGAATTTCGTCAAGAAGGTCATCTACCCGATTCGTTGAATGCTTTTGTATGCGGAGAACTTTTGACAATTTAACAACTCGACCTTAGCTTTTGATTTTCCAAGGTGAGAGCGTTAATTTGCTTTTTATGTTCATGTTTGAGTTGTTCTAATTCGCACAACAAAGCATTCTTCGAGGCTGCTAGATCACGATCCGTCTCTAAGTATTTTTCATTTTGATGAGATTTTGCAAAAGCGGCTTCAAAACCTTTTCACGGTTTTCTTGAGTTTTGAAAAAGTTGAGTTGCATTTGTAAGCATTCAAAATCCTTGGTTAACGATGCATTTTACTTTTAAAGATTGATTTAATGCATAACATTCCTCCATTTTGATTTTATGGTCTTGAATTAACCGAGCAAAATCCGGATGAGGCAACAGATCATCTTGTTCAATGTGAGTCTCAACATGATCATTCTTGAGATCCTCAAGTACAACCACGAGTCAATTTGATTATCAAAGGAAACCATAAGGTCATCTTGATCGTCAAGTGTAACTCTGTGGTTAACTTGAAAATCATCGAAAAAGATGTAGAAGACTCATTTGGAGCGATCGATCCTTGCGGATTCGAGATATTAGCGGAGAGATTAGTTCAGATATGATGATGGTTTGTTCGGCACTGAGACAAGCCATCGATTGTCATACATCGGGCTCAGATCACTCATATGCGGCTCATGCATATTAGCCATCAACATAATTGTTGCATTAGCTGCAAGTCCTCCATATCATCATCCGAGTGTGATCCGCCATAAAGCTCATTTTTGTCTGTAGAGATCCACGACTTCATCCTTAAGAGCCAAAAGTAAAGCCTCTTTGAAATAAGACCGCCCCTAGTCCTTGGCTTTGGGCATGCATTAGCCAGTGTCCTTTTCATTGCGGTTGTAGCATCTAAGACCATTTAACCGATTCTCGAGCATTTCCTGTTCCACCACTGAGCTCGTTGTTATTCCTACCCACAAAGATTAAACCCTTGACCACCGCCCATCCGACGACCATAATCACGATTACGAACTTCAACACGTCCATTGTTCACAATGACTTGAGTCCGTGTGTTAGATGAGGAACGAATACGATTGTTGGATTTGTTGGTGTAACGCCAAAAGCATTAGCAATCATCACAAATCCTTGTTGCAATGCTTCGAACGGATCTGTTTCTCGGTTGCGTCATCGACATATGCTTGAGCATTGTTCTTTGTATGGAACCAATTGATTTTGTTGAGGTTGTGATCGTGAAGGTGTGTTTGAAGCGGTTGGTTGAGTTGCGCAGTTGAGAGGATAATTCATTGAGCATACAAGGCAAGTTGTTGATTGTCCGGTTGTGATTGTTTAGCAATTTGAACACGGAGAATCCTTTCCCGATCAACTTCCTTTTCATGAGGCTTCAAGTAATCGTACAACAATCCATAAGTAGAATGATGCATATTCTTCGCAGACGGAGAAAAATAACATACTTCTCCCATTCTAGACCAAGACTACTCAGAACTTAGTATTTATCGCAATTCTTGGCATGATGATGTTGTGTTTATCCAAATCATTGATGATATCTCGAAAATCGATGATGATAGGACTCTAGTGTCTCCGTGTTCAATCATGAAGTGTTCATAAGCCAAGTAAATTTTGGATTCCAAATCCTCCCGATTGAGTATGAGATCCTTCCATAAGAAGACGAATATGATCTTACATTTTTGTGCGGTCTTTTGAGCATCAACACTACGAAGAATTGGGTTTGGTAATCCTAAGAGGATGTATTCCATTGCAAGTTCATCGACTTCATAGTGTAGAAGTTCGTAGGATTTAAATCAGTGAGAGCAATGTTGGTTTGTTCATCTCTTGGTGGAACAAAGCAGCTGGATCTCCTGCACAATGACATGAGGCATCTCAAATGGACCTTCCAAGATAACCTTCTTTAAGAACTTTCCATGTGGCTTCTTTAGATCACAAAACCTAAAGAACCTTATCACCCATTGATCGTAGTTTCTGGGTGAGCATTGGAGGTCTATCAAGTGATCCGACTTCATGAATTGATTGTTGGTCGCTTAAAGCTTCACACATCTTTGCAAACCAAGTGGGTTCCTTCATAGTGCTTCGTGATGGATGTTGATTGAAATCGTTTGTGTAGGGTAGAGCTTGAAGACTTGGTGGTGGTTGAACCATTTGTGGTTGTGGAATTGCACCAAGTTGTGGAGTATGTTGCTGATTAAATTGTTGTTGATAAATAGCTTGTTGTTGATTCCATTGTTGATGTTGTGGAGTTAATTGTTGTTGTTGTTGATGATTATAAGTGTGAGGAAAATAGTTAGAGTATGGTGGTTGAGACATGATGATAAACTTGTGTGGTAAAATGGATCTTTGTAGTCGAATGAACCTTTGTTGATGAAGTGTCCTTAGCGAGAAAAGACAAGAACCAAGTAGCACTTATGCGTAAAAACACCAAAAGTTACGCGTAACAACGAGGAGTTACGCCAGAGGTTTTAGCTGCAGCGTAAGTAGGATAAAAGCACTAAATTTATGCGTAGACAAAAGTTAGGCGTGGGATTACCTTATGCGTGAGACCTAAGTTTACGCGTAAAGTGAATCTTATGCGTAGAATTTCTACGCGTAAGCTTATACTTATGCGTAAGTTTAGGGTTTTTCCCAAATGATCTTTTACACTTCAAAGTGCAAAAGATATCCAAAGTCGACGTATTTTCGGACTTATCCAAGTAAGAAAACACGGAATAAACCGAAAATTGAAGATCAAACCAAGGAAAATCTTACGCGTAATATTAGGGTTTTGATACGCGTGGGATTACTCGTAACTTTGATTACGCCCAAATGTGTTTCTAAACCGGTTTTTGTTATGGAATAGCTTCAATAGTACCAAAAGAACACAAAATGTGAAATTTGATTTACAAAGCGCTAGACGGGTTAAGCGTGAGAACGACACCCACGAACAAAAACAAGCTTAAAAGCGTAAATCCACGCAGAAGTTTGAAACTTTTGCTAAAAACAAGTATTTTAACACCTCAAAACATTGAAAGTACAAGAATCTTGGATTAAAAAGTGTAAAAAACGAGTTTTAAGATAACCAAAGATTGTGTTATCTTTACGCCAGAAGACCCAAAACCAAAACTTCAAAAACAAACGAGTACACCCAACTATTTGGCGATTGATACCTTTGTTAGGTCACAGTTTTACAAACACAAGTTATAAGAGAAGAGATAAAGGCGGATGAACAAGTATCACACACACACACGTTAATATGAAGACCGGTTAGGCGTAGAGTATGTGAAAAGAAAACTTGAACAACCAACCCTCAAATGAGGGTTTACAAGATTATTTATAGGAGGGAACCTAGGGCAACACTCCTAGTTCCCATCCTTTCTTATGTGGGCTTGGGCCTAAGCTTATGGGCCTTCTACATAAGCTTGACCTTAAACAAACATAAAGGCCATAATAAAGCTACCTATTACATATGAAATATAATACTTGAAATACTGTTTAGGAGTGATTCCAACAGTCTTGGTCTTATGGAACAATATTCATGAAATTTCTTTCTACAAGGTACGTAGACGTTTGCCTTACTTTCTTTTCTGAGTCTAGGATCTCTATTTCACACACAACTCACGAACAATATGGGGATTTTCAAAACTCAAGGTAAACTTCCTTTCCAAACAAGAAACTTTTCAAAATGCTTTCTAAAAGGATACTTCTCCCCGTATCATTTTTCTAAAATCATTCTCACGTCTAGGACAAACTTTTTCTTTCATTTTTAATACAAAGTAAAAACCTTTTTCATTGCATCTTATGTCTTTTGAATGCTAAAGGGAATACATAACTAATATATATTTTCGGGTACATTCATTTAAGCAAAAATGAATTGAGGAGCACTCGGTTTATCTCACACAATTACATATATATGCCTTTTCACTTCTTTGTTTATTTTTCCTTTATCTTAGGAGTCGAGATAACCGCAACTCCAAATGGTTTGTATATAGGCACACACTAGGCACCGTTGTTTCTAAAAGGAATAATTTGAGCTGCCTGAGATCACCAGTACCACGGATCCTATCTTTCACGCTGGACAGATCCCTAAAGGATCGGATCCGTGGGAACAGAAGCTAAAATTTTCTTCTATTTTTCTCACTTTGGTTATAAACCTTCATATTTTCAACATTTTAGCTTCTTCACTAATGAGTGTGTTATTTAATGCTTGTGTTCTCATGATCACATGCCTTGAATTCATATCTAATCATTAGATTTTAGTTCACATTTTGGTTTTAGCATTCATTGCAATGCCTAATTTCATCTATAAATAAGGTTCCAAAATGCTTGCATATCCATCACTCTCAACCTCACAAACAATCATCATCATGTCATCCAAAAGATCCTCAAACATTGATGAACCATCGAGTGAAAACAATACTTTACAATAAATCCAAAACTTCATCCTACCACCTTCCGTAGTGCCTCCACCTAAATCTAGAAGAACCGCACAGATTAACATCCGACCTTGTTGTCTAGCTAAATATTTATCAAAAAGCCCATCGCCAACTACTAACTCCTCACCAAATGACTACATTGTATCACCTCCATCATATCTCACAAGCTCATGACCACACTCACCTACCGATTCTCTACCTAAAATCACCCTATCGGAACTCCTTAAGACTCCGAAATCAATCCCACTACCCGTGTCTAGTCCACCACCCACTCCATTTCAACCATCCAAAACTATCCAAGTAACTTCCAACTTAAACCCAAAAGAAATAGTCTTTTTAACACCACCAACATCCCCAAACACACTTTACAAAGAGCTTGCAACATCACCACCTCTACCTCGCATTATCTTACAAGAAAATCTAGGTTCTTACCCTCTACCACTCACCAACATCATGGACTTTGATCCATATTTTCCAACATTTCCACCACATATTCTGCCTTTCAAAAATCAAACTTACTCGAAAACCATCCACCAACACTACCCTCACCATTTACATTGCGAACATTGTCAATCCACCAAGGAACTTGCAATGGAAATAAGGGACGAGATTTGCAATGGAAATAAGGGACGAGATGTCAATCCACCAACACTACACTCACCAAAACTTCCATAATTAACCATATGCAAGCATGGAAGGAATGATATTACTACTTTATCTATTTTTTTTTAGTCATTTTAAAGAAAAAACCTTGTTCTTAGTTTTACATTTTGTATGTGGCCTATATACCACTACTCTTTGATATTTATTACAAGGCTTTGTTTACATACCTTGGCTCTCCATCTTGTTTCTCGTCCCATACAAGATTATATTACATGTTACTACTAACATATATTTTCTCACTTGACGCCCAATTCTAGGGGGAGCTATCGTCAAGGGGAGCTAGTGCTTCATGGATCATGCACAATTTATTTCTTCATTGGGTTCGCTTTTTGTTTCGACAAAAAGGGGGAGAAGAAGTAAAACTTACACGTGCTTTCAAAACATACATCTAATCTTAAGTTTTACTTATCATAACATTATATTTTGTCATCAACAAAAGGGGGAGATTGTTAATACAAATAAACTATAAAAATGTTTATTCATATTTAGCTATCTCGTTGTATTTTGTTGATAACAAATATAAAGTTATCATAAGTAAAATTATAAGGATACATGTTATTTTTGTAAAGTATATACATTTAGTCATTTACATAAAATGTTGTAATAATTCATTTGTTGTAATAGTTTAATAGGATAGATATTATCCAAGACCCATGACCCATACCCATGGAGCTAACCCATGACCCAATGTCTAGATACATTGTATCTTGTTGGGTACCCAAGGCTCATACCCATGACCTATGACCGGTTTGCAACCCAAACCCGGATGGTACAACCCAGATGTCCGGATCCTCGATTGAATCGACGGATCCCAGTGAGGATCCGCCGAACCGAACTCTGATGAGATTTTTTCCTATAAATAGTGAGTCATTTCTTCATTGTTACTCACCCCTCTTCTTACAAACTCTCTCATATATTATTTCTCTTTTCTAATTTCAGATCTCTTGATCTATCTAGTAGTTCTTCTTTCTTTTATTGTGATTCTCATATAGGTCCTTCTCAAAGGCGAGATCACGAGATACTACAAGTCATCCAAGCAAAGGGTCCTTGATTGATTTGTTCCTCCACAATATTTCTGTAGCAAGATCTTGTATTTCATATTTCACATAGTTGTTGTGTAATAGTTGTGTTGGTTTGGTCCGCCGTGTTAAGGACTCGGTATTTAGCTTTGTACCGGATAAAGTGTAAGCGACATTGTGAGGCTTATCCGCCGTGTTGAAGGAGCTTGTTGACATAGTGCTTGAGCTCTCGAGTGAGGAACTTGATGAGTGTGTAAATACTCATCATTTTAGTCAATCGAATCGCAAAACGTTTAAAAATGCTCGAATGCATCAAAATCATCGAAAATATTCCAAAATTGCATTTTATATGTTTCGGATGCAAAATGTTTAAAATCGGATGAAAAATGAGCAAAGTTTGCATAATTGGCGTTTCAGTCCCCAAGTTTCTAAAATTGTCAAAAATAGTCCACGAGTCCTAATTTCAAAGAAAAATCACCAAAGGTCTTTTTAAATCATAACTTGTCAAAATTAGTCCTTTGGTGAAAAATATAAAAAGTTTGAGAAAATTACAAAATTGGTCCTTCAAGTTTCAAATTTGGCAAAAATGGTCCTTGGAAATTTGAAAATGTCAGCTTTGGTCCTTGTACTATTGACACTTGTCATTTTCAGCCCTTGGAACAACTTTGCATAATTGGCAGAATAGGTCCTTTGATTTTCAGAAATGGCAAAACTAGTCCTTGTTTTATTAAACCCTTTACAAGCCTTTGGACCCTATCACAAACCATTGTGACCCTGCCAAACCATTGTGACCTCTACCTTTTGACCCCCCCCCTTTTAATATTAAAACCCTGGTCAAACTTATCCAGTCAAACCCACAAACCCGCCTTTTCCTGTCTTCTTCACCCACCATGCCTGCAACCACAGTCATCCCTCACCTCAACCCTGCTACACTCCACCTCACTCCTGTCCAAAACCCATTAAACCTTCCCCCCTCCTCACACGTTTTCAGACCCCAATTGGTTTTTCCATGTATATAAGTTTCCTGCCAAAATGAAATTGAAGGCTGAGATCACTCCAACTCATCCAATGGCTCTAAATGATGGGGGAAAGCACAAAGAAAGCACAAAGACAGCACATGAAGCACAGAGGAGAGAGGAAGTTAAGCATATAAAAAGCTGGTAGCATCAAGTGAGAGAGTTAGTTAGTTTTTTTTTAGTTCTCTTTTTAGTCTAGAAATTCACATTCTAGTACCAATTTACTTTCATGTCATTTAAATTTTCATGTAATCTTTAATTTCAGTAATGCATTTCAGTTTTCTTTAAATTCCAGTTACAGATTTCCAGTTTTGTAATTTTTTCTTTTTTTAATGAAATTTTTTGATGAACTTGTCTTTAAATTTATAGTGAAGTTGTTGTTTGAAGGATTGTTAAAGTTGTTTTAAGCTCCTAAGAGCTTTCGTTGAATAGGTCAAATCAGTTTTTAAGGTTTATGCATCTCAAATCAATTTTTAAAACAATCTCCGCTCCTTAAGGGGTGTTTGGAATAGCCTTGGTTTTGGGTGAAATTCATAATTTGATCCATCTTGATTCTCAAAACTGTCTTAAGTTAGTATATGTTTCTTCCTTTTAATCATATTCAAGTAGGCAGAGTAGTTTGACAAGTTTTTTTGGTTAGTTCTTTTCTGTCATGACTGTCCCAACTGTCCTTTGTAAAGCTCAATTTTAGATTATTTAAATTCGATTATTAGTATCTAGTTTCGGCTTTGCAAGTAGTTAGTTGTACTAGGTTTTTGTGAGTTAGCTTGTATTTGGACTTAGAGCTTGTTGAATTGCTTTTGAAGTCGTTGAAAACACGCCCTCTCGATGCATGTTCATCATCACATCCCATCTCATTTCTATTAGCAGCTTAGATAAAGTAGATTATGCTTTAAAAAACTTTAGCTTGTTTAGTTCTTTAGTGCTTATTAGTAATCTTAAGTAAGTGTTTCTTGAATTCAGCTTATTTGGTGCTTTTAATTCTATGCATTTGTAGTATTAAGTCCTAGTTAGATTAGCTTATTTCAAACACTGCTTATTTCCCCTTCAGTTAGTGCACCCTTTTTATTTTTAGCTTATATTAGATCTAGTACATGTCTGGTTTAGCTTATTTTATGATTTAGGTTTAGCTTATTACAAGATTTCTATAGCTTTTATTCTCTTTTAAGTAGCCTTCAACCAAAAAACCATTTATATGTAATCTGTTGTAAACAAGCTAATTAGATAACAGCTTATTTCAGCCTTTGCACCCCTCCTGTTTCAGCTTGTTAAAAGCTCAATAGTGGCTGCCATTTATCTTATAGGTTCCTTCTAGTATGCCACTTTACTTTTTTTAGTTTACATTTGGATTTTTAACTCATTTAGTAGCTTATTCTTGCCATCAGTTTTTTTTAGAAGCTTGTTTAAGCTCATTAAAGGGCTGTTTGAATTTGTTAGCTAACTAGTTCCATAGCTGCTGTCATAATAAGCCATTTCCCTGCTTATTTTTGTTTTTCCTAGGTTAAGTTTTTATTTAGAATGCTTATTTGTTCTTGATTTAGTTTGCAAAGTAGAAAAAAAAATAATAAGTGAAAAGGGAGGAGATGGGAATTGAACCCACGACCTCCTGCACCACAACAGCCACGCACATCAGCCACCCCATAACCATCTGTGCTACCCAAAACTGTTAAAAGGAGCGTTTGTTTTACATCCCTTGACAATGGATAAGTCATTCAAAGCAAAGACTTAGGGGTCTTTTAGAGTTCTTAAGTCATTTTGTTTAGCTTTTCTTGGGTTAATCTAGTTGCTTGTTAGGGACCTTAGGTACTTATTTAATGTGGTTTCATTAACTTGTAGTT
Organism: Chrysanthemum lavandulifolium; assembly: GCA_022545495.1. Classification (NCBI taxonomy): domain Eukaryota; kingdom Viridiplantae; phylum Streptophyta; class Magnoliopsida; order Asterales; family Asteraceae; genus Chrysanthemum; species Chrysanthemum lavandulifolium. The sequence goes on along the minus strand of CM040239.1, from coordinate 161,938,653 downwards.
TTCTTTTAGAAGCTTGTTGTAGCTTAAATCCCTTAGGCAATACCTTCCCAATCACATTTTTTTATATATCTGTCTTTGTAAATAAGTCGCTCAACGACTTATTTGAAGTTTTCATAAGTTGTGTTTTGAGAGAAAATGCTTATCTAAACATTCTCTACAAAGTCTCAAAAGCCAAATTTCAAAAAAAAAATAAAGTTGCAAAAAGGGAGAGGCAGGGGTCGAACCTGAGACCTCTCCCTTGGATGAGAGTGATAGCAAATGTACCTGTACCAATAGCGCCCTTGGGTCTTTCTTGTAAATGTTTGCAAAATCTAATATATAAGGTCATTAGGCAGTTTGTGGTTTAAGCTCTTTTGAGCTTATTTCCAGCTTATTTTCCAAAGCAACCACCACCTTTTTAATTTTTCTTAGGACCAGTACCCTCTAAAGTAGTTTTTGTGATTTTTTCAGATTTTTCTCAAAATGTTTAGTATTTTTAATTAATTAATGAGTGTTAAATCGTTTTTAATTCATAATAAAAAATATAAAAGTCAAAAAAATATAAATCTTTTTTCTAAAAATTTCTTTTGTCTTATAGTATGTAAAAAATTGTTTTACACTTTTAGGACTTTTATTTCATAAATTTTACGTTTTATCTTGCGCTCATAGTAATTTTTGTACATAACATACGTTTTCATTTTAAGTCGCGTTTTAAGTAATTTAAGTTTACGTTTTAATTAAAATAGTTTATTTAAGATATTTTGTTTTATAAAAACAAAACATCATTTTAAATATAGTGATAGCGTTTATTTAATAGATTTTATCTTTTAATTTCCTTTAATTTGCATTTAAGCCGTTGTAATTTGTTGGCGTTTCAGTAGTTATAATCATATTACAAATCTCCTTTCCGCTCAAATTCCTCGATCACTATACGTTTGATAATCCATTGCATAGCTCATTGGAAATAACGACCAGGAAACACTATACTCCCGGATCTTCATTGAGTTCGTTCTGAGCCGTTTTAAGCTTGTTACGGTATGCCATTCACAAGTGGCGAGGCTTGTGTGATAAAGCTTGGGCATTCGGGAGCGCATCAAAGTTTTGGCGCACTTGCCGGAGTGTGGTGATTATCTTCCGTCTCAGCGTATTAGTGATTTGAATATTCACTCCTTGTTTATACCATCAGATGTGTTTATATTTTTCTTTTAAAAAATCAAAATCCAAAAAGATTTTCATTCCTTGTTTTTGCAAAATGTTTTACAAAATACCAAAATATCCATCTTTACCCTCTCACATCTTTGATTCTTCATCCCTACCCTCCGAAAACCTTCGATTCTTTCTATGTCTTATCCTCACCCTCTTGGTTGTCAATGGTGTGGTGGTCCTTATAATGGTGGCAATTGCCCCGGTTGTGGCATGGTGGAGTCGGGAAGCGGGTGCATCTATAACCAAGATCCCTATTCTTACCATAACACAACCGATTTATTCCATCGCCTACCACATGTGAGACTCAGCAGTTTCTTGTTGTAGTCTTGTGGTGGTTCACACTCGATTCGATTGTCCATTGGGAAACACGCTTGTCATGAGCGGGTTCACGATAACAATTATGACTACAACACATGTGACTCATACCACATCGGTTTCTTGTTGTGAGTATTGTGGAGGTCCTCACTTTAGCTCGATTGTCAAACAAGGAATCCATTTCCTTGTAACAATTACGACTCTTCAGTATCATGACCAACCCTACGGTACCAAGTGAATCGGGCACCACCTCGGCTGATCCACTTCCTCAAAATCTTCTCCTTGATCTTTTGGATTTAGTGAAAGATTTGAAGGAATGTAAACACTCCAAGATAATCCAAATCAAAATCCATGGAAGAATTGTTAGGTCAAGAACAGTCGCTAAATTAGATTCCCAGTTGCGGTGAAAACTCTATTAGGGAATTAATTAAAATACAAAAAGACCAAATCTAGCTCTCGTTTCGTTTTATTCACGATGGCGGTGATGATGAGGATACACTTGATATCCTTCAATTCTATAAAAATTCATCAAGTTCATCAATGATATCCCAAAGGTTGAGATTTCATCTCAAACAATCGCTATCACACCCAAGCTCCCACTCACTCTTTGAACATGGGGACGAGCATCTTGATCTTGTTCACGAAAAGGAATCGGACGAATTCATAAAGTCTAGTGTTGAGGACCTTGTCCCAATCCGAGAGAGTCACAGGAACTTTTGATCATATGTGTGATTCTCTTTCCCTCTTGAGTGTTCAAATGATCATTTGGAAACTCTCTCCGATTTTAGCGACGATTGTGCTTCCTTTGGAAACATCGAGTGCGTTGAGGCATCACTCCCACAATCGATCTTGATCCCCTTCTTGAGGAGTTCTCGGTGAACTCACTCACATCAATCCACTCTTTGATTTCAAGCCGATCCGGGAGAGACCGAAAGTCTCATTGATAATGATCGTTCACTCACTTCTTATCCCAACGGTCCAATAGAGAATGTTGATCACTTTGTTCGAAACATTCAAAGCTACTTTCACCAATCCTCTATTTGAATTCGACTCGAATTCACTTCAATTCGAGAATCCACTCTTTGATACTCGGACCGAGGATAGTGATGAGCCCACAATGGAACAAGAGTTCGCAATTTCACCTCATGTGAATGATTCTCTTCATGAAGAGTTCTTGATGAACTCTCTCATGACATATCTCCTCGGAACATGGTCATTTCTATTTTGATCTTGAGGATGATATTGGCTCGGAGGAAGGTGTACTCTATCATATGAGTGTGCTTATTAATGATACTACCTCACCCTTCCTCCCGATATGTCTACATTTGAGGATGAAGAATGGATCCGATTGTTATCGTAATCTTTCTTCCTTTCCTCAAATATCTTGTGTTCTCTTCATCTTCACTCCTTCGGAATGAAGACACTATCTTGACCCGGCATTTTCATTTATCATTTTGAGCGGTTCTATGTATATCTCATCGATGTGGAACTTTCACGTGCTTCAATGTTTGTCCAAACATCTTGAATGAAAGTCCGATGGAGATTGTTTCTTCCACTTTGCTTCCCCATGAACCAATGAATTCGTGGTCGAGTCAAGCTAGCGACTCGGTAATCAAAAACGATAGCTAAACATGGGTTTTCACCGTGTGTACCACCACAGTGTGGGGAGTTACCCACATGTTTGAAAAAAAAAAACCCTTTCTAAATAATGGCCGTAGTATTTCCTTTTACGTTCTTTGTTTCGCATAACCACGGTACTTTGAATATTGAGGCAATATTCATTTCTAAGTGTGGGGAATTCTCACGAATTTTATCATGTAATTATACCACCTAATTCCCGTTTTGGCCAAAATTTTTTGGAGTAAGTGTTCTACACTTACTCATTTGATTATCGATCCGCCATATCTCAGAAGACAAAAGGATTAGCTAATCCAGAGCAAACGGCTCTTGGTAAAGATATATCAAATCCGCTTATATGGCTTGCAATTTGCCCAAAATTGTATGGTTCTCAACTCGCCATATCCTTAAAAGTGAAGAGTTGGCTAGCCTGCAAGTTTATGACTTGTGGTAAAGGCGATTGGAAAACCATAATTGGTAATCACTCACCAAAGATAATATTGATAATTTATCTAAGAGTTGGCTAGTCCGAGCAAATGGCTTCGGTAAAGACAAAATCAAATCCGTTGAAAGTCGGTGGTTTGCTCAAAATCACATGGTTATCGGTGTACCATGGTTCTTACTTGAACTCGAAACATTTGGCTACTCCGTAAGTAATGGCTTTTGGTAAAGAGTCTCAAATCCATTATGTTTTCTCAAAATATTGCTAGGGACTAGCAATAGTTTAGTGTGGGGATTGATGAGTGTGTAAATACTCATCATTATTAATCAATCTGAATCGCAAAACGTTTAAAATGCTCGTAAATGCATCAAAATACTAAAATATTCCAAAATTGCATTTTATATGTTTCGGATGCAAAATGTTTAAAATCGGATGAAAAATGAGCAAAGTTTGCATAATTGGCGTTTCAGTCCCCAAGTTTCTAAAATTGTCAAAAATAGTCCCCGAGTCCTAATTTCAAAGAAAAATCACCAAAGGTCTTTTTAAATCATAACTTGTCAAAATTAGTTCTTTGGTGAAAAATATAAAAGTTTGAGAAAATTACAAAATTGGTCCTTGAGTTTCAAATTTGGCAAAATGGTCCTGAAATTTGAAAATGTCAGCTTTGGTCCTTGTACTATTGACACTTGTCATTTTCAGCCCTTGGAACAACTTTGCATAATTGGCAGAATAGGTCCTTTGATTTTCAGAAATGGCAAAACTAGTCCTTGTTTTATTAAACCCTTTACAAGCCTTTGGACCCTATCACAAACCATTGTGACCCTGCCAAACCATTGTGACCTCTACCTTTTGACCCCCCCCTTTTAATATTAAAACCCTGGTCAAACTTATCCAGTCAAACCCACAAACCCGCCTTTTCCTGTCTTCTTCACCCACCATGCCACGCAACCGGTCTCATCCTCACTCAACCTGCTACACTCCACCTCACTCTGTCCAAAACCCATTAAACCTTCCCCTCCTCACGTTTGCGAGACCCCAATTGGTTTTTCCAAGTATATAAGTTTCCATAAAATGAAATTGAAGGCTGAGATCACTCCAACTCATCCAATGGCTCTAAATGATGGTGGGAAAGCACAAAGAAAGCACAAAGACAGCACATGAAGCACAGAGGAGAGAGGAAGTTAAGCATATAAAAAGCTGGTAGCATCAAGTGAGAGAGTTAGTTAGTTTTTTTTTAGTTCTCTTTTAGTCTAGAAATTCGCATTCTAGTACCAATTTACTTTCATGTCATTTAAATTTTCATGTAATCTTTAATTTCGATAATGCATTTAGGCTTTTCTTTAAATTCGATTCTGATTTCCGCTTTTGTAATTTTTCTTTTTAATGAAATTTTTGATGAACTTGTCTTTAAATTTATAGTGAAGTTGTTGTTTGAAGGATTGTTAAAGTTGTTTTAAGCTCCTAAGAGCTTTCGTTGAATAGGTCAAATCAGCTTTTAAGGTTTATGCATCTCAAATCAATTTTTAAAACAATCTCCGCTCCTTAAGGGGTGTTTGGAATAGCCTTGGTTTTGGGTGAAATTCATAATTTGATCCATCTTGATTCTCAAAACTGTCTTAAGTTAGTATATGTTTCTTCCTTTTAATCATATTCAAGTAGGGAGAGTAGTTTGACAAGTTTTTTTGGTTAGTTCTTTTCTGTCATGACTGTCCCAACTGTCCTTTGTAAAGCTCAATTTTAGATTATTTAAATTCAGTATTAGTATCTAGTTTCAGTTTTGCAAGTAGTTAGTTGTACTAGGTTTTTGTGAGTTAGCTTGTATTTGGACTTAGAGCTTGTTGAATTGCTTTTTGAAGCTGTTGAAAACACGCCCTTACTGATGCATGTTCTGTCACTTCTGTCCCCATCTCAGTCCCCTATTAGCAGCTTAGATAAAGTAGATTAGGCTTTAATAAACTTTAGCTTGTTTAGTTCTTTAGTGCTTATTAGTAATCTTAAGTAAGTGTTTCTTGAATTCAGCTTATTTGGTGCTTTTAATTCTATGCATTTGTAGTATTAAGTCCTAGTTAGATTAGCTTATTTCAAACTTGCTTATTTCCCTTCGGTTAGTGCACCCTTTTTATTTTTAGCTTATATTAGATCTAGTACATGTCTGGTTTAGCTTATTTTATGATTTAGGTTTAGCTTATTACAAGATTTATGTAGCTTTTATTCTCTTTTAAGTAGCCTTCAACCAAACAACCATTTATATGTAATCTGTTGTAAACAAGCTAATTAGATAACAGCTTATTTCAGCCTTTGCACCCCTCCTGTTTCAGCTTGTTAAAAGCTCAATAGTGGCTGCCATTTATCTTATAGGTTCCTTCTAGTATGCCACTTTACTTTTTTTAGTTTACATTTGGATTTTTTAACTCATTTAGTAGCTTATTCTTGCCATCAGTTTTTTTTAGAAGCTTGTTTAAGCTCATTAAAGGGCTGTTTGAATTTGTTAGCTAACTAGTTCCATAGTCTTTGTCATAATAAGCCATTTCCACCTTATTTTGTTTTCCTAGGTTAAGTTTTATTTAGAATGCTTATTTTTCTTGATTTAGTTTGCAAAGTAGAAAAAAAAATAATAAGTGAAAAGGGAGGAGATGGGAATTGAACCCACGACCACCGCACCACAACAACCACGCACGCCTGACCACCCATAACCATCATGCTACCCAAAACATTAAAAGGAGCGTTTGTTTTACATCCATTGTGACAATGGATAATTGTCAAGCAAGACTTAGGGTCTTTTAGAGTTCTTAAGTCGTTTTGTTTAGCTTTTCTTGGGTTAATCTAGTTGCTTGTTAGGGACCTTAGGTACTTATTTAATGTGGTTTCATTAACTTGTAGTTTTCTTTTAGAAGCTTGTTGTAGCTTAAATCCCTTAGGCAATACCTTCCCAATCACATTTTTTTTATATATCTGCTGTAAATAAGCTGTTCAACAGCTTATTTGCGAGTTTTTCATAAGTTGTGTTTTGAGAGAAAATGCTTATCTAAACATTCTCTACAAGTCTCAAAAGCCAAATTTCAAAAAAAAAAATAAAGTTGCAAAAAGGGAGAGGCAGGGGTCGAACCTGAGACCTCTCCCTTGGATGAGAGTGATAGCAGTACCAATAGCGCCCTTGGGTCTTTCTTGTAAATGTTTGCAAAATCTAATTATAAGGTCATTAGGCAGTTTGTGGTTTAAGCTCTTTTGAGCTTATTTCCAGCTTATTTTCCAAAGCAACCACCACCTTTTTAATTTTTCTTAGGACCAGTACCCTCTAAAGTAGTTTTTGTGATTTTTTCATATTTTTCTCAAAATGTTTAGTATTTTTAATTAATTAATTAGTGTTAAATCGTTTTTAATTCATAATAAAAATATAAAAGTCAAAAAATATAAATCTTTTTCTAAAAATTTCTTTTGTCTTATAGTATGTAAAAATTGTTTTACACTTTTAGGACTTTATTTCATAAATTTTACTTTTTATCTTGCGCTCCAAACTTAATTTTTGTACATAACGACGTTTTCATTTTAAGTCGCGTTTTAAGTAATTTAAGTTTACGTTTTAATTAAAATAGTTTATTTAAGATATTTTGTTTTATAAAAACAAAAACATCATTTTAAATATAGTGATAGCGTTTATTTAATAGATTTTATCTTTTTAATTTCCTTTAATTTGCATTTAATCCGTTGTAATTTGTTGGCGTTTTCTGTAGTTATAATCATATTACAAATCTCCTTTTCCGTTCAAATTCCTCGATCACTATACGTTTGATAATCCATTGCATAGCTCATTTGGGATATAACGACCGGGAAACACTATACTCCCGGATCTTCATTGAGTTCGTTCCTGAGCCGTTTTAAGCTTGTTACGGTCTGCCATTCACAAGTGGCAGGCTTGTGTGATAAAGCTTGACTGTTCGGGATCGCATCAGAACTCGAGGAGTGGAGTAGGGCAAGGAAGGTGTCCTTGTAGTCGAACCACTATAAATCACTTGTGTCACTACTCTATATCCTTTACTTTACTTGCTTACATTATTTACTTTACTTATTGCTTTATACTTTCTATCCATCCATACTGAATCACATAAGATCGAATCTAAAGTTTTTGAAACTAAACTTAAAATCAAGAAACTATTCAACCCCTTTCTAGTTTTCCACATACGGGATTGTAAAGGCAATCGCATGTTTGGTGGTACTAGTATTGTGGCGTGAATCTTTTGCATTCGTTGGTCGATATGGTTGGCTCGAGCCTCGAAAAATACCGACCGCAAAGGTCTGAAGGTCTGAGGACAAGGAGACGTGATGATTTTATAAGGTGTGCATAAGCTGTATCTAGTGTGTATTTGTTGGAATCAGTCCTAAACTTTAATTCAAGTGTTAGTGATTCATATGTAATAGTTAGCTTAATATGGTCTTTATGTTAGTAATTAAGCTTAGGCTTATGTAGAAGGCCCATAAGCCTAGGCCCAAGTCCACTAAGGAAAGGAAGGGACTAGGAGTGTTGCCCTAGCTCCCTCTCCTGTAAATACTATGTAATAACCCTCACTTGAGGGTTGGTTGTTCAATTTATCTTTCATTCATACTCTACGGATAACTTTTCTCTACTTATACGTGTGTGGGTGTTTGGTTCGTTGTTCATCCGATCTACTCTCCTCTCTATCTCTTTCTATTGTGCTTGTGTTGTAAACTTAGTGACCTAACAGTGGTATCAATCGCCAACTAGTTGGGTGAATGTATTGCTTTTGAAGTGAGTTTTGGTCTTACGCGTAAAGCATACGGTTCAACTTTGGTTCGCTTAAAAACACATTTTTTACACTTTTAATCCAAGATTCTTGTACTTTCAATGTTCTAAGGTGTTAAAATAACTGTTTTTGGCAAAAAGTTTCAACCTTTACGTGTGGATCATTGTTTTTGAGCTTGGCTTTTTACGTGGTAGCTGTTCTATGCGTAACCGTTTTAGACGCTTTGGATCATCAAGTTTCACACTTTTGTATTATTTTGGTGATATTGAAGCTATTTCATCACAAAAAATCTGGTTTAGAAACATCTTTGGGCAAAAGTCATTTTACGAGTAGTTCTACGCGTATCAAAACCCTAAAACTACGCGTAACTTGTTCCTTGGTTGATCTTCTGTTCTCGTGGTTTACTCCGTGTTTTTCTTGCTTGGATAAGCCCGAAAACACATCGACTTTGGATATCTTTTGCCTTTGTGGTAGTGTAAAAGATCATTTAAACAAAACCTAAAATTACGCATAAGCATAAGCTTACGCGTAGAAACTTTACGCCTAAGATTCATCTTACGCTAAGCTTTGTCTTCGCATAAGGTAATCCCACGCCTAAGTTTTCTCGCTTAACTTCTTTTTACGCATAACTTTAGCGTTTTATCCTTACTTACGCGTAAGCTAAATCTACGCGTAACTTTTGTCTTTACGCGTAACTTTGGTGTTTTACGCATAAGTGGTACTTGGCTTTTCCGTGATTTCACGCCTAAGGATACTTCATCAACAACATTTCATTCGACTACAAAGATCCGTTTAACAACACAAGTTTTTCAACATGTCACAACCACCATACTCTAACTATTTTCCTTACACTTATCATCATCAACAACAACAACTAAGTCCACAACATCAACAATTTAATCATCAACAACAAATTTATCAACAACAATTTAATCAACAACATACTCCACAACTTGGAGCAATTCCACCACCACAAATGGTTCAACCACCACCTAGTCTTCAAGTACAACCTTACACAAACTTCTACAATCAACATCCATCCAGGAATACTATGAAGGAACCGACATGGTTTGGCAAGATGTGTGAAGCCTTAAGTAGCCAACAATCAATTCATGAAGTCGGCTCACTTGATAGACCTCCAATGCTCACTCCGGAAATTATGATCAATGGGTGATAAGGTTCTTTAGGTTTTGTGATCTAAAGAAGCCACATGGAAAGTTTTAAAGAAGGTCATTATGGAAGGTCCATTTCGGATGCTCATCGTTATCACACCGCAGATCCGGATGCCGGTCCACTAAGAGATGTTGTCTCCAACATTGCAACTATCTCCGACATCAATGGTGATGAACTTCTACACTTTGAAGCCGATGAACTAGCAATGCAATATATCCTTTTGGGACTACCCAATCCGATCCTTCGAAGTGTTGATGCTCAAAAGACAGCTAAAGCAATGTGGGAACATATTCATCTTCTAATGGAAGGCACAACACTCAATCAGGAAGACATGGAACCCAAAATCTACTTGGCTAATGAACACTTCATGATTGAACCAGGAGAGACTTTAGAGTCATATCATCATCGCTTTTCAGACATCATTAATGATTTGGACAAACACAACATTATCATGCCTCGAATTGTCACAACACTAAGTTCCTAAGTAGTCTTGGTCGGAATGGGAGAAGTATGTCATTTTCTCCGTCAAGCTAAGAACCTTCATCATGTTACATACGGATTGTTGTACGACTATTTGAAGCCTCACCAAAAGAAGTTGACAAAGAAAGGACTATCCGTGGACTCCCGACTTCACAGACAATTCACGATAATCAACAACTTGCTTTGTGGGCTCAAACTAATCTTCCTCCTCAAACGACTTAGCAACCGGCCCCTCAACCAACTCGCAACCATCACACCACATGCTCGATCACAAAGAACAACCTCAACAAACTCAATTAGTTCCATACAACAACAACAATGCTCAAGCACTTTACGGTGAAGCGATGAGGACTCTGCCGCTTCGATGAATTGCAACAAGGATTTGTTATGATTGCTAAAGCCTTCGGTCGGTATACAAACAAATCCAACAATCGCATTCGTTCCTCATCCAACACAAGGAATCAAGTCGTTGTTAACAATGGACGTGTTGAAGTTCGAATCGTGGTTATGGTCGTCGGATGGGAGGTGGTCAAGGTTTAATGCTATTGGAAGGAATAACCAAGGTGCTCCACAACAACAGAGAGCTCAAGTGGTTGAACAGGGAATGCTCGAGAATGGGGTTAATGGTCTTCGTTGTTATAAGCGCAATGAAAAGGGTCATTTGGCTAATGCATGTCCTAAGCCAAGGACAAGAGGCGATGTCTTATTTCAAAGAGGCTTTGCTCTTGGCTCTTAAGGATGAAGTGGTGGAACTCTTAACAACAAGGAATGAGCTTTATGGCGATGCGATTCGATGATGACATGGAAGACTTGCGAGCTAATGCGAGTTGATGTTGATGGCACAAATGCAAGCTCTACACATGAGTGATACATGCCCAAGATATGACATCGATGGCTTGTCTCGGTACTGAACAAACACTTATCATTAATAATCTAATATCTCCGCCAACATTCGAATCCGCAAGGCTCGGAATGTTCAAAATGAGTCGTCCACATCTCATTCGACGATTTTCAACTAGACCCGTAGTTACATTTGATGATCAAGATGACTTTATGGTTTCCTTTGATACTCAAATTGACTCCGTGGTTATACTTGAGGATTTGCATAATGATCATGTTGTGTCTCACGTTGCACACGCCGAACCTTTGCCTAGTCCGGATGTTGATCTGTTACTTAAAGACCAACAATCCCGAATGGAAAAATGTCGTGAATTAAATCAAGCAATTAAAAAGTAAAATGCATCGTTAACCAAGGATATTGAATGCTTAAAAAGCAACTCAACTTTTCAAAACTCAAGAAAACCGTGAAAAGGTTTTGAAGCCGCTTTGCAAAATCTCATAAAAGCGAACAATATTTAGAACGACGGATCGTGATCTAGCCGCTTTGAAGAATGCCTTGTTGTCGAAAGAGAACAAGCGAAACATGAACATAAAAAGAAATTAACGCCTCACCTTGGAAAATCAAAAAGCTAAAGGGTGAGTTGTTAAATTGTCAAAACATTCTCGAATACAAAAGCATTCAACGAAACGAATAGATGACCATCTTGAAGAAATTATCGACTTGCAAAACAAACTTAAAGAGTTTTGAAATGTTGTTTACAAACATGGTGAGTCGGTCGCGACTATTCAAAAGTTTACTTTAAAACCCAATCCGGATGGATATGGACCGAATCTTGCGATTACAAACCTAAGCTTTCAACCAAAGCATTCAAACCAAATCACAAGTTTCCGGTCAAACATATAAAATTGATAATTACATTATGAGTGTTGTTGAATATCATCGTCAAGAGGAATTAGATGCGGAAGACGAGTCAATCAAAATTAGAAAAGTTGTTTACAACAAACCTTTTAATTATTCAAGCGATCACTTTCGTCCCACCAAAGGATTCTTCTAACACACCAAGGATTATCACAAGAACGTCTCGAGTCTTCTAATGTTAATCTCAAACCAAATTATGCACAAATTTATGGTCCTTTACCTTCCATCGATGAAGTAAATTCAAAACACGAAAATCGTCAAATTCTTAGATATTTTGACCTTTTCATGGTCGACCTCAAACTTTTAGAACATGAGATCGAATTTCATTCGAGATAAAGTTGAACATTTTCAATCGCCTCTAGCGAGAACAAAGAGACATTTTTCGGAAAAGACTTTTACCCAATGTTAAAAATTTGAAAAGCATGCATTATATTGGGAACGGATTTTCATAAGGAACTTGGATTGATGAAAGTCGTTTCGAGAAAATGTAAACATCTATTTCTAACACCAAACGTAAAAGAAAATGTTACGAAAAGATCTTGATCGACTCTTGGAAGATGTTATATGTGCCGATGTCTATAATCTTGTGTAATTGCATTCTCGCCTTATGCTTCCGATGATATATCTGCCGACATCGTTGATTCTGTTGTAATTGTTGAGAATACCGATAATGTGCTTCAAATCGAGTCTTTAAAAGTCGAAAATGAACGACTATTAAACGAACTTTCAAATTCAAAACGTCGTCTTCAATGGTGTCAAAAAGATTTTCAAAATCGTGAACTTGCATTGCAAAACAAAATCCACCAGTTGAAATCAAAACCATTTGATTTTAAAATTGAGCAACTGGATGATCAAAACGTGTCTTTCAAGTGTCAAATCTCAAAATATGAACAATAACTTTCAAAAGTTAAATAGGAATATGGTGTCATATTTGATTTACTCAAAAGACTCATGATGAAGCATCTAACGAACTTGATCATTATCTTGCACACACTAGAGAAATCATGAATTTTCTCGGCAACCTTCGCTCGAAAATCAAGAATTGGTGCACACTATCTTTAAGTTAAGAGAAATGTTAGGAAAGTATGAACAACTTCCGCCACCGTGATTAAGAGAATAGCACTGTAACACTTAGTAATCATGACCCTAGAATGCCTAACGCCAAATCACAAGATACTAATGTGCTTCCTCTCGAAACAAGAATAATTGCTTATTTTCCTAATGTCCGCACTTCAAAGCCTAGGAGCAATACAAGGAAGAATAGGAAGTTGCGACCTAAGAAAAGATCAATAAGGAATGCTGAAGTAGAAGAACACCCTAGGATTTTGAATAAGACTCACGTTGCACCTACTTTAGATATTGCGTCGGCAAATGTAATAGAAAAAGTTATGTAACGAATGCTAAACCTTTAAGTACTTTTGATATTCAGTCTGATGCATCTTGTGTTATTTGTCGTAAAAGTATGAATTCTGATTGTCATGACAAATGTGTTGCTAAAGCTATCATTTCTCGATTAAGGAATCCTAAGACTCGGAATACCTCTAGGCCCACTAATCATTCTAAGTATGTGCTTGGTAGACCGCCGTCTTTAGATTCCAAGAAACGCATTGATATCCACGTAGCTCAAGATCACCTCCAAAGACCAAGTACCACCTAGTGCTTTCATTAAGACTAAGGCAAATACTAGTTGGAGATGGCAAAATGGTTACATACTACACTAGGATTTAAATGGATGCCTAAACCGATTGATGTATGTATGTCTACTATAAGCGCTTCGAACCCTCTAACACTTCGGGTTCCACATCTACTTCTATTCCATATGTGTAAATGTGTATGTGCACGGTGATGAGATCATTCTTTGGATTGTTGATAGCGGATGTTCCCGACACATGACAGCAATCTTAAAGCGTTATCAAACTTTATTGCAAAGTTCATAGGCATTTGTCAGATTCGGGAATGATCACTCGCAGATTATCATGGGCTACGGAGATTATATCAATGGCAATATTGAAATTAGCAGGGTTTATTATGTGGAAGGCCTCCCCACACAATCTCTTTTCATCGGTGATAAGGTTTTAAAAGGTACCATTTTGAGGGTCGTTTAAGTCCTTATTTGATCACTTTGTATCCGTTATTGCTTAATATCTTTCCTTTTCACTTTTTAGGTCTCGTGAAGGCAAAATCTTGGAATGGCACTTATTTGGACGAAAAGCGCGAATATATGAAGAAAATGGCCAAAGTTGAAATCGAGGCACTTACGATCATTGGTTAGAAGGCGACGGCACAAAAGTTATTGGCGACGCCGTCCCAAAATTATTGTGACGATCCAAGACCCAAAACTCGTATTTTCAAGTGACGACGTCTAGTTGTGAAAGAGTAGGCGTGCTACCGGGACGGCCTAGATGCAATCCGACGACGTCGGTCAAGAGGACGGCGTCACGGACATAAGGTGGCGCCGTCGCAAGGTTAACAGCCAAGACGAAACCCTAATGGCGGCGACACGGCGGCGCCACTAAACATAAGGTGACGCCGTCGCAATTGTAATCTTATATATAGAATCCAATTTTCGGTCTTTGTGTGGAGAGTCTTTGGAGTAAAACCTAAAACCGAACCTAAGGTGTCTTGTACAAGATTTTAGGGTTTTAAACCCTATCTTACATCAAGATAAGTCTTTACTTCATTAATTCAATTATGTCTTTGATTATTTGTGTGTATGCTTGCATGTTCTCCATGTCCAAGCTAATTTATTTGTGTGTTTGCTTAGGAAGTATGAAACTTAATTATTGAATATTGATTGGTTGTTTCTTATCTTAGTTGATTAATGATCTAGTAATGCGATAGGTCATTCGTTGTGTACTTAATGCTTGATTCATCTTTGTGAACCTTAGAATATAATTACCGAGTAATTGTAGGCTAAACCATCCAAAGAGCGCCTTAGAGTAGGAGTTTATAATCCCTAGTGGGTTTGTAGACAAGACCCTTTGGTAAGTTCAAAGAGTTAGGGAGAAACGACACCCTACAACTTAGACTCACAACGCAACTAGGAATAAGACGTGACACTCAACCATCAATAGGAGATAATTAAGGAGTAATAAAACTTAAGTAAACACATCTTTAAACTATCATACGAGCACACATTAATTAGACATAGACTCCCACAACCTTAGCTTAGATAATTAGATAATAGTAGAGTAATCGGTAGAAATACCAACCCCAAATCCAATACCGAGATTCGTACCTTTCCATTTTCATAAAACATAAAAGATAAAAATAATCTTCCTCAACCTTAATCTTAGCGTAGTAACTCCTTACTAGCATTCCTATTCCCCAGAGAACGATATCAATACCCGTGGCTTACCCTAATTACTACACTACAACGATTAGGTTCACGCCTAGGGTGTTATAAAACTTGCTCAAGAAAAGGAAGTTTCCTTGACCCGAACCACGATGTAGCGTTATCAAGTTTTTGGCGCCATTGCCGGGAATAGACTAGCTAGTTAGTAGTCCACCTCGTTTAGGTTCTTTGCTTGATTCCTATCAAGTAAATTTTTCTCATTTTCTCTTAGTCTATCCCCCTTCTTCGTGACCTTTGTTCGTAACCATTTTCATTGACTATTCCGTTAGCCATTATGGAGAACGCGAATCCGCCAAAACTTTCACCTAATCAACGAAATCTACTACATAATCTACCCTTTCCACTCCAAAATGAGATCTTGAGGTTCCAGCAACATCATGATGAATCCTTTCCCGAGGCGTGGACTCGAATTAAATATTTATTACAAAATTCCTTTGTCATGGTATGGATTCTTGTTTCCACTACAATTCTTTTACACTCGTATCGCCCACCTAAACCCAAAGGAGACTTGACTATGTAGCGGATGGGGATATTTGGGGACGTGGTGTTCAAAATGCATGGAAACCTTTGAGATTCACGCCCAATTTAGAAGTGGAACATGGGACCAAAAACGAATCTTTAGACCTATTTTCAATTTGGAAACTTGGTCGGAAAGGTTGTTTAGGAAGGAGATGGTTAGAGTTGAGGTACCAAGGTGCATATCATGGTTAGGCGCTACCACAAGACAAAATGAATACATAGGTGATCTTGATAAGATGGAGGATAGAGTAGAAAATCAATCCCATCGGATAGCCCACAAGTCCTACCATCACTTGAGAAACACACACCGCCTATGACTTACCCTAAGTAGTTGAAGAAACTATAGGAACCCCAATAAAGGTAGAACCTTTGGACCGACCACAAGTAGTGGATGTGGGTTTGAACGCTTGTAGTGATGACCTTCTCTTAGCCCTAAGGAAGTTCCTAGTTTTGATGAACCGGAGCCTCAACCGAAACCCTTACCCAATTTTTCGCCTTTAGATGTGAATCTTGAATTGAATTAGGCCCCAATCCACCCATCAAAATAGATAGTCCGGTAGTTGCTTGATAAAGGTGGTAGATTCTAGGCCATGTAGAGTGGAAGCTAATATAGAGTAACCCATGACCTTACACACTTATATCACCCATTCATGGTTGATAACAAGAAACACTATGGGTTTAAACCGGTTTATTAGGTCAAGATGGATCCTTAACTAAGAATCTTTTGAAGTTGATAGAAGATGATCCATTTTAGGAGGAGATTTGATTCACCCGCCACACCAATAGACTTAGGTAAGGTTATAATGAATGGAGCACACTCCTTTGAGCATATAAATCACCCATCACCCTCTCCTCACGTAGCAAATTTCTACCTTAAGGGTGTGTATCGCTACTATCACCAAGACTTAAACTTAAGTGTAGGAAAACCTCCCTTTATCCGTTAAATAAGGGTAGAGTCGGGCTCGTGACTCGAACAAAAACAAGCGCTTCTTGGGAGGCAACCCATGTGTATTTGTTTTCATTTTTATTTGTGTCGTGTATCTTTTATTGATTGTTTATTCTCATGTTTGAATTTGTAAAAATACTTTATTTTGTCTTTAACCTCGTCTTAATTACATATAAAGGTATTTTACATAAGGGATAAGTGTAGGGAGGATTACACACGTTTTCAAAAGAAACGTAAACATGAGAATAACAATTAACTAAAAGATATTTATGTTTGTTTGTTCGAGTCAAATGCTTGTATCGAGTCATAATGAATGTTTTGCAAAAATTTTTCCAGATTCTAAAGATGTAAATTTTCCGAAATTTTTCCGTAAAATCGCAGACCGCTTTTTGTCGGGATAACCGACGGCGTCAGATTACAACTCGACGCGCCAGGAAGGAGTAAAACATCGATTACTTTTTTCTCGTTTTCGAGCTATTTATAAATTTTGGAATTTTCCGTGTCTTAATTTTCTTAGAAATTGTAAACATCCATTCCACAAGCATTATATCCTAGTTTAAATCGAGTCTTATATATATTATTACCACGATTTTACGAAGGTTTCGCTTTGTTTTCTTCAAGTGTGCAGGTTTAGTTTGTCAAGAAGAAGTTACATAAGATTGGAAGGAGCTTTTCACGCAATAATTCTTCTTGAAAAGAATTTAACCACCACTTTACACGGATCCTACCGAGCTAATCGGGGAGTATTAGTTTCTTCGCTTTTAATTACCTTCTTTTATCATAACTTTGATATTTCGGGAACATTGGGGACAATGTTCGGTTTAAGTGTAGGGAGGGAAAATAAAACGGAACTTTGAAACTATACTTATCCTTGATTATTTGCTTTGTCCAATTGTGATTGTGTAATAAACCATGAGAAAATATCGGTTAGGGTAATTTTGGCACCAAATTTAAAATTTTCATGACATATAGGAGTGGGCCATTAGTCTTAACATAAGCGCCTCATGGATAGGAAGTTATATGACTAGCACAAAACCCTTTACCACCCAAATTCCACCCAAAATGCGAGGATCGCCTTAGATTAGTAGGAATTAAAGCATTTATCTTTAATGCTTAGAGTGTGAACCGTAGTATAATAGATTCTAGAACTTGTTTTGTGATACATTCCGAGATCGCAAGTGAGGCTACACTTGTGTAGTTAGGAATAACTAAATGATAAGAGGCATTAGGATAACCCTTGTTTGATACTGTAATATAATTACTTCTTCCACATCGGTTGAGTAATTCCCCACACCCTTTACGTTGTACTCATCTTTAGTACACGATACCCTAGTTAACCCTCGAGCCTATCCTTTTCACGGTTCTCGTGATGTTTGATTTTCCGAATATCGATGAAGAGCATTGTTTACACCCCACCCCAAATATACACCCAAATCGCCTTAGCCAACCCCTTATGCACTCACTTTTAGTGCAAATGTTTGTTATCACCCTAAACCCTTAGTTCAATTATCTAGTTGCTTGCATAAGTTGCTAAGTCGAGTCATATCCTTTGTATACAGTTTTGGGATGATTGGGATTCATGGGAAAAGTTAAAGTTTATGAAATAACGGGAAGGGAACGACAAATTCAAATTCCCTTTGTTTGCATAATAATGTACCCCAAGTGTTTTGATCTTTTCAATTCGGGTCAAATTAGTGTTAGAGTAATAAAAACTCAAGTGTAGGGATGTGCCTATAAATCCCTAGTATTTTGATGTTATCGTAGAGGATGGTAGAGTAAAAGTGTATGAAAAAAAAAAAAAAAATCGAAAAAAAAATAGAAAAAGAGAAAAGAAAAAAAATAGAGTGAAAAAAAAAAAAAACATACTGCTACCATCCTACATCTATCTTTTAAATTTATGTTTGTTTATTTGGGTTATCTAGAGTTTAGAGTGTCGAGTCTTGGCTTAGCAACGCCATTCTTCATATGCGCTAACATAAAGATTTTGACTTACCACCACTAAATAGCCTATCCCACCAAACCTTTATTTCCTACCGTAAGCCTAACATTACAACCCTTTAAAAGACCTCTTTGATAGTCTTTCCTAGGTGCTTACGCCAAAGCTGAAGGTTTGATCTATTCTCAAGCCTATGGCAATCTATGTACTAGGACCGGTTAATGAGTGTTTATCTTCCATTTCCTATTTTGTTATATTTCATATATACACCGAGAGATGTGAGTATCCAAACACCCCATGTGAGGTGCTAGTATGTAATTCCGTGCTTGTTATGACTTTTATGGGCTTATATGTGTTGTGGACCATTTTGAATTAATGCTTCATGACCCCTAACTTATAAATTAATTGGCTAAAAGCACATTTGCTTGAGGACAAGCAAATAACAAGTGTAGGGATATTTGATAAGGTTTTAAAAGGTACCATTTTGAGGGTCGTTTAAGTCCTTATTTGATCACTTTTGTATCCGTTATTGCTTAATATCGTTCCTTTTCACTTTTTAGGTCTCGTGAAGGCAAAATCTTTGGAATGGCACTTATTTGGACGAAAAGGCGCGAATATATGAAGAAAATGGCCAAAGTCGAAATCGAGGCACTTACGATCACCGAAGTTAGAAGGCGACGCGGGTGCTATGGCGATGCCGTCCCAAAATTATTGTGACGATCCAAAGACCCAAAACTCGATTTTCAAGTGACGACGTCTAGTTGTGAAAGAGTAGGCCGTCGCTACTCGGACGGCCTAGATGCAATCCGCACGACGCCGGTCAAGAGGACGGCGTCACGGGCATAAGGTGACGCCGTCGCAAGGTTAACAGCCAAGACGAAACCCTAATGGCGGCGACACGGCGGCGCCACTAAACATAAGGTGACGCCGTCGCAATTGTAATCTTATATATAGAATCCGAATTTTTCGGTCTTTGTGTGGAGAGTCTTTGGAGTAAAACCTAAAACCGAACCTAAGGTGTCTTGTACAAGATTTTAGGGTTTTAAACCCTATCTTACATCAAGATAAGTCTTTACTTCATTAATTCAATTATGTCTTTGATTATTTGTGTGTATGCTTGCATGTTCTCCATGTCCGCTAATTTATTTGTGTGTTTGCTTAGGAAGTATGAAACTTAATTATTGAATATTGATTGGTTGTTTCTCATCTTAGTTGATTAATGATCTAGTAATGCGATAGGTCATTCGTTGTGTACTTAATGCTTGATTCATCTTTGTGAACCTTAGAATATAATTACCTGAGTAATTGTAGGCTAAACCATCCAAAGAGCGCCTTAGAGTAGGAGTTTATAATCCCTAGTGGGTTTGTAGACAAGACCCTTTGGTAAGTTCAAAGAGTTAGGGAGAAACGCATACCCTACAACTTAGACTCACAACGCAACTAGGAATAAGACGTGACACTCAACCATCAATAGGAGATAATTAAGGAGTAATACAACTTAAGTAAACACATCTTTAAACTATCATACGAGCACATTAATTAGACATAGACTCCCATAACCTTAGCTTAGATAATTAGATAATAGTAGAGTAATCGGTAGAAATACCAACCCCCAATCCAATACCCGAGATTCGTACCTTTCCATTTTCATAAAACATAAAAGATAAAAATAATCTTCCTCAACCTTAATCTTAGCGTAGTAACTCCTTACTAGCATTCCTATTCCCCAGAGAACGATATCAATACCCGTGGCTTACCCTAATTACTACACTACAACGATTAGGTTCACTGCCTAGGGTGTTATAAAACTTGCTCGAAGAAAAGGAAGTTTCCTTGACCCCGAACGACGCGTGTAGCGTTATCAGTCGGTCAATTCTGTGATGGAGATTTGGAAGTTGCTTTTAGGGAGAAAACTTGTTTCATTCATGATCTACAAGGAAATGATCTTATGTCTGGCTCTCGCAACTCTAGTCTATACACAATCTCAATGCAAGACATGGTTGCTTCATCTCCCATATGTCTACTCTCAAAGGCTACATCTACAAAATCTTGGCTATGGCACCGTCGTCTCTCACATCTAAACTTTCAAACCATCACCAACCTTGCTCAACACAAACTGGTTGAAGGTCTCCCACGATTCAGGTATTCTAAAGATCACCTTTGCTCAGCTTGTAAACAAGGGAAAAACACTCGTGCTCATTTTCCTTCAAAGATGGAACACAGCCCCAAAGATGTGCTTCATCTTCTTCACATGGATTTGTGGCCCGATCGCGTGCAAACGATCAATGGCAAACGCTACATCTTAGTAATTGTTGATGACTATTCATGATGGACTTGGGTCTACTTTATTCAAGCAAAGACCAAGCTCCACAATCGATCATCACCTTTCTCACGAAAATTCAAGTTCACTCCGGAACACCGTCCGCCAAATCGTAACAGACAAAGGAACCGAATTTGTTAACCAAACTATTCGAGAATTTTATGAGAAAATGGAATAGAGCATCAAACATCTATTGCACGGACACCGTAACAAAATGGAGTTGTTGAAAGACGAAACCGAACGTTAGTGGAAGATGCAAGAACAATGTTAATTAATGCTAAACTTCCGATTACTTATGGGCGTAAGTCAGATCAAGCGCATGCTATACTCAAACCGTTCTATGATCACAAACGCCACAACAAAACACCTTCGAGCTTATCCACAACAGAAACTGAATCTCAAACACTTTCATGTATTTGGATCTCTTTGCTACCCAAATAATGATCGTGAAGACTTTGGAAAGCTCAAAGCCAAAGTCGACATTGGAGTATTTATTGGATACCGTGAGAATTCAAAAGGTTTCCAGATCCGAATCGTCAGACAAAGAAGGTTATGGAAACGATTCATGCTAATTTTGATGAACTTACGTAAATGGCTTCGAGCATAACGACTTGGAACCCGCCACAACCGCTTAAACTTCCTCAAACCCCATCATCACCGAACTAAGCCCCGACTTACGTCAACAAATGGAAAGGCTATTTGCTCCTCCTGCTCGGTGGCGATATTGATGACCGTGCTCTGTGTGTATCCATTGCTTCCACGCTCACCGCTCAACCCGATAATACTCTTATACCGACACACTGCTACAACAACTCATGAAGAAGCACCACCGATTGACTCTACAACAACAGTTGAACAAACCGCTTCCAACGACGAACCGAACCAACGATGTTCTTAATGAAGTACCCCACCTGTATATTTTGATCCAAATGCATTCTTTAACCCGTTTGCCAATGAAACTGCCGCACGATGTCGCGAATCATCAACAAACCATTTGAATCCTCAAAATCGCACAATATATACCAACATCAACCTCTACACATCGATGGACAAAAGACCATCCTCTTGAGAATATTATTGGCAACCCGAATCAACCGGTCATTACGAGACAACGTCTTCATACAGATGGTGAACACCGCATTTATGCTCTCACCGTTCGCTAATCGAACCTAAAAACATTAAAGATGCAATGACAAAAGACAACTGGATTGAATCCATGCAAGAAGAACTCAACCAATTCAAACGCCTTAAAGTATGGGAACGGTTGAAAGACCAATGAGGTTCTACGTCATTGCTCTCAAATGGATTTGGAAGAACAAATTAGATGTCAAGGAACGTAATCGTAAACAAGTCACGTCGGTGGCTAAGGGTTATAGACAGGAAGAGGTATTGACTTTGAAGAATCATTTGCTCCGGTTGCTCGCCTTGAGGTCGCTCGATTTTTCGCGTCATGCTCATATGAATATAACGGTCTTTCGATGGACGCCAAAACCGCTCGAATGGTCAACCGAAGAAACGGTTTATGTCACCACCTGGAAGGATTTGTTGATCCCAAGTTCCCGAACCATGTTTAAAACCGAACAAAGCTCTATATGGTCTCAAACAAGCTCCCGGGCGTGGTACGATAAGTTATCATCCTTTCTCATTGCCAATAATTTTACCAAAGGTTCGGTCGACCCAACTCTTTTCATACAATATCACGGGACACATATTTTAATTGTTCAAATTTACGTGGATGACATCATTTTTGGGTCAACACATGAAAAGTACTCAATCGCTTTTGCAAAACTAATGAAGAAACATTTTGAAATGTCCATGATGGGTGAACTTACGCTCTTTCTAGGACCGCAAGTTCATCAATCACCCCGTGGTATTTTCTTGAGTCACCAAATATGCCCTTGAAATTTCGAACAAATTTGGAATGAAAACACTGATACTTATGCCACACCAATGTCACATACCAAGAAGCTAGACCGATTTGCATGGGAAACCTGGTTGACCCTACAAAATACCGTAGTATCATTGGGTCTCTCATGTATCTAACAACTAGCGGACTGATATTGTTTTTGCCAGATATCTATGCTCACGTTATCGGTCGCGACCAACCGAAACCCACCTCTCTAAGGCTAAGAGAATCCTCCGATACATCAAGGGAACCATTAATTTGGGGATCCGTATCCGAAGGATTCGGTTTTGAACTAATAGCTTTTTCAGACGACGACCACGCAGGATGCTTAGACTCACGGAAAAGTACTTGTGAGCGTTACAATTTCTTGGTGACAAACTGGTGTCTTGGCAATCGAAGAAGCGTGATTGTACATCGTCGCCCTTAACAAGTAGAATATGTAGCCATGTCGGTGTTGTGCTCAAGTCATTTGGATGAGAACACAACTCAAAGACTATGGTTACGTATTTGACAAAATCTCGATGTATTGCGACAATCGGAGTGCTATTGCGATCTCGCAACTCGGTTCAACACACAAAGTCAAAGCACATCGATCTTCGATATCATTTCATCAAGGACCACGTGGAGCAGTGCAGTTGAATTATACTTTGGGTACGAATACCAATGGCGATCTTCTCACCAAATCCTTAGCTCCTCGCTAGGTTTAATGAGTTGGTCCACCGGATTGGTATGCGGTGTTTGACTCAAGAGAACCTGGATGAACTCTTAAAACAATCTTAAAAACGGTCAAATACCAAAATCTTTTGTAAATATTTTTCAGAAACAAAATACAAAAATATAAAACCTGATAAACAACAAAAATATTCTTCTATCTATATTTCTTTTAACATGGCAAGTACAATTCTTCCGTCAACACTCAAATCTTTCAAAATTCAGTAATTTTTCGATCAAGTGTTGAGGGGGAGAAAATAAATACTTAACTGTTTCAAAATAACCATGTACTTGCATGTTATCGATTCCCGGTTGTTTCTTTAAATCATTGTGGTCACATTTCTGGTTCACTGACACTCCTCGGGCTGAAATTTATAAAACTTCATTATTTCTTAAGCCGAGGGGGAATGTCGTCAAAGTTATTTCCAAATATTCTCTATTTGGTAACCAAAATGGAAGTTAAAAGGCATTGGATGAAAATGGAAAAGGTGGAGGGGCTAAAACTGTCAAAACCTTAAAGTAATTTTTCATAAAAATACTCCACCTAACTCATTAAATTCATCACATTTATTATTTAACCTAACCAATCCTACGCCTAAAATTCAATCTGTAAAGCCGAGTTCTTGATCGTCAATTTGTAAGTGGTTTTATAATCTTAACGATTTACAAACAATGGTTTTGAATTTTTACAAATCCAACGGTTAAAACATGAGATATGGATGATTTTGTGTTCTACGCATAAGCGTATGAACACATAATCATGTTTGTGTGTTTTTGGTTGTCGATAGTGTCAAAATGTTTATTTTATCATCTTGAAACTATTTCTATCACTAAAATTCACCCAGACACGCTAATTGAATGAGATTGAGAATTAGGGTTTATGCGTTAGTTTGGGGGTTTTCATATGTGAATGTTTCTGGTGAAAAAGATAGTTGGTTAATGTTGTATTCATGATTAATTGATCATATCTAAGCCCAGAAATTACCCAGAAACATCAAGTGCATCAAAACTGAAAACTAGGGTTTATGTTCATAAGATTTGGGTATTCTTGATTGGCTTTGATTTTCATGTTAAAACTTGGATAGGACAACTTACTATACTTCTTAGACCTCCCAGAAAAACTTTGGTGCAATTCCTATGGCTAGATATCATACGCGTAATTCATGAACTTTAGGGTTTAGTCTTACGTAAGTGGTTTTTCCGCACAACTATTTGAATGAGTATTTGTGATTAAATATGTTATAGAATGAATGTGTACGTTAATATTGATGCTATGATGGACTTATTTCGTGTTTGTTACAAGTGAAAATTCGTAATCAAGGTTATTAGCAATCACGATAAGGATTACCTCACGCGTAGAAGGTTATGCGAAGAGAAATCTTACGCGTAGCGCACGCCGTAAGGTTCTACATAAGGGACCACGCGTATCCCGTGAAGGATATGCGTAAATAGTGACCTCACGCATAAGGTCTACTCTTACGAGTAAGCCTTACACGCGTAAGGTTTTATATGCGCCACGCGTAAGCTCTCCACGCATAAGGTCTCCTTTTCCGCTGTAATATTTCTTACGCAGAAGTCGTGGTCCCACGCATAAGCTTGCGCCTTTACGCCGTATAACTCCTGCTTACGCATAAGCTACCATTTCACGCCTAAGCCTTGATTAAACCTTTATTATGAATTGTTACGCGTGCAAACTTTTAAATAAATAAATCATAAGGTCACGAAACCAATAATGTCACTAATAAGTTTAAACGTTTAATATGTTGTGAAAAATAAGTGATAACATGAACTTTAAAACTTAAAGTTAACTAAATCACGAAACTTATCTCGACGTCATTGGACTATTGGACAAACAAGTGACATTGGACTCGTAACAATCATTGACATATCACAGTCAATAATTAGACAATAAAACCATCTGTTGACTAACATAATGTCTTTCGATATGTTGGTTCTTTTGGCTAAATGTATTTCAGATCTAGACATGGATGCTCAAATGAATGTGGATGCACCAAATGTTCTCATTATTGCTGATATCTTCCTAAATGGCTATCCGATGAAGATTGGAAAGAACAACCTTCGTGTTGACTTTGAAACCCTCACCGCCGTAGTCTTCTTGCTTAATTGCGTGGATATTATGAAGAATCATCCTTATCGTAATATGCTCTCCATTACGCCATCGCTTGGGAGATCTACATTCATCAATTCGAACACAATGAAAAAGATCAAAGGACGAGAATCTTCGTGCGGTGACTCTCAACCACAAGCAAGTCACCATCACACCTGCAGACTTAAGGACTGTTCTCCTCATTCCCGACATTGAGCCAACCGAATACGCTGTCGCACCAACCGAAGAGACTGTTCTACAATTCATGATCGACATTGGTTATGACGAAGCTACAGGAGTAATCTCTAAGCATTCATATGTGGATCTTAAAAATATTCCTCAACCCTGGAGAACACTCTACATCATCATCACCATATCTGTTTTCGGTCGTGATAGTGGCTATGAGCATCCCAAGCTCGTGGAACTACGGATCTTTTGGGTGTTGATCAACATGAAGCACATCGAAATTGAAGCTCGATATGGGACGACATGATGTCATTCCTCAAAAGCTTGGCTCAAAGATTCCTTATATCGATATACAAAATTGTTGATCCAAAGAGCACTTGGGCTTAATCTCGGTATCCCTAAGAGACTCAATGACCCCAACACTCACGACATGTTGATCGAACCTACTCTAAGTGTCGATTCAAGGAATCAACAACAAAGAAACAGGGTGTCAGATTGCGGATCACCTTCCGTCTCGATGAAATCAAAAAGCTCTACACATACAAAAGGTATCCGTAGCAGTTGAAGAAAGCAAAGTTGGTTTCTCGATGACAAATCTTCCGCACACCTACAAGGAAAACGAGAAGAGAAGTGCAGGAAGTGTCGCAAGCACCGAGAGTAAAGGAAGTTCCATAAGAGGAAACCTCTCGCACAAAAGGAAAGTTCCATCTAAGGAAGCTGCTCTATTCCCATTCCTAAGTCTCGAACCGAAAAAAAGCTAGTGGATGAAAGCTCAAGATACCGAATCGACGATGAGGTCTTCTACTCAAATCAGAACCGATGTTACCCCATCAAGAGCTAAACCTCCCACCACCGGTGAAAAAGGTAAAGGAAAACCCGGTGCTTGAGCATGACAAGGAAAGCTCGAAGAAGAACCAATAGATGAACAAAAGGAATATCAAAGGAAGTCAAGGAACTCGACATAAACATCTTGTCAAGAATTCAGTAAAGATCAAACTCGTGGCCCTCGTGGTTCAAGCGGTGGTACTCAGCCACACCAGTTCTTGATGCGGTTAATCAACCCGATAAGGAACCGGTACTACCATCACCCACGAACAACAACAACAAGCAGATTGAGGATTCCATCAACTTTGATATTGAGGAACCAAACCGAAAAGACCGAAAAACTCCCGCCGATGATACTAAGGTCGATGATAAGGCTAAGTTCCGAAATGAAGAAGAAACCGCTTATGATCACTTTCTTCTAAACATGCCCCGACGTTCTAAGGAGGAAACTTCGAACCACCAAAGGACCCCGAGTCTCCTCACGCCTCATCATCATCGACTCGTCTTCTCATTCTTCACCACCACCATCCAAAAGATCAACCGATCCACATCCAAATCAAGAAAGAAGCTAACCGACTCTTGGATCTCTCATGCTAAGACTCGAATCGTTAAAGCCATCAAGCGGTCGAAAGAAAGACATGCTTTACAAAAGTGAATTTTCTCACGACTGTGTTCAAGACCTTCATGCGAGAATGACAAGATGCAAGTTGAAAGGAATATGTTAGCCTTAATAGTTTTATTAAAAGTGATGGTCATTCACTATTAGGAACTTTGTAACGTGTGTTAGATATCGTGATAGAATAGTCAATCTGCTCGTGGAGTGGGCTAAGCTAATTGGTTAAATGTTAAGGTATGCTAAGCCGTGTATAAGCTTAAGCATCCCAAGCCCATTACAAACCCACTAAAAGCCCAAGCAAAGCCTTTAGGCAACAAACCTCTTGTACTATAAATACCCCTCAAATGGTCATTTGAGGGTGTGCTGAAAGTGTGTGTGTGTGTGTTTTCTTTATTGAATATACAACATCTTGTGTTTATCTTGTCTCACATCATACACGAATTTATATCTTCAAGTCACCATCTTTCTCATCTTATTTCTAAGCTTTGTTTGTGTTTGTTTCACGTGGTTATACTTGTATACGTGTTGGGTTTGCTTGTTAAAGTGATAAGGTTGATAAATATAAGGTCCTACAATCTATACTACTTATAAAGCATGCATATCCCCAACAAAAACCCAACCCTACATCTTTAAGATTCAGCCACCCGTACCTATTTCGAAGCCTGAATTTACACACACCAAACCAACATCCAACCCTCAAAAATTACAAAACCCACAAAACCAAATAAACCTACCATCTACCTTTTATATTTAACCAAAAAAACACACACCCACACATAAAACACTCTCTAATCTCCCACCTAAAAAAATAAAAATCTCTCATCCCACACTGAAAAAAACTCACGCACATATCCTTTCATCTTAACTAAAAAAACTCATCTCACTCTCTCTAAAAAAAGACTCAAATCCTTTCTATCTCAAAAAAAAAAAAAAAAAAAAACTCTCCAAAAATAATCACAACTCTCACCCAACCATCCTATCTCGCGACGCCCACCACCGACCCCCGCCTCCATACGACGCCACGCACCACCGGAACCATCCACTATCAAGTTTTGAGGTATTTTGATAGATCTATGAGTTTTGAAGATTTATTTTATAATCTATACATTTTATTTGCATGATATATAGTTTTTTTTGTAGATCTAATTTTTCTTTTGTAGATCTAGAGTTTTTATTTATAGATCTATATATTTTTTTTGATCTATTGATTTTATTTGTAGATTTATGTGTTTTATTTGTAGATCTAACATTTTTTGTATTTTTTTGATAGTGCCGCCTCTTGCAGCCACTTATCGCCGCTTGGCGCTGGTGTAGCCGTCACTCTCTCGTCGGAACAAGCTGCAACTGTCGCCGGAAAAAAATTATGGTCGCCGGAATAAGTTGTGCTACCTTAGGAAATAGGTATCTACTTTTTTTTTTTTTTTTTTATGATAGATCTTACATTTTTAATAATAGATATGTACTTTTTTATAATAGATCTCTACTTTTTTAATAATAGATTTGTACTTTTTATAATAGATCTCAACTTTTTTAATAATGGACTTGTACTTTTTATAATAGATCTCTACTTTTTTTTTGTAATCTTGGTCCGGATTCGCATCACCAGGCGGTTGATCTTCTTTGCTATAGCCGCCTATATATTTCTAGAAAAGTCGCCACCACCACGTGAGTTTCATATACTAATTACGTATCTATCATATTTCCAAGGTTTAATAAAAAGATATCTAACATTTTTTACAATTTTCTTTGTAGGATGTCGTCGTAGGGATGACCGATCTTCATTGTCATCAAAAGGTGTATGATTTCTTGTGTAAAGATTATTGTGATTAATTTTGTAGACAAATAATTAATATTATTATAGTTTAATGTGTAAATATTGTAATAAAGTTTGTTAATAAATATTGTTACATTTATTGTGTAACTTTGTTGGTAAAATTTGTTATAAAGGTTTATGGGTAAATTTTGTTACTTAGATTTGTTTGTTTATTTTGTTGTGTAAATATGTCAAAATTTTTGCTTTTCTTCAGGTGTGGAAACTACAATTTCTTGACATCATGGTGTCGAAAACTATGGCCCAGCGAATATCTTCGGAAATATGTACAAGATTAATGTTTGATTGTATAATTTTTGTATAAAATTGTTTGTATGAATTTGTGTACATTGTCATTTTGTAGAATGTGAAAGTTTTTAATGCAATAGGTAATTTGGTTTTGTAACTTTGTGGTATTATTTGTAATGAAAATACTCCATAATAGTTGAAAATTAATATTTTCAATGGTTTGGCATTTAAAAGATTTTGCTACTTTCAACAGCTTTTGAGATTGTTTTGAATAGATTCAAATCTTTTAAATAAATTGTAACTTTGAATTTAACATTTGAAAATTTTGATACGCTTGAAAGGTAAAATATTTTGTTTTTAAAATTTGAAAAATATCAACTTTTCAAAACTTTGACGCTTTAATTTATTTTTTATAAAATTTTTGTGGCTTTATCATTTCTTAAAATGTCATGTCATTTCTCACACTACAAAAGTGCACGTGAGACTACATCGACTAAATTTGAATTTTGAGGAAAAGTTGTGAAATATTTGAATGACTAAATTTGAATTTTGAGGAAAAGTTGTAAATGGTGGGTGACGGCCCGACACATGATTTTCGATAAGTGCATTGCAAAAGCCTATGGGAGTAAGTTAAGGGTGTGTCATTAACAACTAGACAAGGACCCTCAACAATAGCGTAATTTTGTATTGATACATTCACTTTGCATTAAAATAATTATAAAATAGTGCTACTTTCAATTTTTATATATTTCGTTTTCTATCACTTGACCCCGCCATTATTATTATTTGAGGTAAATTTTTTTTACTTTTGTATCAAAAATGTCTGAGCTTAAAAAAACAAAGTTTAAAATACAATATAACTACTTTAAAGTATCAATTTGTTCTAGGTATCTTTTCATAGTATTTGAGTATTCGTTTTCAATGACAAGTGAGACTATTTAACTTCTATTATTTTTATACACTATCTCTATTCACTATTGTGCTTCTTAAACGAAAATTGCAAACCGAAAGACAAAGGCCTTCTCAATAAGAAAAAAGAATTGTCAAAAGCTCTTTAGCATCACGCCATTATGTGCGAGTCCTTGCTTAAAATCACAAAACTAAACTAGAAATATCGATAATCGATATGAGTGATGCGATGTTATATTTAATTGATTCATATATAAGCAACAAGTGAAAAAACACACAAATCAACACCGCCGCAAGTCGTACATTGTCGAAAACTAGACATCGCTACTGACAACATTTTGTCAAAAACTATATACCGCCGCTGCCACGCTGCGGACACTGCTAGAAAGCGTCGCTAGAAACCGATGTCGCTAGAAACCGATGCCGCTAGGCACGGTACTCTACTCGCTAGGAAGTCGCTTCTATTCCATTCCTAAGTCTCGAACCGAAAAAAAGCTAGTGGATGAAAGCTCAAGATACCGAATCGACGATGAGGTCTTCTACTCAAACGCAACCGATGTTACCCCATCAAGAGCTAAACCTCCCATCCACCGGTTAAAAAGGTAAAGGAAAACCCCGTGCTTGAGCATGACAAGGAAAGCTCAAGAAGAACCAATAGATAAACAAAAGGAATATCAAAGGAAGTTGAAGGAACTCAGACATAAACATCTTTAGAAGAATTCGTAAAAGATCAAACCCGTCGCCCTGGTGGTTCAAGCGGTGGTACTCGAGCCACACCAGTTCTTGATGCGGTTAATCAACCCGATAAGGGAACTGGTACTACCATCACCCACGAACAACAACAACAGCAGATTGAGGATTCCATCAACTTTGATATTGAGGAACCGAAACCGAAAAGACCGAAAAACTCCTGCCGATGATACTAAGGTCGATGATAAGGCTAAGTTCGAAATGAAGAAGAAACCGCTTATGATCACTTTCTTCTAGCATGGTCCCGACGCTCTAAGGAGGAAACTTCAACCACCAAAGGACCCCGAGTCTCCTCACGCCTCATCATCATCGACTCGTCTTCTCATTCTTCACCACCACCATCCAAAAGATCAACCGATCCACATCCAAATCAAGAAGAAGC
Source organism: Chrysanthemum lavandulifolium (assembly GCA_022545495.1). NCBI lineage: Eukaryota > Viridiplantae > Streptophyta > Magnoliopsida > Asterales > Asteraceae > Chrysanthemum > Chrysanthemum lavandulifolium. The sequence goes on along the minus strand of CM040239.1, from coordinate 161,907,395 downwards.
CAACCGACTCTTGGATCTCTCATGCTAAGACTCGAATCGTTAAAGTCATCAAGGTGTCGAAAGAAAGACATGCTTTACAAAAGTCGAATTTTCTCACGACCGTGTTCGGACCTTCATGACGAGAATGACAAGATGCAAGTTGAAAGGGAATATGTTAGCCTTAATAGTTTTATTAAAAGTGATGGTCATTCACTATTAGGAACTTTGTAACGTGTGTTAGATATCGTGATAGAATAGTCAACGGGCTCGTGGAGTGGGCTAAGCTAATTGGTTAAATGTTAAGGTATGCTAAGCCGTGTATAAGCTTAAGCATCCCAAGCCCATTACAAACCCACGAAAAGCCCAAGCAAAGCCTTTAGGGCAACAAACCTCTTGTACTATAAATACCCCTCAAATGGTCATTTGAGGGGTGTGCTTGAAAGTGTGTGTGTGTGTATTTTTCTTTATTGAATATACAACATCTTGTGTTTATCTTGTCTCACATCATACACGAATTTATATCTTCAAGTCACCATCTTTCTCATCTTATTTCTAAGCTTTGTTTGTGTTTGTTTCACGTGGTTATACTTGTATACGTGTTGGGTTTGCTTGTTAAAGTGATAAGGTTGATAAAAATAAGGTCCTACAATCTATACTACTTATAAAGCATGCATATCCCCAACAAAAACCCAACCCTACATCTTTAAGATTCAGCCACCCGTACCTATTTCGAAGCCTGAATTTACACACACCAAACCAACATCCAACCCTCAAAAATTACAAAACCCACAAAACCAAATAAACCTACCATCCACCTTTTATATTTAACCAAAAAAACACACACCCACACATAAAACACTCTCTAATCTCCCACCTAAAAAAATAAAAATCTCTCATCCCACCGAAAAAAACTCACGACATATCCTTTCATCTTAACTAAAAAACTCATCTCACTCTCTAAAAAGACTCAAATCCTTTCTATCTCAAAAAAAAAAAAAAAAAAAAAAAAAAAAAAATTCTCCAAAAATAATCTCAACTCTCACCCAACCATCCTATGCTGCGACGCCCCACCACCTGACCCCGCCTCCATACGACGCCGCGCACCACCGGAACCATCCACTATCAAGTTTTGAGGTATTTTGATAGATCTATGAGTTTTGAAGATTTATTTTATAATCTATACATTTTATTTGCATGATATATAGTTTTTTTTGTAGATCTAATTTTTCTTTTGTAGATCTAGAGTTTTTATTTATAGATCTATATATTGTTTTTGATCTATTGATTTTATTTGTAGATTTATGTGTTTTATTTGTAGATCTAACATTTTTGTATTTTTTGATAGTGCCGCCTTCTGCGACCACTTATCGCCGCTTTATGTTGGTGTAGCCGCCACTCTCTCACGGAACAAGCCGCAACTGTCACGAAAAAATTATGGTCGCTGAATAAGTTGTGCTACTGCCGGAAATAGGTATCTACTTTTTTTTTTTTTTTTTTTTTTTATGATAGATCTTTACATTTTTTAATAATAGATATGTACTTTTTTTATAATAGATCTCTACTTTTTTTAATAATAGATTTGTACTTTTTTATAATAGATCTCAACTTTTTTTAATAATGGATTTGTACTTTTTTATAATAGATCTCTACTTTTTTTTTTGTAATCTTGGCTGCCGGATTCGCATCACCGGGCGGTTGATCTTGCTGCTATAGCCGCCTATATATTTCTAGAAAAAGTCGCCACCACCCTGGTGAGTTTCATATACTAATTACGTATCTATCATATTTCCAAGGTTTAATAAAAAAAGATATCTAACATTTTTTTACAATTTTCTTTGTAGGATGTCGTCGTAGGGATGACCAGATCTTCGCTGTCATCAAAAGGTGTATGATTTCTTGTGTAAAGATTATTGTGATTAATTTTGTAGACAAATAATTAATATTATTATAGTTTAATGTGTAAATATTGTAATAAAGTTTGTTAATAAATATTGTTACATTTATTGTGTAACTTTGTTGGTAAAATTTGTTATAAAGGTTTATGGGTAAATTTTGTTACTTAGATTTGTTTGTTTATTTTGTTGTGTAAATATGTCAAAATTTTTGCTTTTGCTGTGTCGGAAACTACAGCTGCTGACATCGCGGTGCCGAAAACTATGGCCTAGCAGAATATGCTGGAAATATGTACAAGATTAATGTTTGATTGTATAATTTTTTGTATAAAATTGTTTGTATGAATTTGTGTACATTGTCATTTTGTAGAATGTGAAAGTTTTTTAATGCAATAGGTAATTTGGTTTTGTAACTTTGTGGTATTATTTGTAATGAAAAATACTCCATAATAGTTGAAAATTAATATTTTCAATGGTTTGGCATTTAAAAAGATTTTGCTACTTTCAACAGTTTTTGAGATTGTTTTGAATAGATTCAAATCTTTTAAATAAATTGTAACTTTTGAATTTAACATTTGAAAATTTTGATACGTTTGAAGGTAAAATATTTTGTTTTTAAAATTTGAAAAATATCAACTTTTCAAAACTTTGACGTTTTAATTTATTTTTATAAAATTTTGTGGCTTTATCATTTCTTAAAATGTCATGTCATTTCTCACACTACAAAAGTGCACGTGAGACTACATCGACTAAATTTGAATTTTGAGGAAAAGTTGTGAAATATTTGAATGACTAAATTTGAATTTTGAGGAAAAGTTGTAAATGGTGGGTGACGGGCCTGACACATGATTTTCGATAAGTGCATTGCAAAAGCCTATGGGAGTAAGTTAAGGGTGTGTCTGTTAACAACTAGACAAGGACCCCTCAACAATAGCAGAATTTTTGTATTGATACATTCACTTTGCATTAAAATAATTATAAAATAGTGCTACTTTCAATTTTTATATATTTCGTTTTCTATCACTTGACCCCGCCATTATTATTATTTGAGGTAAATTTTTTTTACTTTTGTATCAAAAATGTCTGAGCTTAAAAAAACAAAGTTTAAAATACAATATAACTACTTTAAAGTATCAATTTGTTCTAGGTATCTTTTCATAGTATTTGAGTATTCGTTTTCAATGACAAGTGAGACTATTTAACTTCTATTATTTTTTATACACTATCTCTATTCACTATTGTGCTTCTTAAACGAAAATTGCAACCGAAAGACAAAGGCCTTCTCAATAAGAAAAAAAGAATTGTCAAAAGCTCTTTAGCATCACGCCATTATGTGCGAGTCCTTGCTTAAAATCACAAAACTAAACTAGAAATATCGATAATCGACATGAGTGATGCGATGTTATATTTAATTGATTCATATATAAGCAACAAGTGAAAAAACACACAAATCAACACTGCTGCAAGCCGTACATTGTCGAAAACTAGACATCGCTAAAGCAACATTTTGTCAAAAACTATATACCGCTGCCGCTACGCGCGGACACTCGGCTAGAAAGCGCTGTCGCTAGAAACCGATGTCGCTAGAAACCGATGCCGCTAGGCACGGGTACTCTACTCGGCTAGGAAGCTGTTCCTATTCCCATTCCTAAGTCTGAACCGAAAAAAAAGCTAGTGGATGAAAGCTCTGAAGATACCGAATCAGACGATGAGGTCTTCTACTCTGAAACTGCAACCGATGTTACCCCATCAGTAGCTAAACCTCCCAGTCCACCAGCTGAAAAAGGTAAAGGGAAAACCCCAGTGCTTGAGCATGACAAGGAAAGCTCTGAAGAAGAACCAATAGATAAACAAAAGGAATATCAAAGGAAGTTGAAGGAACTCAGACATAAACATCTTGCCGAAGAATTCGTAAAAGATCAAACCCGTGGCCCTGGTGGTTCAAGCGGTGGTACTCAGGCCACACCAGTTCTTGATGCGGTTAATCAACCCGATAAGGGAACTGGTACTACCATCACCCACGAACAACAACAACAGCAGATTGAGGATTCCATCAACTTTGATATTGAGGAACCGTAAACCTAAAAGACGAAAAAACTCCTGGCGATGATACTAAGGTCGATGATAAGGCTAAGTTCGAAATGAAGAAGAAACCGCTTATGATCACTTTCTTCTAAACAGTCCCGACGTTCTAAGGAGGAAACTTCGAACCACCAAAGGACCCCGAGTCTCCTCACGCCTCATCATCATCGACTCGTCTTCTCATTCTTCACCACCACCATCCAAAAGATCAACCGGATCCACATCCAAATCAAGAAAAAGCCAACCGACTCTTGGATCTCTCATGCTAAGACTCGAATCGTTAAAGGCGTCAAGGTGTCGAAGAAAGACATGCTTTACAAAGTCAATTTTCTCACGACCGTGTTCGGTACCTTCATGACGAGAATGACAAGATGCAAGTTGAAAGGGAATATGTTAGCCTTAATAGTTTGATTAAAAGTGATGGTCATTCACTATTAGGAACTTTGTAACGTGTGTTAGATATCGTGATAGAATAGTCAACGGGCTCGTGGAGTGGGCTAAGCTAATTGGTTAAATGTTAAGGTATGCTAAGCCGTGTATAAGCTTAAGCATCCCAAGCCCATTACAAACCCACGAAAAGCCCAAGCAAAGCCTTTAGGGCAACAAACCTCTTGTACTATAAATACCCCTCAAATGGTCATTTGAGGGGTGTAAAGTGTGTGTGTGTGTTTTCTTTATTGAATATACAACATCTTGTGTTTATCTTGTCTCACATCATACACGAATTTATATCTTCAAGTCACCATCTTTCTCATCTTATTTCTAAGCTTTGTTTGTGTTTGTTTCACGTGGTTATACTTGTATACGTGTTGGGTTTGCTTGTTAAAGTGATAAGGTTGATAAATATAAGGTCCTACAATTGGTATCAATCGCCTAACAATGGTTTAGGAGTGTTTGGTTGAAGTTTTTTTGTGTAGTATACGCGTAGTTTCGTTCTCAAAGTTTCAAGCTTAAAGCTTTAATTTTTGCACTCAAAAATTCAAGATTCTTGTGGTTTAAGGTTTATTTGGTGCTAAAGTTTCGTTTTTACAAAAGTTCAAGCTTTACGCGTTTTGGTTAAGTTTTGAGCTCGTTTTGGTTCTTTGGTCATTTCTACTGTAACTTTTCTAAGCACTTTGGGTGAAAAAGGTCAATATTTTGGGTTATTCGAGTGTTTTAAGGATTTACGTGCAAGAGAATTTGGTTGAATCATTGAAATTTTTTACGAGTAGGTCAAAACCCTAGTTCTACTCAGAAGAAAGTCAACTACTCATAAGGTTCTACTCAGAACTTTTGGTGAAGTTTCTTGAGCTATAACGGTGACTCGGTGCTTCCTCACTTGGATAAGTGTGGAACACTTCAATTTTGGATATCTCTTACATCGTGATAGTGTAAAGGATTTTAGGCAAAACCCTAATCTTACGCATAAGTTTCGACTTACGCGTAGAATACTTACGCATAAGCATTTTTCTTACGCCTAAGTTTTTCTTACGCATAAGCTAAATCTTACGCTTAACTTTTTACTCGTAACTTTAAACCTCACGACAAGATCCCACGCCTAAGGAATCCTCGCCTAAGATCCCACGCATAAGATCCTACGCCTAAGTTTCTACTCAGAACTTGTGTTTCTACGCTAAGCTCTCTTTCACGCATAAAGTTAAAAAAAAAAAAAAAAAAAAAAAAAAAAAAAAATTGGCGGGAAACGTTGAGTAAAATTTAAATTTTGAGGAGACTAAACGTTCAATTTTTACGAAATTCAAATTTTGGTTTAATCTGTGAAAATTTTGGTCAAAATTCAAATTTTGGGCCTAAATTCAAATTTTTGGTCAAATTTGGCATCAAAATTGTCATAACTCAAATTTTCATACGACCTTAGAATTGATTTTTATAATGAATTTCAAATTTTGGCGAAAATTTTTAAGAACCGAGTTTCTGAGTAAGACTTTCTGAAACACCTCAACCGAGCTTAATCATCATCAACCACTGACTCCTTTATCGTTGAATCGATCCTACATCAACTTTATCGATCATACCTTCATCAATGGCAACTCAACAAGATATTCATGCGCCGGTGCCGAAAACCGACCTCCTATGTTGGCAAAGGTGGTTATCTTCAATGGACAAGTCGAATGCTCCGTTACATAAAGACCAAACCTAATGGCAAACTCATGATTAAATCCATTCGAGGATGGACCCTTCCACCTCGACAAGTTAATGTACCGAAATCACGATGCAACACCTCCCAACGCACCATCTTCTCGTCTTCAATACGAATCAATACACCGCAGAGGATCGTAAACAAGTCGAAGCGAGATGACATGGCAATTCATATTATCCAACCGGGTTTACCAATTGACATCTTTCTTTGCGGTGAGCGCCAGAAACCGCTTTCGATATGTGGGAACGTGTGAGACGGCTTTGTCATGGAACCGAAATTGGTCAACAAGACATGGAGAACAAGTCGCTAACCGAATGGGAAAAGTTTACTTCAACCTGGGAGAATCCATTGAATCCTACTATGGAAGGTTTTGCACTTTGATGAATGAGCTAATCGAAACAAGTCGACACCCGGAACTATCGCTCAAAACATCATGTTCTGAATAATCTACCGGAAGAATGGGGACGATATGTCACTATTGTCAACCAAACAAAAGACCTTCATCGTGAACTTTGATCAATCGAATGATTTTCTGAAACAAAACCAAGTCAAGTCAATAAAGTTAGAAAAGAAAGATTGGCAAAGAATCATGATCCATTGGCACTCATTGCTAAGACTCTATCTTGGTGAATACACAACAACAAGCTTCATCATCTTCCAACAACAACAACAACTTGCGGCCACAACAACAATTCTATCCGGATCCACAATACCAGAACAAGAAATCACCGATCTCGAATCGATCAAGAAGACCCTATGTCCCAAATAATTTCTCTCTTGGGTCAAGTAATCAAAGGTCGCTATTCCACACCTACTAACAACAACCAAAGGATATCATCAAACACTCGCAATAGGCAAATTGCAAGGACAAATGGTTGGAGTTACGAGAATCATCGAGGATATGCTCTTGGATTTCGCATGGGTGTCGTGCGATTCGAATCGTGTAATCGATGAGATGAATGTTGGGAATAGAGCGATGGTAATCGTAATCGAATGTTGCGCTCCAATCGTTGGGAATCATGGAAATGTGAATCGTGGTGTCAGTTAAGTGTTATAACTGTCAAGGAATGGGTCACATGGCAAGGAATTGTCCTTCTAAGCCGAACAAGAACGATCTTGAGTATCTTCGAAACATCTGTTGGTACAAAAGGAACGCTACGGATTTCGGTTGAGTCTTGAGGAACATGACTTTATGGCTATTATGGATGATTTGGAAGACCTCGAGGAAATCAATGCGAACTGCATCTTCATGGCAAATCTTGAAGCTAAGCACGACCGAGTCGACTCACCTCCCCATCTATGACGCCAATACCAGTGTCGAGGTACCAATCATTGATCCATGCTATAACAATGTCATATTTGATGTGTTTACTCATGACGAACAAGATTGCGTGACGCCAACACCTACTTATGATACATACCGGATAATCCGAGTTGTAGCAATACTAACTCGAAACCCGGATGTGGATCCTAGTGGAGGCGTGTGGCACAAAATAACGAGACCGATGAGGAAACACGTGCTTATGTTGAATCATTAATCAATCAATGTGGCATTGAAGTTGAGAAAGTTAGAACGGTCAATCGCGAAGTTAAGGCGCGAATGCTAAATTGACGGCGAGCTTGAGAGTTACAAAGAGCATGCCAAAGCCTATGAATTTCATACAAACAAAATGTCGAATTAGAAATTGGTTATCGAGACTCTGTTTTAAGAGAAAAGATTTGCAACTCAAGTACGATACACTTGATGTGAATCGAATTTGAAAATCAAATCTTTAAACAAGGAAATTTCGATCTAAATGACCAACTTTCAAAACAAAAAGCAACATATTTCGATCTTGAAAAAGAGAAGAAGTTGATAATCGACTTTGCAAAACGAGAAGATTCTCTTCTTGATGAAATTCTTGATAAAACGAAAAAATCAAAACTTTGGACAATTTGCTTTTACAACGGGTCATTCACTAAATCAAACAAGATTCTTTCTAACCAAGTAAATCCACGTTTTCATACTTCACATAAGATGGCACTTGGTAATGACCCTTCTTCGCTTCTCAAGAAAGCTCGAAATCTCGAATGTGTTGCACAATGGAAAACCTTTGCATGAACCCATAATTGTGCATGATTCTCTTGAAACGTTAGAACTATCCGAGGAGAGTAGATCTAAATGAAACAAAACATCCGAAATCAAACCGATTGATTATAACAAATGGAACAAAATTAATGGTATTCCTTTTGTTTCTCAAAAAGAACAGTCAACGTTTTCCACCACACCAAGTGTTTCAAACAAAGTGTCAACACCAGTTTCAAAATCAGTTTCAAAACCAGTTGTTGTCTCCAAATCTCTTTCGAACATTGAACAAATGTCTTCAAACAATCATTTTAACACAAGTGAAGCGCGAAGTATTTTGGAAAATGTGAAAGCGAGAATTGCAGATCTTCAAGAGACCGTTAAAACTAAAACCAATATTAGAAACATCTGGTTTAATAGTTTTGATAATGAATGTAAAAGTTTTTGAAACTCAAATTGCCCTCATTTGAATAACATCGGTGCAAGGGTAATTCATTTGAACAAGCGTTTTGAAAGAAACAACCGACTTTGTCAAGGACCATAAATCCACGGTAAAGCAAGCTAATGAAAGTGTTGAACACATCAAAGTTTTGGAAAAGTTTAATGACTCTCTCCAGAAGATGTTCGACCATCGATATTATGTCCATCATTTTGCAAACATATTCTGTTGAAGATCATGAAAGACTCGGTCCGAGACCTCCAAATTGTTTCAAAATATGAAAAAGCTCTTATGAAACTTGAAAAGAAAATATCTCATATTTTAAACAACTTGATCGAAAAAGCGAGGAATGCAAGTATGACAAATTGTCGTATGAGCGCGCATACAATGACATGAAAGCTAAAATGATCTTTTGAGGGCTCATTTGGAAAGTCAAAAGGGAAAGGCGATGGAAGCTGTGATTACAAAACCATTGATTGCGGAGAAAGCAAATGTTCCCAAACCGGTTTCAAAACCAAAATGTCTTTCTTTGCCTCCTCCAAAGTCAATGAGAAAATGTTTCATCAAAACCAATCCACTCCACTGTCGTGCCTAAACAAAATGTTGATAAAGGAAAGCGGTTATTGAGAATCCTAAAGTTTTAGCACCGGCCTTTTTAAGATGAGTACCACTAATGCGCCTCGCCTCAACATCTAAAGAGACTAGGATAGTGAAACCACCTCCCTTCATAACAATGTGAATCCTAATGCGTGTGCCTCACCTTCTACAGGACTAGAAAGCACCTCAGGAGCAAAGCAGACTAAAGCCTAAGAGCAATACAAGGAACAATAGAGTCTCGATCGCCTCTAGGAGTAGTAGCTTGAATAAAGAGAAGAAAGTAGAAGAACACCCTAGGAATTTACAACCTTTGAATAAGAAAGACATTTCATCCGAATGTCTTGAATCTGTGAAACTTGCTAAGTCTAATGAATGTGTTGAATCTCTTTGTTTAACTTGCAAGAAATCTTTAAATGTTCAAGATGATTGTGTTTCTAAGAATGTGAATGATAAGCTGTTAAAGAACGTCCCAAAAGTAATTACGCTAAACAGTAGGAAGACTAGTTGCAAAACTTAGGCTTTACACTATGGCAGAACCAACGTGTATACTTTAGGGATGATATTTGAAACCCAGTGTAGAACTTTCACACTCGAGAATGGTACAATGAGTGATAAACCGTAATCCCCAGAGAAAACCTCTCGAGTGTGATAAGGATTTTACCTCTAACCCAAAGGAACCAAAATCAAAACGGTTTCCACAATATTCTTTTTCAGAATGGCGGTTATCGAAATTTGTCTTTGGATCGTCGACTGGTTGCTCCAAGCACATGACCGGAATCAAGTGGCGATCAATTTTGTCTGAAATTCATGGGAACCGACGTTTGGAAATGATCATGTAGCGACTATCATGGGTTATGGAGATCTACCTTTTGGAAATTATTTGATCACTCGGGTTTACTATGTCCAAGGGTTGGGACACAATTTGTTCTCGATCAGGGCGATTACGTGATGCGATTAGAGGTTGCTTTTAGGAAAATGCTTGCCGTTAGAAACTTGGATGGCACCGATCTCTTAAGCGGGAATCGTGATACAAACTTGTATGCTATCGACATTAACCAAATGGCCTCTTCATCACCAATATGTCTTATGACACGAGCATCCAAACTCGGTCTGGTTGTGTCACGAAGGTTATCCATCTCAATTTTGACACCATCAACAATCTTGCCAAAGACAACATCGTCAACGGACTTCCAAAGTTCAAATACACCAAGGATCACTTATGTCCATCATGCGAACAAGGAAAAGCAAAAGAGCATCATATAAACCCAATCCGTACCTAGTTCGGAAGCAAAGTTGCATATGTTGCACATGGACTTATGTGGCCCAATGAGAGTTGAAAGCATTAACGGAAAAAGTATATTCTTGTTATCGTCGATGATTATTCGAGATATACATAGGTTAAGTTTACGAGATCAAAAGACGAAGCACCAGCATCATCATCACCTTTCAAGCGTATTCAAGTACTTCTTCAAACTCCGAGTGGGGTTGTAAGAAACAGACAACCACATAATTCACTAATCGTGAGTTAAGAACTTATTTTGAAGATGTTGGAATCACTCATCGACATCACCGTTAGAACTCCACAGAGAATGGGGTAGTTGAAAGAAGAAATAGAACTCTTGTGGAAGCTCGCCGCACAATGCTAATCTATTCTAGTGCACCGTTATTTCTATGGGTCGATCTTGTTGCCAACGCTTGTTTCACTCGTAACCGATCCCTTATCCATCCAAGATTCAATAAAACCCATATGAAATAGTGAACAACGAAAACCGGATATCTCTTACTTTCATGTGTTTGGCGCTTTGTGCTATCCTACGAATGACAGAGAAGATCTTGGAAAATTGAAAGCTAAAGGTGATATTGGAATCTTCATTGGATATTCAGATAACTCGAGGGCATTCGTGGTGTATAATGTAGGCTAAGGAGGATCATGGAGCGATGAATGTGAAGTTTGACGAACTTTCACAAATGGCTTCGAGAGACTCGCTCTAGAACCCGCACTAAACAAGCAGACTTCGGACACATCAGTTCGGGACTCGTACCTCAAAGAGCTCAATCAACTTCGTTTGACAATCCTAAAGAACAAGAATGGGAGAATTTCTTGAGTTAATGTTCGATGAATACTATGGTGGAACTTCGACAAATGCATCAAACCATCATTCCGCCGCACCCGCTCAAAATCATCCTCCACCACCAATGTAAGATGCATCTACAACGGTCGAAACCAATGCACCAACTCCATCAACATCATCTACATCTACTCAAGTTATTGCACCCGTTCTACCGGTTGATGAGCAAAACCAAAACCAAACGATGCAACGTTAGATGACGACTTATTTGAAAACCCGTTTGCTACGGAATCAGCTGAATCATCTTCAAGCTTACGAGAACCATCTAACTCACATACGTTTAACCAACAGTATCCATCTACTCTGAAGTGGACAAAAGACCACCCAATTGAACAAGTTCTTGGTGAACCTTCACGGCCAATTCAGACGAGACGCCAACTTGCCACCGATTGCGACTTGTGCATTTACCTTTGCTCAATTAGCAATCTAGAACCAAAGAACATTCGTGAGGCAATGGCAGATCCCGCATGGATAGAAGCAATGCAGGAGGAACTTCTTCAATACCGTCTACATGACTCGTGGGAAAAGGTTCCAAGACCAATTGACGTTCGTGTCATCGATCTAAAATGGTTATGGAAGAACAAACGGGATGAAGAAATGAGCGTAATTGCAACAAAGCTCGTCTTGTGGCCAAAGGATACTGACGGGGAAGAGGAATAGACTTTGAAGAGTCATTCGCGCGGTAGCTAGACTTGAAGCGATCGGGATATTCTTGGCCTATGCATTTCACAAAAACATCACGGTTTATCGGATGGACATTAAGACCGCGTTCTTGAATGGAACTACGAAAGAAGAAGTGTCGTGAGTCACCGAAGGCTTCATAGACATGGAACATCCGGATCACGTCTACAAACTCAAAAAGGCTATATATGGTTTGAAACAAGCTCATGGCGTGGTATGACGAATCCTCTTTCCCGATCCAAAACAATTTCACCAAAGGAACAGTTGATCCTACCTTGTTTACACAAAAATGCAAAACGACATTTTGATTGTTCGATTTATGTGGACGACATCATCTTTGGGTCCACTAATCCGAATCTTTCAAAACATTTTGAAAATCTCATGAAAAAAATTTGAAATGTCCATGATGGGGAACTAAAATTCTTTCTTGGTTTACAAATACATCAGCCCCTCATGGAATTTTTATTAATCAAGCTAAATACAACCGAGATTTTGAAAATCATGGTATGGATAAGCGTGATTCGGTCGAACACCAATGGTATCATCACCAAAAATTGGAGCCGATTTGTTTGGGAAACCTATTGATCCGAAGAAATATCGAGCATGATTGGTTCTCTCATGTACCTCACTGCTAGTCGACGGATATTCATTTTTTGTTTGCTTTATTAGCGGTTTCGTGCTAAGCTCACCGAACTGCACCTCAAAGAGGTTAAGCGGATCTTCGGTACTGAAGACATCCATTCACATGGGACTTTGGTATCCGAAGGAATCCGGTTGATCTAATTGCCTTTTCGGATGCGGACCACGCAGTGATCAAGTTACGACAAAAAGTACATCCGAGGAGCACAATTTTGGGTGAAAAGCTAGTCACCGGTCTTCAAAGAAACAAGATTGCCTTCGCACTATCAACCGGTTTGAGTATTTGTCTCTATCTGCGTGTTGTGCTCAAGTTCTATGGATGAGAACACAACTCACGATTATGGCTTTGCTTCGATAGAATACCTATGTATTGTGACTCGAAAAGTGCCATAGCCATATCATGCAACTGTTCATCACTCAAAGACTAAGCATATCCGAGTCCGCTATCATTTCATCAAAGAGTACGTCGAAAATGGTGCTGTTGAATTATTCTTCGTGAAGATCGATACCAACTCGCCGATCTATTAACTAAAGCCCTTCCAAAAGAAAGGTTTGAGTATTTAGTTCGACGAATTGAATGCTGAAGCCCTAACCCCGAGGAGTTAGAACGTCTTCTCGATTCTTCTTGAAAATGATTTTCTAAAAGCTTCTGTAAATATTTTGAAAACAAAATACAAAATTTGAAAAACCAACAAAAGCAAAATATAAAAATATAAAACTTTCAAAAATACAAAACAATATAAAATCAAAATCCAAAATATTCTTCTACGACATGTCTCTTGTATAATCAATATTCATGACGTATCTAGAAATGTCATTCAACAATGATACAGCATGTACTGATGCTTGAGCGAGAGTTCTTTATTATGTTTTCTAAAACATGTCGTTTCTCAAAATTTCTTAATAAAATGGCTTTCGATACTTCAAGACGAAACCCGGACGAAATGATGACTTTTGATTATTTTTCAAATCAAAACTCGTGCTTTGATCGAAAAATGAGGTGTACGCTTGATGCACTACATTTAAAAATGGTGAAAATCATCATCATCTTGAGCACCTTTTCAAGATTGTTCAAAAGATTTTCAAAATCTTTCAAAATATTTTGTGCTCAAGATAACTCCTCTAAAACCCTTTAATTGAATATGCTTTATTAAAGGGGAGTATAAAACAAAATGTTCCAAATTCATGCTTAAATCAAATCCGTTTGTCTCCCAAAAGATTCTAAAATGTTTTTTAATCCGTTGATATAAAAAATATCACAAATATGCTATTTTTGAGGGGGAGGAGACGTGATTAAAATGTGATCAAAATCGTTGTTTGAATCTTAAATGAGCTTGACTCAGATGAAACCAATGAATTGACGAACAATTATGTACCATCTCGAGAAACTTTCTATGGACTTGACCGGGACGGGTAATAATTTCAAGCTAGTTCTCTAGTGATGTAAACGTGTCTCGAATCGGTCTTGTTCATTTAAAGTCGATCAATTCAAAACGTGTGAACTCTACCCTCTATGTGCGATTTACATCAAAACATATAAGCACATGTGAAGGGGAGTGTTTCTAAAAATATAAAACTCACGAGTGTTGCAAACATGTTTTCTATCATAAACACTCGAGAGATTTTCATGAAAACGGTTTTATGGCAACAATAGGACGATCATGGAGTTATAAGGTGACTAAGGATAGGAAATTAGTCCTATGATCCGCCAGAGTCGGAGGATCTACCAAGGACATCACCAATAGTTAGTATTAGAAGTCCTTAGGAATGATTGAAAAAGGAGTAATGTGAGAAAGGAGAAAGAAGGGTTGAAGAATTAAAAGAAATGTAATGAAAAGGGTGAAAAGAAATAGCCTCCATATTCAACCTTAGGGCGTAAACCGGGTTCAACACATATACTCTTGGTTGTCACTAGATGACACCGGTATTGAAGACGAAGACGTCATGGACCCGAGGACGCACCGCACTAAACCTTCTAGCCACTCAATTCCTCTTAAAAGGATTTGTTTCATTCTCACGGGAACCCTACATAATCTATCGACTTTCTCTTAGAGATCGTTGGTATTGAAGAAGGAGACCTCTCCCTAGTCTACGTCGGGAAAACCAAAATGCACTATTGAGTCTAGAGCCACGAGATTCATCAAAAGATCTCATAGGAACACATGACATGACATCGCTTGTTGTTCATCAATAAGGGCACAAGTGATATATTCTAGAGTCCCACGCGGTCTTAGCAATCTGCCGTAACATTTATGAGAAGTTTTACAACCGTAATCTTCAATGATTAAATGGAAATTCTCGCTGTGGTCAACATCAGCGACCACAAGCGGTCACTTCGGTAATTCTCCGTGGATTACGCTTAGTGTGTCTCAAACGGTCTGATCGTGGGGTGATGCTTGGTGTACCTCGACTCATCGAATCTGTAGATGTACTTGGTATATCGTGTTATCTCACTGTGGGACTCCAGTTCAGAACGGCCTCTGTGGAGAATTAGAGGCGTGTTTTCACACTATGTCATAACACCCTCGAAATTCAAACTTGTAAGTGCCGGAATCCGCTTATTACTAACTTGTTTTATGTTTTCTTCTTATGGAAGCTCCGGAGCGGATGGATCGTGCAGACTTGCCACATGCTCATACCAACAACACATGAAAGTTCTCATCATAATCAAAGGAGATGATTCTTCGTCTATGTCAAAGAATCTACAAAGTTTAAAGACTCCAGAACTACATCATTGGTAACCAAAAGACAAATAGAAGTGTGAGCATGGTGGAGAAAGAAGTGGAGAAAGACGTGGAGACACCTAACCAACAAAGTTGACAACGGCAGACAACCACATTATCTGATCACAAAGCATGAAGGAACAAAGAATTAAGACTATTCAATATCTACACACAAAGTTCTAGCTCAAGAAAAGTAAAGACCTAATCAAGTGGAGCATCATTTGAATGACCACCCCTTAGGGGGAGATTGTTAGCCTTAATAGTTTTATTAAAAGTGATGGTCATTCACTATTAGGAACTTTGTAACGTGTGTTAGATATCGTGATAGAATAGTCAACGGGCTCGTGGAGTGGGCTAAGCTAATTGGTTAAATGTTAAGGTATGCTAAGCCGTGTATAAGCTTAAGCATCCCAAGCCCATTACAAACCCACGAAAAGCCCAAGCAAAGCCTTTAGGGCAACAAACCTCTTGTACTATAAATACCCTCAAATGGTCATTTGAGGGTGTGCTTGAAAGTGTGTGTGTGTGTGTTTTCTTTATTGAATATACAACATCTTGTGTTTATCTTGTCTCACATCATACAATTTATATCTTCAAGTCACCATCTTTCTCATCTTATTTCTAAGCTTTGTTTGTGTTTGTTTCACGTGGTTATACTTGTATACGTGTTGGGTTTGCTTGTTAAAGTGATAAGGTTGATAAATATAAGGTCCTACAGAATACGTCCAGAAGCTCATGAAAGATGATCTTCAAGGGAAAATGAACGAAGTGATAAAAGGTTACACTCACAAGTACCTTCTTGACATCGTTCCTGGAGTTACAAAGGAGATGTTTACCAAACAACTCTATCCAAATCTATTGCATTTGGCCAAGCAAACTATGAGATCAACACCTATGCATGTGAACATCAATCCAGTTGATCCCATAATATTCTCGGATGTTGAATTGGTTTCGTGCTCGTGGCTCAAATGTCTAAACGATCCGCAACATTTGCACATTACGAAGGTAAATTGTTTGAAGCATTCTTTGAATACCAACTTAAATCAAGATGCGAGAGAAAGGTGGCCTAAGCGTCAAGAGGCGATGAAGATAAGGATAAAGATAAAGAGCCTAAATGCCCGAAGAAAGCGGTGAATCATCCTCCATGCAACCTCCACCCCAAAGGACTCGGCTAAACAAAGATCTCCTCCTCGCTCTTCTCTTGAAAAACCTCGGGTTTCGAGTTACCACCTGAGACTCGAAAACCGGTGATCACTTTGAGTATACTGGTGGTGACGATGAGGAATTCCATGAGTCCCAACAACAACCCACCTATCCCGACAAAGTTAAGAAACTAGAATCCTCATCTAGGCATAAGAAAAGAAGAAGAAGGCGCCCAGGTGGCGTCGTATCATGGCTAGACGAGGATGACACTTGGTGAATCTGAATGGTTTTCTACACTTGTTAATTCTACTCCCTATCCATCGAAGGTCAAGATCGGTGAGCGGTAGTACATTGGAGCATGCAAAGTTACCGCAAGAAAAATTCGAGTGAAGAAGATGACGAAATCGAGTTGAAGCGAATCAAGAATGAAGCCTTTCAGCTGCTAAAAGACAACTCGAAAAGTGCCATCGAGGTTGAATACCATCTTGAAAACATAGCACGAGCCATGTCCAACAACATTGATTGGCTCAACCACAAGCAAACATCGACTTCTCCGGAAAGACAATGCTCCTTACTACGACCGGTGGTCTAAACCTCTACCAACGATTCACAACCGGATCGACCTAAGATTCCATTTCGCTACTTCTTCAACAACGACTTGGAATTTCTTCTACACGGCGATGATGGTTCAAGAAATACGCTACATCAACGACACTTCCGTTCCGTGACCATATACTCTAGCGCATAGCCATCGAGGAAAAGGCTACCCACATGTTTTCCAACAATATGGAATTGTATGACCGTGATGCAATGTATGGGATTCACCATTGGCGGAACACCGACGAATCTACTACGTGTCGCCGGTTGAAGTCTCAACATGAAGTGTTCAATACTAAAGGAATCGTTGTTGTTATGCATGTAGCTCTTTCGTCTAAATGGGACTACACTTTCCTCAAGAAAATTGTGGTCAAAAGACAAGGCGAAAAAGACTATGAATTTCAGAAGCGGACTTTCGAACTTGTCTCTCAACGACATTGAAGATCCGTATCTTGCCAAAGCATGAGGGACGCATGAGACAATTCTCAACCGAAATTCAACGTGAATACATCAAGTCCTTGCTCATATTCATCGAAGCATAGTGATACAGGCGTGTAGAAGATCTACAACTTGTTGTTGAGTCATATCGGACCCGTGTCAACTTCACGGACCTCGCCTAGAACTTCCGATATCAACCCGACTTCCACAATACATCCTCGTCGTGAAACCATTCGGTGTAATTTACGTAGTGAACTACAACGAAGCGCTGATGGCGTGTCGAGATCTTCACAAGTTTGGGATCACACATTGAAGAAGGTTAGGGATGGATTGGCTTATCGGTTGAAGGCGATACATGAAGGCATCGGTTCGAAGAAGAGATGGAATTCTCGAGATAGGCGGGATGTGAAGAGGATCATAACTATGATCGATGAAAGGTTATCTGAAGGACCATTCGAACTCGGAGAGCTTTGTAGGTGGTCATCCCAGATTAATCTCACAGGCTATCAACGCATACATTCGCATTCTGGAAAGATTGATGGACTACCCGGTACCCTTAATTTGCTTCTTTTTCATATTATTTTGGATGTGTGATTTTTTTATATAAATGGCTTGCGCACATAACGATGTACAACCCGTTCTTGTAATGAAAGGACCACGTAGTGCGCTTGATTGCCACAATCCTATAAAAGAGCGTAAAGCTTCTTACTTTTGAGTAAAACATATCAAACCTTTCATTTTTCAAGGTTTTGCTCAAAAGAACAAGTACTCCCCCTTACGTTTTCAAAACCTCAAAAGTTAGTATTACTTGTTGAGGGGGAGTATTTGACTTAAAAACTTTGTTCACAAATTGTTCTTTGTGTAATCTTCCCACAAAACTCAAAATGGTCATATTTATTCTCAACATTTCTTCAAAATAACATTTATATGCCATTTTGAGGGAGACAATTATGTGATAAGAAATATGTTGTGTTTGCTAATGAATCCTCGTGTGAAAAGACTTCAACCCATGAATTGACGGGATCTCGAGCAGTCTTACGTTGAAAAGATTTGTCTTCAAAGACTTATCCAAGTAAATTGTACCTATTCGAGAAGCTCTTGATAGACATGAACTTTGACGGGTTTGACAACCTTTCGAGGTTTGTCCACACCTTCAAGGTATTTATAAGATCTAGTTGTCACCTAAAATCTGACAATGTAACTCTTTAACTATGCAACGTAACCGTGTCCCTCGGAGAATTGTCTATCTTGAGTTGATCAATTCAAAAAATGCGCGCTCTTTCCTCACTGTGTAGATTTCTGTCAAAACTCTTTAGCACATGTCGGGGGAGTATTTCGAAAATCTAAAACTCTTGAAGTGTTCAAACATGTTTTCATTTACAAACACTTGAGAGATTTTCATGAAAATGGTTTTATGGCAATGGAGTTATAAGGTGATTAAGGTTAGGAATAACCGTCCTATGATCCGCCAGCCGGGAGGGATCTACCCAAGGACACTACCAATAGTTAGTATTAGAAGTCCTTAGGTATGATTATAAAAAGGAGAAAATGAGAATCGGAGAAAGAAGGAGTTGAAGAATTAAAAGAAAAGAAAGAAAGGGTGAAAAGAAATAGCCCTCCAGTTATTCAACTTAGGGCGCACACGGGTTCAATTCATATACTCTTGGTTGTCACTTGATGACGCCGGTATTGAAGATTAAAGTCGTCATGGACCCGATGGACGCATGCACTAAACCTTCTTAGCCACTCAAGTTTCTCCTAAAGAAGCTTGTTTCATTCTCACAGGAACCCTACGTAAACTATCGGCTTTCTCTTAGAGATTGGCTGGTATTGAAGAAGGAGACCCTCTCCTAGTCTCCTTCGGGAAAACCAAAACGCACTATTGAGTCTAGAGCCACGGGATTAATCAAAAGATCTCTTAGGTACACTTGACATTTCATCACTTGTTGTTCAACAAATAAGAACAACGATGGGTGCGTTATCGAGTCCTACAGATCCTAGCAACTGTCGAGAACATTTATGAGAGGTTCACATCGGTGATCCTTAGTGATTGAATGGAAACTCACGCCAAGGTCAACATCAAACGGCCCGACAAAGATGTCGCCGGTAACTCCCGTGGATTACGCTTAGTGGTCTCAAACGGTCTACAATTGTGAGGTGATGCTTGATTGTACCTCGGCTGACTCATCTAAACCGTAGGTGTACTTGACATCGCGTTATCTCACTTGTGGGACTCGGTTCGAGAACGGCCTTTGTGAGAATTAGAGTTGTGTTTTCACACTATGTTGTTAACACTCAAGTTCAAACTTGTAAGTGTCGAATCCGCTTATTACTAACCTTTCTTATGTTTACTTCTTATGGAAGCTCGAGCGGATGATCGTGCTGATTCTCCACATGCTCATGCCAACAACATCACTTATGGAAGTTCTCTCATAATCAAAGGCAACATAAAGTCGAATGATTCTTCGTCAACAAAGAATCTACAAAGTTAAAGACTTAAAGAACTTCATCAAGCTGTAATCCAACGTCCAAAGGCGTGTGAGCATGTTGGAGAAAGACGTGGAGACACCTGAGCAACAAGGAACTTGATGCGATTACCACAACATACTATCACTTTCAAAGAACAAAGAACTAAAGAACAAAGAAAATGAAGACGTCAAAGCGAATACTTCAAAAGAAACAATTTCTACACTAGGAGATTGTTCGAATCAAGACACTTCTTCTCACAAGAAAGAAGAATGTCGAAGACGTCAAAGCTACTATTACATCAAGAATTACAACGTTTATCACTCATTCATTCATCACTAACACTTGGGGAGATTGTTGGAATCACTCCTAAACCTTAATTCAAGTGTTAGTGATTCATATGTAATAGTTAGCTTAATATGGCCTTTATGTTAGTAATTAAGCTTAGGCTTATGTAGAAGGCCCATAAGCCCAGGCCCAAGTCCACTAAGGAAAGGAAGGGACTAGGAGTGTTGCCTAGCTCCTCTCCTATAAATACTATGTAATAACCCTCACTTGAGGGTTGGTTGTTCAATTTATCTTTCATTCATACTCTACGCATTACTTTTCTCTACTTATACGTGTGTGGGTGTTTGGTTCGTTGTTCATCCGATCTACTATCCTCTCTATCTCTTTCTATTGTGCTTGTGTTGTAAACTTAGTGACCTAACAATATTAATTCTATATAAATACATAAGTTGTTTACATTGTTTCTTTAAAAGAGTTTGGCGCATATTAGGATGTATCACTAACACAATTTGAGAACTTTATATTTGATTTTTTTTGAACAACGGAATATTATTAGAGGCTAGCAAGGCGCTAGAAGAAAATTACAAGGTGGAAATCCCTAAAGGATTTTGCATCCAATTGTTCCAAGAGATACAAGACTTGTTGTTTCTAGAGGAAAACCATCTATAGGAACATTCAACAATATTCTCAAATAAAATGCTACATTTAGGCGTAGAGGTGCCGAAGATAGACTCGTTGCGAAAATGCCATAGAGACCAAAGAACGACTCCACAAATAACTTCCAGGATGGATTTGTGAGCCGATGAGATTCTCATGTTATCTAGCCAAGAGAAGATATCTTGAATGTTGGATGGACTAGGGGGATCAATGTATAGCCAAACAAAAATTCTATGCCAGAGAGTGGTAGCGAGGAACGAACCAAAAGAGTGATTTAATGTTTCAATCCGGTATCACATATTGGATGATTGGGTGAATCAATTCAATCCTTTACGGTGAGGTTTCATCTTGTTGGAAGGCGATCGCGAAGAGCCCTCGAATGAACATGTTGATTTTTTTGGGAGATATTGTTCCATCTTGTTTCCATAACACCACCAGGAAGAGTGATTTTGTCTATATGTTCACGAGTACTATTTGATCTAATGGTTTTCATATGTTTTTAAATTGTCTCCGTATCTCATTAGTTTTTTTTATGCTTATTTTCGAAATAGGTATGGAGTGCAAGGGGTGATTGTGATTAGCACTATGAGAAGGTTAGACTTTTTGGCTAACATTTACTGTTTGGCGGAAGCGCGACAACAATTTTTTGGGAGAGGGCCAATTATCAGAAAGCTATATAAGGTAACGTGCGAGGTAATTAGACTAAAAGCTTTTGTGTCTTAAATTCAAGCCTTCAGGTTAAGTCAACAGAATTATGCATCACTGGAAGTTACATCACATATTTGGGAGATGAATGAGAAGACTAGACAAAACTTGCCATCTTTACATGCAACTCAGGATCAAAGATAAAATGTTACCTATCTTTAAAAGTTTATGTTTTGGCGGACGCATCATGGAGATCAGGAAGTTATGTCTTACTTGGTTATGTCTTGGAGGCATTTGAATTGGATTAAATAAATGCAAACAAAACATATTCTTTTGTGTGTGCCTAAAGAATGCTCCTAGATGTTATTTGTACTTGACCTCTTTATGTTTGCTTATCAACTATTTCTATGAACAAGTTTTATGTGATATGTGGTACTAGAGCAAGAGCAACCAATGTGTTTGTGTGTCAATTTTAGTTTGTAAATGTCTCCCTTGCTATACAAAGATAAAAAGTACAAAAAGATTTACAGTTCACTTAGCTATTATTTTTCTTGCAGTTATCTGATGATTTGCAAACTCTACCATTACTTTTTGCTGATTCAACTAACGGATACAAACATCCCGCAGGAACGCGCGGGCTTACATCTCGTTATAACTCAATCTATCAAATTGCAAAAGTACATTTTTTTACCTTTGCTTTTCCAAACACTCACTTTTAAATTGTTCTTATATCCAAAATATAACAATTTCAAAATTGCAAAAACAGTCTACGACTCTCCGTGGTTAGACCAAATTGTCGGCGATATTTTGACAGGTTTGCAAGTGTAAACACAATCTCTGTTGGAAACTTTGGTGTGCATTTATCGTCCATGACACGAACTATGAATGTACTTTCTCATACGAAAGAGATACTTGCATACCAAACTTCTTTGCTTCTCTATTTTCAAAGTTGCAAAAAATGCACCTAGTTACTTACAGGTTGACCAAGCTACATGGACGAATTTGGCTATTTACTCATTTCAAAATGTATTGGCTCGAATAGTTTGCAATTGCAAGTTAACTCAAATCTCAAATCACGGTAGATTTGGGACAAAATTACAAGAAAAGCACATGGGTTTTAAATGAGACCCATTAATCAACACAAATAGTCAAATACTAGACCCACTACTTATTTTATGGTGA
This sequence comes from Chrysanthemum lavandulifolium, assembly GCA_022545495.1. NCBI lineage: Eukaryota > Viridiplantae > Streptophyta > Magnoliopsida > Asterales > Asteraceae > Chrysanthemum > Chrysanthemum lavandulifolium. Next base: position 161,884,616 of record CM040239.1, on the reverse strand, counting down.
AATATTTTCACCTACACCTTTCAAAAATCACACTTCCAAACACCCCTAGTACTCCGAAGGTACTTTCTGTTATTTCATGCCCTATTTATTTTATCTTACTTAAAAATTGGCATAAGGTTCACTATTTATTAATTGTGTATGATTTATATGTTATATATTATTGTTATTAGTATTAAGGTTAACTAATTCTGAGTAGAAATTGTATTTAGGAGCTGATATATTAAGCTGTTTTAATAAGATTAGCCAAACAGCCCCAATTAAACCTTTCTGTTGAAATCATTGAAGTTATAGTTTACGCCGCGCTCGAGATTTATATCGTAGGAGTTTATTTGGCCTAATTTATATGTGCTTTCTAAAATATCAAACAATGGTGTAAAAGGGCCAAAAGAATATTTGCATTCGCTGAATTATTTGCATATTAGGCCGACTCTTCATCTCACAATGTTGTCAAACTGCTAGATGAGGACTTGTTGGCAGCATGACTTGTCGGGTGCAAAAATTTTTGGACCGTCTACGTTCATGAGGATGTATAATGATATTTCGACAAGATCTCAACCGAAATAACATTTTTTGATATTCCGTCATGAATTTCATCATGTGTCGCACATTTGGAAAAATTGCTCATATGCGCGGTTTGTTTGATGTTATGGGAAATACTGATTTGTCAAGTAACGGCAAAACCATACTATAACTTATATATCGTATTGCTGCTGAAATCTTCTATGTAGTACTTCAAAGTTTTGTTTAAATCTAGAGGTTAGAATGTTAGATATGTGGTTGTTGTAACTTGCAAGGTGTAAATTAGTATGAGTCACCTCAAGTATATTATCCATGATGATCTAAGTTCATTCTCTTGCTAGTCCTCTTGAAATGTGTTGTTTAATTAGAACTGTACAACATTATCAACTGTTATCTATGGAAAGTTGATGAAAAAAAGGTTCTTAAATGCCACTCATTTGATGCTGAAATATAACATTATTGGAATAAATTTGAAGGAAATATGTAGAATTGTAGTTGCGTCCTTAGTTTCTTAGTAAGAGCATATGAAATGGAATACAAGTAAAGACGATGAAGAAAGTGTTGCTTATATTATTACGATAATTGGAAGTCTTAGATGCATGCAATAACACAATGTAAAGGGTATGTGTAGGATGTGGGTGTAGTTGAAACTGCTTGTAATCGACATAGATAGGTGTGACTAAAAGTCTTGTTTGTTGCTAGGATTAATCTGAAGCCTTTTAATGCTTATTGTTTAAAAGGTCTATTGGTGACCATACAAAAAGTGTGAAGTCGTGCAAACTTAAGGGGGACGTGATAGTAGTTTACAATCGATAAGCATGTTCTATTGCCGCCTCTACTTATCTTGAAACTTTTTGAGCTTTATGACTTATGTCTTACATGAACATATATGGAATTTTTTTAAGCAAAAAACTTGATGAAGAATAAGCACTAAAATCATAACAATAAACTTTTTTAAGATAATAGAGACTTGATTAAGCTCCATGTCCATAGACATGACATATAGTCTAAAGTACTAATTTTTGTTTTTAATCTTGATAGTCTTACATATTGTAATTACCATGCTAATTTGTGGTTTTCTGTTTGGCTCACTATGGTATACGGTAGATGCTTTGTAATACCACGATGGAACGTAATGTTAAAAGCTCAATAACTCAATATAATCAGACACTAAGTCATTGGTTCTTGTGCCAACGTGCTAGCCAGACTGTACTTATTAAGTGGTTGCATTGTCCTAGATAATGCGTGACCAATGTTTTAACCTGTTTACGTGCGATAAGGATCATGGTTAACTGCAAAACTGTTGCTAGTATTTTAGATCTTTGTCAGTTGTCCGCATTTAGAAGTAAATTGTTAAGGTAGTTTTCGGGTTGTAATATGTGAAACATGGAGAGTCAGAAAAGGTGGTTTGATATGAATAAGAATATAAGATAAAAACTAATAACGATAGTCATGTTAATGGATTTGTGATACATTAACTTTTGTAGTTAGGCTATTGAGTTTTAACTTTTAACCCATTTACTTACAATGGGTTGATATGGACCGTGCTTGTTTTATCTCAAAGGGATCACATAGTACAATAATTTTAGCTAATGTGGGAACATCTTAAACGGGTTAAAAGTTACCAAACTTTGTTTTTGATGCATACAGCCATCTAGATCTTTAGAATATAAATATTATTATTATTATTGTAATAGTACAGTTTTAATAACCATAGTATTTTTTATAAGAAATTGAACAAAAAAGTGTTTCTGAATTAACCGGACTGGTTCAGCTTTGACCCGTTTCCAGTCTGAACTTGATTTCACCCATTAGTCTGTTACCTAACCAGCCTGACTCCTTGTGTTGCTACCTCTAGAAAAGACGGTTCAGGGACTTGGTTACTACCATTGCTGTTGGTTTGTGCATTTCTCAGCTCACATCTCAAGATTTTATAATATAGAAGTTGCTATAACAGTTCAATGAAAGCATAAGAGAATAGCTGAACCTAATCCCCTGCATCATATACAATCTTTCAAGCTGAAGTACAGATATCTATCACAATGGTGCACCCTTAGCTTCCACCAAGCATAAGTGCTTATCTATGCACCCCATTAGCTATTCTCTAGCATATTTGTTTAGTTGGTGTTTTAGCTTAGAGTATGCTGTTATCATATCAGTAGTAAGGGGGTGTTTCAATGTGCTTTTGGTATGATATGAAAAAGTAGAGTAAACAATCTCATAACCTAATATATCAAATGGCATTATAAAAAATAAGTATATCCGTGAAATATGAGTATAATCCCCTTAAGTTAGGTTTAAAGAAGGGGCAAATAGGTAATTTGGTATTACCCTTCAATCTTCATTTGATTGCAGCTTGTATGAAATTTAAGGGCTGACCCCCCCTAAATTATTTCTGTAGGTAATAAGAAGTAGAATATGTTTGATCTAAATCAGTATTAAATGCCATACCCAAACACCCCATAAGTAATACTTGAGTTCTGTACACCTATAATATTGGAAGCAGTCTACCTATTTCCGGGTTTATCCTGGGGTAGGGGTAGGATCTGTCTACATTCTACCTACCCCATACCCTGCCCCGGCGGGATTGGGTTTGTTGTTGTTGTGTGTATTTGTATTCGTGGTATTTATCCAAGATTTTAAACTCAGTTAAGGATGGAAATTTAGCTTTTAACGTTAATAACCTGGTTTAATTCTAGGTAAACATTCACACGCTTGACATTAACTTGTTATTTTGATTCATTAGGTGCCATACTGATATCTGCAGCATGCCGAAGACCTCAGCTGATGAGATCATCCTGAGTTACAATGATTGCGTGCTTAGACAATCAGATCTTGCAATTTTAAACGGTCCAAATTATCTAAATGATCGTATCATCGAGTTTTATTTCAGTTACCTTTCTTCATGCCACCCATCAGAACACATCCTACTCGTCCCGCCATCAATTGCTTACTGGACAATGAACTGTCCAGACACCGACAGCCTCAAAGAGTTTCTACAACCCTTAAACCTACCTTCAAAAAAACTGATGATCTTTCCGGTTAACGACAACGATGATGTGGCAGCGGCTGGAGGCGGCAGTCACTGGAGCTTACTTGCATATGAGAAAACAACTAATGTTTTTGTTCATCATGACAGCTTGGGTAGTTCTAATAAATACGATGCTAAACGCCTGTATGAATCACTCATTCCGCATATGGGTACTAATATTCCTAAACCACGTTTTATCGAATCTGACTGTACCCCGCGACAAAGCAATGGTTATGACTGTGGGTTGTATGTTATAGCTATTGCTAAGGAGATATGTAACTGGTTCGATAGCAATGAGAAGGTAGATGAACATTTATGGTTCTCTCGTGTAAAGGAACAAGTTAATGCCTCGACTGTTTCAGGACTACGTAGCGAGATTTTGGAGTTAATTAAGGATTTAAGAGAAAAGAAGTGATCTTGTATAGTTGAATGATATCGATGTTGTATGAAGAAAATGGGTTCCAGAATACTTTGTTAGTTGTATTTTTCATTGTTAGTTGCTGTGTCAGATTCATGGTTTTGCATAATAGGAGTTCATATGTGTGCGTTTAAGATTGGGAATTATGATATGTCTTATATGCGCCTATTGAAAGGACAAGAAGACGGACATTTGGGCCGGCTGGGAGAGGGCAAGCTTTTGTTGGCCGGCCGGACAGGAAGAGTTATCTAAAATCGTTTGGGCAAGCGGGTAATTCTATATGCATAATTGTTCGGTCTTCGGCTAGGACTTTTACAAATGTGTCCTACAAAAGTTCACAGGACTACTAAAGTTTTATCATTTTGAATGTACTTTGACTTCTGGTGAGCACACATTGAATGACTTTTTGAGTGCATCATTTGAGGAACTTTTTGCTGTAATACTACATGCTAAGATCCTAGATCGGTAATGTTTTATGTATTTACTGTTGCACTTTCAGTTTATAATAGAATGGGAATGAACATAGGTAACCAAATTGTCGCCACTTTTCTACTAGTATCTGTGCTTGTGCGGGTCAAGTGATCGAGTATGACTGCAAAGTACTTGATCATAACCTATGAGTTTACCTTTTCTACTAGAACATGCCAATAACTAATTTATAAATATTTTATTTTGGATAAGAGTACATGGTCCCATGTTTTGAAAGAAGGTAAAAGGGGAAGAGATCTGTCTCCAAAAAAAAAAACTAAACTACACATTTCAAAAGAGAGAAAAGAGAGAATTTTAAAGAGTGATACATCTATTTTTTAAATGCATCTGAAATGTATAGTTATAGTTTATTGACTTTTTCTCACACTTTCATTTTTATTTATCTCTTATTTATCCTAACTTTGTTTTGAAATCTAACATCAAAGCTTAGAGGTGAGCAAGAACTATACCACAAACCACAAAAAAAAGGACAAATACCGATTCACAACAAAAATCGATGGTGCGCTTCATGGAAATAGAAAACCGCATTTTGCGGTGCGGTTTCAATTTTCACAGAAAAACCGCACAAAATAATTGCACCACTCCGTCATATTTAATTTTTTGTATCTTTTTTTGAGTAAACCCACTAAATTTCATAAATTTTGTATGATAAAATGCTTTTGTTTATACTTTCATAATTGGTTATTTCAAACACATTTTTTTGGTTAATTATTGTCTAAGTTTTTAGGTTATATAATTTTATTTTTCATGAGAGTTTTTAAAATTTTCATCTCATTTGACTTTTATTATTGTATATATTTATATTTCATATTTATACACAACATTTTGTATACATGTCTCAACCAATCATATGTTTTTACCGAAAATCACACTAACCCGCACCATTCTCACCACTATCCAAGCCATGCTATTAAACCAAACATCAATATTAACAATGATATCATTATTACGATTCTACCTAATAACCATAACTTTACCGATGATGATTCCTTTTAACAAATTAAACACACCATTTGTGTGTGTTTTTGGTGAAAGAGAATGGTAAAGTATTTTGTTAAACAAAAATCCATATAAAAATAAAAAATTATCTGATACTAATACATAGTGAAAGTTTTTTTGTAAAAACTCGTACGCTATATAAATAAAAAATATTTTACATAATTTTATATAAAAAAAATCTTATTTAACACCCATGTGTATGCACGAGATTAAAAACTAACAAATTGTACGAAATAATTTTTACACATAACATGTCAATTGTAGTGGTTCAATTACATTCACATAAAATGTACAAGATAATTTTCACATATACATGTCAATTGTAGTGGTCCAATTATATTGTATTTTTTTTTTAGATGATTTGCACATTTTTATATTTGATTGGGACATTCTAAAACATGCATTAGACAATTGTACTGTAAATATAAATTGCTCTAAATATTTGTACATTGATTGTCCCAATCAAATTTATGAGTGTGATAATCACTTCTCTATTTTTTTTCCTTTCTTACCCTTCACATTTAGTTGTCAAATCATCGCGTAAATATCGTTTTGTAAACTCTTCGTAGTTTTAAGATTGATCATTTTAGATTTATTGGTGCCAGGTCGATCGACATCATTCGTTAATCACCTCATTTAGTACACAACTCATGAATTTTACAAATATCGGCACATTTAATAAGAAAGAAAATGGATGTTACATAGGTAAGGATTTTGGATCAACTTGAATAAATTTACGATCTATTATCCATACATTTGTTGTGCCAGCTTATACTTAGGAGCAAAATATAACCATAGGCACCTTGCTAGAGTTTTGCTCAAATAAGTAGACATTCACAAATATGCGATTGATATCCACTTTGACTAATGAAATATTATGATCATTTCGGTAGAGTTTTTAGTAAATTACGAGTAAACTCAAAAATACATTTATGGTTGTCAATTTTCACACTAAAATTTTTTTGTCAGAAACATTGGATAATCATCATCTCCGTTTTGATAAAAGTCAAACAATTTACATCTATAAAAACTAACGATTTGATTTTTTTCTCCATTATCTTCATTTTCTACTAAAATTAAAACACCGTACTTGACAAAATCACTCTCAAACATCCCGTTTATCTCCGTCAATTTTCACACGAGGTTTTAGGTTCGATTCGGCCAGCTTCATATTTTTGAGTGACCTTATTTGCCCATTTCATGTGTTACACAATTAGTCAATGGTGGTTAATATGATACTTACGATGTGTTTGTTAAAAATAGCAATGAACAGTAGTCACAGCTCATCGCTTTTTAAACAAACATTGAAAATTAGTCTTCTTAAAAAATAGTCTCAATCACCGTTCTTCGGCCAGACAGTCACTAAAAATTAAAATGTTCATTGTTCATCACTGCCCCAAAAAGCTCAATAACGCTCCACACTAAACATACCTTACAAGGTTCAGAGTGTCAAGTTTTAAAAGTTGTTAACTAACTAAAGTCGGTTATAGAATGTACACGTAATTTATCCTAATGTCAACCGTCTTAAGAACTTAATTATCGATCATTCCATCAAACATGATTATTATTGTTTCCAAAAATAAAACATGATTATTTATTTTATTTGTTAGCAAATTAAGTAATTACTTGTTAACCAAGCTAAGGTTTTATGGTAAGTATAGGAAGTATAATTTAGTATAAATAGTCAGGTAGGACTTCAGGTACTTTCATTAAGTCGACTATACCATCTTCTTTCTATTCAGTTAGATTATACTCGATTCTTTCTTCGGTTTCATTGTTCGTTGGAGTCGCGTCTACATCGATCTACATAAGCAGGTACGATTGTAAGTCTTATTTGTCATGTTTTCTAACGAGACTATTTTGCTAGAATTTACTTGAACCATTATTTGATTATTGTTTTTTTATCAGTTTGATGAATGTTTGCCTTGAAAACACATGTTAGATTCTTTAGATCAGCTTAATGATCAACTTAGGTTTACATGCACGTATATGAAATTTCTGTACGTTACGATATAGCTAAGCTAGTAGCGTAATTAGTTGGTTCCGGGTAGAGGACTTTGCAATAACATGCAGTATATCTGAGCTTTTAACTATTTTAGATGAACTAAGACATAATCGATCTTCATAGACTTGTTCAATACATGGTAATAATACTTGATCACTTTGTAAAGCATTAGTATTGAAATCGGAAAATATGTAATATTGGTGATATTTAGGTTGGATTCTTTTAACAAATGATGTAAATTTGATCAGAAGCTTTAGGTGTTGGAAACATTAATTGATATGCTCGACTCTAACGTGTTATTTTGATCTTTTAATACAAGCAGGTGCCATATTAACCTTTGCAACATGGCGAAAACCTCATCCAATGAGATCATCCTTAGGTATAATGATTCGGTGATAAGACAATCAGATCTCGTGACTCTAAATGGACCAAAGTGGCTCAATGATCGTATCATCGAGTTTTATTTCAGTTACCTTTCTTCATTCTATCCTTCAGAACATATCCTACTTGTCCCACCTGCAATTACTTATTGGATAATGAACTGTCCCGACACCAATAGCCTCAAAGATTTCCTCAAACCCTTGAACCTACTGTCGAAAAAGCTTATTATATTCCCTGTTAACAACAATGATGACGTGTCAAGGGCTGATGGCGGAATCATTGGAGCTTACTTGCATACGAAAAAACTGATAATTTGTTTGTTCATCATGACAGTTTAGGTGGTATGAATACGAAACACGCAAAGTGTCTTTACAACACACTTGTTCCATATATTGGTGCTTCATATCCTAAACCAAGTTATTTCGAATATGAATGTGGCCCGTTACAAGACAACGGTTATGATTGTGGTTTGTATGTTTTAGCTACTACTAAGGTAATATGTGACTGGTTCGATAGCTATCTGAAGGAAATTGGGCATTTATGGTTTTCGCTTGTATGGGAACAAGTTAATACCTCGACTGTTTCAGGACTACGTAAAGAGATTTCGGAGGTAATAAAGAGTATGAAAGGCGAGCGGATTGATGATTTTTAGTGCTTGATTGCTAGAATGTACGTTGAATGACGGAGAATTAATGAGGAGATGCATATATTTTTGTGAATACATCTGAAATTTGTAGTTGTGGTTTTTTCTCGTTCTTTTCAATTTCTCATCTTAATTATATTTCTCATATCAGATATGTTTGTGTTCATAAATCATAATTATGTATTTATTGGGCTTTTAAGGTTGAAGATGAATGAAACTATACCTTTGTTACTTCTGTAAAGAGATGTATTAAGTGGGCTTAAATTATGGGCTAAACTATTGAATTTCTTGCACACCATTGTAATACTTGATGGCAACTTGAGGGCAAAACTCGACAATATAGGAACCTTGCTTTGAGTCCATTAAACTTGGTAATTTTAAATTGTTTTAAAAGTATGTTAAATATAATGGTTCTATACAATACAATAACCATTAAGATTGTATTATTTCGGATCAGTACAAAATTCTAAGGGCAAATTGTCCAAAATGACTAATTTAAGGTCTCATTTTGTGGATGCAGTATTTCGGATGATTTTCCTTGTTGGTGTTTTGTTGTTCGTATGTTCTAGCTTCTTGCTAGCTTCTAATACAGATTATATTAATCATTCCCTGTAAGAAAATGTCAAATACAGTGGTACTATATATGGTAATTATTCATACCATATTGATACTTTTTTGGACGACAGATTTTTATAAAAGCACTAGCAACTAAAAAGATGCAAAATAAACTAGTTACAAGGTTATTTCATAGATTATGACACATCTCAACACTTTTTACATAAACATGATAAAACTTCTAATCTATTCACAGTTCTAACCTACATTGTAGTCTTTAAAAAAGTCGATATCACAGTTATTGATCAATAGGTTTACCAGTAGAAGAGTGACTGTAGGTGGTGTTTGTTTTTAAGAGGCCGAAACGAATCAACCGCACATCCGAATCAATCGGGCGTAAATGTCTGAATCGACCGATCTCGAACGGGAAAAAACTCATGTTTGAACCGCATTTGCTTGCTCGTACTAATTTTTTTAGTCTTTTTTTGTCGTGCAAGAGGCAATGAAGCGTTCGACACCCATCTCAAGTCTGAACCATTAAGATCTTACCGCTTCTTAACGCTGAGCGGAAAAAAAAACAAACGGTCTAAATGACGAAATGTGTCGACCGCGTCGAGCAGTTCGATTTAGAAGTCATTAAGAGCCCTTAATGAAAAACAAACACCACTTGAACCCGCCGAGAACATGTATGCCAAATGTAATCATTGAAATCATATTAGTAGTATTCCCATTTTAAGCAATCAATTAATTTGACTAAAAATTTTAGTACCAAGATTCATATGATCATATTTTATCGAGATTAATATAATCTTGGTACACAAACCAACTATATCCAGGCTGTTTTGAAACAGCTTGAAAGGGCTTACACGGCACCATATCTGAAAAAAGAAAGACGTGCTTTGTGATCTTATAACAAGATGCCATTTTCCTTTTCTTTTCACAATCGAGGTGAAATGCTGGTTTTGTGATGTGTATGGTCAGTCTAGGTACAGTTTTGTAGGCACAAAACAACGTGAGTATGGATCTTTGTTTAGCTAGATTGAATAGTATCGTACTATCATATTTCCTTGTTTTTCTTGAGATTAGATTCAGATGTAGATGAGAAGCGCAGTCGATATATGGTGGTCTCTGGTCGATATACAGATTTTGAGGTTTTTTTCTTCTGGTTTATTTTTGCAAGTAATTAGTTTTGTCAAATATTGTACCAAAGCATGTAAAAAGAAAAGATATGGGTTGGGCCTTGCCCAGAAACTTATGGTCTTTTTAATCTTAGGTTTTTTTTTTGATACTTTCCTTATTCACTCGTAAATGAAGAAAACTGTCATCACGAGTATAGGGTGACTAATATGGTTTCCTCTTGTTCAAGTAAATAACATCGATCTTGTAAGCTTTAATCTTTATATTTCTTAAGTGATTATGGATGTCTTTGTGTTACTATAAGATGTAGTACATCCATTAATTACAGTGTCATCTTATTTTTGCTTATTTGTTATGGTTAAGTGATCATGGAATCACTCTCTTTACCATCGGGTTTACCCAATGGTAGGGTATGATCTGGCTACATTCTATCTCCCTATAACTCGCTCAAAGCGGGATTGGGAATAGTAGTTGCTCTCGTGATTAAGGGATAATGATATAAAAATGTGACTAAGTTGTCAAGAATTATGGTTGTATGTATCTTACTAAAATTTTGACCTTTGTGTACAATACTTTTTGATTTCGACCTTTTCGTGTGTATTATTTAATTTTTTTTTACGCTTTCACCCCTCCGTTATTGATAAACTAAGAAGTAAAATTGTCATAAAATACACACAAATGTCAAAATAAAAAAGTAAGGTAGATACAGAGGTTGAAATTTTAGTAGGGTACATACGACCATAATTTTTGACAAGTTAGTTACATATTTTTATCATTATCCCATTAATTGCCTCTGTAAATATTGTTAATAATTTGTTTTCAGTTTGAAGGTTGAGCCAGCTAATCTCCTACTCATATACCTGATCTTGCATAGTTTTAATGAAAGTTTGATTTCAAATAAGCTACACTTTCATAACTTTATATTGAAAAAATATCTCCAATAAGAACTTTGTTTCAACCATTTTGGCCCGTTGGGTTTTGACTTTTGAATGAGATGTATGTATGAGAAGTCTTGAGATAACAATGAAATTTGTGTGTTTATGCTACAGGGAGTGAAAGGCTAAAAGATGAGTCGGAGATGTAAACTAACTTAATATTCTTATTTTTATTTTTCTTCTTAGTAGATCTATTAACAATACTATAAACTAACTTAATATTCTTTTAAAATCTCATGAAAACTACAACACATTTGTTACTTTTAGCATGTTAAGTGAATATCTTAATACATGTTTAGTTACTTTTAGGACATTTAGTTACATTTAGTTAGAGTATACTATAAAGCTATCCATTTGAAATGACAAACGGGCACAAACATATTAAAGTGAATATCTTAAATAGTCAATAAAAAATTCGAAAACTAGCATCAAAATACTGTTAAACCTGGTAGATCATAGCTTCTAATATTTTTGCTTTTATTTAAGTTTGTGTTTTGATTTCGTTGTAGGTGAAGGATGTTGGTGTGTAACTCCCAAGCAGGTAAGATAATCAATGTCGGCAAAAAACAAGTATCCGTCAAGATAAACAAATACCACTAGGTGGTTACCGGATATCACTTGAATCGTGTGATCACTTTCTAAAGTAAACTATTCGACTCTAATGCAGGTTACGAATATCTACTTGGGATAAGACCAAATGTAGTTATAGAATTAGGCACAATTCAATAACCCTTTTGCTTAGAAGTGTTAATCGTTTTACGTGTCACTTCATGCATAATCGGATCTCTATTTATAGGAGGTTACTCGAGCTAGTCAAATGGAATTATGAGAATTAATCGGCCCATTAATCTCCTCATAATTATCCCCATTATAGCCGTTAGTGGTTACATGACCAATTAAGCGTGGTCATTATGCGCTTATAAGCGCCACGAATAGGTCAAAGCCGTTACAAGCGGTACTTTCATCGGTGCTTCATAGCACTATCGGTGGAAACACCGCTTGATGGAAACACCGCTTCAATGGAAACTTTGCTGGTGGAAACTCGCTTATCGGTGAAAACCACAAGCAATACTTTCCACCAAAGTACTTTCTACTAGCACTACCAATACAAACCACTATTAGAGTCGGGATGTTCATGGACCTTATGGGTGTACACTCGTACCTCCTAACCCATTACAAGGTGTGAACTAATCCCACAAGTGCACTAAATTTTCCAACAATCCTCCCAAATTTAGTTCACTTCCTTGCATGAAAACAAACATTAAACAAAACATGTGCATAAACAAAAATGTCCTGAGGATTGAATTTTCATCTTAGTAAATTACACGTTCAAATATTCGAGAATCAGGGTGTTCTAAGAATTGAACCCTTCAACCCATTTGAATATATGAAGATAAAATACATACAAGTTTTCAAACACTTATCAGCTCCTGACACTATACAAGACATGTGTCCATATCCACCATTCATAAATGTTGCAAAAGCTAAAAGTCCAAAGCTTCCTGAAGCGGCAAAACTTCAACATTTACATAGGTGGTTCCTCTTTATTCATGCTCGCCAAGCACTTTTCAAAGATAATTAACCATTAAGAAGTAAAGACTTCATCCTCCTTTCAAGCAGTTACGAGCACAACCTTGGGATGTAAATAAAACATGTGCTCCGACCACCGAATGTTCGACTTTCCACATTGAACTCGGCTCCCAAGTTTCCTCGGGAGGAGTTGGGTGTCCTAGCATTCGATGACTAAGTTGGACTTAAACCCATCCCTTTAGCAGACTTTATAACCAAGTCTCTAGCTAATCCCTCGTCAAGTGATCGGCTAAGTTACATTGAGATCTAACAAACTCTATAGATACCACCCCATTCATGATAAGCTCACGAATCATGCTATGTCGACACCTAAGTGTCTAGACTTACCATTGTACATCCGGCTATAAGCCTTAGCCAATGTAACGCACTATCACACCGGATAGAAATAGGTGCTATAGGTTTAGGCCATAATGGAATCTCGAAGCAAGTTTTCAACCATTGACTTCTTTACCGAAATGCTAAAGCCACAAATTGATTCCATTGTTGAACTGGTGATACAAGTTTGCTTCTTGGATGCCCAAGAAATTGCACCTCCACCAAGTAGGAATACCCGACCACGGTGAGCGAATTGTCTTTGTTCTTGATCCAACTTGCATCGGTGTAACCTTCAACAACGAAGGATAACCAAGATATGAGAGACTATAATCCCAGTTCTCTTCAAATACTTGAACCACTGTGAACGACTTGCCGATGATGAGCACTAGGATTACTAGTATACCGCTCAATTTTCCCCCGCAAAACCAATATCGGTCTTGTACAAGTTATGGCATACATCAGTGACCAATTACCATAGAATACTCAAGTTGAGATACGACCTTGCCATTATTAGGCATCGACTTCTCACAGTATCCATAGGTGTACTCACAGAGTACAATCAAAGTAATTGAATTTCCTCAACACCTTCTCAATATAGTGAGGCGGGAGATAGAAATTCTTTTACTTTCATGTTTAATCCTTATACCAAGGATAACATCGCCTCCCCATGTCCTTCATGGAGAACCTTGATGACAAAATTCCTTTGTCGAGTCAACTGATTTTGGTCGGTGCAAAGATTAACATGTCATCAACATATAGACAAATGATGACTCCTTTACCGATTCATCAAATTTGCTATATACACATTTGTCGACTTGGTTAAGAACATAACCACTTCATCAAATTTTTGATGCCATTGCTTAGGTGCTGTTTGGTCCATAAAGAGACTTAATCGGTTTACACACCTTGTTTTCCTTTGCCGAGCATGATGAAGCCACGAGGTTGGTTCATATAAACCTCTCTTCCAATTCACCATTCAAGAAAGTTGTTACATCCATCGATGAATAATCGGTTGTGAATATATGCCATAGCAATCGGCGATCTTATGGTAACGATCTGAGCAACGAGGGCATAAGTATCAAAATAGTCTATCACGACTTTTGTTTAAAGCCCGAATGACTAGTCTAGCCTTGAACTTTTCAATAGTTCCATCTACCTTCATTTTCCTTTGAAAATCCATTTGCAACCCAGAGGTTTGCAACGGTGGTAGATCAACCAACACCCAGTGTTGTTGCCCATGATGGAATCCATCTCATCATTGATTGCTTCTTTCTAGAAAGCAATGTCTTGGGATTTCATTGCTTCTCCAAATGTCTTGGGATCATCCTCAACAATGAAGCAATAGGAGTATTGGTGCGAGACCTCATTCCTTGTTCCTTCAACTAAATATAGTTGAAACTCGAGTCCAAATGACTTTGAGAGTCGACCCTTTTGCTCTTCCCGAGCAGGTTCAGTTGTTGAACCACAACCTCATCGGGGACCACCGATGGTTCATTATCGAGGACCTCGACACACGGTGTCATGAGTTCCACTAGGAATCCTCGACTTGGTCTAGGGGCGATGAGAATCTATTCTCATCAAAGTTTGCATCCTTGATTCAATTATAGAATTAATTGAAACATATTCATTAGGTTCAATAACATAAAACCTAAAAGCCTTGGAATGCTCGGCATATCCAACAAAGATGCGATCAATGCCTCTTTCACCCAAAGTCTTTAGCTTTGGATCGTGGAGTCTTACAACGACCCTACAACCCCAAACCATGAGATAGTTCGGGTTGGGTTTCCTTTTAGTCCGAGTTCATAAGGGTAACCTTGTTCCTTTTGTTGGGAACCCTATTTAATAAATAACAAGTGTTAACATAGCTTCACCCCGAACCCTTGACTCGGTCGAATAGGACAACATGGAATTAACCATCTCCTTGAGACCTGTTTTCCTTTCGAAATACCATTTCTTTGAGGAGTATAAGGGCGATCATTTCATGGATTATACCAACAGACCGAAAATGCGAGTATCCATGTACTCACCTCCCTATCGATCCTTAATCTTTTGATCGGGACCCAAGTTGTAATTCAACTTGATTTTAAACACTTTGAATTTATCTAATGCTTCATCCTTGGTATGTAATGAGATAGACATAACAAAATCTAGAAGCATCATCAATAAATGTCACAAAGTACTTTATTCCCCAAAGAAGGAGTGGCATGCAAATCACATGCAGTCACCGTATTAGCTCAAGAGTTTAGTCTCACTAACACCACGAAAAGGTTTCTTGGTAATCTTGGTCAACATGCAAGTTTTACACTTTTCGATTGTCCATGTCAAAAGTGGGATTAACCCATCCTAGACATATCTTGCATTCTTTTATAGTGTACATGGCCAAGTCTTGCATGCCATAGGGTAGAGTCGGTCGGTCGGTGGTGGTCACAAATCTTTGAATTAACACTATCGGTGACAATATTAAGCCCGAACATTTGATTACACAAATATCCAAAACCAATAAAACACCATGCTTAGAGAAAAAATTTATCGACTCAATAACTTGTTTATATCCATGATTATTCAAAATACTACTTGAAACCAAGTTCTTCCTTATATCGTGAACATGAATAACATTAAACAAAGTTACAATCTTTCGAACTAAATCTAAGATCTACACAACCATGACCATGCACTAAGGTTGTTGACTCATTTCCATGTGAAGAATAGAACCATCATTCGGTGACTCATAAGTCTTGAACCGACTTCTATCTTTGCACACATGAACTGTTGCTCGAGTCAACCCACCACGCAACATCATCATCCCACGCATAATGAGATTCGGATACATATGTAACATAATAAACCGAAAAGACTTATTAACCATATTCGACCTTTCGGTGAGTTGGAAGAACCACCACCCTCGAACCATTAGTGCACGATCCATTGGCTTTACCACCAACCTTAACACCTTTGCAATCCCTTTAATGTGACCGGTTTGCCACATTTCCAACAAGTAGGTGTTGCCTTCTTGTTAGGATCCGCCTTGTGTTGTCATGATATTTGCGTTTGCCTTTGTTGTCATTGTACCGGTGGAGTTGTTATGCTCCACCATATTGACAACAGATGCACCAATAGCATTGCTACTCTTTGGCTTGTCATTATCCCGCACCTTGAGAGATTCCTCAATGCGCAGATGATCGCCCAAACTCAACGAGTTAACTCCTCCTTCTTATGTTTCAAGGTATGCTTGAAATCTTTTCAAGAAGGGGAAGTTTATCAATGACACAAGAGACTTGAATAGCCTCATCCATGTGCATATTTTGTTGTGTAAACCTTCCAAGTATACCAAGAAGTTTATTGTATTGTTCCATAAGCGGTCTTGAATAAGTCATTTTGTAATTTGTGAAATTACTTACAAGGAACTTATTACTTGATGCATCCTCGACCATATATTTGGCATCCAAGGAATCCATAGTTGTTTGGAAGATTCAAAATTCGATAAATATCAAGCAGAGAATCGACATACCATTGAGGATTAAACCTCGCAAATGTAGTCATCATTCTCCCATTTGCTCCTCCTCCGATCCGCTCCACAAGTAGCATCATCCCCATCATCGGGAATAGGTGTAGTTAGCACATACACCACACTCATGCTTGATGACAAGAAGTACATCTTTTTACGCCACCTCTTAAAGTCCACCCTTCAAACTTATCAAGCTTGGCAAAGTTTGAAGCCATGTGTTTCATTGCGTGAGCGACCATTGATTATCACAAATAGTTTGCTTTGATTGTTGTGTGTAACTCCCGAGCGTGGTAAGATAATCAATGTCGTAAAAACAAGTATCCGGTCGGCATAAACAAATACCACTAGGTGGTTACCGGATATCACTTGGAATCGTGTGATCACTTTCTAAAGTAAACTATTCGACCCTAATGCAGGTTACACGAATATCTACTGGGATAAGACCAAATGTAGTTATAGAATTAGGCACAATTCAATAACCCTTTGCTTAAGTGTTAATCGTTTTTGTGTGTCACTTCATGCATAATCGGATCTCCTATTTATAGGAGGTTACTCGAGCTAGTCAAATGGAATTATGAGAATTAATCGGCCATTAATCTCCTCATAATTATCCCCATTATAGCGTTAGTGGTTACATGACCAATTAAGCGTGGTCATTATGCGCTTGTAAGCGCCACTTGAATAGGTCAAAGCCCGTTACAAGCGATACTTTCATCGGTACTTTCATAGCACTATCGGTGGAAACACGCTTGATGGAAACTACGCTTATCGGTGAAAACCACAAGCGGTACTTTCCACCAAAGAAGATTTCTACTAGCACTACCAATACAAACCACTATTAGAGTCAGGATGTTCATGGACCTTATGGGTGTACACTCCGTACCTCCTAACCCATTACAAGGTGTGAACTAATCCCACAAGTGCACTAAATTTTCCAACAAAGGATATTCACCGCTATAAACGATTGAAAACTGCTTGCTTCTGGTGAACTATCTCACAAGTTTCAAATGTGAAAATTTAGATCATAGCTTCTAATATTTATGCTTTTATTTTTGTTTATTTCTATTGTGAAAAATTTAGTTTTACTTACTTTTGAAATTACCAGGATTTTAGTCTGAATTATCGCCGCCGTAGACACGTGTAAAAATGGATTGTGGTCTCAACAGTTCCATGATTGGTTTAGTTTGTTTTATAACCCAATGCATAAACTGAGGTACTCCATACTTTTTTCCTTCCTAACATATTTTTAACGCTTTTGAACATGAAATTGTTTAATTAGTTTGATAATACATGTAAGATGCAATTTGTTTGTGGCATAAAAAAGATACTACCAACTTTACCAGTGGATAACTATAACAAGAAAGTTTCGCTTGCAACACATCTAGATAAGAAACAACTTTTTCAAAAGCAAGGATTGATGTATTCCGATTATCTTACCAAACCAGGTTTCTGTAAGGTTGTTAGAATTTGTGGTCATAATCTGTGGCAAACATGTCATTCTATCAATTGCTAATGGTTTTCAAGTTATGTTTATTGCAGGCTTATTACAGGGGTTATTCTTGTTCAAAGCATAAATGGTTTAAGTTCTCATTTCTGCTGATGCTTATTTATGACCGTTGAGGGGGTCATTGTGTATCTTTTCTTCTATTTAATCCTCCCCCTAATCTAGGGTTAGATACAACTAAGCGTGCAGTCATTGTCTTATAATCTCTCTTTCAGATCATTGTACTGATCTTATTTATTCTTCTTTGTATTTGTCTGGTTATTGTCTCATTGACATTAACCTAACCTTGTAACACTTTGGATATTCCTGTTGGTTTAATTTAAGCTGACTATTGAGGCTTTGGTTTGAATAAAGTATTGTTGCGAATCTATTGTTGCTGATACTTTCGTACATGGTATCAGAGCTTCAGGCTCATAATCACAGCCACAATCAAAAGCTATTCTGGGTTTCAAAAGGTGGTTTGGGGTTATTACTATTGGCTAATCATTTGGTTATCTCTTATTCTCAATTAGCCCTAGACTAAGTGAATCTAGGGTAATTGTGATTTGTTACTTCACGCATATTACTCTGTAAGTCTACTCTCATCTTCAACAACAGTACCTAAGTCTTTGTGGGTGCAAACGGGTAGACTAACATCTTGATCTCGCCACCTCGAGTGGTATGAATACGCTTTCTGGTTTACCCAGTTCACGAGCTTGGTTCTTGTTGTTTCTTAATTTCATGTTCTTATTCTTCTTGTCTCTTATCCATTCATCGCATTGGTTGTTATTTTTCATCTTTCTTATGGTTGTTGGTGATGATAATCTTGGTGGTGGTTCTCCAATTGAAAAAACTTATCTTTTGGTGATGCTTTATATTTACACCCTAACAACACTAATCGTACTCTATTATTTCCATCAAACTCACTGAATGAAAATTATAAAATATGGAAAATGGCCATGACATTTGCCTTAAGGAATCATAATAAGTTAGGATTTATTGATGGTACTTGCTTAAGAGATGACTCGAATCCTATTATTGTCACTCAATGGGATACCTGTAACTCTGTTGTTGTCACCTGGATTCTTAACTCTCTCGATCCCGAACTATTTCTTTGGAGCTATCTATGCCAAAACTGCTTATGAAATGTGGAATGACCTTAAAAATACTTATGATAAGGTTGATGGTTCACTATTTTAATTTGCATAAAATATAAACTCTCTTAGTCAAAATGGGTCTTCTTGTCGATTATTACAACAACCTTAATTCTTTGTGGAAACAATTTGATTGTATGATTAGCTTACCTCCCTGTACTTGTGAGGTCGCAAAACATTTTGAAAAACACAATCGACTAATCAAATTAATGCAATTTCTTATGGGTCTTGATGACCCTATGTTCCCATCGAAGTAATATTTTAACTAGAGACCCTTTGCCTAATGTCAAAAGCGCTTTCTGTTGTCTCGGAGAAGAATCCCACGAAATGTTTCATATGGAATAGCTCGCTAAACCCAATACTCTTTGCTTTTCTTTGTCAAAAACCTTTGATGGTGGAAAATATTTTGATAACAAAAAGATTTAACAACAGTTTCAATAAAGGTTTGGTTTTAATCTCGGTAACATTTCAAACAACAGAGGACCAAACATGAATCTCAAATGTACTAACCAAAAAACACGGTCACCTTGTTGATAGATGTTATGATCTTGTTGGTTATCCTACTGGATATGTCAAAAGGAACTTTAATGCCAAACCTTTCAAGAGTAACAATATTTCCAGCGATGCTAATCATGTCACCGATAATAGAACTAGCAACTCTCCGTCTCTTTGTCTAATGAGCGACTCTCCGGACTTATGAGTCTTCTTAATGACAACAATGTGTCTTCGCTAATGCCAACATGGCGGGTAAAAATTTTCGGAACTTTCTTTAATGGTAGTGTCAAGTTTAACATAAACTTCAACAAATTTTATAATAACAACACAAAGACTTTATCTGAAACATCGGTCTTGGTTGGATTGTTGACTCGGTGCAAATCGACACATGATTTGTATCCATAAATTTTTAATCAATGTTGTTGACATTTCAAATCTTGGTCTAACTGTTGGTCATCCAATAATTTTCGAGCCTTAATTACTAAAATTGGTGATTTAAAAGTCAATAATGACCTAACTCTTTTGATGTTACGGTTGTTCCCGAGTACAATGTCGATCTTTGTTTGTTCATAAGATTGCTAGAGACAATAAGATGTTTGTTGGATTTAATGAATCTAATTGCTATATACATGATGAGTGTGTAAATACTCATCATTCTTGGTCAAATCTGAACTGCAAAACATTTAAAAACACTCAGAAATGCATCAAAATACTGAAAATATCCCAAAATTGTGTTTCATATGTTTCAAATGCAAAATGTTTAAAAGCAGTTGAAAAGCGAACAAAGTTTGCATAATTGGCGTTTGGTCCCTCGACTTTCAAAACTTGTCAAATTTAGTCCCTAGGCATTTGTTTTGTAAGAAAAGTCACCAAAGGTCCTTTTGAAATCATATGTTGTCATATTTAATCATTTGGTGAAAAGTTTCAATAATTTACAAGTTTGGTCCTCGTGACTTTCGAATTTTCAATAATGGTCCACAGGAAAATGTTATTGTTGGAAATCTCATGTATGGTCCCTGGATTATTGGGACATGGCAGGAATCACCCTTGGTTTATTTTGGAAGATGTACAACTTTGGCCCTCCAATTTTCAGAATTTACAAACTTGGTCCTTGTGTTATTAAAGCTAAACAACCAAACGGACCCTTTGTATCCTTGACCCCTGCCAAAACACCTTGACCCCCCCTTTTTGTGAACCCTTTGTCTAATAATAGACCCCCGGTCAAAGCAGTCAAACCCCACCTCCCTTTTCCCTCCAAACATTGTCTTCTTCACCCACTCCCTCTGCAACACTCCATCAACCCTCACCTCCAGCTCACATACACCACCCTTATCACTCCACCTCACCAAACAACAAAATGCATTTAATGCTTCTTCTTCCCTTGTACTCAACCTGTCCCAGTTGGCAAATACCATTTTGGCGCCAAAATTCATCAAACGGCTTATATCATCTCTAATGATCCAATGGCCCCAAAGAGAAGTGGGATTTACTCAGAGGACAAGTGGAAGACCTTTTGTTATATAAATAGAAGGAAGAGAAGCTAGAGAGGGTAGTAGTTAATTTTTATAATTTCTTGTAAAATCGTTTTTATTATCAATGTCTTAATTTAAGTCTTAAAGTGTAATTTTCAGTTTCTATGTACTGAATTTAAGTTACTTAATCTTTTGTAATCCAGTTCAAGTTCTCATTAAAAGTTTATCCAAGTTTCTTGTTTTTAAGCTTTCTTATATTTATGCAGTTTTAAAAAATCTAAAAGCCATGCTTCAATAAGCTTCATTATAACTCAAATAAGCTTACTAAAGCTGCCCATAGCTTTTAGTGAGCTTATAACTCAGTTTCAAGCAATATTATACCTCAGTCAACAAAAGTCAACTGTAAAGCTCAATATGGACTTAGTTATGGAATTGGGTTGATGCAGTGCTGGAATGGGTTGAATTTTAGTAGTTTAGTATAGATTGGGTTATGGTATAAGGCTGCAAATAAAATTTGGACTACTTGTGAGTACTTCACTATTTCAATACTATTATATTTTGCATAATCTTAACTGCATCTAAGTTTGTTGTTAGCTATAGCTTAGATCATTTATTTATTTGTCATTAGGCTAACTTGATTCGGTTTAAGTGTTAGCATAAGCTAGTTCGAGAGTTAGGTTAGTTAAATTGCAAGTCGGTTAGTATAAGGGGTGTTTACATCGTTAAGTAGGCGAGTTAGGGTGTTTGTTGTTGGTTAAAATCATTGCATCAATCTAATTTAGGTTAAACACAACCATTTCGGTCACTACTTGTCACTAAAACTCACTCAAAGTCAAAATCAACTTAAATCATCCTCATTTCAAATCTGTTAGGAATTTTAAAGATCATAAGCTTGATTTGTGTTTAGAATTCGATAGAGTAGCTTATTTTAGTTTCAATTTAGCTTAATAAATCATTCTCGTTAAAAATTGGATTCAAATCTCACTTAAGTCAACTTTTCATTTCGTTTCAAAAGTAAAAATGAG
Organism: Chrysanthemum lavandulifolium; assembly: GCA_022545495.1. Taxonomy (NCBI): domain Eukaryota; kingdom Viridiplantae; phylum Streptophyta; class Magnoliopsida; order Asterales; family Asteraceae; genus Chrysanthemum; species Chrysanthemum lavandulifolium. Next base: position 161,862,465 of record CM040239.1, on the reverse strand, counting down.
TTAAGTCGGTTTTGCCAAAGTTTGTTGATTTTCATAGCTTCAATATTGGATCAATTCAAGTGAAATTTTGGACTTAACAAGTTCAGTTGGTCAAGAGTGGAAATCGATTTTGTAGAATTTTGTAATTTTTATAAGCTACAAATCGCCTTGTGTATTAAGTTGAAAGTGCCTCAGGCACATTCTCAAAGATACACCGAGTGTGCCTGAGGTTTGTGCGAGCTCTCAACAAGCTCATAAGAGCTTGTCTTGGGCTCAAATTTGGTTTATAAGCTCCTTGCCGGTCTACTTGAGATTGTGGTATCTGGTTTTGGGTTTCAACTAGGGTAGACAGCTTATTTTTAAGCTTGAAATCAGCACCTCAGGACTGAATTTAACTTGTTTGATTTTGTATTCATAAGCTTGTAGCTTGATATTCAGTGGTATAGCTTAGTTGAGTTTAGCTCATTTCACTTAGTTATAGCTTAATCTAGCTTTTGCTTTCATTTGGTGGTCTTTTGTGCTTATTTGCTTAATTTGAGTGCTTATTTATAAGCACATTTCACTACAGCTTCATAATCTTGCACACTAGTATATGTTTTATATTTTCATAGACTTAGAATAATATTTTAGACTTTTCCTGAATTTTCATAATTTTTAGTCTTGTTTGCTATTTTCCTTATTTAAAAGCAGTTTTAGGACTTTTAATTAACCTTTATTGCAATTAAATCGAAAAACTTCAAAAAATAATTTTCATTTTCCTAGATTAAGATAAATATAAAAATCATAAAAATAATTTTTCCAGATTTTTCTTAGTTAAATTTGTAATTTTTAGCCATTTAATTAGTTTTAAATAGTTTTTAAATCATAGAAATTAGAATATAAATCAGAAAAATACAAAATTAGTTTTGAAAATTTTATTTAGTTATCTTAGATTTTTGAAAAATAGTTTCATATTTTTCCCATTAATTTTCATAATTTTTAGTATTTTAGTTTAGTTTTAAAAGTTTAAAATTAGTTTTTTTTTTTAATTCAAATTTATAAAAGAAAAATCAAGAAAATCCAATTTTAAAAATAGTGATAGCATTTATTTAATATAATTTAGCTTTTAATTTTCTTTAATTTGCATTTAAGCCCTGTAATTTACAAACTTTTTCTTTAGGTATAATTATTCAAAATCCACAAACTTTTTCCCGCTCAATATCACTCGATCACTACACGTTTAGCTTCAATCGCACACTGTTCGTTGGGACTTAACGACACGGGAAACACTAAACTCTCCTAGACTTAATTGCATTGCGTTCTCAAGTTGTCGATTTTATTACGGTTGACCATTCATGAGTGGTTGACTTGTGTAATAAACCGACCGTTTGGGAGCGAATCAATCTGATTTACATCAAAAAGGATTGTGGGGATTGGTAAACAATGCAATGGGTTATATATGTTTGATATTTATTCTACATGTAAGATTACTTAATAATCGCATATCTGTTTGTCATGTTTCTGAAATCTCGCATCAAAGACTTGGTCATCCTCCGACAAAGTCCTACATATCTTAAACCCACTCTTAAACTTGATAGTACATCTGAATCTTACCATCTTTGTGATACTTGCAATAAAGCTAAACAAACCGAGAACCATTCCTCTAAGTGAACATAAATCAACTAAAATTGGTCAACTTGTTCATCTAGATGTATGGGGACCATATAAAGTCACTGTAAAGATGGTTACAAATATTTTCTAACCATTGTTGATGACTATTCCGGTCGTCGGGTTTATATGCTTAAGGAAAGGATGATGTTTATGTTTCGATGTCAACTTTACTCATATGCTATCAAATCAATTTGAACACAATGTTAAGATATTCGAAGTGATAATGGGACGTAATTTGTCAATAATAAACTTCAACACTTCTTTCATGAAAAGGAATTTTACATCAAACCTCTTGTGTTTATACACCACAACAAAATGGTATTAGAGAAAGGAAACATAGGCATCTCTTTAATGTGGCTAGATCCCTTATGTTTGTGGGAATTACCTCTATATCTTTGGCCCGAATGTGTTCTAACTGCGCCTATGTCATAAAGCAGTTACCCCCCCGGTGTTGTCGGCAAGTCTCCCTTCTCTCTTGTGTATGGGCATGACCCTTCTCTCTCTCCTTAGAGTCTTTGGTGCTTATGCTATGCCACCATTCTCAACATCTCGATAAATTTAGTAGTAGGTCCGAAAATTTCTAAGTGTTTTATTGGGTATTCAAATGAGAAAAAGGTTATAAACTTTTAAGTTTAGAAACAAAAATATCTTTACTCGATGATGTCAAATTTTATGAAACTTTTTCCTTTCAAAATGAAAAATTCTTTGTCAAAACCTTTTCTTTGAAACTTATGTGCCTAAAGATTTAAATCACAAAATTTCTTTGACTCACAAACAAGTCCCAATGATGAAGGAGAGTGACATCCTATGATGATGGCACGGTGTTGGGTCATCCTACCGGGATGATGAACTGTTACAACATCCATAGATGAAAATACACACCCCGAGGGCACCATATCACATGAATCACATTCGCTGATTCATCTTGATTCTCACGATACATCCTCGATTTAAATCGAACTACGAACAAGAAGAAAGCTTCCGACCACTCATCGCTGAAGGTCAACTAGAGTTTCCAACCGCCCAAGACTCTTAATGACTTTATTGTTGAAGGAAAGTTCAATATGGTGTTGAAAAGGTCGTTAATTACTCTAATCTTAACAAAGATAACTCATCGCTTTGCCTCTAGTCTAAATAAAAGTATTGAACCTACATGTTATGAAGAAGCTATTCTTGACAAGAATTGGGTTGATGCTATGAACTACGAAATTGAGGCCTTAAATGAAAATCATGCTTGGGATACAACTGATCTTCCACCTAAAAGAACTCCCATTGGTTACAAATGGATCTTCAAAATCAAATATAAAGCCAATGGTGAAGTTGATAGATACAAGGCTAGATTAGTTGCTAAAGGTTATAACCAAAGGGAAGGAATAGACTATGATGAAACTTTTTCTCCTGTTGTTAAAATGTCTACTATTAGATGTCTTATTGCCTTAGCTGTGAAAAACAAATGGCCTCTTTTCCAACTTGATGTTAACAATGCCTTTCTGTATGGAGACCTTGATGAGGATGTCTATATGACCATCCCTAAGGGGTTCTGTAATGAAAACAATAAGAATCAAGTATGTAAACTTGTCAAGTCTCTGTATGGCCTTAAAAAAGCTCCCAGGAAATGGAATGAAAAACTTGTTAGTGTATTAAAAGAAAATAACTTTGTTCAATCTGTCAATGATCATTCGTTGTTCACCAAAACAGAGAATAACAAGTTTATTGCTTTGCTTGTCTATGTGGATGACATTGTGCTTCTGGAAACAAAGATTGATGAGATAAACCTATTCAAAGAATTTCTAAAATCTAAATTTCATATCAAAGACTTGAGAAACTTAAAATATTTTCTTGGCATTGAGGTTTTAAAAGCGATAATGACATATGTCTCACCAAAGAAAATATTGCCTTGAACTTCTCAAAGAATTTGGACTTCTTGGTGCAAACTGTGTCCACTCCCATGGAACCCAACTCGTTCTTCCATACATACCCACCACTGATGATCCCTTTCTTGTTGACATTATTGGCTATCGAAGTTACTTGGGAAACTTATTTATCTCACCCATACCGGACGATATCTCATACTCGTTCATTGTCTCGCACAATATATGCATTCTCCTCTCGAAATCTCATCTAGAATGTGCCTCAATGTTACGAGATATCGGAAAGAGCTCGAGTGAAAGGTCTAAGGTACAATTTCGGTAACTCGAAAATCATCTTGAAGGTATAGTGATGCGGTGGGCTAAATGCAAGAAAACCAGAAATCATAACGAGTTATTGTGTTTTCTTTAATGATTGTCGATCTCATGGAAAAGTAAAAACAAAACACCCTTTCAAAATCTTTCACGAGCGGTATAGATCAATGTCTCTACTTTGTGAAATTATTTGATTCAAAAATCTTAAAGATCTAAAAGTTGATATCAATCTCCTGTTAATCTCTTTTGTGATAAAAATCGCTTTACAACTTGTTGTCAATCCATTTTCCATGAAAGATCAAAACACTTTGAAATTGATGTTCACTTCATCGGGAAAAAATTGCAAGAGGTGTTATAAATGCCAAAAGATTGGCTCTTCAAATCAAAGCAGACATCCTTACAAAAACCTTCTGCTTATCGGCATAAATTCTTGTGTGAAAAATTGATATTGTTTGATATGTTTGCCCAACAGTTAAGGGGAATGTTAGAATTTGTGGTCATAATCTGGCAAACATGTCATTCTATCAATTGCTAATGGTTTTCAAGTTATGTTTATTGCAGACTTATTACAGGGGTTATTCTTGGTCAAAGCATAAATGGTTTAAGTTCTCATTTCTGCTGATGATTGTCCATTTCTGCTGATGCTTATTTATGACCGTTGAGGGGGTCATTGTGTATCTTTTTCTTCTATTTAATCCTCCCCCTAATCTAGGGTTAGATACAACTAAGTGTGCAGTCATTGTCTTATAATCTCTCTTTCAGATCATTGTACTGATCTTATTTCTTCTTCTTTGTATTTGTGCGGTTATTGTCTCATTGACATTAACCTAACCTTGTAACACTTTGGATACTACTTGTTGGTTTAATGTGGTTCGACTATTGAGGCTTTGGTTTGAATAAAGTATTGTTGTGAATCTATTGTCATTGATACTTTCATTACAAAGTGCAGGTTCTTGAAGATGAGCAATTGATGTAATTTATGTAATAATGGGGCGAAGAATTAAATTGTTAGCCATGGTTATTTGGTTTGTTTAAGCAGATTTTGTGTTTATTCAAACGAAGTGTGTAATAAATACAATTAGTTTATATAATGTAAGTGTAACATCGGAATCTAAGAGGAGCATTGGTATTCAACTATTCATCGATATTGGTTGAAAAATCAGTTTCCTTTGATTACTATCCTTAATGTCACCCAGTTCTTCACTTCTTCCATTCTTGCTTTAGCTCATCGTTGTTTACTTGCTAGACGAACTAATATTATTACCAACAAATTAAGATATAATAAAATGTGTAGACCATATTCCGCCTTATACGAGAAATTGTTCGGAACGAATCAGACTTAAATTGACCCGTCGTAATGCGCGACAACCAAATTACTCGTTATCTACTACAAGTAAAACACAACACTTGACGAAATCACTCTTAAACACCCCCTTTATCTCCATATTTTTGAGTTTATTTGCCCATTTCTTGTGTTACACAATTACTCAACGGTGGTTAGAAACTAAGAATATGATACTTAATATTACAAGGTTCAAACTTCAAAGTATCAAGTTTCAAAAAGTTGTTAACTAACTAAAGTCGGTTAGAATGTGCACGTTATATATCTTAACGTCAACCATCTTAAGAACTTACTTATATCGACCATTCCATCACGCTTAATATTGCAAAAGAAATTTCGTATCCTTAGTCGACTATTCTATCTTCTTTCTGTTCAGTTGGATTACATTCGATTCTTTCTTCGGCTTCATTGTTTGTTGGAGTCGCGTCTGCATCGATCTACATAATTAATAGGTAGAATTGTAAGTCGTCTTATTTGTCATGTTTTCTAACGAGACTATTTTGCTAGAATTTATTAAAACAATTACTTGATTATTGTCTTTTATCAGTTTGATGAAGGTTTGCCTTGAAAAAACATGTTCGATTCTTTAGAGCTTAATGATCAACTTAGGTTTACATGCACGTACATGAAATTTTCCAGTACATTACGATATAGCTAAGCTAGTAGCGTAATTAGTTGGTTCCGGGTAGAGAACACTGCAAGAACAGTAAGAGCTATTAACTATTTTGATAAACTAAGACATAATCGATCTTCCTAGACTTGTTCAACACATGGTAATAATACTTGATCACTTTATAAACCATTAGTATTGAAATCGGAAAATGTGTAATATTGGTGATATTTAGGTTGGATTCTTTGACAAATGATGTAAATTTGATCAGACGCTTTAGGTGTTGGAAACATTAATTGATATGCTCGACTCTAACTTGTTATTTTGATCTTTTAATACAAGCAGGTGCCATATTAATCTTTGTAACATGGCGAAAACCTCATCCGATGAGATCATCCTTAGGTATAATGATTCGGTGGTAAGACAATCAGATCTCGTGACTCTAAATGGACCAAAGTGGCTCAATGATCGAATCATCGAGTTTTATTTCAGTTACCTTTCTTCATTCTACCCTTCAGAACATATCCTACTTGTCCCACCTGCAATTACTTATTGGATAATGAACTGTCCCGACACCAATAGCCTCAAAGATTTCCTCAAACCCTTGAGCCTACTGTCGAAAAAGCTTATTATATTCCCTGTTAACAACAATGATGACATGTCAAGGGCTGATGGCGGCAATCATTGGAGCTTACTTGCATACGAAAAAACCGATAATTTGTTTGTTCATCATGACAGTTTGGGCGGTATGAATAAGAGCCACGCAAAGTGTCTTTACAACACACTTGTTCCATATATTGGTGCTTCTTATCCTAAACCAAGTTATTTCGAATATGAGTGTGGCCCGCTACAAGACAATGGTTTTGATTGTGGTTTGTATGTGTTAGCTACTACTAAGGTAATATGTGACTGGTTCGATAGCTATCTCAAGGAAATTGGGCATTTATGGTTTTCGCTTGTATGGGAACAAGTTAATACCTCGACTGTTTCAGGACTACGTAAAGAGATTTTGGAGGTCATAAAGAGTATGAAAGGCGAACGGATTGATGATTTTTAGTAGTTGATTGCTAGAATGTAGATCGAATGTTTTATGAAGAAAATGAGTTGTAGAATATTATGATGTTTTGTTATATTTTTTCTTAGTTATGTACTTTATGTAAATTTGTTTGTGTTCATATCATGTTTTTATTGGATTAAGATTTCTCAGTTGTGGATTGTTTTAGCAAAATATTTGTTATGATGTAATTGGATTTGATCCAATGGTTGAAATCAAAATAAGTTGTTTTGATTATGATAAATTTGTTATATAATTTCTTCGTTATGTATATCATTCAGATATCTTCCGTTTTTATTGGGCTTTAAGGTTTGAAGATGAGTGAAACTATACCTTTGTTACTTCTGTACACGATGTATTAAGTGGGCTTAATTTATGGGCTACAATATGGAATTTCTTGCACACCATTGTAATGCTTGATGGCATTATATAGTTGGGACAAAACTTGACAATAGGAACCTTGCTTCCAGTCCATTAAACTTAGGGGGTGCTTCGTAGGATATTTTTGAGGGTTGTAATGATAAAGGTAATGAAAATTAATGGGTGATATATAATGGAATAACCATTAAAATTGGGTATTTCAGTTCAATTAAATTAAAAGGGCAAATGTTTTTCTCCTTCCTCTCTAGTTTATTATCATTATCTTTACCTTGTCATTTAAAGAGTATAGCCAAACACACCCTTAGTAATTTTAAATTGTTTAAAAAGTATGTTAAATATAATGGTTCTCTACAATACAAAAAACCATAAAAATTGTATTATTTCGGATTAATCAACATCCAAAATGACTAAAATTTACCTTTAACTACTAGTCAGATACAACGGTTTTAGGTTTTAGGTCTCTTGTTGTGGTGTAGTATTTCGGATGATTTTATTCGGCGTATGTTCTAGCTTCTTGCTAGCTTCTAATACATATTATATTATTCCCTGTAAGAAAATGTCAAATACAATGGTACTATATGTGGTAATTGTTCATAACATAATGATCTTTTTTGGACGACAGATTTTTATAAAAGCACTAGCAACTAAAAAGATGCAAAATAAACTAGTTACAAGGTTATTTCATAAGTGGAGATGATATCATGACATAATAGTAATTCATGTTTTATGACATCTCTCAACACTTTTTACATAAACATGATAAAACTTATAAGCTATTTCACAGTTCTTAACCAACATTGTAGTCTTTAAAAAAGTCGATATCACCTATGATGTACTTGATGCTTAAACGACCTCACACTTATTTATGTACTACAACACCATATCTCTATTATTATATGTTTTGTTTCGAAAATAAGGGAATGAAGAAGCATGGGAAGTAGTAGGGACAAAAATGTCAGAAAAATAAAGTGTCAAGTTCATATTTGAAAATGAGACAAAGCTGAAGAAGTTTCCATGTGAAGATGTTCTGTTACTTCAATAGAATTTCTTGGATTCATGAATGAAATTGACACACACTTTAATTCTAATCTTATAGATGCAATTTTCCACTTGTACCCTCATATGTTTTCAAGTAAATATTGTTTTCCAAATATATATATTACCCTCATTCACTTGCTTTCACTTTTGTCACATTATATTCTTTGACTCATAATATGGTTTGACCAGTCAATAACTAGACACATCCCAATACATATATGTCATGGATCATGTCCCCACACATAACTACCTTGAAATCAAAAGACAAAATTAGGCTGTGTTTTTCAATTTAAAATTGTTATTCAGGCTTTAAAGATTTAACTAGCAGAGTCAGGATATTTGATCATACTAGTAAAAAACAAAATGGATAACTTTGTCAAGAGTTGCTTATCATGTGACATCATTTGAGAGATTTCATAAGTAATGAAGTTTTTATTTTATTTTTGTGTTTTAGGTTGTTAGGTTAGATGATTAACAAATAATAAACAGGATTGTTAAAATAAAAAATTTGACAAGGTGCATGCATTGTTTATAATTATCCATCTTAGTCCAAAATCCACTTATAATTGTCTGCTTTAATTATGATGTAAGCTAATTCTAGATGAAGAAAACAATACATATATAGCCATTACATAATAGCTTGATGTTTGTTTTTATCTGTCAACAAACATAAAAAAAATGACAGGTAAATTAGCACATCAACATATAATAACATTTTTTGGCCTCCAGTAGAATATATGTTTTGATTTGGTGGGTTGTTAGGGGGTATTTGTTGAAGCTTATATGTGGCCTATGAGTTTATTTGTTTTTCGATTTATATTTAATAAGCTTTAGTTTTTTGGCTTATTTTGAGATTTCGTGCATTTATATAAGTTTATTATTGTGTGATGAGCTTACATAAGTCTAATTTTTTAAAAAAAAAAATTGAAAGGCTAAAGATTATAAAATATAAATCGGAATCAAATAAGCTCGTAAGCTACCAAGTATGAATAAATGAAAGAGCTTGTGAATGTAATCTTATTTTACAATTCATAATACACAAGTGTTAATTAAGAAATGAATAAGTTCAAAAAAAAAAAAAAATTAAGAAATGAATAAACAAATGTAAATTATCACCAAATACAGTGTGAAAGAAAGAGCCACAAATGATAGGATCCAAGGAAGATTGAGTGGAATGAATGATTGTTTGTTTATTTGGTTCTGACAGATAATGACAAGTTAGAATATTTGTTGGCAAACCTTGGAATTCCCACCAAGCACCCTCCACTATACAATTCCTATTATCTAAAAATTCTATATATCGACTCACTTGGCTATTTTTTTTTAAAACTAATCCCTAGGTTTACGTATACTAATTGAAGAAAACACAGATAGCAATTTCAAATATAATAGCAATTTTAAATATATTTATTTCACCGGGTATAATCCTTTTATTCAAAAAAAAATATAATAGCACTAAAGCTAAGAATAAGCACCTAATAAGCTCCAAACTCAAATACAAGACCAAGATAATCTTAGAAACCATAAACATACGTCACCCAAAAAGACATCATAAACCTCTACAAAATCCCTTCCAAAGAAGCAAATAGACCTCTTAAACGTCTTTGTGATCAAATCGTTTCTGAGCTGAAAACTGAGTTAGAATCATAATCAAATCGGATTCATCGTCATCGTAATACTTTGATTCCTTTATAGATTCATAAAACGCAGCTCGACGATGAAATGTCAATCGCCTATATCTATAGTCAATCTCAATAAAGTTTTGTTTTCGTCATTGCTATCATGCATCATACTTTAAAAGAAATTATTAGAAACGATAAACAAATCGATACTCTATGTGGTTTTCTTTTTCAAGACTATTTTTAAATATGTAAGAATTGTTTGTAATCAAATTGCTGTGATTGGACTGACGATTAAGTGGAATGCATGTGTCTCGTGTCCGTTTTGTCATTTTCTTAAGTAGTAAGCAACAAAGCAAATCAATCATCCATTTAATTATGTTTAATACTACTTATACAGTTATGCATGTTTTGTGTTTTAGAGCATAAGGTCAGTGAAGAGCGGATAACATGTTATTGGTATACCATATCAGCGCCACTTCATCACCTCCTCAATAACACACCAATAATTAAAACACCTTCTCTCATAACACATCACTAACATGTTATTGGGTCCCATAAAATACCCCATTAAAAATACCCACTCACTCACAATACACACAACATCACCAATGGCTTGAGCCATTCAAATGGCTTGGGGACCTTTAAGACATTAACCAAGACATAACATGGTATGGTAATAACGTGTTATTGGTTTATAATTAGGACGAATGACACGTTATCGTATCCCATACCGAGTGCTCTTAGATTGAAAGAACGGTAATCAAATTGTTTATCTTTATAATAATATAACAGAAATTATGTCAATGTTTTATATTATATAATCATATTTTCAACCTAAACCATTACATTTACATTTTATATCAAGTAAACTCAGTGATTAAGCCATAAGTATAGTTTATGAGGTGCATATAATTGAAAAAGAGAAATTTGTAAAATTGATTTCGAAGTTAACACTTATTTTCAAATTAAGTAAATTTTGTGGCATATTGGTAAAATCAAAACACTGGATCACGTTTTTGAATTTACTTTTGTGCACCCTATGTACACCTATCTCCTCAATTTATCACTTGATTTAACAAATTTACTTTTGTGCACCCTATGTACACCTATCTCCCAATTTATCACTTGATTTAATGATTTACTACTCCTCCAACATCACATAATCAACTATATCTCCTCGCACGCACTTTCATTCTTCACGGAAATTACACCGTCTTCACCGCCATCTTATTCCGATCATGATGACACCCGTCTCGTCCGTTTTCATGCACACCGAATACCGATCGGAATGACTGCGACTGTGGTGCGATCCAATTACAAAGTAAGGTTCACGTTACAAACAAACGGGACGCCGTTCACACACAACAGATTCTACAATGCGACTGACTACGATCCGATTACGATTGGTTCAACAGAACGACGTGAGCCCCACGACATTTGACAAGGTTTGACTTCCCTTTTCTCATAATAAAATTTAAATTATAAGTTAGACTTAAAAGTACACATTGTGAATCACCTATAAATATTTACTCATCCGGTTTCAAATAATTTATACAACTATATCTTGGCCTATCACCATGTCATTACTAGGGTTAGAAATTGAGTTAACGAGGTTGGCGGGTCGAAACCCCAACCGAACGACTCATTTAAATAATCGGGTCAGTTATGTCAACCCTAACATGTTTACACATAACCCGAACCTGACCCATTTAACCCGTATATATACTTGGGTTGCCGGGTTTAATAGGTTACACGGGTTTTATAGGTTAAATGGGTTTCAGGTTGACTCATGTAACCCATTTATATACTAAAGGTGGCACATTAAACGGGTTAAATAGGTTAAATGGGTTTGTGGTCAATCTATTTAACCAATTTAACTCGTAAAATAAAAAATAAATAATTTTTATTTTAAGAAAAAAATCTTAAACGGGTTAGCGGGTCGACCCGCTTAATTTATTCCCAACCCGAATCATACATGTTTAATAAACGGGTTGGATGGGTCGACCCAAACCCGACCCGAAATATATTAAGACTCAACCTGAACCTGTTAATTTTCTTGTCGTTTCATGTCGGGTCAGAAATTCCCCCTAGTAATTACAGTGGATCATATCTTATCACATCAATATCTTTCACAACCATAAACGTTGGATTTTTTTTATCAAATATTAATAACAGAGTTAAAGAACCATATGGATTTTGATGAACATGAATTTTGTCCATCATTTTCTACACGGGTTCCGTATCGATGCTTGTATTCACCCACTTCTGATGGGAGTTGCAGTTGCACGAAAAGTGTTTTATTTTTGGTGCACTAGTTTAGAACCACGAGATGGTTGTTTACAAGTGAAACAATACCTCTTTTAAGTTCTGACGCTTCTGCATGTTCATAAAAGTACTATAATGATGGTTTTGAAAAGACGTGAATGGTTTAGGATGTTAAAGATGCTCACGATGTCAGAGTAATTGTATTTTTTTTAACTATACGTACTGCGAATGCACTACGAACCCATTGCGAATGTCTTGTGAATGTATTTAATTTATGTACATTGGATAATCGGTCTATCTTCTTGTAATTAATATTACCGTTAATTAATATATTTAAACTATTTTCACCAGTTTATTTTCAAAAGTGTTATCGAAGGTGAATAATTGCATGCATATCCTTGGTACAAATATGCAATGCATGAGTACAACGGTTTTTACTTTTTATGTATATTTTATATGTATATGTAGTTTTGCATCTTTGTAGAGGTATATAGGAACTTGCCCCCATTTCTTCGCCAATTTAGTTGCGAATGCGTAATGAAGTTGTTACGAAGGTGTATCGTCCCCCTATAAATAGCTTCATACCAATATGATTTTCATAATACCGAACCATTTGTTCCACTGCGCTTTTAATATAACTTTACCATCACCTCCACACTCATTCATTTCCCTACCAAAACAATGGCTTCAACCTCTTTTCCATCCCCTCAACGCTCTCTATCACCACCACTCCCACCCAACATCCATAAAATGTACATGAGTAAAATGACGCACAAAGTCATTGAGTTGCATATTAGTTGAATTCACCCACAAAAAAAAAGCAATATGGAAGTTCTCGTTCAAGACGATCGATTGCGTATGGTAGAAATCGATACAAAGAAGAAACAACTCCGGACTACTGAAGATGAATGTGAGAAAGTTTTGCATAATTTTAAAAGAATTGAGGAGTAGAAAGAACATAGAATTTTTTTTTTTTTTTTAAAATAGTAATTTGTTTGTGGTATCTTCTTTTGTACGACCATGTTATTGTGGTTATAATGAATGACATTAACATTTTGTGGTATCTTCTTTTGTATAAATCTTATTTTAATTTGTGTATACACATTTGGATAAAAAATTTACAACAGTTGTCCCTTGTTGATAAACTTAACTAACTTGATAGCTAGTACACTAGATGTCATTTTATATTTTGGGGAATCATAAAGGCATTAGGGTTTGATGAGGTGTAAAATCGTATGATTTTTTAGGGGTCATTTAGCCCTTAATTTAATACACTTTGTATTATTTATTGCCCTAAATGTTTTCTTTTTGAGTTTTAGGTGCTTGGGAATGCTTTTGCTAGAAATGTGCGAAACCCGGGCTCATTTGGACGAAGAATGGAAGAAAAACAAGTTTCAATATCGTGACCATCCTTTGTGATGTCGTCACCGAAGTCCCCAGAAAGTGCAATTTTGAAGTGTTTTGTGACGAGTCAGTGTGTTGAGACGGCCTATGTGACGCCATCACAATACTGATGGAAACACTTTTTGATACTTAGTCTTTAACAATGCCAACTCTATTTTCAATGCGTATACTATAAAAATGTATACAAATATGTAAAGTTTACAGCTGGAATGTATAGTAATCGTATACCATGTTGTATTATTTTGCAATCAACTATTTTGTGTTTGTTACATTTACTCTTTGTTGTAATTTATTTAGAATAAAACAAAATTTATATCTTTATTGTACTCGAAACCATGTCGTACTAGTTTCGCAACAATTTACACCTATTGTATGGGTGGCAGGTTGACAAGACATGTTAGGTATCACTATATATTACGAATAATGATGTAGTGTGTCAATCAACTTACCCTAAAACTACATATACACACATATATAATAATTTCTCCATTTATACAAATCAAGCATAAAAAACATCAACAAAATTTAAGTTTCACAACTGTTTAGAACTTACCTACAAAATTTAGTTCCCATGTATAAGTTCAATGAAAATCCACTCCTACGCAAAAGTTAACGTCAAAGTTCAAAATCTATACAAGGATTGAATGTGGAACAAATTGGGAGAAAGACCTCATGAACACCTTCAATCCGGTTTCTTGTATTTTCCTTCCCCAATCCCATGCTAAAAAAAATGGTTGGGGTATTGAATTTTATGAATGAAAAATAAAAAAATAATTCGCTAAAGTGTTTGGTGAAACGCAAATTTTTTTGAACTTGTCTTGTAATTGTATTTAAACAAGTTGTCTGTTGTATTTGTATTTAACTATTACGAATATCAACTACAATTAAAATCATTTTGAAAATGAGTGTCGCAACAAATACAATCGTAAACAAGTGAAATATTAGTGGATATAATATCCCCTACCTATACCATATTTTGCTCAAGTCAGATATATAAAAACAAACTCCAAAACTTTCTCTAGCACCAGCTGAAAAAACAAAAGAACATAAAAAATTGTCTTCCGCATCTTCACAAAATAGTCTAATTCACCAAACGCACCAGATGACAACAATCGAGTTCCGCTAAATGAAATCTTGAAAACATCATTTCGTTGTTTTAAGCGTCTTTAAACGATCTCGAGCGAAGCGGAGGTTGATTACGGAGGAAGTCAACGTCGAATAAGGAGATCGAGAGAAGGAAAAATTGGTTGTATTGTTTGTTAGAAAAGCGAGATTTAGTGTATGTTTGTTGTTTTATTTACAACTATGTTGTTATGTTTGTTTTCTTTGATTTAATAAAGAGTATTCAATGATCTTTGTACTTCTGTTATTTCTGGGCACTACTAATTCGATCCACATTTGTTGTATCTATGATAAGAGTAATTAGACTCACATACCTTGTTGGTAGATTTTAGTTGATTTCAACAAGAAAGCTCTATTTTAACTTATTCGCAACTCATTCGTATGTAGCAAGCAAACATATTCAGCTAGGTAATCGACACTAATCAACACTGACTGATCTGTCACATGCGTACGTCATTTGTATCAAATCCGTTTTGGGTTTGTAACATGGTCACATTACATCGCATTCATCGCAGTTGCTTGAAATGATATTCGAGATAAAAATGGTTAGATTTGGTAGCGTATAGGTAGTGTAGAAGCTACATACATAGTGCATGATTAGGCATCGGATATTAAGCAGATATGTTTAATATATTAAAGTATACAATGCTTGGAGTAATCTCGATATATGGAAAAAATCATAGTTTTAGCGATATGCCATAAAGTTTATTCAATTTGGAAATAAGTGTCATCTTGGGTGTCGATTATGCAAATGTTCCTTTAGAAATAAAGATAACTTGTTACATAAAATTTGAGACAAACGCATTTTTAAGATTAGTCGATTCACGAGAACCGCTCTCGGTCCATACGAGTTATTGTTAGCTTGACATAATATTTTGATAACATAAAGTCTCATTTTTCGGATATCTAACTTAGATGAATAAAATGTTCAAACTTAATACAGTAATGAGTAAAAATAATAAGAACTTAAGTGCATGTAAAGATAAACAAAACTGTAAGTATCGATAAATATTCAGTTACACGATGTAATTAAGAATTCATAAAACCCTCTCTTCCTCTCCCTTGCTTTGTTCAGCTACCGACCACACACAAACAAGTTTTGTTCATGTGTTCCTGATTCGATCTACGTGTCGTTGCTCTCTAGATTAACCACTAGCAAGTTGTTGTACTCGTTTGAGGTCTAATGTGTAAAACCGTAAGGAGTCCTACTTTGGGTTCTTTGGTCCGTGTTGATCTCTCACTCCAAGTAAACCGAGTTTTATAATGTGAAGATCTGCCGTTGTCTCATTTATAAACCCTAATTTATTAGGGTTTTTGCGTATTCTGTTGAGTTAAATGCTACTGGAACCGAACCTTTTCCATCTTTGTATAGTGCATATAGTAGTCATAATCTTGCTTCGTTAGGTGGTAAAGCGATGACATTGAAAAGCAAATTTTAGAGGAAAACTAGTGTTATTGGTGATGATGGTCTACCATTAAAACCTAGTAACGTTGAGTCGCAGTGGAGATAAACGACAAGAACGTGCCTAAAGAGCCTAGTCCTAGCCTTTTAAATGACCGGCTACTCAAAATATTTGTGATAACGCTAATGAGGCTATGAATGATGATACTATGCATGTTAATATTGTATTGGATCATACAAATGTGAGAAACATCGATATCTCTAACGCGTATGCTACCAAGCTTAATCCTTGTTTGAATTCGTCTTTGGTTGTTACTAATGAGACTTCTACGAAAAAAGTTAACACTCGTTTTCTTGAAATCAACGATACCATCAGTGATGCTAATTTTATCATTTCCAAATCGTAGGTTGAGGAGGTTAACATAGATGTGCGAACACATTGTATGGTTATTTCATCGGCAAGAAGGTGGCGTTTCCCGTGGTACAACATTTTGCTCGAACTATGTGGACAAAATATGGTCTTCAAAAGGTAATGATGAACTCGCAAGGGTTCTTTTTATTTATATTCTCAACAAGTGAAAACTTGGAGGTTGTTCTTATTAATGGCCCTTAGATGATTCGAATGGTATCCATTATTCTCAAAACGCGGTCGACTTTTGTTTGTTTATCAAAAGAAGATTTGAGGAAGATACTGGTATGGGTCAAGTTTCATGACATCCCTATGGGCTCTTTTACCGCTAATGGTTAAGTATAATTGCTTCGAAATTGGGTACTCTTATGCTCCTTGAGTCTTATACAACTACTATGTGTAAGGAATCATGGGGTAGGAACAACTATCCTAGGGCACTTATGTGGACAATGTATTGAAAGATCGATTAGTTGGTACTGTCCTATTGCTATACAAACTAGGGTACACTCGTTTTTCTATTCGATTGGAATACGAATGGACCCTCTGTATGTAGTTCATGTAATATTTTTGGCCACACGGATATTGAATGTTCATAGAATATTGCCGTTCAATGCCTAAAATTACTTTGAATCGTTACCAAAATGATGGGTTTAAGGAAGTTAAGCGAAGAGGTCCTAATTCTCAAAAGTTTGTTGTGTATAGATAACCAAGAAGATGGGTTATCGGCTGTAGTTAAACACGCAAATAAAAATGAGGTGTCTACATCAAAGGCTAACTCAAACGAGCGTCTACATCTTGACAACAAAACAAGGATGCAAATGTGGTAAATACATTTAACACTTTTGAAATGCTTAATAGTTTGGACGAAGGAAATAATGATGAGAATGTGCTTATTCTTGACCGAGTACTACGGTGGGTCTATGTCAAACTAATGTGGCTACATCGGTGGACTTGGGATATAATGTGAATGAGGTGTATGATTAATGAAACCGGTGGTAACAAGTACACAACATGCTTCTTCGAGTTTGTGTGTTGAATAGGATAGTGAGAGTGATGTGGAACATGTATATGACGAAATGGGGACTTTCATGGTAAATGGGAGTGGATACGGGACCAAGATTTTGTACGAACGCTAGCTGGAAGGAAACGAAGGATGATGACCCATATGATCCGTATCATGATGATGTTTAGTACAATGCTCATGATTTATCCGAAGAACAATTGGCTTTCTGTAACACTTGGAATATTAAGATTCGCGGTTGAAAGAAGTCATAGGTTATGTTTGGAGTCGTTTCGGTCAAGTGTAATCTAGTTATAGTCGTTTCGGTCAAGTGTAATCTAGTTATAGTCGTGACTTCATTTACTAGAAAAATCTTTTACCAAAAAAAAAATATTTATGTAAGATATAACTTTTCACACACATCAAACCATAACACAAAGTAGCATATAGATGGAATTCTAGAGAGAAAGTTAGAGGTTTAGGGAACTTAGTGAGAGAAAGTGAAAGATATTATTATGAGCTCAACTCTACCTTGGAAGGTAGAGTATTTATAATCTTACATAACTCGCCACACTTTGGGGCGTGGATCGGGCATCTGATGGGTAAAGACCCGTCCGTCCTCCACGGTGTTACAAAACTAAATAACTACTTAACTTAAAGAACTACGACTACGAGCTTTCTAACGATTACATATACTTGAGGTGACCGACTCTTTGTCTGGGAATTTCTAATTCCTAACAATCTCCCCAAGGAGGTCACCTCAATTATGTACCAAAATTACATTGAATACAAATAGATATAACATTTAACAATTGATCTTGCATTCTTGATGTAGTCCTTTGCTCTAAGCTCGTAGTCATTGATTCTTCACAATGCATGTTTGGTTATTCAAGTGGAGGTCTTTTCTTGATCCACGTGATGATAAGTTTGAGCCATCTTTGGAGATCATCGACTATCAACAATCTCGACACATCCTTTGTGGTGTTGGTATTTTGTGATGTTGTGACTTTGGGACCGACATGCTCACATTACGGATCATGAAATCTTCTCATCGAGTAGCGGAAGCTTTAGTTGATTCATGATATTGGCGGCGATAGCGAAGCATGGAGTGAAAATATCGAGTCATTGATGCACTAATCATGATTTCTTTTGAGATGAATGTGTTAAGTGAGCATGCGGTTGTGGATTGACCGCTTCATTACGATCATTGCAAATGTCGGGCGTACACGCATACAGCGATTAGCAACAAATCGCACGAAAGTGTCTTTGATCACTTCGTTGAATTGAGGTACACGCCCACGGTTCCCCGTTGATCGATACAAATGCACTGTGATCGGTAGGATTCCTAAGAATCTCCTTGACGGGGTTTCGCATTTGTTCTAGTTGTTCTCAAACCGGAACATCTCAAAGAAGACAACACGGAGTGAGTGAACGGCCAATTTTAAGTCCACCGATTGATGAAAGAGATTTGAAAAACAATCGTGTATTGCTCAATAGAAATTGTTTTTGCAATACAACGAAGGTTTTATTGAAAATCAATTATCAATCATAAAAACACCTTTGGTTTGAAAAATTAGTACACGGTCGATGTGCTAACGAAAAGAGTTTTAAGCACAATGACCGGTTTTTCAAAGGTATCCGTCGATCCAAAACTCGAACCGAGGATTGATTCAAGAGATTGAATCGCCCCATTGTTTCGTTCGGTTGTCACATGGTTAATCTATAAAATAGATCTCACATGCCACCTACCGGGAGCTTGTTTGATGTTGGCTCGAGGCTTTCCATCTTCATTGTGAATATGTATACATATCACTCGGATGTTCGCAAAACCACAAGGATAATGCGTGGGACTCGAGATATAATCTCTCTTTCCACATTGTGAAACAGAGAGTCTTCATTGAAAGTGTCCTAATGAGATTTATTGATGATCTCGTGGCTCTAGACTCAATTTGTGCATATTTGGATCCTGTCTTGGGAGACTAGGGAGGGTCTCCTTCTTCAATATCAACCATCTCTAAGAGAAAGTCGATAGATAATGTCGGTTCCCGTGAGAATGAAACAAGTCCTTTTAAGAGGAACTTGAGTGGTTTGGAAAGTTGAAGTGCGGTGCGTCCTTTGGGTCCATGACGTCTTGTCTTCAATACCGATGTTACCATCGGTAGCATATGAATTGAACCCGGTTTACGCCCTAAGGTTGAATAAATGGAGGGCTATTTGTTTTCACCCTTTTCTCATTCAATTCTTTTAATTCTTCAACCCCTTGATTGCTTACGAGACTTCATAGCTAGAACCTTGTTGGGTTTATTCCAGTACTAGCTCGTCTTAGTCCGCACTCTTCCCATATCTCATTTTCTCCTTTTATCATCATACTAAGGACTTCTACACTAACTAGTGGATTGTCCTCGGTAGATCCTCGGATTACGGCGGATCATGGGAACACATACCTAACCTTATCATCCTTATATCACCGTACATTAAAGTAAAGTTGGTGGTCTATTTGGTATTGTTCATCCGCCATTGGATCCAATAGAAACCATTTGAAAATCAATTCGAGATACTTGTGATGTATTATCAAAGCATTTTGTACACGAATTGTTTTTGATATTTTAGAACGAGAACTCCCCTCAACATGTGCATCAAGTATTTGAAAATGTTAAGCACGGAGGCAAGAGAAAAATTAACTTCTTTGATTACCATTTTCTAAAGATATCAACATCACTTCCCATATCAAATCAAGTAAATATAGCATTTCGGGAAGGATGAGGTTTCCATAAATTCGCTCCCCTCAATATGTGCCTCGAGGTTTGAAAAGAGTTTTGCACATACTAGAGGAACCTCGCACGATACATTCTTGTGCATTGAAATCGTTTGTCACATGTGTGAAGGACATCATGTACATTCTTGTGAAACCATTTACCGAATTATCGGTTTAAATCCAATTTAAATCACATTCTCCCCGATCACAATTATCAAAACATTTGAGATTTGTGATCTCGTATAATTAAATTGATTTTGAAAGCTTTAAGGGAATTGTGACTTGATTGTGAAAGCGTTTTAAGCGATAAGGATCGGATTTTAAGACTTTAAACTCCATTGATAACACATGCATGTATATCTTTTGAAAACAATTTAATGCCAAATAACTTTTTAATTTAATTGAAACCATTCTCCCTCGATCAATGACATAGGTTGTTGATTGAGAGATGAGATTTGACAAATAAGTCCGGATGATTATCAAAAATAGAGATCGAGTTATTTTTCAAAGCATTTGGTTTTCGGAGATAAATGTTTATAGAATCGAGCATGGAATTTGAAAACATGATAAGACATGGCTACATTCTTTCTTTTAAAACCGGGTTATTGCACGAAAATGACAATAAACCATTTCTCTTTCTCCCAAAATATATATATATATATATATTTTTTTTTAAATTCGAACAACATCTAAAGTCCGTGTCATTCTTTGAATGACAACATCAAGACCGTAGATATTATCGAATCGAGAGAAACATGACAAAATGACAATATTTTTTGAAGAATTTTGAATTTTTGATTTTTATGGATTTTGAAGGTTTTATATTTTTCTATTTGATTTTTGAGGATTTTATAATTTTGTATTTTGTTTTTCGAATAAATATATACAAGAGATAAATTAGTTTAAGAGAATGATGAAATGAGTACCGAGATAAAGATATCGTTCGTACGTTGTAGAAGAAAGGAATCAACATCTCTTAAACTTTCGCCACCAAAGCATTCGAGGCTTCTAAGAAAATCGTCGAACATGAGCCTTCTCGATTTGAATCTTTCGTAGCTTCCCCAAACCGACAAACATCGAAAAAGACCATTTCGCTAAGAAGTAGAGTTGAATACATAGCGGTCTCATTGATTGAAGCTCGGCACCACAGAAGAAAGCGAGAACTTCAAGTAACAAGTTGAAACATTGATCGTCTCGGTAGTTATCAAATCCGGATTAGCGATTCGACCGATCACATGAACTCATTGTGCATCCCGATGTACACCTTACTCTTCGAGATTGACCGGTTGTCTAGTTGGGGAACAATATATCAACATCTTCATTTTACCAAGTGCATTCGGTTATATAACATATAACCAATCGACACATAATGTACACATGTACCCAACAAGATTAGAGACGATGACATCCATGTAACATGTTGAGTCACTAATCATCTCTGTGGATGTCAACTCGAAATAAGCGAATTAGCTTCGATCAAGTGAACATGTTGTGCATATAACCGTAAGCACTTTATCATAAACCGTATATAAGATGTCGATAAGCGGTATCATCTCACGTTCCAAATATTCTTCTCACATTTCTTCCAACCGAAGCTGAGTAACATATACCAAAGGTCTCGAGACCACTTCCCCAAATAGTTGGAATAATACATCCTTCCCCCAAATAGTTGGAATAATATATCCTTCCCCAAATGGTTGGAATAATACACCAAAGGCTACGAGTAAAACTTGAATTTCTCTGGTTATGACCATTGTCTTTCCGGGATAACTTCAATCAGGAAGAAGTGTTAATTTCATCAAGTGTACTCGTTGTGCTTTTAGATATATGTCTCCTCCCCCCTTGCTAGTTTTCATACCTCAGAATCAGCAAAACATAATACACTCATATACTTGAAATAGAGAAGAACACAATTAGCTCAAATATATCTCGTGAGAATCAACTGCTACTGAAACTCTCTCTGACTATCTTTTTCAACCAATTCGTAGACAATTTGAAGTGATCACTGATGAAGAAAACCCGATATACCAAACTTGGCGAAGTCGAATTCCCGCATTTGTATCTTAAGGTTGCACTTTAATGATGGAAGAACGGTGTCGAGAATCTATGCTTCAAGCAAATCTCTAAGTACTCACAACTTCAAACAAAGTATGAGACATTAACACCTCTTGAGATTATCCACATCGTCGGTCTTTAACCATCCACCCCGACTGCTGGTAACTAGATAAACCAAGTCTTCAACTTAACATTCATAGACCCGAGCAAGATATCAAATAAGGACACGCCTTTGTGAAACTTAACTTCAATCTCAAATGAGTGATAAATGATTAACTCCGAAGTAATCAACTTGTGTCAAATGCCCAACACATGAATAAACATACAATCGGATGTACATTGATCCACTGAATGAACCGGAACAAATGATTCCTCAATATCAATGCATTCTTCCTAAAAGTATACATGTAGAGACTGATCTGGAAGAATCACCAATAATGTCTTCGATAGGATGAGGTAGTCATTTTCCTTAATGTTCATGTGGTTGATTTCTGAGTGCATAATGAGAGGAACAATAATCCGTAAAGATTTGGCAAAGAAATACCAAAGAGCGGATCATTATCCATGAACAACAATCCGTGAAGATTTGGCACAAGAATACCAAAAGCGGATCATTATTCAATAGTGCAACTTACAATATCATGATAGTCATTATAAGCGCCTTGTGAATCGGGAGATAAGGTTTCTTGAGAATTCCAGAAGTACTTCTTAGATGGTGAACCGGTTGAGTCGATGGAAACCGAGCATGAGCTTGTGTTTGGATGATCAACATTCGTCGGAGATTGAAAGTACTCATCAAACATATCTTTGAATCACAATGAATCCCAAACGTTGATTCCCAATTATCCTTAGAAAGTGAAGCATTAGGCGTTGGAGAAGAGTCATCAAAAATCAAAACAATGAATCCCGTTATCCTTAGTATATTCACTCTTCTCCCCTCAAAATTGCATCCAAAGTTGCCATTTTGATTTAACAAGTGAATAAGAGTATACACCAATGAGCGTAGATCCACTTGATGGTGAATGAGCGTGGAAAAATATGAAGCTTGTTGATGAAGAATGTAGATGAGTATGACCATTCATGAGAGAATTTCTCTTAAGTGAAGATAAAGCTTGCAGACAGCGTACACTTTTCTTTTCTTTGAAGAGCGGGGCACAAGTGTTATCTGCAGACACCATAATGATGAAATACGAGGCTGAGGCGATTTGAGCAGGCGTCATTGTTAAGAGCCCAGTCATATGTTTAGAGCGCCGAATCCAAATACCAAGGGACGATTTATGCGACTGCTTTGGACAACGAGACGAGACAGAGGGTGGAAACATTGGATCCCAGCGTCTTTGATGGGTTCCTTTTGGTTAGCACAAGCAGGTCTTTGAATCGCGAAACCCTAGATGCAATGGCATTATCCCTAGGAGCCGAACTAGTAGAGGCATCGGACTTAGTCAAATGACATTTTGTGCTTAATGGGATTATTCTACCGGTTGGCTTCCAAACCTTAATGCACTATTCTCGGCATAGTGGATCTAGTTAAAGAGCAAGGTTTGCCATTCGTGAACATTCGACTGTTGGCTTCCACCGAAATCCTACATTGGTAAAAACCTTCCTGAGGTTTTGGATTGCTTATGTCTGTTTTGCTTTCCAAACTTTCTTAAGCGGGGTATGATTCTTAGATCTCGAAATAACACATCACATTTATCATGATTACGGAAAATAAACATTTTTTACATGTTTTGCGAGACGACATAAGGCCTCGAATTAATTTCGATGAAGCTTAGAGCTAATACTAGAACTAACACGATTCTTTTGTTCAAATCAAACTTCTTGTCCCTATGGTGTTCTTTACTTCCTTATCATGATCACTTTTATTTTGCGTAATCCTATCCTTCTTTGCATTGCTTCTAGGTTCGACCCGCTAACTTTAGTGTCAATCTTAACATCCGTAGAAGTAACGATGGGAACATTACATGGCTTCACTACTACGCATTCACGGTCTAGAAGTCTTTGGATCCGAAATTCTAGGAGGCACATCAAAGGTTGCTTTCTTGAATTTCGACATGGAACAAGGCATATCAAGAGTCACATGCTTGGCTTTAGGCATAGAACAAGGCACAACTATTCTATCTCGCCAATTGCTAGATTTGGACTTGTGACAATTACATACTCTAAGAGTTCACGAGATCGTTTGGCATCCATGCAGGCATAGGCTATAGTACTATCAAAGTTTTTCTAATCTTTCATCTTCAACAATCTCACGGAGACCTTCAAACTTTCCTTAAGGTATGAGAGATATGCTTTATGTGCAAGTTCATTATTCCTAATGGCGGGGAATATATAACATATCGATAGCATATTTATCTGGCGAAACCTTAGGAACAAAGTATTTGCAATTTGGGATTGGCAACTTTCCTTTCACCTCACGCTTGATTCTCAATATCGTTAAGTAAAGAAGTTATCTTTTCAATTTGTTTATCATGATTAACTTTAAATGAATCACATAACTCTTTGTTTTGATCATTAACCTTTGAAATTTCACTTTAAAACAATCATTTTCCTTTTGCAAGTTATCAATTATGTTTTGAAGTTGGAAATTACGAAATCTAAAGGTGGGGCATATGGGAACCATCACATCCTTCTTTTCACCTTTCGGTTGTGAAATTTGGGCTTTCAATCTTTTGATCGTGTTATAATGAGCTCGAATTTGTTCATCACGTTTGCTAATTTCAAAAGCGCATCAAACTCGGGAGCATCGGAGGATGTCTTGATATTTGAGGTTTTAACATTTTCTTTGAGATGTTGATGTTTTAATTGCAAAGCAAGATGTTCAACTTCTAATTTAGAATAATGTTTGACCAAGTTATCATGATCATCTGTTCTATTTTCTCATGCAATTTTGAATTTGTTGTTTCAAGCTCAATGACACGATCATGGGAGACTTTCGAGCAACGAGATAATTCATGAAATTGAGAAGCATTAATGGAACAATTTGTAGCGATGAAAACACATCTTGAGCAATACATTCGAAATCGATTCTCATTCGGTGTATGCAAGTTCTTCCTTTCAATCTCACTATATTTTAATTCTCTCTCATAGTCACTAACCTCAACAATCATTGCATCAAATACCTTTTCCATTTCTTTAATATCGAATCGTCCCTTTTAAGACTCTCAAATTGATCTTTTAGTTGTTTAAAGAAAGGCATGACCTCGATTAAATAGCATTCTTTAGTTTGCTCAAAACCCTTTCCCTTCGTTATACCGGTGGGTGTGATCCTTTTCTTACAAGTTTTCTCAAAATCAACAAATAGTTGAAAGATAACATATTCATTGATTAAGGTCTTGCTTTTAGTGGCAATAGATCTAGGAACTAAGTGCATTGGTGTATTAGGAGGATACACAGTTGATTTAAGCGATTTCCTACAAGGGGATTCTTTTCAACAAGATTTTCACTTTTTGCATTTCCATATCCTTTTTCGAACACTTGTTCAGGGGTTAATAAGTCGAGGCTTAAACTTGTTCAAGGAGATCCAATTTTTTAGTGTAATTATGGGGTTTGATCGTTATGTTATTCTTTTTACACTTAGGATCATTTAGCTTCTTATCCATTATCTCCCTAGATGCAATATCTAGTTTTCTATCTTCTCGGTGCACTCAATGCAACTAGGTGTCATCTAGGTTTAAGAATCTCATTTCCATCATAGATTACATTTTGAGTCGCTTTTGCTTTCTTACCATACTCGGGATTGGGTTTATCTATAATGGGAACTTTGTGCTTATCGCTTAAGACTCGTGCTTAGTGATCATGTGGCGATCGAATGGTATTCCCTTGTACGTACAACTTATTTTCAAGCTTGTTTTCAAAGTTTTTAGATTGGAAAAATCATTCAAAAGTTTTGATTCCTTAGCCTTGAATTCTTGCTTAAGCATTTTAACATTTTCTTGAAGTTCGTGTTTTGCTTAGCGCTTTAGAAAGCTTTTCTTGTAAGGAGTTTAACTCTTGTTTTAATACTTCTTCTCTAAAATTACTTTTTCTAATGATTGTACGTATTTGGACATCCATTTCACCGCTCACGGGTTGTCAACTCAAACTTAGCACTGTTCATAAATAGCAACTTGATCCTTATAGGTATTGAGTTCGGTGGTCAAGGAATCATCGAGCACAAATGCACGTGTACTCATGCAATTCATAATCATCATTTTGAGAAGAAGATGCATACCTAGGCTGAAACTTTCATGCAACTTTCCTCTGCATTAGCGTGCGGGTTGTGGCGGTGCATCTCTATCTTGGGTACATCCGAAGCTTCCATGGGCGTTCCTTTGCATTAGCTTGCGGGTTGTGGTGGTGCACCTCTCTCTTGTGAACATGAGCATGAAGATTCTATTTAGCATTGTCCGACTCATCATTATTTGTTTTCTCTAACATTACGCATTCGAACACCGATTCTTCCACGGATACATTACCCAACTTATCACAACAATCTCTCAATTGCACGAAACTCATTCACTTTTCATCCTTGTGTGCGGTTTCCTCAATGTACTTTTTCACATTATCTATGAGTTGGATAAATGTCTCAATGAATTCTCAATTTCCATTCCAGTATGTTTTTGAAGGAAATTCGATCAGTGTTGATCGTGTCTATTGAATATTCCCATCGATGAATGGTGAAATTGTTTGTAGATTACTTGAAGAAAGTCTTTGGAACCATCTTTTGACCTTCTTCATTGGTAAGTTGCAGCTTTAAATGCTCTAAGTTCAACGACAAGCTTCTTGTCAATGTAGGTAAGTCTGGCGGAAAAGAGCACTACATGTTCGATCCCGACTATGGATAACGATTGTATGAGGTGCGGATGAAGTAGGCGATATGGCTCAATCTTGCATTCCATTTGCGTGGCATTCTCATTGTACTCGAACATGAAGATCTCACATCCTCATTGTTTAATTCAAACATCTTTAATCGTTCGATGTAGCATCCATTATCATTATTATCCACAACATCATACAATTTAAGCACTACGAGATCACCGGGTCGATAGAGTAAGACATGATGTGTTAAGATGATGATGGATCGATACAATGAAGGACGATTGTGTGATAGGACTTTAGATTGTTCGTAGGATTAGCGGAGATGTTGTTTGGTTGTGATTCGGATTGGTTTATGCCCGTTTTCACGAGAAATTTAGGTCTAAAACTTAAAACCTCAATAACTTCATTCGGGCGGTTTAGACCTCGAAGATTTTAGTTCATTCGGCGTGCCATTCTCCTCGTTCTCACGGTCGTTTTGATGGGTAGTCTGTTGAAAGCAGATTACGGTTCAAAAGTTATGGCCGTTTGAAGTTTTGACGGAAAAATCAACCAAGTCGCTCTGAATTCTTGAACCAAGTCGCTAACAACTAATTCGCTACACCACTAAGTCGCTAGAGTCCCAAGTCGCTAGACAAAAGCAAGTCGCTAAGTAGTAACTCGCTAACCCTCAAGTCGCTAGCAAAATTTTGGCGAGATTAAGCTACACAAGTCGCTAGAGATACAAGTCGCTAAAGAGCAACTCGCTTCTGGACAAGTCGCTACCACTGTCATTACTCGTAGTGGAGAGTCCACTACTTGTGCTTTAACTCGCTAGATCTAACTCGCTGGGTTTAAAGCGTAACTCGCTACAATTTTGTGAAGCAAGTCGCTATGAAGAAAAGTAAACCGTGAGCTAAGTCGCTAGCAAGAAAAACCTTATAAACATCACTTTTCAATCCAAAACAACCCAACCAAGATGATTCAAGCTATCCAAATGAAAACCTAAACACTTGTGATGATTCTAAACATGAAAGTACTAACAAAATTCAACCTTTAACACAAGAAATCAACCAAATGATGCAAAACCACTAAACTTTTCAAACTAAAAACCACCTAAAACCACTAGAAATCCAAAGATGTGCAAGATATGATCTAACCATGGCTCTTGATACCAATTGTAAGATATAACTTTTCACATACACATCAAACCATAACACAAAGTAGCATATAGATGGAATTCTAGAGAGAAAGTTAGAGGTTTAGGGAACTTAGTGAGAGAAAGTGAAAGATATTATTATGAGCTCCAACTCTACCTTGGAAGGTAGAGTATTTATAGTCTTACATAACTCGCCACACTTTGGGTGTGGATCGGTGCATACTGGTGGGTAAAGACCCGTCCGTCCTCCACGGTGTTACAAAACTAAATAACTACTTAACTTAAAAACTACGACTACGAGCTTTCTAACGATTACATATACTTGAGGTGACCGACTCTTTAATAACGGAATTTCTAATTCCTAACAATTTAGTTACATTAATGTTTTGCAAAATGTACAACGGAATTTTATACTCTTGAGACAATTATAAAGTATGAATAGACCCCAGAGCATCGTATATAAATTAACCAATATTTTGTTTTGCGTATATATTTCTTGATTTGAAGGTCATTACCCTAGATATATTGTTGTTGGGTTTAGAGTTTATCCTAATTGATATCTATTGTTGTTTGAAGGTCATTACCTACTTAATATATCACGCTCTTATCGTAAATATCGAGTTAACCGGTTAATGAAGACTTTTGGAGAAATAGGGTTTTGGTTCAATCTCAGCTCCTATCTAAACGCTAACTGAACATATGCTCATTTCTTGAGGCTATGTTTTTTAGGAAGGGTAAGTCGGGACTCAAAATAGGTGCACGAGGTCAGGGTTTCTTCACCGGTTTATAACTTTTAGAGATTTGTTGTTTGGTTTAACTTGAGTTAATGTCTAGTTATATACTTAAGAGTAAAGTCCAAAATACTTCCCTGTGGTTTGTCCCGTGTCTCGCTTTACATCCCTAAACTCTTTTTGGCACAAAACCATCTCTCCGTTAGTAAAGTTGGCACAAATACATCCCTCTGTTAGTAAAATCAGTCAATGAGGACTAACTATGCAATTTATTTTCAAAAATAAATTGCATCGTTAGTCCTCCACCACCGTTACCGCCACCTACCACCTCTACCCACCACCCCACCTCCACCGCCGCCACCCACTGCCGCCACCACCCACCTCCACCATCGCCATCTACCACCACCACCGCCACCGACCGCCACTCATCGCCACCATTGCCACCACCACCCAACACCCCTCAATTTTTTTTATTTAGTTCATTAATTCATTATTAACATCTTTGCCATCAACTATAAACACAAATCTAAACATATTTGACATATATATTGGCATTTAAGAGCCTTTGGATACGTGTTTCAAATTGTTGTTGCCATTTCAGGTCATCATCATAAACTTCTAGTGTCTGAATTACCCGCTTGCTTTATGCTTACATCATATTCACAGAACACCAATTTTTAATAGATATTAATTAGATCAAATAGCAACAACAACAAACCTTGGAAATTCATAAACAAGTTATCACAAACATATCGTGCAACATCAGGTCCTCCATGACCGTCATACACCCCAACAAACGCCCCAAAGGGACCGGACTCGATCGGCTTTGATCCTCAAGCACTTGGTTCGCTGAACAACGGCCATCGAATACTCTCCACCATAATATTTCCCAATATCTTTATACCACAACAACCCATCTTTCTCAAAATCATCACCTTCACCACCATTATTATTATAATTACCATTAACACCAACAGTAGCACCACTCGTTTCGCTACCGTCACCCTTAATAAATGGTTTCCAACAAGCGATAATGATTCATCAACCCTTCTAACATCCCACATTTCTACTTTAAAATCCCTAAATTAAACACCCTATATATATCAACATAATAACAACAATCAACCAAACATCATAATACCTTAAAACAACCTTAAATATATAAAAAATCCAATCTTTTTCCACAAATATTAACAATTAAGACAAAATAAAAAAATACCCAAAACAAAATAGGCAAAATAAAAAATACCCATATCAAAATCTTTAATATTTTTCAATAAAAAAAAGTGAAATCAAGATTCTGATTCTTGATTAAAAAAATGAAAAGATAGGTTGTGTTTAATATTTGGTTTAATTTGGTTATTGTGAATTGAAATTGGATTTTTAAATTTATAATGTGAAATTTAATTAATTTAAGGTGTGGAACCCTAAGGGAAAGGGTGTTGCATAGTTAGTCCTAAGGACTAACGGTTGCAAATATTCTCTCTTCCGTCAGGAGATAACGGAGAAATACTTGCACCGTTAGTCCTCATTGACTGAGTTTACTAACAGAGGGATGTATTTGTGCCAACTTTACTAACGGAGAGATGACTTTGTGCCAAAAAAAAATTTAGATATGTGAAACGAAACACAAGACAAACCACAAAGATGTATTTTGGACTTTACTCTATACTTAAAGTATACGAAGTTATATACTATTATCCAATATAAATATTAAACTCCTGTAGATTTGATCACAAGTACGGATCACTAGATCTTTTTTTAATATTAAATTAATTTAAGTAGATTATTCTATTAGACTATGATCACTTTAAATTTCGAACGTTTAAAATAACGTGGAAGAAAGTCTAGGGTGTGGGAGGAGACACACTAAAAAGAAGAATGTAACTTGTCTGGTTAGGTGTTGAAATCGAGTCAAACATGTCTATAGTATATTGTTCATCTATCAATGAGGATTTTAGCTCAATATATAATATTTTCTCTTAATCCTTTTTTTAATTTTATGTAATTGATATTTTAATAAGTAGCTACATTTAATAGATCACACTTTTAATCATTCACATTTTGG
Organism: Chrysanthemum lavandulifolium; assembly: GCA_022545495.1. Lineage (NCBI taxonomy): Eukaryota > Viridiplantae > Streptophyta > Magnoliopsida > Asterales > Asteraceae > Chrysanthemum > Chrysanthemum lavandulifolium. The sequence continues at coordinate 161,831,460 of CM040239.1, read as the reverse complement.
TATCCTATTAATTTCTGGCTTATTTCTTCAAATGACTAGATTTGTGATTTGTTTATTGTTCCTGAATATGTTATTTGTCTCAGACAAGATTTATTCTCAATTAAAATCACTTGGTTGAAAAACATTTCATGGATATCGCTAAATTACATGCTATCTGGTGGTATTTTTTTATTTGAATTTCAAGGTGTAGTTTTCACAATACTAATTCGATCTATTAAATAAATAGGTTTTGCTAACCATAACCTTATGGGTTGTGGTTAAGTCTTATCATTTGAGTAAAAATATCATTTAATGAACTAATTTTTTCATATCTATACCGTTTTTGGTAATAAGCTAAGAAGATACCAGGATTTATACCTGTGTTAGTTATTTTTGTTGGCGGACCAAAAGGGGTAATGAAGAAACATACTTGATGTTTATATATACATAATGAATGTATAAGATGAGTTAAAACAATGACTCAGACAATTTAGTCGACTGGAGCTAGGTTACAATGAGTTAAAGTTATGGAGGTTATTATGATAGATTGTTCAGCACAGTTCGGTCAACTTTTTAACTAACCATCAGTGTCATTTTCCATTTTTGCCTATTATCATTAGTTAACCTTTTATGGAGTATCATAAAGCTAAACCAGAATTATCCACCCTAAAAGTGACCAAAATAAACATATATGGGCCGTTTTGAAGCCTCGTTACGTACAGTTCCTATTTGCAGTTGAAACGGACAAAATCAGGACGTTATTGATGCATTTACGATGATATATAGTGATCTCACTTCGTGTGCCATTTGACATTGTAGGGAACATGTAATCGAAGACCATGAGTCACTAGGATATATTGCGGGTGTGTAATACCTTAAGAAAATCACACATCACTTGGAGAGACGATGCATCTATATTAAGGAGCTTTTCCAACTAAGATAACGTGTTTTCGAAAGTTACGAGCAAACCAAACAACGTCAAAACCTTGTTCAGAAACGAGTTTTACGTGGTAAAAAAAACCTAAGAATGAGCAACATTTTGGTGCAACTCATATATCGGTCTGTCGGCTTACAAACTTTCCTTTAGCATGATTTGATGATATTAAACTATTAAATTAGCCAAAATAAAAATATTATTCAATCTCTAATCTAATGATAACAAAGCAATTAGAAGTAATTATAGTAATGGAGTAGCAATGAGTTTATTAGGTACATATATATTCTTTACTTGTGCTACAAACATAAAAACACATCCCGAATCTGGGGGCTTACGACAAGAACGTGTCAATGAAATAGAGAAACCTTACTATAGAAAACATATTTGTGACATCCAGCACAATCATGATGACACATCACATCCTAGCTATATTGTTTCATGTGAATTTTCCTTCCTTTCCAATTTAACTTATAATATGTTATATTCTCAAAACTTTTATTTTTCTGAGTTGAATAAAAATGTTTGATGAGTGACCTAATTATAAAAATTGATTAAAAAAAAAATGTATAGTGTTAACAAAATAACATAGTCTTGTTGATCAAGATGAATGAAATGTTAACGGAATGAAGAATAAAAGTGATCAGATGAACATTTTTTTTACTGTAAATGATGAAAAAGTAAGATTTCATTAAGCCGATATAGGTTATATAGTGTTACTTCCCACTTTTCCGACTTTTCATCCATTAATAGAGTAACGAAACAAGGAATAGAAACACAAGTTTTTGTGAAGTATTTAAAAGATGCGATTAGATTTTATTTAAAAGTAGCACTTCAAAGCAAAATTCTATCGGTTTCTCATGTCCTCGCATATGTATATAGCTAGATATTTAGAATAAATTAACTAGGACAATAATGTCTACTTGTTTTTTATTTCGAAACATATTTACAAGTACAAAAACACACTCTATTTTGGAAGAAGGAAATTATTTATTTTCTTTCTTAATTTCAAAGAAGAAAGGAATAGTTTTAACCATGGTTCTGTCACTGTCCTTGAGTACCACGTCATAGTTTTCGTACCATTCTATTCTACCAACCTCCATTACTCTTATTTTGTAATGAAAATGAAGGAGAATAAAATTTGTACAAGAAGTTAAAGATCGACGACAACAAATAGTAAAATAAATAACCTTGGCGAAAACAAGATTCTGAGATACGTGTTGATAAATCACAAATATATCGAAGAACGAATGACCTAAGTCGACTTTGTTCACCTATAAATGGCGTTTCATGAATCATAAATGATCATGTATTGAACGATATGTCAACATTTTGTACACATAAGTATGTAAACATTTTTGACAACTCCATAGATGGTGGTCATCAAAATTTACCGAACATTGAAAATCTTCATTTAGGTATTAGAAGAACATACTTTTAATGGATTCAAAGGTAGTCTTTAGATGTTTCCATACTTTTTCATAACATTTATGAACTTGTTACCAATTTATAAAATTGATGATAACTAAATAGTTATATATGTTTAAACCTAATGATAGTGTTGATTAGTAGAGTGATTCCATTATAGCAAAAGGTCCACATCAATGGTAAACAAGCAAAGAAGGCCCCTTCTAGCCTAGTCTCATTTGTTCTTTTTTTTTATTGGCCCCACTTGTGTTGCCATTGCAAGATATAGAGATGTGAAAGAATATTTTGTTGAAGTAACATGAAAGAAAGGTATAGTCAATGTCCCAAACCTTCTATTCATTCACATTACTGCCATTCACCATCTTTCTACATTATCTTATGAAATCAAAATTAAATATATATCTTAGGATGCATCATTTTATTTTACTCTTAAAGTTGTCTTAAAAGATGGAATGTTTGTATTTGAATAAGGTTGAATATTAATGTATGTACTTATTTGTCCTTTAAAAACATGTTATGTAATAGTGGTTGTACTAATATTGGTGCAAATTTGTTTTCAACTTTATCTTGTTAAACTTTGTAGTTTGTGACCTTGTGGAATGGAAGAGCATATATATAAATAACTAGGAAAGCAAAATATAGAATTAAAAAAACTCTTTAGTTGTGCCTATGTATGCAAAATTCAAAACATTATTTGGAATCTTTTTAAGTTGGATGTAACATAGGCTGATGGTGATTTGAAAGAAGAAGACTATGCAAGTTTTGAAAATTGTTCACTAATAATGACCCTTTGTATATCTTAAAATAGAGTTAGGTGGTGTTTGTTTTTAAAGAGCCGAATCTAAATCAATAAATACGTTTGAATATGAATCGAGACGTAAATGTCGAATCGACCGCATCCGAACGGAAAAAAACTCGTGTTTGAACCGCACGTTTGCTTTGCTCGTACTAAAAAAAAATTTGGTTATTTTTGTGTCAACAAAGGCGTTAAGACATCCTCTCAAGTCAGATCATTAAGATCTATCGCCTCATTGCGTCGAACGGAAAAAAAGCGGTCGAACGACCAAAATGTCGACCGCGTCTCGAATCGTTGATTCGAGGCGGTTAAGAGGCGTTTGTGAAAAACAAACACCACCTTAGTAAATTTCTAGTAAATTTTTTCCTCATTTTTATTTTTACAGAGTTATGTGCAATTGATGCCTATAACTGTTATAAGCGCTATCACATCAGCTTTTTACCATATAATATTCTTATAACACAAACCAAAAAACATCATCCTTAATATTCCTATAACACACCACCAGAAAACCCACTGGCTAAAAAAAATTGCCATTGGAATGATGATGCACCTATAACACAGATGGCACGGTGCAGTATAACACGGATGGCGGCACCATGAGGTGCAAATTGTCACATATAACATGCCATAGCTGCATTGCATTGTGCCTTTTTATAGTTTCATGTCTCATTTAGGGCAAATTAAATGAATACATTTTAGTATAGAAAGTTGCATTTATTTGGTAAATCTTGTAAATCTATTCTTATCTTTTCAAATATTTATTAACTTCACATACAAGTAAATGAGATCAACTTATTTATTATGTCATAAGCAATGAGTGGAAGATTGTAGAACGAACTCTAAATATAGAAAAACTGAAGAAAACAAGTCGTCACTTTGAAAAACGACATATGAAGGACTATATCGGGATGGAGGGGATGACGGGTGTCATGGTGGAGGCCGTAGGTATGGATGAGAAACGACTAGACGAGTAATTGTATCTCAAGTTGTATAACTATGTTAAGGTTCATCAATAATGCGTTCCTATACAAACTAAACATAACTCGAAGATAATCCTATGCATTATGCCTAAGTTGCATAATACATATAGAATGATCTTAATTCCAAATTGTACAGGGATTTCGAACCATGTGTTTGTGTACATGGATGATTGGCCAAGAACACACGAAACCTATCTATCTATATGGTTATCCATCAACTGAATAAACTAGTACGCGACAAAAAGGACGTCATGGAACACAAAGTTTGCGTATATGTAGAGTAACCAAAGGACCACAATATAGTTTCGGTCCTTATGTCACACGACCCTACCTTACACTAATCGAAAACTAACAACAATGTGTCATGAGCCTCATTCTTCAACGTCTAATTGAACCGAGTTTCATCATGTTTTTCCATAAAACACACTTTCTTTATTAACCGTCAAAACTACATCAATTTAAACTCTCGTACGTAGTTCCTTCACGAAAACGATAGAAACCACAAAGTTCAGGTATTGTTCTTCATTTGGTCTTCCCATAACTTCATAGTCTCAAACTCTCGAATTAACTGTCTATGTTAGTTAGTTTAGTTAACAACTGGATGAGAAAGACCTATATGACATGCCAACAAAAATTTGAAAATACAATTAACAAATATTTTTAAAACATAACCTTAAAAAACATAAAAAAGAATGAACATTAAACTATTTATTTAATGTGGTACACTTATGGAACATTCACTTAGGTTTTTAACAGTCAATAATTTGAAACATAATAAATTCACTATCATTGGTTTCATTCTATGCATACACACATGACTTATAATAATACGAGTAATAAAGTAAGATTATACTATATACATAGTTAACAGTGTTTGTACGTATATATTTGTCTATATATATACAGGCAGGTGGTACTCTATCCTCATTATTTACCTTGCATGAAGCAAACATCTTCTCTCCTCTCTCTTTAACTTAAAAAACTCTTCACTCTTTGATCTTTATCTCACACATACTAAAAGACAAGAAAACACACACAGTAATAGTGCATGGAAGTTGAAATGGATGTTTCAGGAGTACACCACCATCATCACCAGCAGGTACTATATATTCTTACTGTTTGAAAATTTACCTTGAGTAACTTAGCTTGTTCCTTTTTTGCCTTTAGAAAGCTATAAAACACTTCTAGGTGTTCTCACTATGTGAAATGTAGAGATTGATAATCACTTACCAAGTAACTTGATTTAACTTTGTCCTTGTTTTTGAGTGAAAAAAAGGTTGCGTCTATAGTTAAGTTTTCGGTTCGGTTTTTGGATTGTGATTAGTAACCAAAAATGATTCATTTATCATCCAGTTAGTTCTAGTGATCATCCTTTTTAAAAACAAGTTTGGGATTTGATTATTAGACCTTTAAGCTTGAGGGTATGTGGGACAGTTTATTTGGTTACTTTTAAGTGAAATGAGCTGTTTTGATTAAACTAGTTGGAGTTGCTTTACTGTAAAACTAAAATAGGATATCTTAAATGTCATAAGTTTTTGTTGTTTTTTATGAATCAATCTTGTACAGCTAGTTACATTGCTTATGTATTGATTTGAATTTGTGGTTATAGGATATGACTTCACAAACACTAGAGAGCATGTTGGTGTGCACAAAAGCACAACAAGACAAGAAACCAAGGCCACCAGAGGAAGCACTAAAATGCCCAAGATGTGATTCAAGCAACACCAAGTTTTGCTACTACAACAACTACAGCCTCACTCAGCCTAGATACTTTTGCAAGTCGTGTCGCAGGTATTGGACTAAAGGCGGAACGCTGAGAAACGTCCCGGTTGGTGGAGGTGTAGGAAGAACAAAAGATCTTCATCATCATCATCAGCCACATCATCCAACTCATCATCATCCTCAGCACTAACACACATAAGAAGGCCCCAAGATCATAACTTTATCCAACAACATCATCAACATCCACTTAACCTCATCACATCAAACTCGAACAATCATTTGCTTTCGGGTCTAACTCATTTGCCTTATGACTCAACTTGCACTGATTTGAGCCTAGCTTTTGCTAGGCTCCAAAGCCAAGCAAATGGTCACATGGGTTATGACCATTTTGAACCTAATGATCATCATAATGACCAATTAGGCTTTCTTGATGCTATTACCCCTAATGGATTTCACAATGTCTTGTACAATGGGGGTAGTAATAATCTTGGAAATTCAGACATGGGAAATGTGGGAAACTTGATGTCTTTAAACAAAGGTAGTACTAATTATGAGCAAGATCAAGAAATGATCATGAACAACCAAATGTTTCATAACAATCAAGACCAAGAAATCACTTGTGGTGCACCTACAACCGCGGTTACAATGACTACAGTGAAGCAAGAGACATGTAACATGATGAGATCAACCGAGCTAGGAGATCATAGGTCCGGACCAGGGGTACTATGGGGATTCCCGTGGCAAATGGGCGCGGGTGGTGGCGCTGATCAAGGGACCATGGCTCACGAGGTCGAGTCAGGGAGGTCACAAATTGGAGGATGGAATGGTATTGGTGCAACAAATTGGCATGGACTCATTAACAGTCCTCTTATGTAGCAAGATTAATTAGCTAGAACTATATATTACTATCATTATGTTGTTGCTTAATTAAGGTTAGTGTAGGTGAATTTTACTTTTATAACTTTGGTTTGGATGGGGGGATATGATAGATTTATGTACTTGTTTTTTAACTAAATTTGTTTGTTTGTTTGTTGTTTTATGTTTGACTGTCAAGAACCAGTTTTTGTTTCCTAATGAAAAACATTATTACTGCATATGTTGTGTTTGGTATGTTCATTTGATGTGACTTAGGTTTTGTATTTATTAGCACGCCCTAGAATGTACAATCTTCGTGTAACAAGTTGATTAAACCAAAACCAAAACCAACCTAACCTATTAGTCAAATAAGAGGTTTTCCCGGGGTCGAAGAGTGTGAGTCTTTTACTCAAATGTACGTTGTCTAATCAAAATATTGCCGTGACTATTTTTGACATTCCTATGGTCACCCTAAATGTGTGACTCGCCACTAAGCTATTTAGTAACATCAAAACGACGGTGTTGATATCAACTTAACTTCCACTAAATTTCTTGTTAAAAGATCATGGATACTCACGAAAGTGCAAAAAAACAACTCTAATCTCATTTTTTCTCTAATTAAGTATTCTTACTAGATATTTTTTTGACATATTGTATAGAATCATATGTTAGGTTATATTACTTTAAGTTAAAATAATAGAGAGGATTAAGTTACCTAAACTGATTGGGAAATGAAATAAAAAAATGAATAAAACGCACTAAGATTAAAAAAAAATGAAAATCAAAATAGAAGAATGTGAAGACAAAATGAAAGATTTGAGCGTGAGAAGGTTGGTGTCAGTGAGAGTACCAAATCCCCATTTCAATTTCAATCTGTTGTGGTACGTAAACACCCAACAATTATTTATTTATTGGTCCTCTATTTGTCTCATTTATTTGTATTTGTTCGATCCCCACAATATTCAATGTGAATTTTTTATTCACCGTATCTTTGTTGTATCAAAGACATGCAGTAAAGTTTATGAAACAACATAACTTTATTTGTCAAGAGACTATGCTATTTTGTTTTTTAATTACAAAGTCACAAAGTTAATGTATTGTTTTCATAAGAATATATATTTTGGATGAGGGTTTATTGTTATAAAGTTAAAAGTAAAACATGACGTACATAAACATAAACGGTTTGATGCTGGATGTACTCGAGTTTGTGTGATAAATATGGACCTCTCTAATTTGTATAATAAATGGGCAAGCAGTGTCTGGGTTGGTTGATACCCAACCCGAACCTGTTTTTACCAATGATGGGACATAAATTGATAACAAAATCATCCTGCTAAAAGTAGTTTTCAGATTAAAATTTCAAAATAGTAATAGAGTTAGGTGCAGTACGCTATAGACTTTCGCTAAGGGTGTTTTGGTTTTATGACGCCGTTATTGCCACATGCTCGGCGTTACAGGCTCTTTGCCTAGGTCATAACGATGTCTTATGAGTTTTTTTCTTTTTCTTTTTTGAATGTAAAATAAGTAAAACTCGTGTGTCCCAGAAACCTATAACTTAGGCTATTGATCGTGTGTGACCCCCAGGCACTCATATAGGTCGGGCGCGGACCAAACACGTGTCCGTCGGAGGTTACTCGAACATTGTCAGTATCATGCGGCGGGAAAGACCAATCGCGGGTAAGAGATACGTGCGGAGGGGGGCTCTGGCCGCGTAAAGGTAGGGAATCTCACCAGGGATTAAAATCTTGCACTGCGGTCAAAAGGAAAGTGGGACAAACTCGCCAGCATCATTGTTGTCATAGCAGGACAAACTCGAGTTGACTTACGTCGCTCCCCCATCACATGGCGTCGCTTCTCTTGACGTGACCATGAGAATCGACGACGAAGGTCAACAATATAAATAGGGGTTTCGCCGCTATCAAGCGGTAACACGCGCTGTAGAGTCGGTTCCAGAGAAAGTGGTGTGCGTTACCGTTTGGATAATGTGGAAACCCCTATTTATGGTTGACCGATTCATCGTGTTCATGGTCGTGGTCATGAGCGACGATTGCCAATGAGGAAGCGACACGAAGTCGGCTTCGGTTATCCGTTGTCGTGACGGCGATGCTGGCGAGTTTGTCCCGCTTCCTTTGGGACTGCAGTTAATCTGGTGTGATTCCATACCTTTTTGTGGGCGCGGTTGTAGCCCTGCGACGTATCTCTTACCGCGGATCGGTCTTTCCGCCGTGCGATACTCGGACAATGTTTGAGTAACCTCCGACAATCGTGTTTGGTCGCGCCCAATTCTATATATTTATTTGGTTTCTCTTATTGGAATGTTTTTGGGCAAAATTTGATGTGGCGGTGCTATAACTCAGTTGTAACATGCTCCACATCTAGCTCTCTAATACAAAACGAATTAAGTGATCATTATAATTTATTTACTTTTGTTATCTGTGACTAAAGTATACTTAATACTATCATAGTAGTTAAAAAAAAAGTATACTTCATAGAAGCATAATCATATAAAATTAAATCGTCTTCCCCTAAATATATACGTGTAGCATAGAACGTCGGTTTGAATTTGAAACAAATGTACATGAAGCATGATAAGTAAACAGAGATTATACTGATTATATAACCCCAAAAGCTAGTATGTACTTAACATGATAACTATTATTTTAAATAGTAGATTTTAATACGTATTGTGGTTATATAGTTGAAATATCAGAAAATATAGTGACATCATTCTGAATTTTGTATGCTACATTACACCATATCTGAGAATGTACGAGTGTGGAAACCCGCGATCTGTGGATTGGCTTCAAAGGACTTACTTTTGCAATGACACTTAAACCTAGGACTATTTTGCCAAGTTGTGAAACTTTGCATGTAATGTTTGAACTTACTTTGCAACGACGTTTAAACCTCGCCGACTGTTTTGCCAAGTTGTGAAACTTTGCATTTAATGTTTGACTTACTGCGGCCGCCACTGAACCTCGCGACTATTTCGCCAAGTTAGGAAAGTTTCGTTTAATCTTTGTATATTTATCAGAAAAAAGCGACATCATTCTGCCTTTTAGTATTACAAGAAGAATAAGGTCCACACTATATCTACAAAAGGTGGGCTGGAGGCCCATAATGATTGGGTAATACTTTGGTTGCATTGTGACTTAATATATGTTGTTCAAACTTCAAACATAAAGTTGGGAGATAGATTAGATAGAGAATTTAGCTATCATATAAATGAAATCAAGTTACAAGAAGTTGGCAAGATATCTGGTAATTGCTGCAACTTTGTTCTAGCAAGCTACGACTCGTTTATTAAATGAAATCGAAAAGTGTCATGAACTAAATATTGTAAAAATACTAAATTATCACTAGTAACTTAAAATCTTTAAACTATATAATTAAATCCAACATTAATCATGTTATTTATTGTGATTACTGTTTTAGTTAGTTTGTTCTCTTTTCGGGCTGCAAAGTGGCTATTATATATAAGTTAGTTCAACAAAATATAATTACATAACCAAGTATCCAAGATGTGCATAAAAATAAAATCCGATAAGGTAGACACGATCACCTGTATATAGTTGGGTTCCTAAATAAAAATTGGGTTTTCTTTTTCAACAACAAAAGAATTCTTCAAGTTCCTTTACTGCTCCAATTTTCTTGAAAGCAGCTACAAGGAGAGTGGTGCATGAATCCAAATCATTCTTGATCGTGACCGAGTCTGTCTCCTTTTTACAAGCCATTAGAATATCACGTACATGGTCACGATAATACCTGACCACAAAATTCTCAAAGTTCTACATGTATGACAACATCATTATCTCATTAGTAGTTAAATATACATATTAAAAGAGCTATGAACAAAATAAAAGTATTATACCTTGGGTGGTTTGTTCATGGTATTAACCATTGTTTTTAGTGATTTAATAAAGACACTCTCTTTGTACAACAAAGAAGATTGATCTCCACATAGAGAGCCTCTCATACAAGCATATGTAATGTCGTTAAATAAAGGCTCTTTGTTAAAGATCTTATTCTGTATGGAGAGCAAAAGGTGGAACATGGTTGAAGTGCTAGGTACCCACATATCCTCTTGGCCGCCAGAAGTTTTGGGAAGGCTCAACCGAACTTCACCAAACTTGTTCATATTTGGATTGATGCTAAGACCACCAGAGCGATAGTGCACAAGCTGGAAAACATAAATTATTCATTTATATACATAATATATAGATAAATTGGTAGCTGCATGTACCGGATTCAAGAAACAGGTGATGTAGATGCACGCAGGTGTGTGCGGATTTGAGAAAAAAAGTGTCGCTTAAAGGGAAAAAAAGTCATTTTAAATATAAAGGGTATATACATCAAGCGGAATAAAGAGGACATACAGGCGGTCTACTAGGATAGGTGCTTGGAAAGCACACATCAAAGATGAACAGACCATTATGGTAGGGAGTCCCATCTGGTCCAATAATTAGAGCTCTTAAAAGATCCAACCTATCTTTATAAACCCTCACAAATATTTCCATCTCTGTGACAAAATTAAATAAACAAGTCAATGTCGATGATTCAGTTTGAATTTCATTCTTAGATAAACAATAAGCATTTAAATTTAACATCCATTCATTATTATTTCTAATGAAACTGTCTTACGAGGCAAGCACTGCTTAAGAAGAGCCCGTTCTGCACATATCCTGTCAGTCCAATCTTTTGTTGGCGGCTGAAAAATATAACATTTATGAGTATGTAAGTGATGCAAAACAACAACAACATAATGCTGTTGTTGTTCTTAAGTATGCAAGCCAATGAAAACGTACACACCTACACATATACCTTGTTCATTGCAGAATCCTCCTTGGAAAAGAAATGATCTGAATGGTCAACAGCAAAACCAAACTTCTGGAACTTCTGATACATTTTCACAGTTGAGTTATCTTCAGTATCATCATCATCATCATCATCATCATCATCATCATCATCATCATCATCATCATCATCATCATCATCATGATTATATAGCGCTGATTGTGGGTTATATTTAACAGCATCACCCTGGTCCACAAACACGTCATCCATAGAAAAAATACCAGCACCTGAACTCCTGTTTCCCTCCAGGATCTTCTTAATCGTTGATTCTGGTTTCATAGCAATACTGGAGATAGCAGTTTCAAGCTCCTAAAGAACGATAGAACAAGACAAACAAACATGTTTATATTATTAATAAATAAAACATGACAACATTAGAGATGGTTTGTTTTAAGAACCTCAAGACTCATCCCTCGTCTGGAGTACAAAGGTTCTCCATCTTTGACTTTCTCTCCTTCATTGACAAGCACCTTATCCACATGGCAAGCAGTGTAGGCAGTTAAAGTATATGGAGGAATACGATGATGGTCTGAACCACTTGAAATGTCGTCCTGCAACTTCCAACAAGAAAAAGGTCTCGGTTAACATTGTTAACGTAACTATTTCATTAAGGCAACATTGTTTGAATTTTTAGGTGGATAAGTAAATAAAAGATTGATATTTAGGATCATATCGAACATTACTCATTTTTATGTTTTCTAAGTTTTAAGCAAAAACGTTTTTGCTTTATATAATTATATGTCGTAGAGATAAATACTTTTAAAATCTTTCTAGTAAAACTCAGCACTCAAAACGCTACATAAACATAAGGTTTGTAATCACGTTTTGAAAGAACAAAAGTTGACTCATGATGTAGCTGCTTACCCATTTTTGATGGACCCTAACATGTTGAGCTGGCAAAATGGAAACGAATCAGAACAGACCAAACCGGCTATGTGGGTCGTGGGTCATTTAAAAACACTTTTTAAATGCAAAATAATTTAGGAGTTTCTGGCCAATTAAGAAAAAGTAACCTTCGGAGCGACCCATTTTGTTTTTTTAGCAGAATTTGCCACATTGGACAAAGGTCATCAGACGTAAATGGGCATTGGGTGGGTGCAAGCAACAAACTTACCATCAAGTCCTAATGTAGAAACACACAAATTTAGCATACAGAAACACACAATTAAGAAAAAGAAATCAATTCCAGCAAATGACTGAGAAAGATTATCATAATATTCTACAAAGCATAAAACCGTTTAAGTCGTATCTATAGCAGCTATAAGCCAGCAAATTCTTACTTTATACCTACAATATGAAGCTCGTGTCAAATATGTATTTTCGATAAAGGAGTGACTAATGTGATTTTGATAATGTCCAAAAGAGTAACGTACCCAAGTCATAAAAAAGATAATAATGACCTAAAAAAGTCTGATATATCATTTTGATGGAAAACCTAAAAGATAATTAGGACCCATACATCATATCTTCATTGTGAGTAATATTCTAGGATAATAGTTCAGGATAACGAGTTTGGCCTATGTAAATATCAGAACACCAAAACAAGATAGCTATAGACACAACACGATTAATTAAGCCCATCATGCCAAAAAGAAGAATACTTACCGCAGGTGGCTCGTATGCAGGCACAGGAGTCTTCTTCGCACTTAGATAAAGGAACTCATTTGCTTCCTTTGCTCCGATTTTGTAAAATGCATTTACCAACGGCTTAATGCATGAAGCCACATCATTTCTGAACTCAAGTGAGGAGCTCCATTCATATTTGCTACTAGTACTGACAAGACACCCGACTTGCTGACCATTTATATGAGCCTTACAGGCCAAAAATATATCACGTACACGCTTGTGGAAATGCCCAACCACCAGATCCTCGAAGTTCTTCATGTATCATTTAAAAGAATCATCTCATTAGTTAAGCATACATACCAAATTAAGTAGGAACAACAAAATATCTCAAGATTTTACCTTTGGTGGATTCTTCATGGTATACACCATCGTTTTAAGTGATTTCCTGATGGTGTTCTCGTTATATAGTAAGGAACACCTTTCTCCATCCACGAGACCTCTCATTCGTACAGTTTTATGTCCATTAAAGAAAGGGTGGGAATTGAAAATCAGATCCTGTATGGAGACAAGAAGTTGAAGTATAGTTGAAGTGCCAGGCACCCAAACATGCTCAAGGTCGCCATTAGTTTTAGGAAGGCTCAACCGAACTATACCACAGCTGCTGGTCAAATTTGGACTGATACCAAGACCAGCAAAGTGATAGCGCACAACCTGAAGCACATAAATTATTCATTGCATAAGTCACATACATGTGTGTGTGCGTGTAGAGATTTATTAGGTAAAATAAGAAGAGGATGATAACATACGGGCGGGCTTATCGGATAGTCGCTTGGTAAACACACATCAAAGAAGAATAGACCATTATGATATGGGGTCCCCTCAGGTCCAACAATTACAGCTTTTAAAAGATCTAGCCTCGACTCATAAACCCTCACATATATTGTGTCTGCAACCAAACAAAAGAAGCTAGTAAAAAAGTGTTTGAGATACATCACTATCACCTAATAAACCACAGTTATAAAAATCCGCATGTCAATCATACAAGTTATCCCTTCTTTCACGTTTCTGTAATTATTTCTCTAAATCATTTCACAAAACCATTGCATCTTTTCAATTATATTATATACCTATATAAAGGCAACTTTGTAACCGAGTTGGTTTCAAGGAATGCAAATGTAATACATTAAAACTATTAATTTTAATATCATCATGACTATTTATAAGAACAAATATTCTTTGAAATGTATGTAAAGGTACATACTAAAATATTAAGGACAAGAATAAATTATTATGAAAGTTTATGAACCAGTTTGTTCAACCAATTAACTGTCCGACATAATACATTACGCAATGTACAATGTCACACCTACACATCATATAACACCAACTTCTTAATAGTTGCACATGAGTAAAATCCTTATATTCTGTCTTTTTCAATATGCATTCATTTAAATAAAATTGTAATGCGCTATTCAGAATTTATGCAACGTTGCCTTTTATTGTATGAACTTGAGTTTTTTGTTGCAACGAAATTCACTTTAATATAGTTTGATTCTGTTTCAACGCAATTCACTTGATGTAGTTTTGACAAGGGATTTTGTTTTCTCCTTAGAAACATGTGCTATGCTACCAATATTCTTAGCCAACATACAAGTATACAATGCATATTGCAAAACGATTAAATTTTAATCATCAACTATTATTTTTCTGATATATAGTTTTTTTAAAGCTATTGAATTTTCAGACTTTTTAAAGCCCATGTATTACACGGGCGCATAAGCTAGTGCCTAGAAATATAACAAAGGTAGCGTTGTTTATTCATTACCAGGCAAGTGTTCTTCAAGAACCCTCCACTCTTCATGTATTCTGTCAACCCATACTTTGTGCGGCTGAAAATGATTAAGGGTAAGAAAACAGCATAGATATATATAATATATATCTATATATGAATTATGACATACCCGCTCCATTGCATGACTCAGTGCTGAAAATAGATGATCGGAATGGTCGATTTAGAGTATCAAACTTCTTGAAGGTTTCATACCTTTTCAAAACATCTACTCTATCAAGCGCTGCCATTGGGCTATTTTCAGCAGAAGCATTGTGGTTCAGCAACACATCTTCCATTGGTATATTAGCGATCGTAGACTATTCATATCCATACGCTTCTTTTCCGTGCCTTTTTCCATTCAGGCATGGTGTGCATAGGGAGGATATGTGAAATGTTGAGAGGTTCCAAGAGAAACATAGGTTGACCTTTTCGACTTCCATGCCATCTTTGACCAGAACCTTGAGCACCACACAATCCACGGGGCGTGGATGATGGGAGAGGGGCGGTTTGAACCATGAGCTATGCCAATGTCCTGCGAAAAGTAATAATAGGAGAAGGGTATAGATACTACTCACAAGATTTGAAAAATTGGTTGCTGATAATCATAAGAGCTGGATGCAAGAATGTAGTAGATATGATACATAAACACACAAAGTGAAGTACCGAGAGAATATAAAACAAGCAAGACGAGAGATGCAATATGTGAATGTGATAGATTGCAGAATGGGCCACCCTTTATGTAGTATGTAATTGCGAAAAAACAGACATACCTAGTTTAAAGCAGAAACAAGTAACAAACAGGCGAAAGAAGGAATACCTTTGTCTTTGTTTTAACTGCTGTGTCGCCTTTAGCCATGGTTGTGAAGCCTGACAAAATAAGCTATTAATATTCAATAGAGCGCAAGGAGAAACAGACACGTCCTAGCAATTAAGCATATTTTTGGGCTTATTAATGTATCATAGAACTTATGGCTTATATAAGCTTAATTATTATGACATAGACAACTTATATAAGCTCAAAAGTTTCACAATAAGTCGCAAACATAAGCTAATAAGGCCAATAAAGAAAAGATTTGAACGTCAGTTCGACGTAACAAAAAAAAATTTACAGACATTAAACGAGATTCTTATCTTTAATCTACATGACCATTTTACCCTTAAATTTAAAAAATTCTCCCAAGTATATAAATAACCCATCTACTCAATTTAACTCATTTTAACACACACAAACTACCGTAACCCTACATCCCTCCTCTCTTCTCTGGTCGCCGCCATCTAGCCGAACAATTCCGGCGCCGCCACCCTCTATACTCCTCCACTGGTATGTTTCATCTATGAATAGCGATTAGATTCAATCTTTTTTAAAACTTACATGTGAAGCTATTTATATTCGTCACAAGATTCAATTTTTTACAATCTAGATGCTTTTTATATAAATTTGCATCTGGGTTTTGTTTATCAGGTCTTAAATTTAGTTAAAATGTGAAAAAATTATATTTTTTTTATATAAAGATTTGATTTTTATATATTTTGTTGCTTTTTTATATATTTTTTTGATGTTGAAGTCGATTATGATTGTATATTGTATGATTGTTTAGTGGTCATTCGGGGGTTTGGGATTGCTATTTTTTAAGCAAATTAGCAGTTTTGAGTGTTTAGATGAAACTGATTGGTTGCTTCTTTTACACTGAAGTAAGGACTTAATAATAAGCAGTTTGGTACCTTTCTATCTTTTTTGGTAGATAGGCTTTTACACTGAAGTAAGAAACGCCAAAGTGCCAAACACCCCCTTCCATGTAAATCATTTAATCAGAATTTGCCATTGTTGGGCGTTTGGGATTGCTTATTCAAGTGCTTATTGCGGTTTTTAAAGCAGATTAGCAATTTGGATTGAACCTATGTATTTTAAAGTAAATAACTAAACAACTTAAGTTCAAAGCAGATAAGTACTTAAATAAACAATCCCAACAGTAGAAACACTTCTGAACACTATCTCTTGCTCTCGTAACTTAGGGTTTGATATTGGATGAGGAAAAGTTGTAGTCTTAGGAGTGTTTGGTATTATGCTCGAAAGATTATGCTTCAAAATTTGGCGAATGGTATAGGTTCAGCTGTTTGAAGCTGTGATTGAAAATGATTACTAGTGATATAATGTAAAATGACCAATAAATAGTTAGATCATAAGAATCGTTCTGACTACACCCAAACATTGGAAAGTTGTTACTCGTGACATCAAAATGCAATAAAAATCACCTCCAAAATGCCCAATGCAAAGAGGATAGTAGCTTTGAGTGTATGTTTATGTAAAACAATTTGAAGTAAGTTGTAAGTTCATTGTGTATCATCTTTGGGTATTTGAAGTGAGTTATAGCTTGACTTTGTATCATATGTAAGTACAGATTGAGAGTATGTTATAGATGTATGTCATTGTTAGAAATTTGAATAGCAAGATTGCGATATGTAGAGACTTAAAGTGTGGTTATAGGCTTATAGCTTGATCATATGTTACATTTAGATAGTCTAAGTGATTTCAGTTGAAAACAATATGCTTCATCGTATATTTATTTGAAGTGGTTCTAATTTTTGCATAGGTTCAATCCAAATGCAAACCAAACTCGTCTTACTCAATCAGACCCTCGTGATTGTTGCAGTCCACCAAGAAAAAAGGTTGAACTTCGTTTCCTATTTAAATAGTTTATTAGTCGTTATCGTGCTGATCTACAGTAATGACTAACCTAGTTATATACATCTTATGTTAGCTTACTGGTGATGTCATCATGGTGACCCGAGGTCGCTGCAAATTCACAACAAAGGAAAACATTGCACAAGCTGCTGGTGCTTCAGTCCTTATTATAAACAACCAAAGAGGTGACAACAAATACCCCTTATCATATTGACGTGTTTCTCAAAAGTTCTTTATTCGACTTATTAGATGGTATTTTCAGCATATCATCAGTAGCCAAACATTTTACTTTAACTATGTGGCAGCTCATTATAAAACGCAGATGAGATAAAATCAAACATTTATATTTTACTTTGTACTTCTTCAGAACTCTACAAGATGGTTTGTGAGCCTGATGAAACTGATCTAGACATACACATACCCACCGCCATGCTACCACAAGATGCTGGTCTCGAGTTAGAGAGAATGCTGTCGAATCGCTCATCCAGTAAGTCACCAAGTCCTTTTCAGCGCCGGTCATAAACCCGAAATACATTTTTCTTCTAAATTTGGCATGTCATTATAAAGATGTAATCTTCCAATAAAAAATTAGCTTTTGTACAGGGCCCATGACTGATCCAGTTGCTATTCCAACACCGCTCAACATTGCTTTACTTATGCTTTCCGTCATCTTTGAGAGCTTTATTACGCTAAATTAACACACATATGTTTAAATGAGCAAATAAAAGGACTAATTCAAAGGAACATACAGCTTAATATGAAGGTGTATTACACCTTTTTAAGCTTTTATTGATCCCGTTCTGCTTTTGTGTATCATTTATCTTATTGCTTTCATTTGTAGTAGGTCTCGAGTTGCCATTCTTTTCCTCCATTGCTTGGTTTAAGATCATATTACCTCCTTGCACCTGTTGCTATTAGACGCTTTTATCCCATCCCTGCTACCTCTTATGGATGTTACTTCTATTTTCCACGAGTTATCAACTTATATGCCATACTTTCGTGTTGTGCAGATTCTTGGGTGAACTTTTATGGAAATGTAGGCAAAGCGTTGCTTTCTGTGGTATGTATCATGTACTAAATCAAATATCTACTATTACCATTTCAGAACTCTCGAGTAGTAAAGAGTGGTAATTGTATGAACAAATGGAAGATAATATATCCTATGTATGCTTGCAGATCTCTATCTTCTTTGACCTATTGTTTATCGTGCAACATTATGTGCTCTATCGTTAAGACTCCAAGATCTCATTCAGTATACCAGGAGGCACTTGTTATTATGCAAGGCTAATTAGTATGAAAATGTTGCAGGTCGATCTTATATGTTTGAGTACAGCTTGATATGTATTTGAATGCAAACATATATAACTAAATACATATCTTTATTTTGGATGTTGTTTGGGATTAATACACACTCTAACTCATATAATATTAATAAGTAGCTAAGCTAAAAGCTAGGCAGTATATAATAATCTCAAAACTACCTAGAACAAGACGCTGATAACATTATATATTAAACAATCACATGCTAAAAATAACAATACTTAAGTTTATCGGTTACGAATTTTACCTTCGATCAATCGTTTTCGGCTGCTTCTTTTGAGTTCTGGATTGGTGCAGTGCTTATGGAGACCTTGTGTAATAACAAAACGGCGAAAGTAAATAATCCTTTTATTATTGGAGGCTTGATTTCTTATATTATTTAGTTACCATATTAGAGAAAAGGTTAATTAAGGACAAATCTTCTGCATGGTTTTTTTTTTTTTTTTTTTTTTTTTTTTAATTCAATTTTTGTTTGTTTGTTTTTTTTTCAAGTTTTTTTCTTGTTTTTTCATATGTTTCGTCTCTTTTCTTATGTTTGCATTCGTTTACGTCCGTTTTCATACGTTTTCGTCTGTTTTCTTACGTTTTCGTACCTTTTCATACGTGTTCACCCTTTTTTGTTCATTTTATTTCGTTTTCGTCCATTTTTCATACGTTTTCGTCCGTTTTCAGACGTGTTTTTACGCTTTCATACGTTTTCTTATGTTTTCGTCCGTTTTCTTACGTTTTTCGCCCATTTTCATACGTTTTCGTCCGTTATTAGACGTGTTTTTACGCTTTCATACCTTTTTGTCCGTTTTCATACGTATTCATCCGTTTTCTTACGTTTTCGTCTATTTTCTTACGTTTTCGTCCGTTTTTATACGTTTCTGAATATCACAAGTGATATTCAGAATATCACTTGTGATATTCTGAATATTACTTGTGATTTTCTTACATTTTCGTTCTTTTTATACATATCCGTCCGTTTTCTTACGTTTTTGTCTATTTTCACACGTTTCCGAATATCACAAGTGATATTAAGTGATATTCATAATATCACTTGTGATTTTCTAAATATCTATACTTGTGATTTTCTAAATATCACTTGTGATTTTCTAAATATCACTTGTGATATTCGATATTCTTGGTGATTTTCATGTAACAAAACATCGGTTGAAAATCACTTATGATATTGAGAAAATCACTGTGATATTCTCGAATATCACTCGATATTCGAATATCATAGGATATCACTTGTGATATTCGAACGTGAAAACGTCTGAAAATGGTCGAAAACATTTAAAAACAGACGAAAACATATGAAACGGACAAAAAACGTAAGTAAAGGACGAATATGTATGAAAACGGACAAAAATGTATGAAAAATGGACGAAAACGAATGAAAAATGGACGAAAACGAATGAAAAATGGACGAAAACGTATGAAAACGAACGAAAACGTATGAAAACGGACAAAAATGGGCAAAAACGGGCGAAAATGTAAGAAAACAGATGAAAACGTAAGAAAACAGACGAAAACGTATGAAAGCGTAAATACGCGTCTGAAAACAAAAAAAACGGGCGAAAATGCATGAAAAATGGACGAAAACGAATGAAAACAAACGAAAATGTAAGAAAACGGACGAATACGTATGAAAACGTACGAAAATTGGCGAAACGTATGAAAATAGACGAAAACGTATGAAAGCGAAGAAAAAAACGTGAATTAAAAAAAAGAACTTGAATTAAAATTAAAAAACGTGAATTAAAAAAAAGTAAAAAAAATGTGAAAAAAAAAAAAGAAATAGACATGGACTTAGTTTACATATTAAAGCTTAGGTTAATCCTCACCAATATATCAAAATAGATAGATGGTGAGGATTTTTCCCTTAGTAAGCTCAAAAATAATGGTATCCAAAATAAAGCAACTCTACCATATTATTGAGTTGCCTTATTTCAATTAGGTTATTCAAGAATGTAAAAATCTTGTTGAGCAGGATATTGGAATGAACATATAAAGGGCAGAAAATACAGAAGCAATATAAGTTGTTCTTTATCAAATTTTCATGGTACCAGAGCCGTGAGGCTAATACCTAAATCTAAGAACAATGGCTTGTGATGAACCGAACAAAGATGTTAGTGATGATGCAAGTACTTCTCATCAACGAAAGTCGATATCACCATATGATATCACTACGTTGGATAATCCAGGACCAGTGGCCACTCAGGTCCAATTAAAAGGAGACAATTATGATGAATGGTCTCGCTCATTCAGAACGGCGACAAAAGCCCGAAAAAAGTTCGGGTTCATTGATGGAACCATTAAAAGACCGGGAGAAAAGGATAAAGATATTGAAGACTAGTGGACAATCAATTCATTGTTGGTGTCTTGGATCAGAAACACCATTGAACCGTTCATTACGCTCTACTATCTCTCATGTAAAGATAGCAAAAGATCTGTGGGATGACATAAAAGATCGGTTTTCTATTACTAATGGAACTCGGATTCAACAACTAAAATCAGATCTCGCGGGATGTCGACAAAAGGGGATGACCATAGTAAACTACTATGGACGTCTCAAACAAATTTGGGACGAGTTAGGAAATTTTTATCAAGTAAAAACTTGCACGTGATGTAAGTGCGTCTGCAATAGTGGACCTGTTTTAGCAAAGCAACAAGAAGATGAAAAAGTTCACACGTTTCTCATGGGCCTCGATGAGAGTGTGTACGGAACCGCAAGATCAAATATTCTTTCACAAGATACGTTGCCGAATTAGTGTATTTGATACTCATTCAAGAAAAGAGTCAAGACGATGATACGTGAATAAGATGAATGACCAGAACTCATGGCACTTGCAACCCAAAATCGAACCAAAGTTAAGAATAAATCAATAACCTGTATCGAATGCATGAAAACTGGAAATAGTGCAGAAAATTGCTTTGAATATCATGGGTATCCAGAATGGTGGTATAAAGTGATTTTATAAAAAGAGAAAGATTGTTTGTTTACAACCTCTTTTTGTTCTTCAAAGTAACAAACTATTTCTAGATCTTTGTTTTTTCCAAACCCACAAACTGATTCTCACTGGAGTTACATGTGGGTCGCCGGGTTACTGGTGGGTCACCGGAAGTGGCCTGAGGCATCGAAGGTTGGCCGTAAGTGGTCGGAGGCGCAAAAGGTTTGATGGACGTGGTTAGAGGTAGAAAAGGTTGGCCGGAAGTGATAAGTAGGGTTGCCGGAGGTGATGGATGAGGTGATGGGGTCGCCGGAGATGGTAGGTGAGCCTGTTGAGGAGGAAAGGGAAGGGGTTGGTGAAGAAGAAGATAGGTGGGAAGATGATTGTGTATAGAAGATGTTAGAAGACTTTTTAAATGTCTGAAAAAAAAAGAGGAAATAAGTGATTTGTATCTCTTATATCTTCTAAAAAACAAACGGTCTTCAACACATATGTCTGCGCACTTGCAGACAAAAGAGGCTAGAAGCACTTCTTTATGAAAAACAAACAACACCTTAGTGTGCTAGCTAATTACACTATTACAGAATATATGGTCCATACAATACCTACAAAAGGTGGGCTGGAGGCCCATAATGAGTGGGTAATACTTTGATTGCATTGTCACTTAATCTATGTTGTTCAAATGAAATTGAAAAGTGTCATGAACTAAATATTGTAAAAATACTAAATTATCACTAGTAAATTAAAATATTTAAACTATATAATTAAATCCAGTGTTAATCTTTATCTATATGTATGTGTCATATATATGAGTAATAGTTTGTAGGTTCGCGTTCTCCTAGAAGAGAGCTTCGCAATAAGCCTTTATGTGTCTAAAATAGAGTTGATGTGAATGAGATATCGGGTCTCAAAGTTAGGCATTCGGTACCATGCCTAAAGAGGAAAAGTAGTTTATTTTCAATCCCACATCGGTGGGATGGGTAAGCTTAGAGGGAGTCTATTTTGTATAAATAGAGGCCCTAATTCCATAAGTTTTTCACACATCAAATCAATAAGTATTATTGATTTCCAACGTAAGGAATACGCATTTCTTAAGATGAAATTCTGGCGGTTTAGTTAAGTTCGACAAGACAACTTCTTGTTTTGGTTGTTGTACCACAGGAAGCAGACGGCGAACTGTTTTAAAGGAAGTATGTCAAACACGTGCCTCGGCTTTTAGTGCTTCTTTGTTGATCTCTATTTGGTGATCAAGTAAGTCTTTGACCATTTTATTATTTTATTTAATTATCGTTTATCCGCTTATATTCTGCTTTTATTTAATTTTCGTTATTTATTCTTGTTAATTTTATTTATTGTAATTTAGATTTTACTAATAAAAGGGTAACTGTTTCCCTACAATCTTAAAACATATTATGTGTAACAGATTAAAACACTTTTATTAAAATATGAGTTATATAATTAACATATTTTATACAAAGTTTTACGCTAAAACCAAGATTGTGTTTCTTTGAAAATCGCTTTATAACTAATGCAATTTTAATTAATGATTTGCTATATGATTTATAAACGATTTTAAAACAGTTTATTGAATCGATTATATTGAAACCATGATGAGTTTCTTTTCAAATTGATTTATTTAGTTTGTTTATTTCATAAGTCATTGTTTAAATCTGGATTTTGAAACCGAGATTGTGTTTCTATGAATCATATTTAGTACAAGTTTACATAAACCATGTCGAGTTTATTAGATACCATATTGTTTTAACAGCTTTTTAAGCTGTTTTTGTGTTTAAATATTCACAAGTTAGCGGTGGTAACATAATTTGTGACCCCTAGTGAATCTTGCGAATGTAATTGGTGCTTGATTACTAACATGGTTAAAAATCATGATGAAATTAGATTCATTGAAACCAAGTGGAGTTTCTTTGAAACAAATATCATAAAATACAAGTTGTTATTTTATTAGATTACTAGAACGTGTTTATTGAAACAAAATGAGTTTGTTTTAAACAAAATCTGATAATATACAAGCTGTTATCATATTTGGTGGAAAAGTTTCTTTGACTTGTTTAGCTTATTTAAACCAGGTTGAGTTTAACTATAAACTAAATATAGTTCTTGAAACTTTATGCATTTGGAAGTAGATCTATAGAAACCTTGTTGAGTTTCTTTGAAAGAGTAAATCTATTTTGAAACCTTGTCGAGTTTCATTGTAGAATTAGACCATGTGATGCAGATCTATTAAGATATTCTTAAAGAAAATTGACAAAATCATATTACAAATTTTTTTTGTTTAAAAACATTATGTAATATGCTATATTGTTTAATTGTTTAATCGAAAGACTTGTTTAAAAGCTGTTTTGTATAATGGATCTTACAAAACAATAGTGTTTTAAACAAAATTCGATGTTATTGTGTTTGTTAAGAAACACTTTGTGATATAGCAAATTGTTAATTATGCCAAATTTAGTTTTAGACTAATAACCGAATCTCGTATTAACAGAATGTTCGAAATGTCATGAGTGACATCTGAAGGATATGCTCCCGAACTTGATGAAAGGGAGACCGATACTCGAGTTATGTGTATGGTAGATGCTTTAAAGCATTCAGATTTTATGTGCCATAACTATGGGTTAAATGGCCTGAATGAAATGAAAATTGTTGCCAAGGCGGGATCCGACATTAGATAATGGTGGATTAACACTTGGGCATCATGTCATGAGTATGATGATAAGAGTTTGGTTAACTCTTTCAAAGTAGCGAAAATGGAGATGCATTTATGGGCAACTCTACAACTGCTAATAGTAAGGGAAAAAGAAATGTGATGATGAAATTCACATGTGGAAAAGAGCTTAAGTGAACCAACACGTTGTATGTGCCAGAGATTCGTTAGAATCTTGTGTCTGGATGGTTGCTTAATAAATTTGGATTTATTTTATTTTAATCAAATAAAATTGAGTTAACATTGAACAAAATTTTGGTCGGTACGGGTTATGCGATTCATTAAATGTTTAAGCCGAATCTATTTTTTTGGGTTGTTTTAATAAAAATGAGCATGAATTCAGCTTATTTGATCATTTGAATGTATAGCATGGCCAACTCAAACATGTTAATTTTAACTCTATACGTTGTTTAATTAAATAATCGAACACGGATTACAAAAGTAAAACTTATGTTGAAGCCAAATTGACAAGATTGTTTTTTCACTCGGTTGACCGAAAATTAACCGAACATTTGATTCACATAGTTTTATGTGATTTGGAATTGATACCTACTAAGGTAGCAATTAGGTACTTCATCGTAATTGTTGATGGTAGTACAAAATATTGCGACTTTTACTTACTTGAGAGTAAGGATATAGACAAGATTGATCTATACAAATAAGTTAAGAATCAACTTATTATCGAAAACAAGGCGGTTCGAAGTGATATTGGAGGTGAATATGTGTCTCCATTTCATGTATGTTCTAAACATGGAATAAGATATAAATTTATTGCTCCTTATACGCCACAACATAATTGTTGATAGGAAAGAAATGTGCCTTAAAGATATGGTTATGCCATGTTGTTAAAGTCATGGTTTAAGCCATGACATGTGGGGGAAAGCGATTTTATTGGCTAATTATCTTTTAGATAAGATCCCTTGTAAGGGAAATAAGATAATTTTATGAATTATGGATGGGAAAAAAACCATCCTATAAGTACATACGAATGTGGGGGTGTCTATCTGTCCCGACACCCAATGATCAATATATTGGACCTAAAA
This sequence comes from Chrysanthemum lavandulifolium, assembly GCA_022545495.1. NCBI lineage: Eukaryota > Viridiplantae > Streptophyta > Magnoliopsida > Asterales > Asteraceae > Chrysanthemum > Chrysanthemum lavandulifolium. Next base: position 161,805,805 of record CM040239.1, on the reverse strand, counting down.
CTGTGGATTGCATATTTTTGTGATATGCTCATTACAGTAGTGCTTATCATTTATTTGGATATGATTCAGAAAATATGAATATATACAAAGATACGATAATGGAATCAAGGAAAACTTTCATTGTTTGAAACTGTGTTTCCTTATTTATCCAAGAAAAATGGAAGTTCATCTAGACTAGATGATATAGTTGTCCATGATGAGAGGCAACTAAATGATGATGTCCTTCATGGTGAGAGACATCAAGATGATTGTAAAACCCAAAAATCTCAAACGTGTGAAAAGACCATTTTGCCCTTCAAGCTTAAAAATTGTAAAATACGTATAGAGTAAATTACATAAATGGTCACTAGGGTTTGTCCATTTTTTCACATTTAGTCACTGAATTTTTTTTTTGACATACATGATCACTGAAGTTTCAAATCGTTACGGATTCAGTCCATTTCGTTACATAAATGGTCACTGAAGTTTAAAACCACAGTGACCTTTTATGTAATGAAATTGAAACCTTAATGACTGGATTTGTAACGATTTGAAACCTTAATGAGTGACATTGTCAAAAAAAAAGTTCAGTGACTAAATGTTAAAAAATGGACAAACCACAGTGACCATTTATGTAATTTACTCAATACGTATATTACGTCAATCTCGTTAACTACGTTTATAACCTAACTAAGAAATAATAACTTGTGCAAGATAAAAATAAAATAAAATAAATTGACTTCCACTTATGCCTACCATGTGAATATCACACAATATATAAGTTGCATGAACAACCTAATCATGTACAATGTTACTAGACACATTATATTTGAAATAAAAATTAACACACATCTAATTAAGGTAAATTAGTAGCATTGAAAGAGTCAATGATCCTCCCCCTTATTCTCGTCCAAATGAAACGCCCCAATTATCTCCCCATCATTCCCTTTTATGCTCATTTAATCTCCTCATTGTAACCTACTTCCCATAATTCAAAAATCACACACAAACCTATTCCTCTCTACAAAAAGTGACGGCAAAGAGACTATCTCCCCATCCCATTCGAATTCAAAGCACAAAGGAGGTTCCGTAAGACGTTTCTGATTCGAGGGCTGCTGTGTCGTGGCTCGAAGGTTGGGCTGATCGTGATGTGATTCAGGGGGTCGTGATATTGAATGCCATTAGTCGTGAAACTTGGGTCCAAGAGTGCTCCTGGTCGAGGGTTGGTTTTCTGATCGTGGTGGATTCTCAAGGCGTTGTGGGGTTTAATTCAAAGAGAGCTTGTCGTGGGATTTCTAGGCGAGGTGTAGGCTGGTCGTGGGGGCTTGGTCACTTGGTCGTGGGTCTTGTTTCCTTGAGTCTTGTTTCTCATCTCGTCGCGCATCAAGGGTAACTCTTATATCACTGATCTATGCCGAACAGTCAAGTCTAATCACACAAGCCGGCTACTTGTGAATGGCAGACCGTAACAGACTTAAAACAACTCAGACACAAATGCAAATGAAGATCAGGGAATATAGTGGATTCCCGGGTCGTTTAGTCCCACGGAGACTCAATGGTGTGTAAACACTAGATCAGACGATAGAATGATCACTAATGATAGTGATCAGAAAGGATTTGGATAGGATAATTACACTACTGAAAAAGTTTATAAAATAAAGCGACTTAAATACAAATTAAGAAAATTAAAAAGATAAAAGATATTAAAGAAACGCTATCACTATTTTTACAATGATGTTTTTATGATTTTATAAAATAAAATAACTTAAATAAACTATATTAACTAAAACGTAAACTCAAATTATCTAAAAACTTGATTTAAAATGAAAACGCACGTTATTTATAAAATTATGTTTGGAGCGCAAGACAAAACGTAAAATTTATGAAATAAAAGTCCTACAAGTGTAAAACAATTTTATTACGTACTATATGACAAAAGAAAATTTTAGGAAAAAGCGGGTATTTTTTCGACTCTTAAATTATTTATTACTTAATTAAAACTAAATTACTCTAATTAATTAATTAAAAATACTAAAACATTTTGGAAAATTCAAACTTTTGTAAAAATACTTGATAATCTAATGGGCCTATGAAAATAAAATGGGACACACAACTTATTGGAATAAGTGGTAAAAGCTAAATGGAAAATAAGCTCTAAGTACTAAAAGCGGTATATAAGGAATTAAGGTGCAAAAGATAACGCAAAAGACCCAAGGGCATGTTGGCAGTGGAGTGTTGTGTTGGAGCGTTGCTGCTTGGCAACAGGTCCCTAGTTCGAATCCTGCTCCCCACCATTTTTCTTCTTTTATTTTGGTTTTCAAATCTTAACTTCAAAACCCTTTAAGGGATTGGTGATGCGTACTAATAACAAAAGAGCTCAACAGACCAGATGGTCTTTGCGATTGTTAGCATGCGTGTGGGGGTGGAGGTCGTGGGTTCAAGTCCCCCTCCTCTCTTTTCACCTATTATTTTTTTTTCTTTTGCAAACCGAATAAGGGACAAAAGTAACCTATTTTACAAAAACATTAAACTTATAAAACTTGATAATCAACTGTTGAAGGCTTAATTTGAGCAGAAAGGAGAGAATGGGGCATTTGGTTCAAGGATTAACTAAGGTCAAGCATAAGCTACAAGAGGCTATAATCTAAACTAATCAACTAAGTGGAACCTAAATAAGACTGAATAAGCTGAGGCAAATCCTAAATAAGCTCCAAAAATAGAGTGCAACTGCTGTTGGTGTTACAGCAGAACAGTGGCCAAAGGGGTGCTTTTGATGGCAAAAATAAACTACCTAATAAGCTCTAAAGGCCAAATTAAGCTCAAACAAACTATCCTCTACCTACAAGCTACCTATAAAACCAAATTCCAGTCATAAGTCTAACTACAAATTACCTAAAAAAGGGCTCTAAAGGTGACTGTGAGGGGACAGTCAAGACAGAATATTGCATATAATTCTTTAAAAAAAAAAACTATGTTGAGGTAAATGCTACTTGAAATCACTACATTAACATAAACCATACTATGTTAAAGCTCAAGAAAACTGTTTTGTGACCCAAAATGGGTCAAAACTGATGTTTGACCCAAAACTATGATGATCCAAACAGGTCCTTAGCGTAAAACTTTGAACCCGTTAAAAAATGAGATATAGAAGCTAAAAAAAAGAACTAAATTGCATCAAAATCACAAACTCAAAATGAGTTTTAACAACTTTAACATATACTTCAAAAGCACAAGTAACAGAATTTTTAGAACAAACCAAAACCGCATAACCTTTTAAATAAAACTGGATTTAAAACATAAATAAAATTGCATTGAAATTAAAAATTACAAGGAATTAAATGACAGAAAAAGTAAAAAATGGAACTAGAACATGATTTCTAGACTTAAACTAAAAACTAAAAATTAAAACTAAAAAAAAAAGAAAACTAACTGAGATAACTACAGTACATCAATGTAAAAGCAGATACTCATAATAAGACTAAAGAAGCAAGAAAAATTCAAAATAAGCTCCAAATATGCACATGAACAGTACAGTTGACTTTATTTGACCTTTTTTAGAATTGAGCAAAAAGAACAGGAAGCTAATCTATTTTGTTTAAAACAGTTTTAACAACCTAAAAGAAGCTTATTGAATCCAATGTGACAGCTGAAAACTTAAAAACAGACAAGGACAATTATGGCGGGAAACACAATTAGAGCAGTAAAGTGGAAATTGATCAGAAGAAACACTTGAATTACTATTGAATTAACTAGTTCAATGCAGGAAACATAAAACCCAGTAAGCTTTTACATTAAAAATTAAAAACGATTAAACAAGAAATTAAGAACTTGGTCTAAAAACAGTGACAAAATGTATCTCTGGTCTTTCTTTCTCTTTTATAGTACACACTAGGTCTCTGTCTCTCTTCTTGGCCTTTGGATTGGTTGGAATTGATCTTGACCGTTGGTCTCTATTTTTGCGCGAAAATGGTTTTGCAACTTGGGGTTCTGTGACCTTTTGGGACAGGGAAAGGAAGCATTTAATGTGGTTTGGAAGGTTAATGAAGCGTGGGAGACAAGAGTGAGTAGGGTGGTTAAGGTTGGTACTAGTTGCGAGAAAAGGTGGAGAAGGAAGAGGTGGTATGGAGGAAACCAGGGAAAAATAAGGTGGGCGGGTGTGGCGGGTTTGGTGGGTTTTTATTTTGGGTTGGTATTTTATTTTGGGTTTATGAATTAAAAGCGTGTTTGGTTTGTAGTATCAATACAAGGACCAAATTTGTAATTCAACCAAACTAGAGGCATTGAAACGCACTTTTCAAAAATTATTATAAGGACCAAAATGACAAACTTTATTAACCAAGGACCATAAATAATATTTTCCAATTTTAAAAATTCGGGACTTGTTTTGCCATTTTTAAAAGTTGGGGACCAAATCGCCAATTATGCAAACTTTGTTCGTTTTTAGTGTTTTACTCATTTGCATTTAAAACATATAAAACACAATTTTGGGATATTTTCGGTATTTTGATGCGTTTCTGAGTGTTTTTAAATGTTTTGCAGTTCAAATTTGACCAAAAATGATGAGTATTTACACACTCATCAATCACCATCTCATCTCGCTAGCCTTCTTATGTTTCTTGAGCTTTGACGGATGTTATTCTCCTCCATATGATCACATATATATGAATTGTTATGCACATAAGATGATGAGAAATAAACACATAAAATGTTAAGACTTGGTTACATGAAATCATAACATAACTTGATTAAAAATGGTACTAGTCGACCATGGTTCTGTTTTGGATCGGTCACATGCATTAAAACCCTATGAACCTGCTATCATGAAAATAAGGCTCGTATGGTGTGATATTGGATGAGTTATGTAAACAAGCCATATGAACCTGCTATCATTAAAACGTGATATACGAAGTTTTTACAGATTAAATTGTGTTTCGTTATGTAATGAAAGTGCATGCATGTTCTTGAATCCAAAGAAGGGCAAAATGGTTGGCATGCATAAACTGTTTACAAAGAATACATTCATGTTTACAAAAAGGCAAATGATTGTTGAATGCGTCTCGTTAGTACATGTTTTTATAAACAGTTCTAGTCTTTTTTTTCTTTTAAAAGGAATACATACATGGGCTTACGAGGGGGTATGTTTGAGGGTGATCACGGGAAAAACAGTCAAGTCATTTTGTATTTTGAAACCGTGTCGGGATAGTTGAGTCGGGGGTCAATCATAATACGTGTTTACTTAGTCGTAAATATTAGTCATTTGAACCGCGAGCAAGCTTCAATGTGGATCGATATCTTATATGATGAAGCGTTTCTCTTTTCCTTTTATTTTGGAACGTGTATGAATTTGAATGTAAAATAAATCCTTAGTTATTTTACCCTTTAAGCCCTCTAATATATTAATTATCATATTAAATCTTTAAGTCTACCATCCATCATTTGTAACCCCTAGGTTTGGCTAATTAATGATTTTACCCTAAAGTATTTTAATTCGGTCCATTACTATAAATGAAAATACGCTTAATAACTCTAAAAACATTAATAAGATTCATATAAGCAACAAATTCATTATGACTTAAATGAGCTAATAAGTATTATACGAAACGTAATCCATGTAGATTCGTTGAAGAAGACGTGACGTTATTTCTTCGTGCTCACATTTCCATTTGCTTCCATTTGCTAAGGTACAGATATTCTATCCCTTTTCAGTAGGGATTTCTCCTGACTTTTCATTCCTTGACTTTGCTTCACTTATGATATTCCTTTGCTATGATTTCCTTATGCTATGATCCTTTGATATGATTCCGACATAATCCTTTGATATGATTTTGTTCGCTATGATATTCGTTTGTTATGATTACGAACTTCGATTATGAACCTTATGATTATGAACCATCCGATTATGAACCTCGATTATGAACTTATGTTATGGAAATCGATATGAACCTTTGACTTTTGAACCTTTGATATGAATCTTTGATATGAATTCGATATGAACTTTGATATGAACTATGATATGAACCCTTATGATATGATATGATTATGCTTTGACCCGTCGGTTTGATACCCGAGCCAAATATGTGTTCCTAGTCATGAAGGTAACATGACCGTGTCATTGATGCACCAATGGCATGACTCGGTGTGTCATGAGTGATGTTACACACCGTCCCCATTATGATATGATATGATTATGAGCTCACTATATGTATATGATTTGGCCACTATGATATGTTCCGGGCGTATGGATGCATCCTAGATATGATATGTTTTAGTGGATTTAACATGATATGATATGATATGATATGATTTATATGGTGAATGATGTCGGTGCAATCTGCGTCTTCACATTCCGGGAGCTAGCTACTCCATTTGTTCTTGAGGTCTCCTCCTATTATGTATGGTATTCCGAGGTCACCCTCCGAATACAATGGTTACTTATGATATGATATGATATGTTCCGGCTCGTGGTAGATTTCGACAAACCTTACACCTTTGATATACCTATATTGTACCTTTTGTATTCCCCAACGCACCATATGCTACGTTAATTGTTCATTACTCGGTACCCTTATATGACTCACTCTACTACCAAGATATATATATTCCATTTCTTTGATCATCACACTCTCATTCCGTTACTTGGACTAAGGTTCCATTCACGTCTTAGGGTTATTATATGTTTATTGGATTTGATTATGATATTTATGTTTTATATGACTACGGATTACCCTGTTTATATGATTTATATGCGATTATAAGATTTACTGTTGTCATCGATGATATGCTATCTTACCGTTATGTGATCCTTTTGATTTGTCCGGTAACCATGCTTGTGTGAAATCGATTGTTGATCTGTTTATCTTTTGTACCTCGTTCGATTAATCTCGTGGACTATGACTATCCGTGGTATCCTTATCTCGCTTGTTGTTGACCGCCATGTTTGCATTTCTGTTTATGCTACGGTTTGATTTGGTAGACGGTTCAACTTATGACGTCTAGCTTGTTAACTTGTTTAATTGCCCCGCTATGTCTTTAATTCATTTAATTATAGTGTTCATCTTGTATTCCTACTTGTTACGTGTACCGCCATGTTTTATTCTTTGTTATGATACTAGTTATGTTTTCAACTAAGGGTTTGACCTGTGAATTTCCATGCTCACCGATTAATTAATTGCTTCCGCTTTCTGTAGATATCGGTTTGGCTTGTATGTCTTGATTTTCTGATTTGATTGTATGACATATATGTTGTGTAGATGTGACGCCCGCTATGCTTGCCTATGTTTCAGTTCTTGTATGTCCGGTTTGTATGTGCTTTTTATATGCCATCGATGCTTTGCTTCGTTTCATTCTCCTTGTTATCTGCTCGTTTTGGATATCGTATAATTGTGTTCTGCGGGATCCTCTTTGACTCATTATTCTCATTCAGCTGCGACTTTGTTATCCCTTTCCCTTGTTTCATTTTGCATTTGATTTTATTTAGCTTTCGCTTTGTTATATCATTCACTAGGCTTTTTAAGCTCACCGCATTTCTTTTCTGCGGGTTTTAGGTTTGAAGATGGGCTTTGATGGGTGAGAGTTGGATTATCCGAGTGGACCAACCCTAGTTACCTTATTATTTGGACTTACTTTGAAGAGCTTTTGTTTTGATATTTCATTTGGATATTGTATTCCTTCGTCAGTCAATTGTTTATATGATTTGATACTTCATTTTTTTAAGGTTTCCGTTTGTAAATATTTTATTTGTATGTTCTGATATGACACCAGAATGTGACACTTCTACCCTTGTCGGGTTGGGGTGTTACAATGATAGTGTTGTTCTTATAAGAGACAACAAGAGATTTATTATGATCTTCATGATGTGAGACAAGATCAACCTGGAAGAATAAGTTGAACTAAAAAGAAGCAAACGGGTAAGAAACGGGAAATTGTTTGGACCTAGTTTTGTTTCTTTTATGGTTGAAAATGAACCTACTTCTTACAAAGAAATGGTAACTTCCTCAGGATGGCCTCAATGGAAAGAAGCCATGAAATATGAAATAAATTCTATTTTACAAAAGGGATACATTATAGCTCGTGGTTTTACCTCATGGTGGTAAACTACTAGGCTACAAATGGTTTATACCTAACAACCACAAAGGTTGTCGATGGAACCATTGATAAGTAAAAAAGCAAGATTGGTAATTCAAGGGTTTAGACAACGAGAAGGTCTAGCTTACTTTGATACATATTCGTCAGTTACGTGAATAACCTCTATTAGGATGGTACTTGGTATTGTCACTTTAAGAAATTTGGAAGTTTATCAAAAATGTATATGAGAATGGCATTACTAAACTGGGATTTAGAAGAAGTGTTGGAATCGCTCCTAACTCGTAAATGGAACGACATTGACGGGATTACATTTTCTATCTTTGTTACCTTAAACACATGGGCTTGTTATGTCAATTTCCCATTGTTGTATGTGTTTGGGTATATATACCCCTCCATACTTCCATGGAGGGGTGAGACTTAGTGTAATCCTTTCATCTTTCAATAATAATACACACACTAGTTTTCCCTTCTCTCTCTAGTTTCTCTCTCTAACTTGAAGATGGTGTTCTTCCGTCTTCCAAGACCTCCCCGATTCACCAAATCATCCATATATTCGGTCCTAACAAGAAGAAATCTACATGAACCAACCTGAGGGTTTCATGGCTCCTAGACAAGAGAGCAAAGTTTGTAGGCTTGTAAAGTCATTATATGGCTTAGAAAAAGGGTTCTTCGTCGACAATAGTGCAAGTTTAAGTCACAAGTTCGGGTTATTTTACTTGATCTCAAGTTCGTCATATTGGGTTTTATCCATCGTTGGTCACTACAAAAGCCATCATAATGATAATGGAATTCGGTAAAGAGTTAGGCGAGAAGAGTATATCAGAGTAGAAGTTTTATCAGATTGATTCTCACGAGATATTTATGGTACTTCACAATTGTTCGATTACTTGGACATACATGGTTTCGATGTCTCCAATTCATCATCAACATACGTGGTGTATGATTCGATTCATTGAAAACATCGGGGAAGAGTATAGGTGGTGTTTGCTTCCTTTGATGTTTTGGATTTTTTGAAAACCCGTTTCCCTTCCCGAATTTCTTCAATCGGGGAAGAAATGAGACGATATGTGGTTCAAATTTCTCACTTTGGTGTTATCGTCTCACTTTCACGAGTTATCGTGTGTGAAGTTACCTAAATATGATGTTGTGATGCCTCACACACGGTCATTTATCGAGTAAGTGCATATTCGAAGTAACTATTATTAGATAGACCACAAACATTGTGGGGAAGTCATTTCATCTCGTCTTTCGCGGATTGTTTGGTGTGAAGCATCTACATATGTGAGAAGATCTTGTTGATTTCTTGCATGTTATCCCGAACGGATTTTCCGCAATTAGTCGATTACCTTGTGTGGTTTATCGCTCATCTACAAATTCCAGCTGCGTCGAAAATTTCAAAAGTTAGAGGAAATGTTCACTACATCAAAGTTTCGAATCAAGACGGTTGTCGGTTTGGGGAAGTTGATTGAAACTTCGCCAAAATGAGTATACTGGAGAAGTCGCTAAAGACATGCGGCATGAATTGGGGAAGTTAATCCAATTTATGCATATTACATCATTTGCCTACAAGTGAAGAAAAGCGGTTCTCAAGTCAAGGTACAAGAAGACAAAGAGCGTAAACTTTCATCATCCTCAGCACTTGAAGAGCTTATGAAGACCTTTCTTTATTTGTTTTCTATATTTGTAGTAAATGTTGTAAGTAATCCCTTATGTCGTCCCATTGGGGGAAGATTGTTGGAATCACTCCTAACTCGTAAATGGAACGACATTGACGGGATTACATTTTCTATCTTTGTTACCTTAAACACATGGGCTTGTTATGTCAATTTCCCATTGTTGTATGTGTTTGGGTATATATACCCCTCCATACTTCCATGGAGGGGTGAGACTTAGTGTAATCCTTTCATCTTTCAATAATAATACACACACTAGTTTTCCCTTCTCTCTCTAGTTTCTCTCTCTAACTTGAAGATGGTGTTCTTCCATCTTCCATGGTGTTCTTCCATCTTCCAAGACCTCCCGATTCACCAAATCATCCATATATTCGGTCCTAACAAGAAGAAATCTACATGAACCAACTTGAGGGTTTCATGGCTCCTAGACAAGAGAGCAAAGTTTGTAGGCTTGTAAAGTCATTATATGGCTTAGAAAAAACTCCCAAACAATGACATCTAAATTTTTTACCACGTCATGTCAGAACGTGGATTCAAAATTAATGGATGTATGTGGAAAAAAGGAGGAAAAAAATCACTTGTATATATGTAATCTTGTGTTTATACATGGATGGTATACTTCTCACCGGAAGTGATAAGAAGGTAAACAAATCCACTAATGAAATGTTGGATTCAATATTTGACATGAACTACATTGGTTGTTCGATATGGTTTTTGGAACTAAGATCATATGAAACCAGATGGATTTGTTTTGAAGTCAAAAACACTATAAGGACAATATTCTCGAGAGGTTCAATGTGAGGGATTCCGGCCTAGCTAGAACTCCAACACCATCTTTTTAAATCTATTTAAAATAGAGGTAGAGGTGTTGCCCATTTTGAATACTCAAAGAATATTGGGCATCTTATGTGTCTAATGACGTATGCGAGACCTGATTTAGAAGTTATAATCAGGTTACGTAAATATACCAATAATTCGAGTGATGACCATTTGAATAGAATTACACGAGTACTATGATACTTATGATATTGCATTTTGGAAGATATCCAACTACTATCTAATGATAGAGTAATGCAAATATGGATTCTTACATAAATTGTGGAAAACTAAAAGGGGGGGGGGTTGAATAGTTTTGCCGATTTTAAGTTAGTTTCAAAAACTTTAGATTCGATGTTATGTGAAATCGTATGGATGAAGAGAAAGTATTGATCTAAGAGTAATCCAAGTAAAGAAAGTAAGTAAACAAAAGGATAGAAATGACACAACCGATTTATAGTGGTTCGGTTACAAGGACACCTTCCCTGCCCTACTCCACTCCCCGAGTCACCTACTCGAGAATTCAAGCACTATGTCAACAAACTCCTTCAACTTGGCGGAGAATCCTTCACAACATTGCTTACACCTTTTTTTGGTACAAAGCTAAATATCGAGTCCGTAACACGGAGGACCAAACCAACACAACTATAACACAACAAATATGTGAAATATGAAATACAAGATCTTCGCTATAGAAATCTTGTGGAGGAACAAATCAATCAAGGATCCCTTGCTTGGATGACTTGTAGAATGCTCGTGATCTCGCCTTATAGAATGACCTATATGAGAATCACAATAAAGAAAGAAGAACAACTCTCTAGATCAAGTGATCTTTTGTTAGAAGAGTGTAAGAATATATGAGAGATTTTGTAAGAAGAAGGGTGAGTAAAAATGAAGAAATGGCTCTCTATTTATAGGCAAATTCTTGCCACTGTTGCATGGATCCCTTGCTTGAGGGATCCGTCTAGTGTAACTCCAGAGATCCGTGAGACGCTCCTATTTGCCCATGGGTTTTTGGGTTATGGGTCATGGGTCATGGTTTGGACCATGGGCATCTAAGTAGATACAATGTATCTAATAGATGCAATGCATCTAGTCAATGGGTATGGGTTAACTCCATGGGTTATGGATATGCTCCATGGGTATGGGTCATGGGTTGTGGTTTTTACCCATCCTAATAAACTATTACAACAAACAAATTATTACAACAATTTGTATTAAATAAGTATATGTAAATGCTTTACAAAAATAACATGTATCCTTATAATTTTACTTATGATAACATTATATTTGTTATCAACAAAACACAAAGAGATCGCTAAATATTAATAAATGTTTTTACGGTTTATTTGTATTAACAATCTCCCCCTTTTTGTTGATGAAAAAACATAATGTTATGATGAGTAAAACTTAAGATTAGATGTATGTTTTGAAAGTATAAGTTTTACTTCTTCTCCCTTTTGTCGAAACAAAAGTGACCCTAATGAAGAAATAATGTGTGGAAAAATAGTCCACGATCTCTAACTCCCCTTGACGGTAGCTCCCCTAGAATGGGGCGTCAAGTGAGAAAATATAAAATCCTACAAAGAAAAGGTTAGTAGTAACATGCATAAATAATCTTGTGATTGACGAGAATCAAGATTGGGAACCAAGGTATGTAAACAAAGCCTTGTAATAAAATAACAAAGTGTAGTGGTATTTATGCCACATACAAACATGTAAAACTAAGAACGAGACTTGTTCTAAAAATGGCTCAAAAGAAAAAAATACTAAAAATTATAAAATGATTCCTTCCATGCTTGCATAAGGTTATGGATGGAAATTTTGGTGAGTGATGATATTGATGCGATCAAGGGTGAGGTTAAGAATGACTCACATTTCTTCCCTAATTTCTATTGCAAGATCCCTAGTGGATTGGCAATGTTCACAATGTAAATGATGTGGGTAATGTGTGCGGGTGTTTTCCGGGTATTTTGATTTGTGAGATGCGGAAGTTGTGGTGGAAAAGTTGGAAACTATGGATCAAAGTCCGGAATATTTGGAAGTGGTGGAAAGGAACCTAGATGTTCTTGTAAAACAATGGGAGCTAAAGGTGGTGAGGTTTCAAGATCTTTAAAGATTGTGTTTGGAGATGTGGGAGGTGTTTAAAAAGACTAGTTCTTTTTGGTTGGTTTGTTGGGATCTTGTTGGAGTCTTAAGGAGCTCCAAAAGAGTGACTTTAGGTGTAGATTTGATGGGTGATGATGTTGGTGTGCTTGTTGGAGATGAGGGAGGTGCTACTATGGAAGCATTTTGTGTGGTGAATGAGTGGTTGGTGATGAACTATTTGATAATGGTTTTGCTAAACAACAAGGCGGATGCTAATCCGTGCGGTTTTCTAGATTTGGATGGTGGTACTATGGAAGGTGGTAGGACAAAATTATGGATTTCTTAAAATGATTGTTTGCACTAGGTGATTCATTTATGTTGGAAGATCTTTTGGATGACATGATGATGGTTGTTTAGGAGGTTGAGAGTGATGAATATGCAAGCATTTTGGGAATCCTATTTATAGAAAAATAATGCATTGTAATGAATGCTTGACCCAAAATGTGGACTAAAATTTAATGATTAGATATGAATTTAAGGCATGTGATCATGAGAACACAAGCATTAAGTAACATACAAAAATGATAAAATGATGAAAATATAAGTTTTCATCCAAAGTGAGAAAAATAGAAGATAATTTTAGCTTCGTCTCACATCTCACGGATCCTTCCTTGAGGAACCGTCCATCGTTAATGTTGGGATCCGTGGTATCGGTGACTCAGCGACTCAAAATTTTTCTTTTGGAAACATTTTTGCCTAGTGTGTGCCTATATGCAAACCATTTGAAGTTGCGGTTATCTCAACTCCTAAGAAAAAGGAAAATAGACTAGAAGTGAAAAAGACTATTATGTGAGATAACCCGGTGCTCCTAATTCATTGTTGCTTAAATGAATGTACCCAAAAACACATATTAGTTATGTGTCCTCTTTAGCATTCAAAAGACATGAGATGCAATGAAGACGGGTTTTTACTTTGTATTAATAATGAAAAAGTGGTTTGTCCTAGACGTGAGAAATAGCTTTTATAAAAGTGATACGGGAAGAGGTATCCTTTTAGAAAACATTTTTAAAAAGTTTCTTTGTTTGAAGAAAAACGTTTATCCTTGGGGAAAAATATGTATGAAATTATGTGTTGTAAAGGAAACTTACCTTGAAAAGTAAAAGAAGACTATGAAAGAAAAAACCTATATTGGGTTTTGAAAATTCCCGTATTGCTTGTGAGTTATGTGTGAAATAGAGATCCTAGACTCAGAAAAGAAGAAAGCTAGCGTTTACATACCTCGTAGAGTTTAAAAACTAATTATGACGATTGTTCCATGAGACCAAGACCAAGACGAAGTAGGTTGAATTGTTCCCGCTTCAACGGTTTGGTGAGGACGTCGGCTATGTTGTCTTCGGATGCTACCTTCTCAATAGAGATGTTCCCTTTTTGAACATTGTCTCTTAAGAAGTGATGACGAATCTCTATATGCTTGGTGCGAGAGTGCAATACTGGATTCTTGCTTAAGTCGATGGCACCTTTGTTGTCACATAGAATGGCTATGTCACTTAGATGAATGTCGTAGTCAACTAACGCTTGTTTCATCCATAGTTCTTGTTGGCATGCTTTGCCGCGGAGACATATTCGGCCGGTTGTAGATATTGCTAATGCCGTTTGCTTCTTCGAGAACCAAGATGTTAAACAACATCCCATGAAAGTACATATACCACTTGTACTTTTACGGTCAACATAATCACCGCATGGTCGAATCTGCATATACAATTGTTTCTACCCCGCACCTTAGGATACCACAATCCTAATTGAGTCGCACCTTAATGCATCTAAATATTATTTTGACCGCTTCTAGATGTGATGTTTTAGGATCTTCTTGAAACCTAGCACATAGACAAAAACTAAACATGATATCCGGCCGACTAGCCGTAAGGTAGAAGACTACCAATCATGCCACGGTATTTTGTGTTATCAACGGATTCGCCGTCTTCATCTTTTGTAAGTTTAGTGTCGGATGACATTGGTGTTCTTATGGGTTTTGACTCTTCTAAACCAAATTTCTTTAACATCTCCTTTATATATTTAGATTGATTAAAGACGATACCATCTTCTACTTGTTTGATTTGTAGACCAAGAAAGAAACTTAGTTCTCCCATCATACTCATCTCGAACTCGTCATGCATGATTTTAGAGAAATCATCACACATGTCTTGACAAGTAGATCCGAATATAATATCATCTACGATATTGAACAATGATTATATGTGATTCCTTTTTCTTAGTAAAAAGTGTATTATCAATTAACCCCATGGTGTAGTTGTTTTTGATTAAAAATGACTTAAGTCTATCGTACCAAGCTTTTGGGGCTTTTTTAAGACCGTAGAGAGCTTTCTTTAACTTATACACATGTTTAGGTTTTTCAAAATCGATAAAACCCAGAGGTTGAGCTACATATATGTTGGGAAATTCGCTTTTGGGAGCTAATACTTATAGTGTTGAAGTTAGTACTGATAATGTTATTTGATAAGTATTAACTAGTTAGTACTGATAGTGCAAATGTTAGTACTGTTAGTGTTAAGTTTGTACTGTTCTATTATAGGAATGTCGTGTATGGTCTGTAACAACATATCTTCTATTCTAATAGAAGATATGATATACTTAATACATAGTTATCTCTGTAAGGGATCTCCTTGGTGTATAAAAGGAGATCCTAGCTAGGTCAGAATATACATCACAAACACATACCCTAGCCGTCTTAAGAAAAGCTTCAAGGTTGTAAACCATAGTACTAGAAGAGTACTCGTATTATTAATCAATAATATTGAAGCTGTTGGTGTTATACTTGTTCTTACATTAATCTTCTAAAGTGCATTCAAGTAGATTCCGCATACTTGTGTGCATCTACAACAAAGTTTCTCATTGTTGTTTTGGAATCATCCAAGTCAACTAACACGTTTGCAAGCTAAGTGTTCTAGATCCAAGGTTTGGGACTTCACAACTGGTTTCAGAGCTTGTGTCCTGAAGCTTTGTTTTTAGAAGATCCTGTGTGACAAATATGTTGAAATGGATTTTGACTCAAGCAAATCCAGTGCTGTTACCAGAGTTCCTAAGTTGCAGCCAAATGAATATGAACTCTGGAGAATGCGCATAGAAAAGTACTTCTTGGTACTTGATTTTAAGCTGTGGAACATTGTGATCAATGGAGACTCTTACAAATCCATTGTTACTGAAGAAGTTGGTGGTGCGGTTGTTACTAAAGAAAAAGGTGAATCCATCACTAATGAAGAAATGGCTCTAAGAGGCAATGATCTTAAGGTCAGAAGTCTTTTACTCATGGCAATACCTGATGATAATCAACTCACCTTCAACAAACACAAAGATGCTAAGAGTTTGTTCAAATCCATTGAGACCAGATTTGGTGGAGACTCCGTCACTAAGAAAACTCAGAAGACTCTTTCGAAGCAAGACTTTGGAAACTTCATTGCTGGTGCAACTGAGCCTTTTGACTCAGTTTACAATAGGCTTCAAAAACTTGTCAGCCAACTGGCAGTATTGGATGTGGACATCTCCAAGGAAGATGTCAATCTCAAGTTTGTTAGGAGTCTTCCATCACCAAAATGGGACACTCATGTCATTGTATGGAAGAATAAACCAGAGTTTGAAACGATGAAGTTGGACAATCTGTTCAATAGCTTTAAGGTCATTGAGCAAGATATGAAGAGAGCTGCTGCTGCATCTTCCAGTTCTGGGGGACAAAACATAGCCTTTGTGGCTCACCCAGTCACTAGTAATGATAAGGATAGTATCAATGTTAGTACTCCTAGTACTAATGTTAATACTGATTGTTTGGACATTACTGCAGCAGGTATTAATGAAAGTAGAATCTATTCTTTCATCTCTGAGCAACAACATGGATCTCAGATCACCCATGATGACCTGAGACAAATCGATGAGGATGATATGGAAGAGATGGATATCAAGTGGAACATTGCCTTAATTAGTATGAGGGTAAAAAGGTTCATGAAGAGAACTGGGAGGCAAATTAAGATCAATGATGGAGATACATCTAGGTTTGACAAGGGAAAGGTAGAATGCTACAACTGTGGCAAGCTTGGGCATTTCGCCAGGGAATGCAGAAGCCCCAAGAGCAAAGAAAAAAGTGGTAAAGCTGACAATTCTAAAGCAATGGTGGTTGTTGATGGTGGTGGATATGATTGGAGCTTCATGGCTGATGAAGAAGAGAGTCCAATCAACATGGCTTTGGTATCCGAGGTACTTTTCGAAATTGCTCGGATACATGTATTCCATTAAGCAAATATTTGGAGCTAAAAACCATGTTTGATAATGTGTCCAAGAACTTGCTAAAACTAGTTATAACTTAACAAATCATAGAGAGGTTTAGTTGTCTTAGAAAAACAAGTTAAGCATTATAAGGAAAATGAGTCTATGTATACTGATGCAACTGATGTGCTTAATAGGGAAATTTCTTTTAAAGACACTACCATAAGTGTGTTAAAAGAAGAACTAGAGAAAGTCACGAAAGCTAAAGATAACATAGAACTAAGTATTGAGACTCTTCAAGACACACATCATTATAACTCTGAGAGAGTTGATAGATACCTTGAAAAAGCACTAATTGGTAAAGCTAAATCAGGTATAGGTTATAAGTCAGTACCACCACCATTCAGAGGTGTTCATTTACCCCCTGGTATAGACCTTGAACACACTGGCTTAGAAGAGTTTAAGGTACCCACATTTGTCCAAGGTCCTACGATCAAAAGTACTTTAGCTGAAAAGACTGAGGAAGTATTTGAAAGTGCTAGTGACACCTCCTTACCTGAGGTGTCTGTGTTTGAAAACAAAAAGGCAGATGTAGAGTCTAGTGAACAAAAGCAAGAACAAGCCACTAAACATGTAAGACCAAATGACAAACCTATTAGGAAGCCAAGAAATATCTTTGAGATGTATAGAAACAGTCATGTAGTCCTAGAGGTAACAAAAGAAATTGGAAACTTAAATCGAGCAACTAGGAGATGAATTTGTCATGTATAATAAATCTTGTTTTGTGTGTGGAAGTTTTTCTCATCTGCAGGCTCAATGTAGACACCCTATGAAACCTCAACCCATCATGACCCCAAGAGCAGTTCTTCTTAAAACTGGCATAAAATCTTTGAATACTTCAAAGCCAGTTAATACTGCTAGACCACAAACCACAGTATTTGGTGAAAGACCCAAAAGGAACTTTTCAAAATCACCATCTACGTCACCAAGGCCATTTTATGGAAAAGCAACTCACACTTTTAAGTCCTATGATGAACAAATCAAATATTACAAGAAAAAGGTTAATACTTATAAGCCTAAAATTAAAACTGATGGTTCAACAGTGAGTGTTGCTGGAGGAAACAAGGGCAATGTTGTTAAGCCCTCAGCTTGTTGGGTTAGAAAGACCACTCAACCCAACAGTGCATCAGTTACTCTCAAGAAATATGATTACATTGATGCACGAGGCAGATCCAAGTCAGTAATGGCTTAGGTCCCCAAAAGGAATTAATTTCCTTTATTTTGTGTGCAGGGACATTCTAACAAAGATGATGATCTTAGCTATTCAGACAGTGGGTATTCCAGGCACATAACAATAAATCTATCCTATCTTTTAGACTTCACTGATTTGAATGGAGGATATGTTTCTTTTGGAGGTGGTATAGGTGGAAGAATTACTGGTAAAGGCACAATCAAGACTGGTAATTTAGACTTTGAAGATGTGTACTATGTGAAAGAACTCAAATACAACTTGTTCAGTGTGTCACAAATGTGTGACAAGAAGAGTTTTGTCCTGTTCACAGACACTGATTTCTTGGTTTTATCTCCTAATTTTAAGTTGCCTAGTGAAGATGAGGTACTACTTAAGTTTCCTAGGAAAAGCAATATGTATCGTGTTAGTATGAAAAACATAGTGCCCAAAGATAATCTTACATGTTTAGTTGCTACAGCTTCTTTGGATGAATCTATGTTATGGCATAGAAGGCTAGGTCATGTGAACTTTAAAGTAATAAATCTTTTAGCAAGAAATAACCTTGTAAGAGGTTTACCTTTAAAAAGATTTGAAAATAAACAGACCTGCATTGCTTGCCTCAAAGGGAAGCAGCATAGAGCCTCTTGTAAGCCCAAGGTTTTCAACTTTATCACCCAACCACTTCATATGCTGCACATGGACTTATTTTGCCCCACCTTTGTTAGCAGCCTGAATTTTAAGAAGTATTATTTGGTTGTGACTAATGATTTTAGCAGATTTACTTGGGTTTTCTTCATGAATACTAAGGACGAGACCAGTGAAATCCTTAAGTCATATATAACTGCAGTAGAGAACCTTACTAATAAGAAAGTTAAAATCATTAGGTGTGATAATGGAACAGAGTTTAAAAACCAAGTGATGAATGATTTCTATCAACTTAAGGGTATTAAAAGAGAATACATTGTAGCTAGGACTCCTCAACAAAATGGGGTTGCTGAAAGGAGAAATAGGACACCGATAGAGGTCGCTAGGACTATGTTAGCGATTCCAAGTTACCCACAACATTTTGGACCGAGGCGATTAATCGCTTGCTATGTTCGAGCAGGTCTTGGTAGTAAAGCCTCATGGCAAGACCCCCTATGAGCTATTTTTAGGTAGAAAGCCTACCCTAGACTTTCTTAAACCTTTTGGGTGTCATGTCTCCATTCTCAATACCATTGACCATTAAGGTAAGTTTGATGGAAAATCTGATTGTGGATATCTGGTTGGTTACTCTTTGAATAGTAAAGCCTTTAGGGTTTATAATTCTAGAACCAGAAGAATAGAGGAGAATCTGCACATAGAGTTTCTTGAGAATAAACCTAGTGAAGAGGGGCAAGGACCAAAATGGCTTTTTGATATTGATATGCTAACATAATCTATGAACTATGTGCCTGTTTCTGTGGATTCTAACAATGTTGCAGGAGAAAAGCAAGGTCCTGATGCAGATTCTGATGATGATGATGATTGTGTCCTATTGCCCATTTGGAAGGATAGCTCAATTGGAAGTACTTCTTCAGGGGAGGCAAATAAAGCAGATGAGCAGTTTCCAAAGACCAATGAATCTAATGCTGAAGGAGATGTAACCAATGAAGGTGATACAGTGATCGAAAATAAAGTGATCAGTACTAATGTGGTTAATATTGATAAGCCACATATTAGTACTGATGAGCCAGAATTTAGTATTGATGGTCCTCATTCTGTTCCATCAGTTACTACAGAGGTTCCTGATCCCTATGGTGAAGCTGATGAGATTGATTTTACTAATATAGCTTCATCTTATGCTATTCCTTCTACACCACACAGAAGAATTAATCAGAATCATCCCTTGGAGAATGTTATTAGGGGTTTTCATGCTGAAAGAACTACAAGATCTAAAGTACAACATAGTGAGACTGGATTCTTTAGTGCCATATATGAAGAAAGAATTCATGATGCCACACGAACATGTCTCTTTGCTTGTTTTGTTTCACAGGCAGAACCAAAGAAAGTCTACAAAGCTCTTGAAGATGAAGCATGGGTAGAAGTAATGCAAGAAGAGCTTCTCCAGTTCAAACTTCAGAATGTATGGGTTCTTGTGGATCTTCCTAATGGCAAGAGAGCTACTGGCACTAAATGGGTTTTCAGAAACAAAAAGGATGAAAGGGGTGTAGTTATAAGGAACAAGGCTAGACTGGTGGCTCAGGGGTATACACAACAGGAAGGGATTGACTATGAAGAGGTCTTTGCCCCAGTGGCAAGGATTGAAGCTATAAGACTATTCCTAGCCTTTGCATCATACAAAGACTTCACATTATACCAGATGGATGGGAAGAGTACTCTCCTCTAAGGAAAGATTGAGGAGGAGGTATATGTCTGTCAACCTCTAGGCTTTGAAGATCCAAATTTTCCTGACAAAGTATACAGGGTTCAGAAGGCTCTCTATAGTCTACATCAGGCCCCAAGAGCTTGGTATGAAACCTTAGCCAAGTATCTCTTGGACAATGGCTTCAGAAGAGGGAAAATTGATCAGACACTATTCATCAAGAATGTGAAAAAAGATATCCTGTTGGTTCAGATCTATGTTGATGACATTATTTTTGGCTCAACCAAGCAGGATTTGTGCAGAGAATTTGAAACATTGATGCATGATAGGTTTCAGATGAGTTCTATGGGAGAACTCACATTCTTTCTTGGGCTACAGGTCAAGCGGAGAGCAGATGGCATATTTATCAGTCAGGATAAGTATGTCAAGGAAATTTTGGTGAAGTTTGGCTATGATAATACAAAAATTGCAAGCACTCCTATGGAGCATAATAAGCCACTACTTACAGATGCTGATGGTGAAGAGGTTGATCAACACCTCTATAGGTCAATGATTGGATCATTGATGTATTTGACTGCCTCCATACCATATATTATGTTTGCAGTATGTGCATGTGCAAGATTTCAAGTCTCTCCAAAGCTCTCTCACCTGCATGCTGTTAAAAGAATCTTTAGATATCTGAAAGGCCACGCTCACCTAGGTGTTGAACCTTAGACATTGATAGATCTTTGAGTGCTCGTGAATCGTTAGTAATGTTTATGTAATCACAAACACACTAATAGAAAGTCTCTATTACTTGTATTCTAAAGCGGAAATCAAACACAAGTAAGAACACAGATTACTAAGAATACTTTGATCCTCTATGGATCTTTGAATAATACTAAAACTTGTTTTTTAAAAACGTACATCATACATACTAATGTGTTCCTTTTAAAAGACAAGGAACCCTAAATCGTTTCACAAGAAAAGTATATTCATAAAACTAAAAGAGATATGCATTATCACTTCCTAATAAAACTCATGCATATCCTAACTAACTATAAAATACCCGGAATATCTATATCCGCAGAAACAAGCTACATGGTTTTTACTACTTTCGCAGAAATACTTCTTATGAGAATCCAAAGACTTCATTGTAATCCGTCAGATTAATCGTGCAATTCTTATTCAAGAGAATTCCCAACACTAGGCCTTTGGTATCCTAAGGACTCTCCCTTTGATCCGGTAGCTTACTCTAACAAAGTGACTATGCTAGGGAAAGTCTTGATAGGAAGTCAACCACAAGAGGATGTCGGTTTCTTGGTGATAGGTTGATTTTATGGCGGTGCAAGAAGCGAGCATTGTGGCAAACTCTACAACCGAGGTCGAGTATGTAGGCGCCGCAAGTTGTTGTGGTCAAGTTCTCGGATTCGTAATCGATGCTTGATTATGGGTATAATTTCATGGGCACCATCATTTATATTGATAACAACAAAGACTATTTGCATTATAAAAATCCAGTTTTTCATTATAAAACTAAGCATATTGAGATAAGACATCATTTCATAAGGATCTGTAATGAAAAGAAACTCATCGAGTTGATGGATTGATAATCGAGTTTAGTTGCAGATCTTTTAACAAAAGCTTTTGAATTGGGAAGGTTTCAGTACTTGGTCACAAGTATTGGAATGCTTCATCCATAACATGTCTTATCTCTCTCTATTTTGTAAAGTTTTGCAAACTTGTGATTAGTACTGATTGTTATCTAGTTAATATTGATTGTGTAAAAGTTAATACGGATTGTCCAGAAAATGTCTTGGATTGTGTCTTCTTGGTTTTGGACTAACTTTTCAGGTATAACACAAGCAGTATGGGTGTGGTTTGGTGACTAATTGTTACAGCAAATATGATTCTCTAACTTATGCTCATCCTGATGCAACAACATGATGGAACCTGTTGTAACTCTGGACTTTGTGATGCCAAAGCATTTTGTGGCATCATGTGGTATAATGAACATGAATTGATGGTTTTAGTTAGTTAGGTCACTCTGCACTAACCCACTCTTTGCCATTCTATCTGTTTACAGGTAGTATGGCTAGCCTAAGGGCATCTGGCTTAGAGAACAGCGAGCAAATGTGAATCCAACACTTGTGTTGGAGGCAACACCTGCAACGAGCTAAAAACCCTGTCAGGAAGGCCCTTTTAATAGGACTATCCATCACAGGCAGTGCTATGCACTGAAACCATTGGTTTTCACCAAACCAGGCTATGTGAGGTCGACTTTGATTAAGTGTCGTCACCACACTTAATCCCTTCAAAATTGGGGTTCGATGATTATAATTTCAAAACTATAAGATAATACCGATGGGTAAAGTTAATCGATGGTTATAAGTTAGTCTCGATAAGCTAAGTTAGTACTGATCAACTAGCCGTTAGTACTTATTCCAAAAGTCAGTTATGCAATGATTACTTTTGCAAATTGAGTTGTTACCGGCTGTATCTTTATATAAGGGTTTCCTAATTGGGTTCTCTTTACTTATTACCATAAATATTTCTAAGGCGGTTCAACCAAAATTCTCCAAATCTCTATATATTGCATAACTTTTCAATTGCTTTCACCACAATTCTCTACAGACTTTTGCGATTAAATCCCACCTTTATAACCCTAACTCGTATTGCTAATGGCTCATCTTGATTTTGTCGATAAGCACAACATGGTGGCATGCTTGGACTTATCAGAAGGCAATGAAGAGTTCACTGAGATAGTAGCCATCCTAAATAGAAGCCGAATCAGGTTCGCTTTACTCTTAAATCCTACTATCTTATGTACCCGTCGTGAAGTTTTGCAACCGCAATTGCCTCAACAAGCGAGGAAGGGGTTCAACGATTAATTGGCATAGTGGATGGCACACAAATTGTTATTATCAAGCCTCCCAAGAGAACATCTTCATCTTAGGGATCTTTGAAAGTATTACCACTTGCCGACCATTGACATAATTGAACAACTCTCATTGATGGGGTATAGACATGACAATACTTTTAATTTTCATAAAGTCCGCTTTTCCCACAATGGAGATTTCTAATTCATACCCTCTTACACTGTTTAAGTCACAAAAGGACTGGTGGGATGTTTTCCCACAAACATAGCCACAACCTTGATCTCGCTTTGCAACAGTCGGTGTTCAATTTTCAAATTATATTTTGAGGGTATGCTTAAAAATGTTGTTAGCAAAACCAAGTTTCGATGTATCCTGTGTTTATTCAAATATTTTTGGATATTCAGAAACAAAACTTGCAGCCTCACAAAAATGTTTATCCATCAAAACTACTCACATCCAAAGTGTTTTCAAATATGTTGAGGGTTGTGGTAGGATATAGTGGGGTTGTAGTGCCATTGTTTCCTAACATGCTTATTGCAGAGGGTGAAGGACCATCAAACACATGTGGCTCCCAAAACACACCCACAAATGGTGAAAACTCTTCTTCTCAACCTCATTCATCAACAAATAGGCATTCTAGATAGGAGAGTGGGACAGCTCAACCCCATTCTCCTCCTGACATTGAACTAGATGAGCCTATCTCCGGTGATGCAGGAGATAGAATGGTTAGGGCTGCCACTACTCTACCAAGCTTTGAGGCTGGTGAGGACAGTGGTAACATCAATAAGACCCAACCCATGCCAACACCTAGTGAGCACTCCTCACAGGGTGGACCCAGGCACAGGCTTAAAAAGGAGGGTGTATCGCGCCGGGCTAGGCACGGGAGTGCATCTCAATTGCCCGATGACCCACCTCTCTCAGCAGGTCACACAGCTGGAAGTGGTGAGGGCAGCTTGACACTAGAGAATATGACGACATTGTACAGGTTTCTTTATCAGAAGCTAAACAGGGTGGAGACTGCTTTGGATGAGAACAAGAAAGCTGCTGCAAAAGTTCATACCAAGATGCTTCTGAAGATGAAAAAGTTAAAGCATCAGGTTAAGCTTCTCACTCAGTCTAATGCAGCAACATCTCGAGTCACTGCATCTCACACACGCAAGGCCAAGTTCAGGGTATCTAGCACCTCCTCAGAGGATTCTACCAAACAGGGGAGGAGTTCTGATATTCAAGGTAGAAACGAATTTGGTCAATGGCAAGGTGGTGCAGCTTATCAGAGTCCTTTTGCTGATGAAGAAGAAGTTTAGGTCAACCTTAATGCAGAAGAAGTATTTAGTACTTCTACATGCACTATCAATACTATCCCAGTTAGCACTGTTAGTGTTGTAGTTAGTACTGATAGTACTATGGTTAGTACTCCTGGAATTCCACAATCCGTATTAAGCCCAATCATTCAGGTAGCTGCTGATTTACAACAAGCAACAACTACTGAGGTCACTACCATCACTACCACTCCAAATGAAGACAATGATAAAGAGGAGAGAGAGAAACATGCTGTATTGGGACTTTAGATCTTGAAGAAAACAGTCCCCATCTCTCCCACTTACAAGAAGCCTCCAATTTTATACCTAAGGAAGAAGTCTAACTCAGCAGACAAGGGAGTTGTTATCAAAGAAGGAGGTGACCAAGCATCACCAACCTCCTCAGCTCCAAAGATTGATCCAAAAGACAAAGGCAAGGGCATCTTGGAGGAAGTACCAAAGAAAAAGAAATAGATTGAAAGACTGAATGAAGAAGCTACAAAGGCACTTGCAGCACAATGGGAAGAGGAAGAGTTGCAGAAAGAAGCTGTAAAGAAAGAAAAACAAAAGATGGCTAAAGTTGCTGAAAACTGGCAAACATGGGATGACATGAGAGCCAAAGTAGAAGCTACTAAAGAGGTACAAGAAGCTGCAACAAGATCAGGGTACAAGTATCAATGAATCATTTCGGTTGTTTAGTGAGATCTTGGCTAGAAGATGAGTCAGTTTAGACAACAAAGAGAAATTGAAAAAGCCTCAAAGCCTCCAAACAAGAGTCAGCAAAAGATATATCTCTGTATGGACATTAGGTATTCAGGTGAAGACAGGAGAACATTGAAGCAGCTTAATCAACTGTCTTGGGAGACTCTCCAAAGACTTGCTGATACATTTTAAAGAAGTTTTCTCAACTTCAGACCTATGCAAGCTGATGATATTGTTGAAAGGTCTCAACCCATTGGAAGCTATAAGAGACCATCTAAAGAAGGAGCTTCTTCATCTGCACCTAAAAGACTGAAAGCCTCTGATGAAGATGAAGGTGGACTTACTGAAGAAGAGTTCAATAGGATGATGCTAATTGAGTCTCCTGAATAAGCATTGTATTCAGATCCCATCAACACTAGATATCCAATTGTCAACTGGGATATTTATACTGAAGAAGGAAAAAGATATTGGAGGATTTACAGAGCTGGTGGAAGGACAAGTGCATATATGTACTTTCTGGATCTATTTGCAGTCATTGACAGGGAGGATCTACTTAAGTTATGGGAACTTGTCAAAAACAGATTCAAGAACAAAGATCCAGACAATGACAAGGATCTGGAGTTGCTCTAAAACTCCATAACATCTTTGAACCATATCCAATTGGTGAGCAATGGAAGTTTCAATCTGGTGATGAAGACTTCAGTTGGACCCTGCTTGATTCATATGAACTGCATCTTGTTACTACTTGCAATGGAACAAACATATATATGTTGGTTGAAAGAACTTACCCACTTGCACTTGGAACTCTTTTACAAATGCTGGATACAAGGCTAAGGATGGGGAATGCAATTGAAATGGGCAAGGAGTTGCTGCTGAAGATCTTTGATCAAGCTGGAAGACCTAGCAGAAGAAAGTGAAGTTTGAAAGAATCCTCTTGACTAAAGAAACTTGTGTTTCTGAAACCCAATCACAAGTTTAGGGGAGGATTGTTGGGAAATTCGCTTTTGGGGGTTAATACTTATAGTGTTGAAGTTAGTACTTATAATGTTATTTGATAAGTATTAACTAGTTAGTACTAATAGTGCAAATGTTAGTACTGTTAGTGTTAAGTTTGTACTTTTCTATTATAGGAATGTCGTGTATGGTGTGTAACAGCATATCTTCTATTCTAACAGAAGATATGATATACTTAATACATAGTTATCTCTGTAAGGGATCTCCTTCGTGTATAAAAGGAGATCCTAGCTAGGTCAGAATATACATCACAAACATATACCCTAGCCGTCTTAAGAAAAGCTTCAAGGTTGTAAACCCTAGTACTAGGAGAGTACTCGTATTATTAATCAATAATATTGAAGCTGTTGGTGTTATACTTGTTCTTACATTAATCTTCTAAAGTGCATTCAAGTAGATTCCGCATACTTATGTGCATCTACAACAAAGTTTCTCATTGTTGTTTTGGAATCATCCAAGGCAACTAACACGTTTGCAAGCTAAGTGTTCTAGATCCAAGGTTTGGGACTTCACAATATACTTCTTCATTAATGAAACCATTTAGAAAAGCTGATAAGGTTTTAAAAGGTACCTTTTTAAAGGGTCGTTTAAGCCCTTATTTGATCACTTTTGTATCCGTTATTGCTTAATATCGTTCCTTTTCACTTTTAGGTCTCTTGAAGGCAAAATGGAATGGCACTTATTTAGACGAAAAGGCGCGAATATCTGAAGAAAATGGCCAAAGTCGAATCGAGACACTCAAAGTCGAAAACATAAGGTGACGCGCGGTGTTAAATTGCGACGCCATCGGAGGATTTTGTGACGGGACGAAGCAAAAACTACTATTTTCAAGTGACGACGTCAAGTTATAAAAGAGTAGGTCGTCGCAACTCAGACGGCCTAGATGCAACCAGACGGCGCCGGTCGAAGAGACGTCACACAAGCATAAGGTGACGCGTCGCAAGTCTAACGTGGCCAAGACGAAACCCTAATGACGGCGACCGGCGGCCACAAAACATAAGGTGGCGCGTCGCAGATGTAATCTTATATATAGAATCCAATTTTTCAAGATTTGTGTGTAGTCTTTGGAGTAAAACCTAAACCGAACCAAGGCTGTCTTGTACAAGATTTTAGGGTTTCAAACCCTATCTTACACCAAGATAAGTGTTTTACTTCATTAATACAATTATGTCTTTGATTATTTGTGTGTATGCTTGCATGTTTTCCATGTCCAACTAATTTACTTGTGTATTTGCTTAGGGAATATGAAACTTGATTATTGAATATTGATTGGTTGTCTCTTATCTTAGTTGATTAATGATCTAGTATTGCGATAGGTCATTCGTTGTGTACTTAATGCTTGATTAAATCTTTGTGAACCTTAGAATATGACTCCTTGAGTAGTTGTAAGCTAAACCATCCAAAGAGTGCCTTAGAGTAAGAGTTTATTATCCCTAGTGGGTTTTGTAGACGAGACCCTTTGGTAAGTTCAAAGAGTTAGGGAGAAACGCATACCCTACAACCTTAGACACACAACGCAACTAGGAATAAGGACGTGACAATTCAACCACCAATAGGAGATAATTAAGGAGTAGTAAAACCTAAGTAAACACATTTTTAAACTATCATACGAGCACACATTAATTAGACATAGACTACATACACCTTAGATTATATAATTAGTTAAGTAGAGTAATCGGTAGAAATACCAACCCCCCAAATTCAAACCCCGAGATTCGTACCTTTCCTTTCCTTAAAAATATAAAAGATAAAAAATAATCTTCCTCAACCCCAACCTTAGCTTAGTAACTTCTCACTAGCATTCCTATTCCCCTAGAGAACGATATCAATACCCGTGGCTTACCCTAATACTACACTACAACGATTAGGTTCACTGCCTAGGGTGTTGAAAAACTTGCTCGATGAAAAGGAAGTTCCTTTGACCCCGAACGACGCGTGTAGCGTTATCAAAAGCACTTTTGACATCCATTTGATAAAGCTTAAGATCATTAGCACAAGCATAAGCAAGAAGTATTCTTATAGACTCTAATCTAGCCACAGGGGCGTAAGGTCTCATCAAAGTCTATTCCTTCTTGTTGATTATACCCTTGGGCAACGAGTCTAGCTTTGTTTCTAGACACTATACCGTTAGCATCTAACTTGTTTTTATATACCCATTTGGTTCCTATTATGGTTTGATTACTAGGTGGAGGGACGAGTGTCCAAACATTGTTAGAAACAAATTAATTTAACTCTTCTTGCATAGCCATTACCTAACTTTCATCTTTTATGGCTTCTTGTGTATTCTTAGGTTCTATGGTTGAGACAAAACAAAATAAACTACTTTGGTTTTGGACTTGAGACATTAAGGTTCTTTCATTTAATTTTCCTATGACCTTATCTACGGGGTGATCTTTAGACTCTTTAATATTGATGATTTCATTATTTAAAGGTTCATCTTCTTCGTTTGTCTTTTTCTTTATTTCTATAGCTTCACTCTCGAAAATCTCGTCATCGACAAGAGGTAGAGTAGGTTTGCGTAGACTCTCATCAAATTTTACGTTTAACGACTCTTCAACCTTCATTGTTTCTTTATTTAATATGACATAAGCTTTGCTATTAGGAGAGTAGCCTAAAAAGATACCTTCGGTTGATTTAGGATCAAATTTTGTAAGGTAATCTTTGGTGTTAAGTTGAAAACATTTGCTACCAAAGACTCTAAAATGATTTAACGTAGGCCTTTTGCCTCGAAGTAACTCGTATGGAGTTTTACCGAAAAATGGTCTAATTAAGACTCGGTTAAATATGTACGTTGATGTATCAACATCATTGCACCAAAACTTTTAAGGTATGGATTGCTCATTTAACATGGTGTGACTCATTTCTTGTAGGGTTCTATTCTTTCTTTCAACTACCCCATTCGATTGTGGAATGCGAGAAGGCGAGAAGTTGTGAGTGATACCATTAGCGTCACAAAAGGCTCCAAATTGCACTTCATTATCGAATTCCCTACCATGATCCGTTTTAATAGACACTATAGGACTTTCTATTTGTCTTTGGATTTTCTTACTTAATATTCAAAGTAATCAAATGTTTTAGTTTTATTCTTAAAAAATTTAGTCCATGTGTACCTAGAGTAATCATCCACTATAACCAAAGTGTAGTAGTTGCCTCCATAACTTTGGATAGCGGATGGACCAAATAAATCCATGTGTAGTAACTCTAGACACTTAGTTGTGGAAACCATGTTTTTAGCTTTGTGACTAGCATGGACTTGTTTTCCTACGTTACAAGCATCACAAAAGTGATGTTCATATTTTAATTTTGGAAGATCTATTACTAGATCTTTGGATGATAGCGATTGAAGAAGTCGCATATTGGCATGACCCAATCTTCGATGCCATAAGGTCGAAGTATCATCCATAGAAGTAAGACGAAGTTTGTCTTTAGGTTCATTACCAATTTTAATGACATAGACTCCATGTTTCCTAATTCCTCTACCTATAGTGATACCGTTTTTCAATATCTTACTACCAGTTTTGTTAAATAGAACGTTGCACTTCTTATCACATATTTGTCCTATACTTAAGAGGTTAAAGTTTAGGTTTTCTACGTGACACACATCGTTAATGGTTAGAGATTTGTTAGAAATCGTACCTTTACTGATGATTTTGCTTTTGCTATTTCCAAATACCACATTTCCTCCATTGAAGGATTCATATGTGGAAAATAAATCTTTATTGCCGGTCATGTGCCTCGTGCACCCGCTAACCTTGATCCACTCATCCGGATCTAGGTCGACCTTTAAGCACACCTAAGAAAACAATTAACTCAAAATTTTGGTCCCCATTTGTTCATGGGTCCATTAGTGTTAAACATTCCATTCATGTTAGACATATATGGATAAGGTGAGTATGCGTTCCATGGTGCAAAGTTTTGAAATGAAAAACCGTTTTGCATATTAGGATTCCATGCCATTTGATGGTTACTTCTCGGATAGGCATTATTAGGTCTCCTAGATGTGTTCGGTTTTAAAAATGATGGACCATTGTTTCTTGTAAAACTTTGATTTTGTCTAGGAGGTGGTTGTCTAATAGTAACATGGGTTGGTTTCTTCTTATTAACAATAACAAAATCGGTTCTAGATGAGGAAGCTATATTATTGCTCTTTGTTTGCTTAAGCAGACCCACGGATCCCTCGGTCGTACACTAGCGGTTCCCTTTTGTGGGATCCGTGACTACGATGGTTTGTTTTTCTACCGCTTTTACGAATTGTGTTTCTTTGTTTTCACTAGTTGACGCATCAAGTTCTTTGAAAGCCTAAACCTTTTGGTTGTTTCTGTTTTAACACTGCCTAATATCATATCTAGAGTATTAGTATTCATTCTAGCAATCTTAGAGTCTAGGTGATCAACTAGTGTTTGAAGTTGAACGCAAAGTTCACATTCCCACTTGCTATCTTCCCTTTTCTAGGCGTTTAATTTTGCTTTTAACTCAATGACTTCCTTTTCTAAACGTTGATTTTGGTTTTCAAAACTTGTTTTGTTGATTACTTTAAACTAATTTTGCAAAGTTTATCATATTCATTATGCAATGAGTCATCATCTAATGATGAGCTACTATAGTATTCGTGACATACCTCATCATTTGCCATGAGACAAATTTCTTAGTCCTCCTCCTCGCTCATTCCCCACGAGCCGCTCACGAATGCTTTTTGTTCATCACGTTTGGGACACTTACTAATAAAGTGATTGGGGTCCCCACATTTAAAGCAAGTGCGATCTTCCCTTGGCTTCTCGTCCTCTGTGCTTTTCCGGAACCCTTTCTTGTCGTCATATGGTTGCTTGACGTATCTTCCCTTTCTTCTAAAGAACTTCTTGAAGTCCCTTACCGCCATGGCATACTCCTCGTCATCACTATCCGAAGAGGAGTTTTATTCATCGCTTGATACCTTCTTGGCTTTAAGGGCAAGAGATTTGTGCTTCTGTTTCACTTTTGAGGATTCGGAATCTTTAGCGAGGACAAGCTCATAGACTTTTAAATTGCCTATGAGTTCATTAAGGGTGAGGATTGACAAGTCTTTTGATTCTTCGATTGCCGTCACCTTAGATCTCCACTTGGATGGAAGTGCCCTTAGATATCTCCTAACATGATTACGGCTAGAGAAAGATTCATCAAGTGCTTGTAAAGATTTAATTATAGTATTAAAGTTAGCAAAAGAATGATCTATAGTATCCTCATCCGATATTGAAAATTGTTCATATTATTGAACAAATAAATCTATTTTATTGTTTTTAACTTGTTGATTACCTTGATGAGTTACAACTAAAGAATTCCAAATTTCTTTAGAGGTTTTAAGCATGGAAATTCTTTCGAATTCCTTTTTGGGTAAAGCATTATATAAAACCATTTTAGCTTCACTATTTTTAGAAAGCTTTTTCTTAATATCGTCGGTGAGTTTATCATGAGGTGTGTTAACTAAATTTCCATTTTCATCTTTTGTGGTGGCTTCAAAATTGCCTTCAACAATGATGTACCAAAGATCAATATCTTTAGACTTCACATATGTTTTGAATCTATTTTTCCAATATATAAAACCATTAGTTTCAAGTAGTGGAGGTCGTTGCATGGATTGCCCTTCCTTGTAATTTTCAGAACCTATAGTGATCGAAAAAGTTTAAAATACGGTTTACTTTAAAAATTTTATAAACTTAGCTCTTGATGCCAATTGTGGAAAACTAGAAAGGGGGGTTGAATAGTTTTGCCGATTTTAAGTTAATTTCAAAAACTTTAGATTCAATATTATGTGAAATCGTATGGATGAAGAGAAAGTATAGATGTAAGAGTAATCCAAGTAAAGAAAGTAAGTAAAGAAAAGGATAGAAATGACACAACCGATTTATAGTGGTTCGGCTACAAGGACACCTTCCTTGCCTTACTCCACTCCCCGAGTCACTTACTCGAGAGTTCAAGCACTATGTCAACAAACTCCTTCAACTTGGCGGAGAAGCCTTCACAACGTTGCTTACACCTTTTTCTAGTACAAAGCTAAATACCGAGTCCGTAACACGGAGGACCAAACCAACACAACTATAACATAACAAATATGTGAAATATGAAATACAAGATCTTTGCTACAGAAATCTTGTGGAGGAACAAATCAATCAAGGACCCCTTGCTTGGATGACTTGTAGAATGCTCGTGATCTCGCCTTAGAGAAGGACCTATATGAGAATCACAATAAAGAAAGAAGAACAACTCTCTAGATCAAGTGATCTTTTGTTAGAAGAGTGTAAGAATATATGAGAGAGTTTGTAAGAAGAGGGGTGCGTAAAAATGAAGAAATGACTCTCTATTTATACGCAAATTCTTGCCACTGTTGCACGGATCCCACGAATCCCTTGCTTGAGGGATCCGTCTAGTGTAACTCCAGGGATCCGTGAGACGCTCCTATTTGCCCATGGGTTTTTGGGTTATGGGTCATGGGTCATGGTTTGGACCATGGGTATCTAAGTAGATGCAATGTATCTAATAGATGCAATGCATCTAGTCAATGGTTATGGGTTAACTCCATGGGTTATGGATATGCTCCATGGGTATGGGTCATGGGTTGTGGTTTTTACCCATCCACCCTAATAAACTATTACAACAAACAAATTATTACAACAATTTGTATTAAATGACTATATGTAAATGCTTTACAAAAATAACATGTATCCTTATAATTTTACTTATGATAACATTATATTTGTTATCAACAAAACACAAAGAGATCGCTAAATATTAATAAACGTTTTTACGGTTTATTTGTATTAACATAAAAGAATCTAGATCCACTAGATCAGATGTAATGAGTCTATGTGGGAAGCTATGTCTTGGAAATCTTAAAAGTATTTCAAATAGACTTTTATAGCTAAATCTATGATGGAATTTGAATTTATCATTTGAGATAAATTTATAGAATATGTGGGATATCTACGTTAATTCGTAGAGGACATACCAAGATGGTGTAAACCGGTAACGACCATCTATATAAAGTGTGATAGTCAATTGGAAATTAACAGAGCTCATATCACAATGTAAAACGGTAAGTCGAGACATATCCATCATAGACGTTGATTGGTGCGACAACTACTCTCAACTAGAATTATCACGATTGACTACGTAAAGTCAATGGATAACATCGCGGATCCGCTTACGAAAGGCTTAAGCAGAGAGTTAGTTACTAAGTCGTCTAAAGGAATGAGACTAAAGCCCTTAAAGGAATGAGTTTATATGAAGGAAAATCTAACCCAGTTGACTGGAGATCCCAAGATCTAGGTTCAATATGACAACCTAATCATATAAATGTGGGGGAAGTCATGTCAATGTGGGGGAGTTACTTAACATTGTAACTTCCTAGTCCATTCCTGTAATAAATGTGACTTGTTGAGAGGTTAAACATATAACTTTTATGAGTCAAGATGAAATCATAAAGCATAATGATTCAAGATGAAATCGCAAGCATATGGTTTTAATGATTCAAGATGAAATCACCTATGTGAGAGAAAAGTGGGTCGATTTGAAGGAATTATGGAGGCAAATCCTAAGAGCTCTTGCAGAACCGTGCAAATGTTCGAGACCATAATGAACATGACTATGAGGACTTAACAATGTTAGGGAGAGTCTTGTGTGAAATGTATTGTCGCTCACATAAACAATAGCTCGGTTCAAAGGCATCGCGTCTCTCGACGACTAGGAGGCTAAGTACATTTCACAATGGAAGGTTCAAAGGGTCACACCTACCTATCCTTTACAAGATTCAACTATTGGAATTTCATCGTAATTTTGTGTATTACGATCGATCTCCATTCATGTGGGGATTGTTGGAAAATTGGTTGGCAAAAGTGACTTTTGACCAACTTTGGACACAATTATCTATATGTATGTGTCATATATATGAGTAATAGTTTGTAGGTTCGCGTTCTCCTCAAGAGAGCTTCGCAATAAGCCTTTATGTGTCCAAAATAGAGTTGATGTGAATGAGATATCGGGTCTCAAAGTTAGGCATTGTAGATCATGCCTAAAGAGGAAAAGTAGTTTATTTTCAATCCCACATCGATTGGGATGGGTAAGCTTAGAAGGAGTCTATTGTGTATAAATAGAGGCCCTAATTCCACAAGTTTTTCACACATCAAATCAATAAGTATTATTGATTTCAAACGTAAGGTATACGCATTTCTTAAGATGAAATTCTTGGCAGTTTAGTTAAGTTCGACAATACAACTTATTGTTTTGGGCATTGTCATAATCGGGAAGCAGAATGGCGAATCTTTTAAGGAAACACGTCAAACACGTGCCTCGGCTTTTAGTGCTTCTTTGTTGATCTCTATTTGGTGATCAAGTAAGTCTTTTGACTATTTTATTATTTAATTTAATTATCGTTTATCTGCTTATATTCTGTTTGTATTTAATTTTCTGTTATTTATTTACTGTTAATTTTATTTATTATAATTTAAGTTTTATTAATAAAAGTGTAACCGTTTCCCTTGTTCTCTTTTTGGGCTGCAAAGTGGCTATTATATAAGTTAGTTCAACAAAATATAAATATTGTATGTAGCAACTCATATGCTAGGATTCACAGTTATACATTCATCTTGATTAGATATCAAGTAAATTAGATTTTCAATCATCAACAACAACAACAACAAACCCAATCCCGCCAGGGCGGGGAGGTAAAATGTAGACAGATCCTACCCCTACACCAGGGTAAACCCGTGGGTAGAGAGACTGCTAGATTTTCAATCATCGGACATGTAAATTTGTTGCAAAGACAACCATCTAAGCACGCAAAACTAATAAGAACCATCATATGAACAAGTTCATCCATTAAAATCACAAGAAATTACAAACTTAAGTCATTTATAATTTGAAATAAATTAGAGTGATAGTTATATAAGAAAGTAACGAATATGAACGACATCCCTATAGGCTATAGCGATCATTTAGTTTGTGGCTTCTTCCACAATACCCCAATCCTTTTGAGCACATTACCATTTTTTCTCTTTATCAACTCATCATCATCGTTATCATTCGTTTCATCTTCAGTATCCACGCTACTAGGTGAACCCGTGTTCATCCTTTTCTTTGGGCTAAAATGACCCATTGACCATGTTCTGTCCGCCAACATTTGACCATTGTTGTCATTATTCTCATCACAAAGCATGGCAGTAGCAGCCTCTGCTGCCTTTCGCCATTGACTCATTTGCACTTTCAACCTTTTCAACTCGTCTTCCACTTCACACTTACTTGCCTTCACTTCCTCAACAACACTATCTGCTTTCGTGATTTCTAGTTTAAGCTTCTCGTTTTCTTCTGACTTGTTGCATACTTCTGTCTCAAGACTCTTTATGTTTGACTTCAAATTGTTGAAATCTTGGTTCATTTTCTTGATTTCTAGTTTGAGCGTCTTGTTCTCATCTGACTTTTCACGCAATTCTGTTTCCACATTTGCTAAACCTGAATTTAGAATGTTGGAATCTTGTTTTGATTCCTCCACCAAATCATTCATTTTCTTGATTTGGTGTTTGAGTTTCTCATTTTCATCTGACTTTTCGTGTAATTCTGTCTCAAGACTTGTCAGCTTTGACTGTAAACCGTTAATGACTTGCTTTGACTCTTTTTCCACCTTGTTTTCTAGATTTGTTGTCTTCATTTTTTGGATAATATCTTCTAACAAACGTATACGTGCTCTTGAATGGTCTAACTCCAAAACAATGGTATTGTGTTCGTCACTGTTTAGCTTAAGTGACTCCATGGTCTTTTTTGCTGTTTCAAGTTGTAGTAATGTTTCGCTTGCTAAGGCTTGGGCATGAGCTTCTGAACATTTGCTATTTTCAAGTTGGTTCTTCATTTCCTCCATGAGTAAATGTGTTTCACTCAAATTCTCTTTCAATTTAAGTATCTCCGCGTACGCTGATTCTGCTTCTTTGGTTTGCTTAGCTTCAGATTCTATTGCTGTGTCAAGTTTGACTTTTAGTTGGTCAATCTCTAGTAAGGCAGTAGTCAATGCAGATGAATGGGTTGAGTTCCATGCTTCATCATTGTTTAGATCCTGTCAAAAAATTATTTTTCAATCTTTAATCGTCACGACCCCTGACATGTGTATCATATTGTGGCTTGACAAAATGGTCCCTAAGAAGTTAATAACACATGGAATTATGATATGAGACATTCTAAACCAGGTGTCAAGATTTACACACTAAGCCAAATTCATTGAAGTTTTATTTTTTGTGATTGGCAGTAGAAACTTAGTTGTTGAAACTTGATATATTGCTTAGAAGAAATGTTAACATAAGAAAAAAGTGCCATTCTTTTTTAATGAAAAGAAATTACATGAATCATATGGACCAAATAATAAGTTATATTGTTAATAATGGACAAACATGTCTTGAGATAGGATTATGCGAAAATGAAGATATATCTGTCCTAAAACTTTACATGTTATTCAACCATCTGATTCAACATATACTGTTTACACTTTCAAATCCTTCCAAAATCGTAACGCGTTATTGTTTTTCACATGGACTAATATAAACTCAAGATTGCTTGTAAAATGATCATTATTGGGGCATAGTAATTTGACATCAAAATTTCCCAAAAAGCAAAATGTCATGTAAAGAAAATTAGCATGTAAGTACAGAGATCAAGCATGCTGTTTATGATTCTAACTTGAAAAAAAGGCCTTACATGCTCTTCGTTGGATGAAAATCGAGCTAAGAGATTTTGAGACTCTTCGAGTCTTAAAGTCAAGGCTATAAGCTCATTTCTCGACTCTTCTGCATCTAGTTTAGCTTGTTTTTTCCAAGATTCAGACACAATTAATTGATCCTTAACTGTCCTCAAAGCGTCCTCGATCTGAGAAACCTGAGTTTCGAGTTCAGCAACTCTTCCGACACGCTTCTTCTGCAACTTGAAACAAGAAATACAAATATTACCAATCTTTATTCACCATTTAACCCACAAAATAGTACTCTCATAGCCTCATCATTCACGCATAGAAAAAAGTTTTAATAATGATTTTTTAATAATTAGTGCCAACTTTGTATCATTTTAGCTTTCAAAGTTATGATTAATTTGTTCCTAATAAGGTCCCATTTGTTTTGGTAATTAATATTTATGTCCTTATTTCTTATGGTATAAAAAGAAGGTTGTTATCATGGGTAGTATGAA
This sequence comes from Chrysanthemum lavandulifolium, assembly GCA_022545495.1. NCBI lineage: Eukaryota > Viridiplantae > Streptophyta > Magnoliopsida > Asterales > Asteraceae > Chrysanthemum > Chrysanthemum lavandulifolium. The sequence goes on along the minus strand of CM040239.1, from coordinate 161,768,255 downwards.
ATAAAGATGTACCCAGAAATTGAAAAAGATGACATGAACTTGAGGGTACCTAGTCTAGTGGTAATGTGATATCAAGCTGTATATAACGTGTTTTTTAATCAAATGGTTACGAGTTCAAGTCTTACGTGACACATATATGTAAAATTTAGAGTAATTGTAAGTTTGCTGTTTAGAAAAAAATACCTCGGTGGCAACAGGGCCTCTTGGTGATGTGCGGTCAGAAATTTTAGGACTTCTAGTTCTCGGCGAAGAGTTGGTTTCTTGACTATTTGTCTTGAGTTGGCGAACTACACGACTAGAGCTCTTTTGTGCAGTGTCTATAGAAACCGAGCGAGGACTTACCCTCCGAGCACCTTCAGATCCCGAAGAGCTCTTTATGCTGCCAATACGAAATCAAAAATTCAAACTACAAGATACTTAGACATATATATTAGTACTACAATATACACAATAAATAAGGTTACCAATAATGTAACTTATTTATATCACATGTAGCTATATATAGGTAGAACAATTCATTACCTTGCTTTTGGAGTCTGCATTTGAAATTCAAAACCAACCGAATTTGGAAATTAAATGATATATGACCCACAAAACCTGCAAAAATTTCAACAAAGCAGAATGATAATGTATCAAGCCTGCAAAAAACTTGCCTCGGGTTTCGCGAAAAAACCGGTAATATGACATCGTAAAAGAGTAACTTTACCTGTTGTTCTAACACTTAGAAGGAGAATAAAAGAGAAGCTAATGTGAACATGAAAAATAAATGTTGTAATGTCGTAGTGTGTATGGTACTTTGAAATAGGCTAGTGGGTGTGTATTTTTAATGATAGAAATAACTAGAAAATTGATGTATGCTTGCATGTGCCAAGAAACAACTTAACATTTATACGATTTAGTCAACTCTCAAAGGTTTACTTTGGTCTCTTAATCATTACTATGTTTTTTTTAGTTAGATATTTAGTACTTAATAGTCGTTGAGTTATTGTTTGAGTGTCTTGTCATCTGATTTTTAATGATTGTTGGACTAACACTACGAAACATAATTTTATCGGGATCCCGTGACACTACTGGTAGTCCGTCACTACCGCTTGGCATATGAAGCATGGTAAGTTTCACGATTTAATGTGACGAGGCTAGAGCGCAAGGACGGAACTAGGACACAAAACAATCAGATGCGTTTAAAATAAACTAAACAATACTACAAACACAATTTATACGGACTAGATGCATTTAGGAAAAATCGAAGTTTTTTTAACAAAATTAAAACTACGCAACAAAAATTCATGAGTGTCCCAAAACCCCTCGGGACACACCATGGTTCCGTCACCGCTAGAGCGGATGACCTTCTCAAAGAGTTGTGACTTACAAGATTTGTGTACGTACTCGTATTAAGTTTTTTTTTTGAAAGTTTACATTTATTCACAAACACCCGCACCCACCAAATAGAGGGGCGGCTATACACAACCTTACATCAGGATAAAAGAATACCAATCTTTCCAATCAATCGAGCTATGCCCGGATCTATTCCTATACCATAAGAAACTAAGGGATTTGATGTTTTGAATAATCTTCCGGGTGTCGATGCTAACGTTGTTAAACTTCTTCTCGTTTCTAGCTTTCCAAAGGCACCAACACGTCGTAAATATAATCCCCTGAATTGCCGCGCTTCTTTTTCTATCCATACCAGGAGACTTATGAATCTCAAAAAAATCTCTGTATGAAAAAAAGAACAAAGGGGGGAGCTTACACCAATTCCCCACATGATACCACGTCTCCAAAGCAATCGAGCACGAGCTGAAGAGATGTTCTACTGATTCGTCTTCGAGGTCACAAAGGCCACAGCTCATTTGACCATTCGTGCAGTTCCTCCGCCGGAGAGCATCCATAGTGGGAAGACGATCCAAGGCCAATCTCCACATAAAATGTTAATTTTTTTGGGGGTCCATTTGGACCATTTGAACACAAACCCTGTCATTGTAATCATTATCGCCGAAGGAATTCTTTCATCGCCTTGACGTCAAGCCGCCTTTATTCCTCCCGATCCAATTCCATCTATCTTGATGGTTACTCAAACGATATCCTTCTAACAGTCAGGCAACTTCCTCTTTTCCATCAAGACTCCTCGCACTGCTTCCCATATCGACCCCTCTCGCACCCATAAACCGCTTTGAACCTCATCGAACTTGTCTCGAATCCAATGCCTTTGTCGCCTCTCATCGAACATAATTGGGCACTCAAACCCGAGAGGGTTCGTATCGACCTGTGTGTCGAGCCGTAACCAATTCCTTTCCCATCACCCATGCACTTTAAAGCATTGGTTCAAACTTGTGTCATTTACTTGAATTTTTGAAATCGTCTTTACTATATTAGCCCACACTCCCGTCCGCCTTCGTGATAATGGCAATGGAGACCAACCATAGTTTGAACCATGGATCGCTTCCACAACTCTCTTCCAAAGGCTTCCTTGTTCAGATCGGAAGCGCCACAACCACTTAGACAGAAGAGCAAGGTTCGTATCCCCAAGACGGCTGAGCCCGAGACCCCCGAACTTAACAGGGGAAGCCACCTTGTCCCACGCAACCCAATTGACTTTCTTAGAGTCACCCGACTCCCCACCCCCCCATAGGAAACGTCTCATAATACCTTCTAAAACATCGGTAACCTTAACCGGGATTTTGAAAAGGGACATGTAATATGTGGGAAGGCATTCCAACACGCTTCTAATAAGAGTCACTCTCCCGCCGATGGATAAACAAGACCCTTTCCATTTTGCGAGCCGAGATTTGAAGATATCAATCAGAAAATCCCAACTCCTTATTCTGTTCATATTTCCCCCAATCCGGATACCCAAGTAGTCGAAAGGCGCCGAACCCCCTTTACAAGCCATCAAATCAGCCACCCGTTTAACTTCGTTTTCCACAACTCCTACCCCGATCAATTGAGATTTACCCAGATTTATGACTAGACCCGAACACACGTAGAAACATCTCAACAATCTAGTTACCTTCTTGATGTTAGACGTCGACCACTCACCCAAGAAGGGTCATCAAGATATAGTAAATGGGATAAACCGACCTTGGTTGTGGAGGTAAGCCCAACAAACTCGCCGCACTGTTCAGCCTTTGTTATCATACAAGAAAGGGCTTCCATAACAAACAGGAATAGAAAAGGAGACAGCGGGTCTCCCTGGCGCATCCCTTTACCGCTTTGGAACTCGAAAGTGGGAGCCCCGTTTACAAGGACAGCCGATCTAGATGAAGAGAGGATCCCCAGAATCCATTTACACCACCTGTCCGGGAACCCCATTTGATGCATAATAGACACCAAAAATGCCCAATTGACATTATCGTAGGCTTTGCTAAAATCCACTTTAAGCAGAAACGCCTTTTGATTTTTTCTTTTAGCCCATGAGATAACCTCGTTGAGAATGAGGGGACCATCCAATATTAGGCGGTCGCTAAGGAAGGCTGTCTGATTGGCAGAAATTAAAGGCCCAATTACCCGCTTCAACCGATTAGCGAGAGTTTTGGAGATCACCTTGCACAAACATCCTACTAACGTAATGGGTCGATAATCATTGAGGTGAAGCGGGTCTTTCACCTTAGGGATTAGCGTTATGAAGGAGGCGTTACACCCCCGACTGATCTCCCCATTCTCGAAGAAAAACTCCAGCACATTAAGGAAATCAGTTTCAAAAAACTCCCAGAATCTTTTTATAAATTTGAACGTGATTCCATCTGGCCCCGGGGCACGCTCGTCGCCACAGTCAAAGGCGGCTCTTTTGACCTCGTCTTTAGAGAAACGGGATACCAGAAGCTCCGCCTCACTAGCAGACAGCGTGTGATTCAAGTCGCAAACCAGATTGGGACGTTCCTTCCAATTTTCACTGAATTTGTCTTTGAAGAAATCAAAGATGTGTTTCTTAACAGCCTTAGGTCTCGATATCCATGTCTCGCCTACCGATAAACCTGGAATATTGTTGCTTTTCCTCCTGTTATTAATTAGCCCATGAAAAAAAACGGGAATTATCATCCCCATCCATGGCCCATTTGCTTCTTGAACGTTGCTTTAAGTCCTTAGCTCTACGATCTTCAATTTCCTCCACTCTTAAGTAAAAGTAATGCTTCATCATATCCATACTAGCAGATACATTAATGAAAATGTGCAATTAATATTATTGAGTACGTACGTAGTAGCTAAACGTCAATTGACTCAATTCCACTCTTAACAATTTCATTTAAGAAATGTACAAATACAATAAATTTCAAATCCTTAAAACTATATATTGTTCCTCATTTTGGACAATTATTAATTGGTGGAATCTGCATAATATAATTGTTAGTTAAAGTGGGGATAGCTTATTTTAGCAAACATCAATTATTTTAGCAAGAACCAGTGATGATGAAATTTAATGAATTAAATGGAGTATCTGAGTAGCAGTTGAAGCATGTTTGATACCCTCCATTATTATTTTCACGAGGGTCAGGCCTCTCCCATTTTACACCTCATCTTAAATTGAATGATGCTAGTTTATTAAGGGCACTTTGGTCATTGTAAATTATCCACCATTTTTGTCCGTGATTAAAGGTGGCCTAGAAGACTTAAGTGCCCCATTGTGAGTTTTAAGTTTTAACTAACTTGTTTTCTAGAAAATATAATAAAATAAGTTTGACTAATAATGAGAAAGAAATTGTGTGAGAATGCTTTGTTTAAATTACGAAATGAAAAAATATAAAGACTCTAGGCTTTACATTTGTTTTCTAGTGAAATAAATTGTTTTCGGTGATGAGTTTGAAATAAATTATTGCAAACTAGTTAGTTTCATGTTCATTGTACTTTTGAGGAAGACATGAACATTTAAATAAGTGTTTGAGCATATATGTTATATTTTGTCGTTAATAAAATGTTTTTAGCGTTTGTTTCATATGGGTAATTTTTGGTTGTTAGCTAAAAATTACGGGTTTAATCTTCTCAAAGCGAGCAAGCATTTTTCAAAACTACTGAGTTTTTTTTAATACTATCTTTCACATGTTATTTTTTACGAGCATGTGAACCAGTCAGCACTGTCTATTACCAATGTTTTGCCAAAATTTTAAGATAAATCAATTGAATTTCAGTAAGTGATTTGATTTAATTTATAAACATAAACCGGTTTAATTAAGCCGTCTCATACACCAACTTAACTAGAAATAGATCACATGATAACTTAGATATAAAGTCAGGAAATCAAGGGCTCTTAATATCAAGAACATGACATTTCCAAAATTAAGAAAAGAGATGGAGATGGGTACCTACCAAATATAATGAGCCTTCAAGCTTTAAATAGTGACTTAACATGCTTTGTGAATTTGTGGATAAGCCGTGCACGTCGAAATCCCTCGGTGCAATAACTCGTTACGTCTATAGCAAAAAGGTTTTAATTTTACTGGGTCCATAGCAAGGACAAATCGAAAGTAGCATAACATTTATGGAGGAAAAAAGAATTGTGAACATACATAAGAAAACACAAACGACCAAGAAACATTTCAATGTTTTAAATCTAATAACTTATTACTTATTTCAATGTGTAAAATAAAAAAAGTATACAGAAGTACCCGATGACTCGAACTTGTGACCAGTATATTAGTGAAGTCATTCTTTGCCATCAGGGCAACCTATAACTTTTTACTAAAGTGCCATTTATTTGTATTTATTATATATGTAAATGTGAAATCGCTAGACAAGTTTACGTTTTTATAAGATGAAAATGGGTTTTGAGTCCAATTTCGTTGTGTTCTGAAGTATGTTATCTGTTGTCCCATTAAAATACGTATACACTTCTTACAATCTCTTCTGTCGTCGTCGTCGTCTTCTTCTTCTTCTTCCATTTTTGGCCCCTCATTAAGTGGTTCAACTTTCGAGTTTCTATTGAGGATTAACGAGAACATGCACATCTAGAAATGTAATAAAATTTGAGCTCAGGTAAAGGCAAAACGGCTTCTTGGTCTCCTATAGCATGGTCAATTGGTCAAATGCCTTGCTTTTGATTAGTTATCGACACATTTGAGCAATGAGGACTGCCAAATGTTTCTATCTACATTTATATGTATGATGTAGTACCGTAGCTTTCTCCATATACCATATTGAAGTATTGTGCTCGTAGCTGTTAATGACCGTCGTCAAGCAGTTGAGTCATCTTAATCGATCTCCTTGTGCAGTTGTGTGTTCATAATAAAACCAAAATCAACAAATGTTTCAAAAAAACGAAATAAAAGGACACATAAAGCTATTTTGTTTAAGAAGTCCGACTCATAACAGCAAGAAGCCAAGCCATTTATAAATATGATGTGTGTACGGTAAAACATAAATAAGAGCAAGAAACATATCAAACGTAAAAAATGTACCTAAAAAATGATACGAGTATATCTTATCATACGTTGATACAAAAGTTGGGCTTCTCCTGCCGGAGCCCTGCTCGCACTAATTGAGAATTACCGCTTGAGACCCGCGCACTAAGAGACAAGAAACACCGTTAGGCTTACCGTGGGATTGTCTCCCACGATTATCCTCCCATGAGAGTGAGTAATCGGTTTAGGGTTTAAGGAGAATTAGGGTTTGAGATCGCACTTAAACGAGGATATGATTCCTTTATATACGCACGGAATCCTTGTTGGTTCGTGTTCCCAACCTTCAGCGTATCCCGCCTAGGTCGGTGGGAATGATTATCTTCTTATTTTAGAAGATATCTGATATCTATTCCGTAAATAGATTTGGGCTTGGGCTTTCGTGAGCCCAAGCGCTTATTGATATTGGCCCGGTTAGTGCCGGGCTTGCGAAGTATTGGGCTCTAGTCGGGTTTATGACCCGACCCGCACTATACGTCATCATGTCCCCCGCCTAGTATGCGATGCGTGAATCGGATGCTAGACTAATAACCGTAGTCAATAATAAAAAACTTACAAAGCGTATCAAAGAAGCCATAAACATATATCCGCCGGTACGTTGTATCTAGACATGGAAGTGAAAGTAAACGCCTCGTTATTCGGGGGAAAGTTACTGCTCCGCGTCCCATCAAAGGAATCTTAGCCACACAAGTGAAGGTAGTGGGGTCCACGTGGCACAAATCGGGTGGAGGAGAAAAAGGTATAAAACTACCCTTCATTTCCACAATGTTATTCACCGTAAAAAAAAATAATCCGCCATTGTTGAAATAGAACTGCAGCTGCAATCCAGAAATTAACCCACTTCAAGGTAACCGCGCGTGCGTTTCTGTACATCCAACACCATGGTGAAACAATTATCAGACTTTACCTCCTTGTTGTCCAAAGCGATCTCTTAGAGTTCACCTCGCATTATTTTATACCTCGACGCGTGCATCCGGTGTGCGGGATGCGCGGCAACTATGCGGACTTCCCCGAGGGAAAGTGGGGTTTATACGCTGTTGTTCGATTGCCAACCAACGCGCGCCCCTCCGCCCGCTTATGCGATGTGTTAAACTATTACAAACAGATATATCCCGCTTACATCAGACGGTGCGGCCAAAATTACTAATTTTGAGGTAAATTGTCACATCGGCAAGTGAACCCAACCATCCATTTATTCCGCGATTTTATCACACAATATGGGCACATGGTGGGTATCTTTATGGCGCTTGGGAGGCTCCAATGCTATACTGGATAAACTAGACTCGCCTGGATTGGAGGAGTATTTCTTCAGGTAGATGATATATGCTTTCCATGGAACTATGAGTTTTATACCGGGTACATTAGAGAGGATGAGTGCCCCCACCGGTCGATAATGCCGAGGATGCGAATCGATAAATGACAACCGCATCCCCATTAGTGCCTATCCCGAGGATTGCACATATGGGCATCACCAGAATTATTTTGGTCCCAAGATGAGATCCCAATCTTCTTGGACGCCAATGGCCAAAGCGGGTACTCATTCCACTGCACTGTAAATAATGCGAGTCTTCGTCAAGATTCGCAAGCATTATATAACTTATGTTATTTGTTGCCTTTGCAGAAATGGATCTATTCATTGTGGTGCAATTAGCCAAACCATTGGATGCGAGGTCTGGGGCACGGCCTTTGAAAGAAGGCGAAGAGCCAATACTAGCGAGTACCGCAGGGCATACAATGGAGCTGAACTTAGGGGTGACAGGACCAGTTCTTCCGTTGCGATAGAGGCAACGCCGGTGCAAGGCGTGTCGAGCCCTCGTGCGCCCTCCCCTATTGCGCAGCCACCACCCGTAGTGGCGGATCCTATTGATGAGGAAATGGAGGAGCAAGAGCATGGGCTATTGCGTAAAGGTCGCGCAATGAGATGGTGCGAGTTCGACAAGGAAGCGCCCCGCGATCGCTCATGTTGAATCGCTTGAGAGTGATGCAAGCATCATCGCACCCGCCGCCAGATGTTTCGCCCCCGAAGTACTCTCGATAGTATGATTGTTTTTGTTTTCATCAAGTTTGCATGAGATCTTGATAAGTCCGCTCGTGTTTGTAGGTTCGAACAGGTGCGGAGTCGCCCCAAAGAGAATCCTGTCACCGATCTTCCGAACCGAGATCCGTAGCGCGGTGCCGTGGGATGCGCCAATGGGTCACCGGTTGAGGATCTTGTTTCTTTGGTCAGCAGATTGAAGGCAAAGTTTGTTGGGGAAAGCAAGAATGATAGTGAAAAGGATCGCAGATCATAAGCATCGCAAGCGCAATTGGCCGGCCCAAGCCGAGATAAAAGAGGCCAATGCGTATTCGGAGAGGCTTGCGGAGAAAAGATGTCACTGCTTTCTCAAATAGACCAGGAGCGCGTCAAGCGGTCAAATATAAGCTATCTTGTAACCGGGCCCTTAAACATCTGAGCAGGTAAGGAAAATTTGTTTTATGCAATGGAGGAGCTTGGGGCTACCGTGAGTTGGTCATTGAGGTGCAGGAGGCAAACCGCTGTAAGCTTAGCATCGAGTATGACGAGGAGTTGTATCCTCACCATGTCCACTATAGCGGAGCGCAGTGGCTCATAGGCCACGGCTTCGCCCAGCCGCCTCGCACTCGAGTCGCCAGAGGTGGTTAATGCCTTCGGGAGGTTGTGCAGTGGGCTCGAGCGTGGTAAATCAAGCAATTGAAAAGCTCCACGAGGCAAACTGCTGAAGGCGCCGATTGATAAGGTACCAAATTATGACACCGAAGTCATATGATCACTTGGTCGCCGCCATGCAGAGAATGAAGGACTCGAGCTCTAATGATTTTCGAGCTTGAGCGCGATCAAGATTATCCAATAGATGTTATTATGGCGGGTCGACCTTGGCGCCATCGCATCGAGGGTACCAAACACACCGGACTATTATTTGAAGCCCCATGAGTCTCACTTAAGTACATGTTCTTGCGTCCTAGGGATAGTCGAATCCTTTGCTTTGGAGAAGAGGTACCTTTAAAGGAAGTCTTGAAGCGCGATGCGACCCGACTTGCTAAAAAGAAGGTATTGCAGTAAAGCTATTTTGTGTGGGGTTGGTGCGGCGACTTGCCAAGGTCCGATGGGGTGCCACCGGTGTGGCACCGTGTCGCGTCAGATGCGATGTGTTGAAGGGTATTAGCGAAGTTAAAGATGCAACGAGTCACGCTACACCTCTTCACTTAAGCATTGTAGCGGTGGTAGTTGGTATGTTGCAAAATGACTATCTCTTGTAATAACTCGAAGTTATGAATAAAAAGCTCTTTTGTCTTTGTGGGTATTATTGAAACTTGTAATGTATACGATCCGTTTGACTTTGCGAAAAGATGTATTCGCTGTCAAGAAACGAACGGTACGCCAAAGGCGAATATAGGAAATCCATAATCATGTATGAAAATCATAGTATACTTGAGAAATAATTCTAAGTACTTTATCATAATCGTATGTTATGATATGCGCAGATCAGAATATCACATTAAGGAAGCAAGTGTCTTGGTTCCTAAGTTGTTAAACGCAGCATGTATGCTTCAAGTTGCGCAACCATCGTGGGATGCGCATATATCTTATTCCAACGCCTCGAGAACAAGGTGTTTAACAAGGATGCGTGATCCAAAGGTTGATGGGTTTGCAACCTCTTACTCAACAAGTTATTTAGTAGGTTAACTTATCCTTTTACCATCGCGGGTCTATTTGTAGTGCATGCACGCCATCGGGCAAGAAATAAAAATTGTTAAGACATACAAAGATATGGAGATAACAACTTAAAATGTGTCATGAGTTAGCTAGAAACCGCGGCGTTTTATTGATACTTGCAAGTTTTTGAGAAATAACAAAGAAAACAAAGATATATGAAAAATAAAATGAATACATGAATGTTTATCGAGCATCGAAAGTGCGGAGCGTCCGTCTGCGCAGCCGTAGCTATTCTTATAGGTAGCACCTCTTGAGGTTGCCGATGTTCCATGTGCGCGGTAGGTCACGACCATCCAAGCTAGGGCTGAGCAAAACCGACCGAAACCCGACAAGCCCGACTACCCGACCGACCCGATTAATTCCCGAGACCGAACCGACTAAAAACGGGTCGGGAGTCGGTTTTTAAAAAGATAGTAATCGGTATCGGGTCGGGTTCGGTTAAAAAACCCGACTTTTTCCGTTTTACCCGACAAGCCCGTTTAGGTATATCTCATGCGTGTGATATTAATCATTTGACCAAAAGCACTTTTGACCAAAAGCTAAAGGGGTACTGTGATATGAATCATTTCCAGCACATATGAATCATTTCCAATAGCTTTTGACTTTTGACCAAAAGATAGCTCCCCTCTCATTTACAACACATATGAATCATTTCCAAAAACATCACATATGAATCATTTCCAAAAACTCATCTCAAAAACTCATCTCAAAATCAATCTTATCTCATTAACCCGATAAGATAGAAATGATTCGTATAATATGAAAAAGCCAACGATTCTTCTTGTTCAAGACCCGAGAGTGATGGGGAGGGTACAATTAACCAAGCTCAAGCTCAAGATACAACCTGGTTACAGCAGTTAAGCAACGAAAAATATCCATTCTTTGTCGTCGACCCGGCCCAATTCGACTCTAGTTCGCTTCAAGAACCAAGTGAAGATGCGATTTCGTGTGTGAGAATGAGGGGTGGCTTAGAAGGTGAAAAGCTTGAGGTCGCCCACTTGTAAATGGATCTACTGGGTGGAAGATTTAGTGAATCGGGCTAGGCCCGCTTGTCTCGACTTCATCGATCGACTTGCTCGCCAATTTCGAACCCGACCGAGTATCAATCGGATCGGGACTCGGTATAGATTTTAGAGTGTTTCGTGTCGGTATAATCGGGTCGGGTCGGGTCGGGTCGGGTTCCGACCGATGCTCACCTCTAATCCAAGCCTCAGACTGACGACGCTCTGCGCCTATTGCTTCAAGAACCTCATAAGGTCCTTCCCACTTTGGTCCGAGCCACATGTATCTTCTCGTGGCTCGCCTCATTGGCACGGTAGACAAAGTCGCTGGTCTCGAATGAAACACCGCTGTACCTTGGCATCATAGTATCCTTTCATTTTTGACTTCGACTTTGCCTCCCGTATGGTCGCTGCTCGCCTTTCTTCCAAAGCAGATCCAAGTCGACACGCCTTTCATCATCGCTTGTTGTCACATTGATCTCCGCAGGCGGATAGTTGGCATGCCGATCTCGCTTGGTATAACGGCCTCGTCCCGTAGACTAGAGAGAAGGGGTGTCCCCCGGCCGGTTTTTATTGAGGTGCGGTGCGCCCACAAGACATGCGAAAGTTCTTCACCCACCTTCCTTTGTGCTGTCGCCCAGCGCTTTGATTTCTTCGCCCAGCTTCGATTTCGCGCGCCTACTAAGCCATTGGTTTGTGGGTGTGTAACCGACGCCAAGTGTTGGGTGATGTTTAACTTCGCACCAATCTTTGAAGGGTTTTCGCAGTAATTGTTTCCCGTTATCCGAGATGATTTCACCAGTAATCCGGGCGGCATACGATGTTGTCCTGCACAAAGCATTTCACCGGTTGCCGGTGATTGTCGCCATCGCTTTTGCCGCGATCCACTTGGTGAAGTAGTCTATAGCTACTATGAGAAACTTGAGACCGCCGCTATTGGAAAAAGACACGCAATATCAATGCCCCATTTTTAGAATGGCCATGGCGCCGTGATTGGCGTTAGCTCGTCGTGGTTGGCGCGGACGGGTCCATGAACTTGGCAATCATTGCACTTCCTTATTAAGTCCCGCCGCATCTCGATGCATGGTTGGCCAAGAGTATCCTCGATCGCATGGCGCGTGCTACAACGGACCGTGGTCTCGCGTGCATGCCGCATGAACCTTCATGGATTTCTCAAAGACGTAATTTGCTTGTAGAGGCCAACGCAGCAGAGCCATGGTTGGAGGAAAGAACGCCGGTACAATATGTTGTCTCGCACTGAATCTCGCCACTGTACCGATTCGCGAGCTTCTTTCTCGTTCTTGGGGTAATGTTCCTTTGCTTAGGAATTCGTAATCGGTGTCATCCATGTAGGACCATCCTCCTCTATGACCGCGGAGACTTCCATCTCCGATATTGATTTGCTTTTCGTTGTTTCCACCAAAGACTTGCTTTGATAAGTGTGCGAAGCTTGTCGAGGCGATCTTGCTCAGTATCCGCTTTGCGATTTTCTCCTCTGTGGACTTGCTTGATAGTAAATCACAAAGCCTTTGATCGGTCTTAGTCTTCTCAAGATATGAATCATATTCTCTTCTTTGGCCACGATTCACCCAACACGTGGTGGCTACTAGCCGAGTCTACATTTGCTTCCAAGTTACGACACCCATTCGAGCCGCAATGCGTAGTCCGCGATTGGGCTTCAGATTACGCCTCATTGTTTGTCGCGTAAATTCAAAACGCAGGCGTAAGTGAATTCCATTCCTCCGGGTTTGTGAGAATGAGGCCGCCCCGATCCGTCCACGCACGAGGACCCGTCGTAAACAAAACCATGGATCTTGTAGTTCCTTCTTTCTTGGTACGGGTACCTCATCAAGATCCGCTTCGATGATGAAGTGCCGTAACTCGCCTTTTATTGCGTACGTGGTCTGTAAGAGATGTTGTGTTCGCTTAGCAACACACTCCACTCGAGTCGCCCGACGCATCGGGTTTGGAGATGATCCGCTTGATGGGTTGATCTGTGATTACCGCTATCGGATGCGCTGAAGTACCGGCGTAGTCGCTTACGGCAAACACTAATGCCAAGACTAACTTCCATGGCACCGTAGTTCATCTCCGCCTTTCGAGCGCTTTGTTGACAAAATAGATAGGGGTTTGCACCGAGTCCCTATCTGTTAGTAGCATTGCGCCGACCGCCCCATGAGTTGCCGATAAATACATGATCGCCTCTTCCCCGGTCGGGTGCAACGAGTGTTGGGGAGCGCTAGATCTTTGTTTGAGTAGCAAGGCTTCTTCCGCCTCCGTCGCCCACCGGAAGTCACCCTTTTTATACACTTCTTGAGTGTTTTGAAAAGAGGCAATGACTTTTTCACGACTTAGACAGAACCTGCTTAGGCCGCCCGTTTTCCGCTGAGGATTGGACTTCTTCACGTGCGTGGAGAGGAAGTTCTATTACCGCTTTGTCTTTTCTCGGACAAGGTTTTATGCCGTCGTGTTCTATCGTATCCTAGGAACATGCCTTGATGGCTCAAGGTGCATTTCTTAGGATTCACCTTCATGATGATCTCGTAGTCTTGAACGCCTCTTCTATGTCGTGCACAAGCTCAACTTCAAGATGGCTTTTATGACCGTGTCATCCACATAGACTTCCGTGTCATGCCCACCTGCTTTTCAAAGGCATTGTCTACTAACCACCGATAGTGGCACCCGATTCTTCAAGCCAAAGGGCATTTTGTATAACAAAGAACGCCTGCTTGTGTGGAAGGTCGTTTTTCCTCGCCTTCCTTAGCCATCCAGATCTCGTGATATCCCTTGTACGCCGAGAAAACACTTTAACGGTATCCGCACAAGGACTCTATTTTCCGCCTATCTCGTAATGGATAGCAATCCTGTGGGCATGCTTTGTTAAGGTCGGTGAAGTTCACGCACATTCGCCACCATGTCGCTTTTTTTGACCATTATCGGGTTAGAAAGCCACCGTGGTAGTAGACTTCACGATAATTCCGTGATTTACCAATTTATGTACCGCGGGAATCGCTCTGCGGCACGCCTGGGGCTTCGCCACGCTCTTCTTGGCGATCGTGAGTAATTTTGTCGGATTCTCAATTTATGCTCGTGATCGAGCGTGGTACCCCATCATGTGTTTTGGCCCCACGCGAAAATATCCACGTTCTTTTTGTAGCGCCAAGACACACCGCTTTGCCGTTGTCCGACAATGACCTCCGATGGTTATTTCGCTCGGGTATTCGGTGAATCGCGACCTTCAAGTTGGGGACTTTGTCCGCGCGACCGCTTCGGGATCGGTGCCATTTCGCATGTAACCGTGTTACATTCTCTGTTTGGTACCGTGGCATTGTAAAGAGTAACAATGCCCCTTCATCGGGAATTTAGCATCTCGCATACCGTTGATGGCACCGCCGCATGGTCGATATCCCTGTCTCCCAATAATACCATAGTATGGCGAGGGGATTTGATCACCATGAATTCCATCCAGTTGTCGTAGAGTGCTCGCATTGCCAATGCCGACTAGTAATCGAGCTGCCCATGGGCCATATCTTTTCACCCGTGAAACCAGTGAGTACTCTTGGACGGGCTTAACCGGCCGCGATTTGTGTCGTAGTATTTTAAAGCAATGCTCATACATGATATTTACGATGCCCCACCATCAATGTACATGCGGTGTATGTCGTGACCACCCGACCGATTTCAATGGTGAGTGGCTCTGCATCGCGTTGTCCGCAGCTAGAGTAGGGAAAGAGATTTCGCTTCTTGGAAAACTCTGGTCGACCTTCCGCCTAGTGATTCGCTGCCACGCTTTGTATCATGTAGATTGTGTCGGCCTTATCTTTGGGTGTCTCCTTCTTGTTTCCATTCTTTTGTTTATCTCTTCCATCTTTAATGTTTTTAACCAAGTGGTCCGTCTACCCTCTTTGACCATCTTGTCGATGAGTTGGCGCAACCGACACATTCGTTAGTGGTGTGACCCTTTGCGCGTGGTAGTCACAGATCCATTCCCGGGCTACCGATCTTCCGTGTACGATCATCATGGCGGTCTTGGGAAATTCGCGCCTTCATGCGAGTATTTCCTTTGGGGTTTTGATCAAGGAGGTACTGCCATTATCTCGCCGCCTCCTCCAGCTGCGATAGCTCTATTACGGTTACTACCTCGGTCGCTCGATTGTCTCCTGTGTTGTTCCCTGTGACCGTAACTCGAGTGGTTCTTTTGCTATCTCACATGCGCTTCTCCTCGACAAAAGACCGAGAGCGCTTCATGAGTTCATCAAAGGTCTCGTGGATCTTGTCGCTCAACCTCTTGATGAGTTCTCGGATTATTAATCCCATTCATGAAGCCGTAGATCTTTAGTACTTCAGACATGCTTTAACTTGCATGCATTCATCTTTAAAGCTGCTCCATGAATGTGCTCAGAGATTCTCCTTGGTGTCGCTTTACCTGGCGAGTTCGACAGATTTTTAGCGCACTTTTTCCGTTGAGTAAAATTTAGGCGAACGCCTTTCTCAACTCTTCAAACCATTTATGCTCCTTCGTGGAGTTTGTTGAACCAGCCAAGGCTCCCACTAGTGTGGAATTAAACATGTGGCACCACATGGTTGTGGCCAATTCTCAATGGTCGCGGTGATTCAAAGATTTTAGGTGATCGTCAGGATCACCTGCTCCATCATAGGTCTTGACATTTGTAGGCATGCGCCTCTTGTTCTCGTGAGAAATCACCACGCGTCCGGTGAACGATCCACTTTCTCGACGGCGCCATGGGAGAGACATGTCTTCCTCTTGGCTATCGCGTCTGCTTCTAGACTTCCAATGTCCTCATCGCTATCCTCGTTGTCCAGGAGTTATCAAAAGATGAATTTTCCTTCTTACGGCGTTATACGGCCGTCCTCGTAGTCCGACTTATAGTCCGGATCCAAGGACTCACTGGGGAATACTTTCGCCCCATGCATATGTACTTTACGGCCACCCATCGGTGTGGACATTGGTACGCTTTTCATCTTCATCATTCTCACTCGGATGGTGCGAGTGAGATGTTTCATCCTCCTCAATTCTCCTCCCGATACGGTCGAATCGGGAGTCGGCGGTCGTCCTTCCGCTTCTCTTTCCCGATAGCGCGTGGGAAGCTTCAGATTCGTAATCAAAATTGAGTCGGGCTTTCAAGTTCGACCGATCTCTTCTTCTTCCTCTTGCATGAGGCGCTTAGTGTTTCGTAATTTTGGGATACGAAACTTCCGGCGCTTAACTCCCGCGCGACCCCTCAAGAGCGAGTGCGTTGCCGCCGCCATACCCTTATCCCGGCCCGGTGCCTCCGGTACCTTTGTCGGCCGCTTAGCACCGATTGGAAGGGAGTAGTAAAGACGGTGCGCAGTGGGTCTACTCCACTCGTGGTGGTTGTAGTGGCTGGGTTGTTCCGAGTGCGGTTCCACCGTAGGAAGATCAAGTCTTGGCATGATCCCTTATTTTTAGCAAATACTGTTGTCCTGTGGGTCCGCTAGGGTTAGTCCACTTTGCGACTTCTTCCCCATAAGGTCCGATCGCGATCGACACCGTGCTTTGTCATTCTAGTGTTGGTTCTTAGTGTAGAGTCCCACGGATGGCGCCACTTGTTGATACAAAAGCATGGGCGTTCTCGGTTTGGAGCCCGGTTCTCGCACTCAATTGAGAATTACCGCTGAGACTCAAGACTAAGAGACAAGAAACACCGTTAGCTTACCATGGATTGTCTCCACGATTATCCTCCGTGAGAGTGAGTAATCGGTTTAGGGTTTAAGGAGAATTAGGGTTTGAGATCGCACTTAAACGAGGGATATGATTCCTTTATATACGCACGGAATCCTTGTTGTTCGTGTTCCCCAACCTTCGGCGATCCCGCTGTAGTCGGTTGGGAATGATTATCTTCTTATTTTAGAAGATATCGGATATCTATTCCGTAAATAGATTTGGGCTTGGGCTTTCGTGAGCCCAAGCGCTTATTGATATTGGCCCGGTTCGTGCCGGGCTTGCGAGTATTGGGCTCTAGTCGGGTTTATGACCCGACTCCAGACTATACGTCATCATCATAAAAATATGATATATCTTAGTATAATGGTATATCTTATCATAAAAGAAAAATGATAACAGATTGAAAGCCATCGAATATGATCTGTTTAATATAGCTTCGATCAAAGTTAAAAATGTACCTAAAATTTTGATAGAATAAAATGAACTATTGTTATTTAAAATCTTTGCTTTAGTTCTTTAAAAGGATTGAGCCGAACCAGAAAGATAGAACAGGTTGATGTACACCTTTTTCATTATGTAAAAAGGTGATGAACATTAAAGTGAGGACTTGAACTTGTGACCTATAGGTTAGTAAACTCATTCTAAGCCATCACACTAACTTTCATCATTTATTTAATGTTTGCCATTTTTATTTATAATGAATGTGAATGTGAAATCCTTATACATGTTTTGTGTTTTTGAAAGTCAGAGAAATGTTAGATATACTGGGTTCTAATGTCAAATGTTATTGTGTTCCAAGTATATTTATCTATTATCCCCATTAAAACATGTATACACTTCTTACAATCTCTTTTGCCTTCTTCTTCTTCCATTTTTGCCCTATCGTCAAGTGGTTCAAATGGCAAGTGTCGATAAAGGGTTAACGCAAACCACACCTATATAAAAATGTTTTCTAAGTTAGAGCTTAGTCAAAAGGTAAAACCACTTCTCGATCTTGTATAGCATTGTCCAATATCAACACATACGAGTAGTGACGACTGCCATATGATTCCATGCCATATGATTCCATATTAATCTATCTCCTTGTGCAAATGTGTTTATGGGCCAACATTAAGAATTTAACAAATACACATGTTTTCAACAAATAGATTTGGATTTTTTTTTTCTTAACTAAATTCTCCATAAAACCAAATAAAAACACACAAATTCTCTGAAACAATTGGTCAAAGTCAGGCGTAGCACTCTCCGCCTCGGACGCAGTTGACAACATATACTGTAGTATGATGAAATAGTGACATCTCTGAAAGAAAACAAAAAATGTGTTGCTTAAGTGAATGACTATTTAATTTATTTGATTGATTTTTTCTATAAGTGATGTCCATTCGATAAAAAACATACAAACGACCAAGAGACATATCAGTGGGTTAATAACATTATGACTTAAATATTTCGTTACAAAATAACATTATGACTTATTTATATTTCGTTACATAAAAAATTAAGTACAGAGTTATTAATACGTGATCAAAAGGCCTTGCGCCATATTTAAAATCTTTGCTTTAGTTTTTTAGAAGGTTTGAGACACCTTAAAACAGCAGTGATGCACACCTTTTTGTTGTGTAAAAAAAATGGAAGTTATACGATATGAAGACTTGAACTTGTGACCCATAGGTTGGTACATTCATTCTTTGCCATCAAGGTATAACCTCCATCCTATCTTTAGTATGGCAAATTTATTTATTTATCATGTATGTGTCTGAATGTGGAATCGGTATACATTTTTAAATTTTTGTAATGCTAGACATAAAATATGGAAATGGATTCTAGAGTCAAATTTCGTTGTGGTTCCAAGTATGTATATTATCTTTTGTCCCCATAAACACATGGTATACATTTCACAATCTCTTCTGCCTTCTTCTTCCATTTTGAACCCTTGTCAAGTGGTTCAATTGTCAAGTGTCGACGAAGGATCTACAAAAAGATGCACCTTTAGAAATGTTTTTTTTAATTTGAGCTGAGTTACAAGGCAAAACCGCTTCTTGATCTCCTATAGCATGGTCCAGTGCCTTGCTTTTGATCAGTTATCGACACATTGGAGCAATGAAGACTGCTAAATAATTCTATCTACATGTATTGATGTATGTATAATGTAATAATGTAGCTGTTGGAATTATATAACATGACTAATAATAAATATAAACAATAAACATCAAGACACATGCGAAGTCAGATAGTGAAAGATTAACGAATAATTAATTAACATAAACAAGAATATCGTCTTTCCGATTCTAAATTTAACAAGAATCAAATCCACAAACTAAAGAATTGGATGAACCTTAATTAGGTTTATAGGATTATGTGAATTACCCTTACCTTTTGTAATTCAATCCAAGAATACTAACAATAATGTGTTAGTACCACTTTCTTTACACACGAAGACTATACCGAATTAAAGCAATGCTAGTTTTAATTAAACAAAACAATTTTAGTTGAAAAGCAAAGTGATCGATCCCCAGGAGGGTGCACGATCGCTTGGAGCAAAACACACACAAAACACTTTTAGGTTTTAATTTAATGAAGACAAAGAGATAAATTACAAACACCTTTGGTTTTGTATTTATACCCAAACTAACTTGGTGAACAAGTTTGAGTTGTAGATGGGTTGGGTTTTCCTTGTGGCCGATCGGATAGAGTATCCCACAAGGGATTCCTGAACCTTCCCAATATTAATTTGCATTCTAGTCCTTTCCAAATACATTTAACGACCGTTAGTCCATTACAACTAATTACTTAACATCCGTTATAATTATTTCGTTTAATTAATAAATAAATACAACATTTATATTTACGTATTAACTTTAATTCCCATACGTAAAGTGTGCAATCCCGTGGTCTCGAGTTCGATCCTAACACACGTCTATTAATTTATTGTCCATTAAACCAACACCCCACTGGACATATCTTAATAGAGTGATCACATCGGTTAGCGTCTAGCAACACTTTGATGCCTCTAGTACAACTCGAGCAAGGCCCTGGAAAACCTTTAATGATTTCTCATTATTATTATCCTTTTATTTCTAATACCATGTTAAATAAAGATATGGAATTAAGTCATTCTTTATTCAACCATTCTGCTTTCTCGTTATAAGTAATTGAGCAAGATTACCAAATCTTCCGAACATATTCTGGGAGATCTGGGCATGGTCACGCAAACATCTTGTCAACCCTACGAGGGCCCAAGAAGATTAAACTCCAAAATAAATTTGAAGGAACAAATTCTATCTTGACTACAAGAATAACCCATGAACTTTGCAACACTTGTGAAACAACCCTTATGACTACCGCCACGATAGCGTTAAGTTGATCCACGGCGCACTACATTCATGACACTTATCCGGTATCTCAAGTATGAGGATAACTATTCATGATTTACTTAATAACAATATCCATAAAGTAAAATCATGTAGTTGGGATAAGTCCCATATTCAATTCATTGAATATCATCCAAATTGGTATGCATTCTCATCAATATACTTTCAAGTATATTCTACCTTATCTCTCGATTTGTCTTAGTTTAATGATACTCCCATATCATTAATTGACAACGGACGATTCAGAATAAATAAATTTATTCACGGATTAAACATGCAAATATAGGATACAATATATTATAAAATCAAACAAATCAAGTATTTGATTTATTATAACAATTGTTTAACATCCCTTATCCAAATACTAAATAGATCAATGCATGAAAATTCCAGTTGATGAATTATGCCTCAAGTAATGACAATCATACTTGTTGACAAGACATAAATCAACCAACTTGATCTATCGTAATTTTGATAATACTTATTTTAAGAATTCAATTAGTGAAGTCCTTGTATGTGTGCATTCACCAATCCACATAATAATTCATAAAGTGTGTGACATCCTCTATCACTAATTTATGACCATTTAAACTTTCAAACATTTTAAAGTTTAAAGTATTCTTATTCTTTTAATGTATAATGCAATCAAGGCCAGAAAGCACAACTAGCTCACATGGCTATTAACAAGGATGAAATCCTACCATGACTAGTATTGAGTGCCATCTCAACTAAACCATCATCATTGTATACAAACAACAATATGCTCATTAAAACTCCGTAAATTTTAGTATCTTATTGTGTAATGTTTGATGTCTTCCAAACTTTCAAGTTTGAAGCTAATGACAATTTGCACAACAATTGACATATTGTTCATCCATAGAATCTAGGAGCAAATTCAGCTTGAGGATGTAATTCTATTAGAATATTCATTACACAAGTTATCTAATAACTTTTGCTTAGATATCAATCTCACTTCTTATTCAAGAATGATACAACAATTTTAATACACAACATGATGTACATGATGAATCTACAGGTCAAACTTAGATTCCATTCATGTTTTATCTTGTCAAAAAATAGTTATCCATTTCCCAAATGATATATCATGTTTTATTAGAATCATTTATTTTACTGCACATGTTTATTAAACATATATTCCAAGGTTGTATGTTTTAATTCTTAAATCTTATAAGTGAAGTTTCATTCCAATCTAAGACTTAACATTTAGCTTACAAGGAATGTTACTTCCTATATGTTATACAACATATAAGATTTAAAACCTTAACATAATACTCCCACTAGCTTTCAGGAATACTTAAAATCTATCTTATTTCAATTATAAATCAAAACTAAGATTTAATAATTAAACATAAGAATAATTTTATAGATGCATTCATTTATCCATTCATGAATTATTGCACTTCACACACTTCCAAAGATTATATGAATTCAAAAAACCTTTCTATTACTTATCGTCCTCGCTCAAGTAATTTCTCAAGAAAGAGTTTTGATATTCCATTGTCATATTTCATATTAATGAAAACAATTATGACAATTATCATCTTTATATATTTAATGTGTCTAGGAAAGAATATTCAATCACAATTAATTGCTTAAGTATGATTAATAATCTTTGTCATAAAACATGCAAGATAAATATGTGTACAATTTGTCCATATGATTTCTACGAGATTTAAACCACTAGAGTTTTCCATCTCTTTGAAGAAACTTATCTTCATTCTCTAGTCTAACTATTAAGATAAACCAAATTTCCAAAATTTATTATCTTTATGAACAGCATCTTTAACATTCATAGTATGAGTAATTTTCCCAATTCAATATTTGGTAATCCATCATAATGATTATCGGGTTTACTATAATCCTGTAACTCATGTTCTTCTCAGCATATAAATCAAATATCTGAGATATCATTGCAAATCTATGAACGAAAATTCCATCATCATGAGGTCTATTATTTACATGTCTAACCTCATCATGATATTTACTAGTGTGTTTTAGAAGATTATGTATCTTGTAATTTTATCTTTCATGATAAAAAAAAATCCCACTTGCCTTTTGTAATATATAGACTATCTATATATACTTAGCAATTATAGCAAAACTACATTGTTCTCTTTTTGGGACATTACAAATACACATTGATAATTCCTGACTTTAGTTTGTTAATAACCTATTCATAAGTAGTTTAACAAATTCAGAATCTTCAATTTTAAAACTTAATGTGATTCATCACATTCCATAATAAAATGATATTTTATTAATCTTCTTGGTTGGAGTCATATTGAGTATATTCAATCCATACTCAATTTTCTAACCTTGTTACTTTTTAAGAAAGAAGTTATGGTTATCTTGAATCAAACAAATCAAATAGAGTTTGATTCTCCTAACTGAACATACCATCAACTTGTGGTATTCATTAGGATTAATATTGTAAGACAATCTAACAATATATAAGATAAACATATTCCTTTTGGCTTACCTACTTACCAACTAAGTCAACTTGATGGTATAATAGACTTTTCGAGCCAATTGCATGCTTTATAACACAAGTACTCTTTAACCAAGTCACTTCATATCCATGTCTCATCAAGAAAACATAAACTATTATAGTCTCATTTAACGTTATAAATCATTGATCAACTCAATGACTTCTTGTATATGTCTTAATTAAAAATATAACAAGTTAACGTCTTACTTTATTATAAGTCTTAAAAGACTTTATGTTTATGTCTTTACAATAAATCACAAACATGTTTAACTAAAGTAATTATGAACACAACTTTTGGTTTCAATAGTAATTTCAAGTTAATTTATTTACTTCACATTAATGTATGACTACATTATTTTTCATTATGTCATTCCAACATTACATAAATAAGCAAATTGAAGTAGTATTAGATTACTTCATTTATATCATTCTAATAATACATAAATATCTAATTTGAAGTAATCTTATATATCATTTTGACACATGTTCTAAATACTTGTCTAATTTAGAAACTGCAAATATGTTCATGCAAGGTCTGACTTCATATGGAGATTTACTTTGTTGTTGCAATCTCGCCAAGTTCTGACATGACGTAAATTGCTACACCAAATGTTTCTTAAATTAGATATGTATAAGTCATATTAGAACGTTAGTCTCTTACCTTGCAGTCAAGAGAATCCGCTAAATCATATACTTATATGTTGTACCTTGCACACAATATAGATTTCTCCCACTTGTGCATGGAACAACATCATGTAGCAAATAAACAACACGACATATGTTTGTTTATGTGACTAATATGATTTTTTTCGTTGATATTAGCATAACTAGTAGATGTAGAACCACTTCATTGTCTAATAAGGAAACGTACATGACTATCCTTGAAAATATAAGTGTCTACAAGTGGAAAGTAATTATCTTTAAGACATTCTAGAGATAATCTGGGTTACTACCAAGATGACAAAGCTTGTAACTCCCACTGAATTAGAGATCATTACATTAATTCCTTGCTCAGTAATAAGAACAATACTCCCACTGGATTTGACAACATTATAAGTGTTTCATTAACCAGTGAAACAACATAATGTTCTATTTACTTCCCTACACTTTTGAGAAAGTCCATACATAACAATTATTTGTGTACTAAAAGAGTGTATTCTACTATGTAGATGATGAATTACCTATCAATGCTATTAACTTGAAAAATTGGGCATGCAATTTCTTTCTTAATAGTTCTACTATTCCAACGATTGTAAGTAGTACTTTTTAAATGGTCAAAACAAAACAACTAGATAAAATATGCTAGTTTGTCTTTTACCAATTATACAGTAATTAGTCTAGCTTTTAATTTAATAACTCTGAAAATATGCAATTTTCTTAAGTATTAAAATTTGCTTACGAGTTATGTATTTAGAATTTAGACAATTCTAATTGTCCTATCATACCTTTCTTCATTCATGAAAAGGAATAGGATTGAATCTCACTTTTTCTTATGAAAAGAGGACTAGGTTTATTCTTTTAGTAAAGTTGACTCTACCAAAAACCCTTATAGGTGTAGATCAATTTACCAATACAGGAATAACCTTCGTTTACGGTTTAATGTTGCATTAATTAATACATTTAAAGAATTAGCAAAATTCAATTTTAGTATTTTCGATAATTAAATTTTTCAAGAAAATAAAATGCCCAAGGTAATATTCATATAACCATAGAATTTTCTCGAAAACTATGATCCAAATTATCATAGTTCCATTACATCAGTTGATCTGCTAGTAACGAAAGCATATAATAAGATAATGTGTCGAACAATAATTGGCAAACAATTTCCAATTCCTAGATCATTATGGGATTTATATTTTCCAACGCTATTGCAAATATAAACATGTTTCATCCCATCTTATGCCTTGAGTCCAAGTCTCACTTCCTACTCAACTTAAGTGTCTAACTTAAAGAACTGCAAATATGTCCATGTAAGGTCTGACTTTACATAGAGATTTACCTCTCCATCACAATCTCGCCAAGTACTGTCATGACGTAAATTGTAACTTCAAGTGTTCATTTTAATTAGATGGCACATAACTTAATTTATAAAGGGTACTAGTTTTGATTTCATGTGGTCAAATCAAATATGTACAAAGATGTCATGCAATCATCTTGTAGCATAATTTTAATAAAAAACCTTTTATTACCAATTCATAAAGATCAAATTATCAAAGTTTTGATTGAGGTATTGGGTTCACCAATCAAGGAATTTAGCGTTAATTATCGCCCATTATACCGTACTTTTGCATAAGTGTAAACACTTAGTGTTTTGGGTAATTACCACCAAGTGGCGCATGGAATTAAAACTAATTCCGCCTTAAGATGAGTTTGTACATTTACGGACACTTAGTAGCTCCAATTTGACTCAGAAGCAAGCGAGAGTTTGGTGTCAAGCAATAACCTCCTCTTTAGGGTCACAATATTAATGCGCCCTCCTAGTACTTCCCACGGTCAATCAAATTGGGTGAGCTGCGTTCGCACCATTTGTACCAAAATCATCAATCAATTAAACTATTGAAAACTTAACTCTTCAAAACAAATCAAATTTCACCATTGTTTAGTCCGTATTATTTTTCTATTCAAAATTACCCTTTGCATAAAACTGTCTAACATAATAAACAAACAAGTAATTAAATAAATAATAAACAACTAAAAAGCAATGCTCACATAATAAACAATTTATACGTGTAAACAAGTAGGCACATGCTACTTATTCGATAAAACCCTATTAATAATCAATGTCTAGGTTAATTAATGTATATATTAATTAGGGCTTTCACTCTCTCAATTGAAAATGAGCCACATACATCGACGAATCGATTGCGTGAACCCATAATTAATAATATACCAAATTGCACATAATTGATTCATTAATATATAATTGGAGTCTTCCCCAATTCAAGATTTATCATAAATAAACATGTGATAAAATATCTTAACAATTAAACAATATTCAAGCAACCATTCATGACAAACATGCATGTATTATCATGGATATAACATAACAATTGTCACATAACATATTATTCATGAATTAATCACGTAACACATATATTAATTCTAGGTTTCGATAAAGTTAACAAACAATTTTAAAACCCTAAAAAATTTTAAAGATGTCGACAAAAAAATATTTTAAGGGGTACAACCCATATTAAAAAATAAATCGACACATAAAAAAAACCAAAACCCTAGATTAACCATATCAAACAACATACAATTACTCGTTTTTTTTTTTTTAGTAATTAATTACTAATTAAAACCAATGACTCGTGATGCCACTCTTGGAATTATATAACATGACTAATCATAAATATAAACAATAAACGCCAAGTACACATGCGAAGCGATGGGAAAGATTAACGAATAATTAATTAACATAAACAAGAATATCGACTTTCTTGATTCTAGCCAACAAGAATCAAATCCACAAAACAAGAAATTGGATGAACCCTAATTAGGGTTTATAGGATTATGTGAATTACCCTTACCTTTTGTAATTCAATCCAAGAATACTAACAATAATGTGTTAGACACACTTTCGTGTCACACACGCATTATACCGAATTAAAGAATGCTAGTTTTAATTAAACAAAACAATTTTAGTTGAAAAGCAAAGTGATCGATCCCCAGGGAGGGTGCACGATCGTTTTGAGCAAAACACACACAAAACACTTTTGGGTTTTAATTTAACGAAGACAAGAGATAAATTACAAACATCATCGGTTTCAGATTTATACTCAAACTAACTGGTGAACAAGTTTGAGTTGTAGATGGGTTGGGTTTTCCTTGTGTCCGATCGGATAGAGTATCCCACAGGATTCCCCGAACCTTCCCAATATTAGTTTGCATTCTAGTCATTTAAATACATTTAACGCATCATAATCATTACAACTAATTACTTAACGTCTGCTATAATTATTTCGTTTAATTAATAAATAAATACAACATTTATATTTACTTATTAACTTTAATTCTCATACGTGAAAGTCACAAGTAATCCCCTGGCCTCAGCTCGATCCTAACACACGCCTATTAATTTATCGCCTATTAAACCAACAAATTTTCTCCTTATATTATACTGAAAGATTGTACTAGCAGATGTTAGCTAATGATCCTCGTCAAGTAGTTGAATCATATAGTCGATCTCCTTGTGCATTTATGTGTTTATAAACCAAAATCAACAAATGTTCCGGAAAACCAAAAAAGCACACATATTGGTATAATTGTTAAATGTCAAATAAAGCTATTTAGTTATAGTATTTCGACTCATAACAACGAGAAGCCAAAGCCAATTGGAAATATTGATGTTGATAATACATGACACACTTACTATGAAATAAACCAACAAACTTGAATTATGTACATGACATTCTTATATACAAAGGAGTAGTTGTCAAGTTAAAAAGTTCAAAAGGTTATCCAAGGATATGTAATTTGGCTAATTTTCATTTTGGGTCGCATTCGATTAAGCTTGTTCTATGATTTATCCCTTTATAGATTCGTTTAATAGTATCTAAGTGTGTATAATATTAAAAAAAAAAAAAAAAAAAAAAAAAAAAGCCCTTAGTAGATTACCTTTAACTTTATAACCTCTGGTTGGCAACTTGGCATTTGCTGCTTTCAAAATTAAAAGTTTCAAACAATATATTTGGGTCAATAACTCAATAATAACTAGGCCCAATTGTTAAAGCTAGCATAAGTCTGCAGAAAGTGATTATATATCACACATGTTGAGGCCCAAACTTTGATGACCATAATAAGCCTTCTACTAGGCTCAAAGCATTTAAACGATAAAATATATAATTATATTAAGTGTTGATAGTTAAGACTGAGGTGTCGGTTTTTTTTCCATTTTTTTTTTCCGCTTATTTTGTCTGCAATAAGGCAAAGGTTTATATTTGTTTTCTTTCAGACATAAGTGCTTCTTTTCACTTATTTCATCTTTTAAGTTTCATACATTATCTTTCACTTTTTACATTTTCTATCACAAACATACATCTCTTTCATAATATTCATTTTTATACGTTTTGGTCATTTTTTATACGTTTTCGTCCGTTTTTAAGTTTTCGTCCGCATTTATACGTTTTCGAGCTTTTTTTACGTTTTCTTCCGCTTTTTTTACGCTTTTGTCATTTTTTTACTTTTCATCTATTTTTTTACGCTTAGGTCAATTTTTACGCTTTTGACCATTTTTACATTTTCGTCCGCTTTTACGCTTTCTGCTTTTTTACGCTTAAACCGTTTCAATCGCTTTTTACGTTTTCGTCTTTTTACGCCGCCTATTTTTTTACGCTTTTTTCTGCTTTTTACGCTTTCATTCATTTTTACGCTTTTGTCTTTTTACGCTTACATCCATTTTTACGTTTTCTTGCTTTCATCAATTTTTACGTTCATTCTGCTTTTTACATTTTATCTGCTTTTTATGTTTTCGTCTATTTATTATGTTTTAGTCAGTTTTCGTCCATTTTTTTACCTTTTCATCCGTTTCCTTACGTTTTCTTCCATTTCCGTATGTTTTCGTCTGTTTTGTTTATGTTTTCGAACGTTTTTGACATTTTCGTCTGTTTTTTTACGTTTTCGTCTATTTTTTCCCGTTTTGATCCGTTTTCGACTTTCTTTTATGTTTTCTTCCGTAATTAACATTTTCGCTTATTTTTTTTATATTTCTGTCTGTTTTTTACGTTTAAATCCATTTTTTACTTTCTCGTCCATTTTTTAAGTTTTAGTCTGTTTTCACCTTTATTTTTTTTTACATTTTCGTCTTCTTTTTTAAGTTTTTTTTACGTTTTCGTCTATTTTTTTACGTTTTCGACCGTCTTTTTACATTATCATCTGTGTGGAAAACTAGAAGGGGGGGGTTGAATAGTTTTACCGACGTTTTAATCTATTTAGATCGACTTATGTCAATCTATTTAATGTGTGTGTTGGATGATGATAGATAAGCATATAAACAAGTAATGCAAAGATAAACGAGAAGGAACACAAACCACGACACGAGTATTTATAGTGGTTCTGCCACAAGGACACCTTTCTTACCCTACTCCACTCCCGAGTTCCCACCGAGAGTTCGTAAGCACTACACAACACAAGCTCCTTAATGTGGCGGAGAAACCTTCACAACGCCGCCTCTTTATCCGTACAAGGCTAGTGAAGGATATTAGTTTTCACATACACATCAAACCATAACAACAAGGTGGCGTATAAGTGGAATTATAGAGAGAAAGTTAGAGGTTTAGGGAACTTAGTGAGAGAAAGTGAAAGATATTATTATGAGCCCAACTCTACCTTGGAAGGTAGAGTATTTATAGTCTTACATAAATCGCCACACATCGGGCCATGGATCGTGCATACAGATGGAAAAGACCCGTCTGTCCTCCACGGTGTTACTTAACTAAATACTACTTAACTTAAAAGAACTACGACTACGAGCTTTCTAACGATTACATATACTGAGGTGACCGACTCTTTAATACTTGAATTTCTAATTCCTAACAATCTCCCCAAGGAGGTCACCTCAATCATGTACCAACATTACATTGAATACAAATTGATATTACATTAACAATTGATCTTGCATTCTTGATGTAGTCCTTGCTCCTAAGCTCGTAGTCATTGATTCTTCACATTGCATGTTTGGTTACTTCAAGTGGAGGTCTTTTACCGATCCACGTGATAATAATTTTGAGCCATCTTTCGAGATCATCACCTATCAACAATCTCGACACATCCTTTGTGATGTTGGTATTATGTGATGTTGTGACTTTAGGACCGACATGCTCACCTTCCGGATCATGATATCTTCTCATCGTAGTAGCGGAAGCATTTGTTGAATCATGATATTGGCGGCAGCAGAAAGCGTAAGCATGGAGTGAAAATATCGAGTCATTGATGCACTAATCATGATTTCTTTTCGAGATGAATGTGTTAAGTGAGCATGCGGCTATGGATTGACCGCTTTATTACGATCACCGCAAACGCCGGTGTACCGCATACAAAGATTAGTTAATAAATCGCACGAAAGTGTCTTTGATCACTTCGTTGAATCGAGGTACACGCCCACTTGCCCGCTGATCAAGACAAATCGCTCGTGATCGGTATAATTCAAGAATTTCCTTGATGTGGTTTCGCAATGTTTATTTGTTCTCAAACCGAACGCCTCAAAGAAGACAACACGGAGTGAGTGAACAAATAATTTTAAGTCCACGATTGATGAAAAAGATTTGAAAACAATCGTGTATTGCTCAATAGAAATTGTTTTTGCAATACAACGAAGGTTTTATTGAAAATCAATTATCAATCATAAAACACCTTTTGGTTTGAAAATGAGTACACGGTCGATGTGCTAAAGAAAAGAGTTTTAAGCACAAATACGGTTTTTCAAAGGTATTCGTCAATCCATAACTCGAACTGTGATTGATTCAAGAGATTGAATCGCCCCATTGTTTCTTTTCGGTTGTCACATGGTTGATCCATATAATAGATCTCATATGCCACCTACCGTGAGCTTGTTTGATGATGGCTCCGAAGGCTTTCCATCTTCATGTGAATATGTATACACATCACTCGGATGTTCCGCAATACCACAAGGATAATGCGTAGGACTCAAGATATAATCTCTCTTCCACATTGTGTGAAAAGAGAGTTTTCATTGAAAGTGTCCTAATGAGATTTATTGATGATCTCGTGGCTCTAGACTCAATTTGTGCATATTTGGATCCCGTGTCGGAGACTAGGAGAGAGGTCTCCTTTTTCAATATCAACAATCTCTAAGAGAAAGTCGATAGATAATGTCGGTTCCCGTGAGAATGAAACAAGTCCTTTTAAGAGGAACTTGAGTGGTTTGAAAGTTGAAGTGCAAGTCGCCACCGGGTCCATGACGCCTTGTCTTCAATACCGATGTTACCATCAAGAGTATATGAAGTGAACCCGCCGCCTAAGGTTGAATAAATGGAGGCTATTTGTTTTCACCCTTTTCTCATTCAATTTTTTTGATTCTTCAACCTCTTGAAGCTTACCGAGACTTCATAGCTAGAACCTTGTTGGGTTTATTCCAAGACTAGCTCACCTTAGTCCGCACTCTTCCCATATCTCATTTTTCTCCTTTTATCATCATACCTAAGGACTTCTACACTAACTAGTGGATTGTCCTCGGTAGATCCTTCCGTTCGGGCGGATCATGGGAACCGGTACCTATCCTTATCAACCTTATATTACCGTACATAAAGTAAAGTTGGTCGGTCTATTTGGTATTGTTCATCCGCCATTGGAACCAATTGAAAACCATTTGAAAATCAATCCAGATACTTGTGATATATTATCAAAACATTTTGTACCGAATTGTTTTTGATATTTTTAGAATAAGTGCTCCCCTCAACATGTGCATCAAATGTTTGAAATCGTTTTGCACACGGAGGCAAGAGAAAGAATTTTACTTCTTTGATTACCATTTTCTAAAAGATATCACCATCACTTCCTTGATCAAATCAAGTAGATAAAGCATTTTCGTGAAGGATGAGGTTTCCATAATTTGCTCCCCTCAATATGTGCCTCGAGGTTTGAAAGGAGTTTTGCACATACTGAGGAACCGCACATGAGATAAATGATCACGCTTTCAAATCATAGGTTTAAGATAGATGCTCCCCTCAACTTGTGCATTGAAAATTTGAAATCGTTTGTCACATGTGGGAAGCGGCGATGTACGTCCTTATAAAACCATTTACCGAATAATCGCTTAAACCAATTTAAATCACACATTCTCCCCGATCACAATTATCAAATCATTTGAGATTTGTGATCTCTTATAGATTTTAATTGATTTTGAAAGCTTTTAAGGAGAGTTGTGACTTGATTATGAAAGTGTTTTAACCGATACGGATCGAATTTTAAGACTTTAAACTCCATTGATAAGACATGCATGTACATCATTTGAAAACAATTTAATGTCAAATAACTTTTTAATTTAATTAAAATCATTCTCCCCCTCAATCAATGACATAGGTTGTTGATTGAGAGATAGATATTTTGACAAATAAGTCCTGATGATTATCAAAAATAGAGACCGAGTTATTTTTCAAAGCATTTAGTTTTCAGCAGATAAATGATTATCAAAAATAGAGACCGAGTTTATTACAAGAGTGAACCTTTGATCCACCATTCTCCCCATTGGTCATTGGCATTTTCCCTTTTACCTGACTCTTCATATTCTCAATTTCCTTTTGCAATGAAGCTATTTGTTCGTTGTTTTTGTTACGAGTGACTTTAATTGATTCAAATAACTCATTGAAATGACGTTTAACCTTTTCATTTTCTTCTAGAAAACTTTCGCTTTCCTTTTGTAAAGCATTTACTAGGTTTTGAAGATGAAACGTTTGAGAATTCGAGAATCTAAAGGAGGAGGCATTTGGGAGCCTGTCATATTGTTCGCTTGACCTTTAATTGAGAGATTTGGGCTTTCAACTTTCTCGATCGTGTTGCATCGAGCTTGAATATGTTCATCACGTTTGTTAATTTGAAAACCGCATCAAACTCGAGCATCCAAGATGTCTTGACATTTGAAGTTTTGACATTTTCTTTAAGATGTTGATATTTTAGTTGTAAATTAAAATGCTCAACTTCTAGTTTAAAAAATGTTTAACTAAATTGTCGTGGATCATCCATTCAATTTTCTCGCTTAGTTTAGAATTAGTTTTTCAAGCTCAATGACACGATCATGGAGACTTTCGAGGCCACAGATAGTTCATGAAATTTGGAAGCATTAATAGAGCAATTTGAAGCGTTGAAAACATATCTTGAACAACACATTCAAGAATAAGATTCTCATTTAATGTATGCAAGTTCTTTCTCTCAATCTCATTATATTTCAAAGCACGCTCATAGTCACTAACTTCAACAACCATTGCATCAAATTCCTTTTCCATTCCTTAATATCGCTTTTATCCCTTTTAAGACTCTCAAAGTGATCTTTAGAAGTTTAAAGAAGGCATGACCTCGCTTAAATAACATTCTTTCATTTGTTCAAACCCCTTTCTCCTTCGATTATACCAGTGGGTGTGATCCTTTTCTTGCAAGTTTTCTCAAAATCAACAAATAGTTGAAATATAACGATTGGCTAATTAATGTCTTGCTTTTAGTGGCAATTGTTCTAGGTACAAGATGCATTGGTGTATTAGAGGATACACAATGCTCTAGGCATTTTCCAAAGGGAGGGTTTGTTTCAACAATATTTTCCGCTCGCTTATCTAAATCCTTTTTCCGTAAGACTTGTTCGGAGTCAACAATGTCTCGAGGCTTAAACTTGTTCAAGGAAATCCAGCTTTTCCTTCTTGTAATCATGAGGAGTGATAATTATGTTTTCTCTTTGCATTTGGGAACATTTTGTTTCTTATTCATCTTTTCCTAGTGATTTCATTTGATTTCTTATCTTCCTCGGCACTCAACGCAACTAGGTTTCGCGCTAGGCTTAAGGATTTCATTACCATCATAAAGCACCTTATGAGCATTTCTAGCCTTTTAATTACCTCCGGATTTGGTTCCTCAACAAGGGAATGCTATGCTTATCGCTTAAGACTCGATGTTTAGTGACCATGTGAGCGATCGAATGGTGTTTCCTTGTATGTACAACTTGTTTTCAAGTTTTTTTCAAAGTTTTCAGATTAGAAAATCTCTCAAGAGTTTTTATTCCTTTGCATTAAATTCTTGCTTAAGCATTTTCACATTTTCTTGAAGTTCTTGTTTTTGCTTAATGCTTTAGAAAGTTTTTCTTGCAAGGAATGTAATTTTGTTTCAATACTTCTTCTAAACTTACTTTTTCTAATTATCGACTCACTTGGTCATCCATTTCCGCTCACGAGTGGTCAACTCAAATTTTGCACGTTGTTCATAAATAGCAACACGCCCTTATAGGCATTTAGTTCGTAAATTATGGAATCATCAGAGCACATGCGGTGTATTCATCAAAGACATAGTCATTGTTGATCGCAGAAGATGCATCACTTGGTACAACTTCACTTTCACTTTGTTTCACGTATTGATCAGATGGGACAATATTGTTATTACCCATATTTTCAACATTTGATTCAATAGTTTCATTGATTGTACTTTGTCATGCATCCGTTGCACATCGGCATCATCGTATAGTTTTAATACCTCGATATGAGTTTGTCCTTGGATGGGCCACTTGTGGTGAAGAAGAGATCTTGGGAGAAACCATTGGAGAAATGCTAGCCATAAAAATTGTGTGCGCAGAGGTCCATCATCTACATCGAGTCGTATGCATCACGTCGCCGACTTGAAAGGCATTCGATGATTGTGACCTATCTCCGAATAGTCGCTCATCCACATCCGCATCATAGGTATTGGCATTGCCCTCAAGAAGAAACAAAGAATTCCTCTTCATCCAAAGCAAAGACCATTGTCCCGAGCTTGTGCCAAAAGATCTTATCTCTCAAGTAATCGGCGATTCGTGGACGCTTTGAGATGTGCAGTTCCTTGCAATGTGTCCTTCACCACCACGCTTATAACATTTGATTGGCTTAGCTTGACCTTGGTTACCATTTCTTCCTCGACTCGTTGCCAACATAACCTCTCCCACTCCACCTCTTCCCCGATCATATCGTCTTTCCCGAATCGGTTGCACCACGATCCTTCCATCTTTAACAGTGGCTTGATTGTGTGGGTTAGATGCGCTCGAGGTTGTTGTTGGTTTGTGGGAGAGAATTCATGTTTTGACTAATGAGAAGAGCTAGTTGATTAATGAAGTTACCCACGTGAGCATCAAAGATCGCCTTGTTTGAACATAGGATCGGGAATGAGTTTGTGATTACCATTACCCAAGGGTATGACTTGTGATGCTTTGGTTGTGATTCCGATGTTTGAGTAGAAAGTCGTTGAGTCATTAGACGAGCTTGTCTCTCCTCCGGTTGGTTTTGAACCGATTGAGAATCAATTTTTCAAACATAGCATGTCTCTCATTCTCAAGGAGGAAGGCATAGAGTTGCTCATAGTTTGTATTCTTCAATCCTTTAGTGAGCTTCACACTGTGACAAACTTGTGCCATTCGTGATTCATGTTGTTCACAAATTTTGAGTTCAATGAATGTTAGGCATAGTCATTCGATGTTCCTCATGTCATTCACTAACTTATGAAATCTCACATAGTACTCATAGACACTCTCATCCGGTTTCATCTTGAAGTGCTCAAATTCATCATAGAGTTGGGATTCTCTGTCTTCCATAGTTAATTTCAACCCGAGAGAAGCATCTTAACATTATCCCAAACCGCCTTTGCTTGATGTTATGATTGATCGCCTTGTAGATGTCTTTAGGAAGACCTTGAAGAACAATGTTTGAAGCCCCGATATCGCAGATCGAATCTCTTTTATCCTTATCATCAAACTCATCATACATCTTAGGTCCGTCCATTCCGTGAACCTGAGTACCATCTTCATTAGTATCAAGTATGTCTCTAGTCGCCTCAACTCGATATGGTCCTTCATCAATGGATTTGAGAATGTTGACACCATTTTCCTTTCCAAGGCAATACAATCTGATTCGTTGAGCCCAAGAATCGTAGTCGGGCCTGGCAAGCATGGGTGGACGAGTATCCGAGCCCTACTTGTACATCCTCAACAATGATGGAGATGATAGTAGGGACGTTGGTAGACATGTTAATGATTATACAGATTTTATAACTCTATGATTAAACCGGAAATAGATTCTTTCACGGGATTTTACTAAATCAAGAGAAACCGTAAACAATCACTCAAGTCGCCAAGATAATGCACTAAGTCGCTAACACTTAATTCGCTACACCACTAAGTCGCTAGAGTCCCAAGTCGCTAGACAAAAGCAAGTCGCTAAGTAGTAACTCGCTAAGCCTCAAGTCGCTAGCAAAATTTTGGCAAAGAATTGCCACTCAAGTCGCTAGAGATACAGTCGCTAAAGAGCAACTCGCCATGCATCAAGTCGCTACCACTGTCGCTACCAGAGTGGAGAGTCCACTACTTGTACCGTTAATCGCTAGGTCTAAGTCGCTAGCTCCAAACCGTAACTCGCTACAAAATTGTGAAGCAAGTCGCTACGAAGAAATAAACCAGATATCAAGTCGCTAGCAAGAAAAACCACATAAACATCACTTTTAATCCAAAACAACCCAACCAAGATGATTCAAGCTTACCAAATGAAAACCTAAACACTTGTGATGATTCTAAACATAAAAGTACTAACAAAATCCAAGCTTTAACACAAGAAATCAACCAAATGATGCAAAACCACTAAACTTTTTCAAACTCAAAACCACCTAAAACCACTAGAAATCCAAAGATGTGCAAGATATGATCTAACCATGGCTCTTGATACCAATTGAAGGATATTATTTTCACATACACATCAAACCATAACAACAAGGTGGCGTATAAGTGGAATTCTAGAGAGAAAGTTAGAGGTTTAGGAACTTAGTGAGAGAAAGTGAAAGATATTATTATGAGTTTCAACTCTACCTTGGAAGGTAGAGTATTTATAGTCTTACATAAATCGCCACACATCGGGTCGTGGATCGGGCATACAAGGGGAAAAGACCCGTCCGTCCTCCACGGTGTTACTTAACTAAATACTACTTAACTTAAAAGAACTACGACTACGAGCTTTAACGATTACATATACTGAGGTGACCGACTCTTTAATACTGGGATTTCTAATTCCTAACAGACTAGACACCGGGTTCTTCCATGAGGTAGAACCAAACCTATCACAACGTCGCCTACACTTTATCCAAGACAAGGCTAGATACCGAAGTTCCAAAGACAAAGGAGGAACTACTACCCAACACTACACCAATACACGACTACCCCAAAGGAGACACACTCCTTATTACAACATCATAAGGATATCAATATCCTTTAACCCAAACTATCTATTTTGTACATCGATGCACCATATCGAATGTACTCCCTTGGCATCTTTCACTAATGCCTTCGACACGACCCTTTGGTACCTTTCACTATTGCCTTCGACTTGACCCTTTGGACCATTTCACTAATGCCTTCGACTTGACCCTTTGGCACCTTTCAATAATGCTTTCAACACAACACTTCTAAAGAGGGAGGAAAGAACTATCAACAAGATAACTTCAGTAGTCTTGATGATGACGAAGCTTGGCAACTCATGGACTTGAGCTTGCTTGACTTCAAGAGGTGGTGAGCTCGCCTTCAAGGGTGAAGGTATAGTTGTGTTCATTGATGACAAAAGCGATTGATATGGTTCCATCCTCATTTCTTATGATCCTCATACTCTTGTAGAACTCAAGAACAAATACCGGGCATATTTGTTCATTGATGGTTTGAAGGCATTGAAATTTGATTCCCGCAAAGACTTCAGGGATATCGGTATTGTTGAGAAATGAAGGTTCGACTACACAGCCTCGTGGAACAACCTCTTTTGTAATATTTTGAAGGCCTTTCGGTCTTTGGGACTAAGACCTTCCTTTCTATGATACATCGGTATGAAGTGTGTCGTATCTTGATAGTCTTGTTGCCTAGAGCTCGGCATGGTTGATCCTAAACATCAAAACCACAATGTGGTATCAATTATGTGAATAGTATCCTAATGAGGTTCATCACAATTTTGCTCAATACATCTCTATTGTATTCAAAATGAGTTTTTAATTTGTATTAACAATGTTGATTCTTTGATTAGTTTATCTTAGAAAATAATGTGATAACAAATTGTGATAAACCCACTTGAACCAAAGTTCTCAAGATGAAAGATTGTGCTACTAGGAACTAGAGGATGGAAATTACAGTGTAGTGAAGATAATACTTACACAAGTGATTGCTTCCCTTGGAATAATGAGGAATGAGCTCATATGAAAAGTAATTTAGGGGTTTATGTTCGTATGTAGGAGATTAAAGTTGAAAGTAAACTCACAAAGGATCATCAAGCACTTATTCATCTTCGATGTGCCGGTTCCCACGATCCTTGAAAGAGGATCCGCTAGTTCAATCATGAGGATCCGGCAGATCAAAGAACAAACAGCTTTAAGTGAACTTGATAATTTTGAAACGGGAGTTTTAATTCTTGATTAATGTTAAAGGTTTAGCTCTATAACTTAAGGTTTGTTTATGGTTCGAGGTTTTGACGAGTTTTCGTGTTTACAAGTCCTTTTTGATGAGGTTCCCTTTTTACAAATGACTCATAAATTGGGAAGTTAAAAATCATGATAAAATACTATTTTATCATGATGTGAAAAGGTTCACATGGACACTATTGACATAGATTACTAATGTAATGCCAATATCTTTATGTGAGAAATGATGACCAAAGATTTTGAATGGCCAAGTTATCATTACGAGGTATAATGACTAGTTTGTAGTTTTGTTTATAAAGATCAACCAAGAAGGCTATTCTTGATGATGTGTTTAATATAGATAACAACCTTTTGGAGAATTGTGATATTGGAGTATACGTATTAAGTCTACGATTCTTAACGTGCTATAAGTAATGATATTACTTAATAAAACTAGGAAACACACATTAATAATTTATATATAAATAATTTATAGAAGAACATACCTTTGCTATCTATTCTTTTTATGATTTGAAAATCATATACGCGAAGTTCTTCATGAGCTTTTAAAATACCCAAGTCCTTTGCTATCTATTCTTTTTATGATTTTTGAAAATCATAGACGCGAAGCTCTTCATGAGCTTTTAAAATACCCAAATCCTAGCCTGAAGAATTCTCAAAAGAAAATGTTAGAATGATCTATCACTATCCAACATTTAAAATAAAATGGTTTCTAAAAACATGATTTTTTTTTAAAGAAAATTCCCTTCTTTGTAGTTTTCAAATATACACGGATCGTATCAAGTTTTTAAAGTACAATATACTCTAAGAAACTTGGTAACGAAGCTCGTACCAATGTGGAAAACTAGAAGGGGTTGAATAGTTTTACCGATTAAAACTTCATTTTAATCTATTTAGATAGACTTATGTCAATCTATTTAATGTGTGTTGATGATGATAGATAAGCATATAAACAAGTAATGCAAAGATAAAGAGTAAGGAACACAAAACCACGACACAAGTATTTATAGTGGTTCGTTACAAGGACACCTTCCTTGCCCTACTCCACTCCCCGAGTTCCCCACGAGAGTTCGTAAGCACTACACAACACAAGCTCCTTAATGTGGCGGAGAAGCCTTCACAACGCCACCTACTCTTTATCCGCACAAGGTTAGACACCGGTTCTTCCACGAGGTAGAACCAAACCTATCACAACGCCGCCTACACTTTATCCCAGACAAGGCTGATACCGAGTTCCATTACAAATGAGGAACTACTACCCAACACTACACAAATACACGACTACCCCAAAGGAGACACACTCATTATTACAACATCATAATGATATCAATTTCCTTTAACCCAAACTATCTATCTTGTACATCGATGCACCATATCGAATGTACTCCTTGGAATCTTTCACTAATGCCTTCGACACGACCCTTTGGCACCTTTCACTAATGCCTTCGACTTGACCCTTTGGCACCTTTCACTAATGCCTTCAACACAACACTTCTAAGAAGGGAGGAAAGAACTATCAACAAGATAACTTCAGTAGTCTTGATGATGACGAAGCTTGGAAACTCATGGACTTGAGCTTGCTTGACTTCAAGTGGTGGTGATCTCGCCTTTAAGAGGAACCTATACAATCACACAAACACAAAACTACATAGAAAGATCATTTGGATATGAGGTTAGGGATATTACAATACTAAGAGAGAGTATGTGTATAAGGGGTATGCAATAAGAGATAAATGGATCACTATTTATAGGCAAATTTCTCTATTGTTCCACGGTTCTCACGGATCCCTCCCAGTAGGATCCGCTTAGCAATCCAAGGGATCCGCGGTTGGTCACTTAATTCGGATTTTGGGTTGCAAACCGGGTTATGGGTTATGGGTAATGAATTATGGATACCGAAAAAGATGCAATGTATCTAGACATTGGGTCATGGGTCTTGGGTCATATAATACCCAACATGACTTCATGCATGATGTCATGCAATGGGTCATGGGTTATGGATCAAGCTCCATGGGTATGGGTCATGGACTTTGGGTTTTACCCAACAATATTCAATGTATCTAGTCAATGGGTTAAGGACTTAGATTTTTACCCATTACAATATAAATATGCACATTTTCATATTATGTAAACACTAGTTGTTATACATATGCAATTCTATAAGATGTAAACAATATTACTTGTTTAGTGTTTTAAATGAAAATGTAAGTATGTTAGTAAACTATTGGCTCAAACCGTTTACGTATTTTATTTGTTTCGTTAAAATGATTTTACATTTGTTATCGACAAAACATTAGAAGATCGTAAAATATAAATAAACGTTTTTATAGCTTATTTGTATTAACAGTCTTATGCTTTCGTCTGTGTTGTTAGGTTTTGACTGTTCTTTACGCTTTCATCCGTTTTTGTTTTTTTTACGTCTTCGTCTATTATTTGTCGAAAGAAAACAAACAACAGAAATGGACGCTTTCGTCTATTTTTTACGTCTTCGTCTGTTTTGTTAACGCTTTCGTTCGTTTTCTTACGTAAGAAAACGAACAATAACGTACAAGAACTTACGAATCATATGAAAACGGACGAAAACGTAAAAAAAAGTACCAAAACGTAAAAAAACTGAATAAAACGTAAAACAACAGAGGAAAACGTAAGAAATGGACGAAAACGTAAAAAAATTGACGAAAACGTAAGAAATTGGACGAAAACGTAAATAAACGGTCGAAAACGTAACAAAACGTAAAAAAAATGGACGTAACACTAAAAAACAGATGAAGACGTAAAAAACGTACCAAAACGGACAAAAACGTAAAAACACATAAGAAAACGTAAAAAAAAATAAGAATACATAAAAAACGGACGAAAACATAAAAAAATAGAAGAAAGCATAAAAAACGGACGAAAACATAAAAAAGCATACGAAAATGTAAAAATACAGACGACAACGTAAAAAAACGGTCGAAAACGTAAAAACCAAACGATAACATAAAAAAGGGACGACAACGTAAAAAAACAGACGAACGCGTAAGAAATGGACGAAAACGTAAAAAAACATATGAAAACGTAAAAAACGGATGAAAACGAAAACGTAAAAAAAAGGTACAAAAACGTACAAAAACGTTTTAAACGGATGATAACTTATAAAATGGATGAAAACTTGTCTTTGATACTCCGTATTTTAAGTGATTGCTTGTTTCACAGTGAACATTTTAGTATCATTGGACAAAGTGATTTATATTCTCAAATCACAAAACAATAGTTAATAAAAAGAAAAAAAACAAAGAAAAAAGTATTTAAATAGCACAAAAACCAAACAGTCTTCTACCATACATATAAAGACTTTAGATGTGACTCTTTTTCTGCAGATGAAGAGTAAATAATGTAAGACGTGTTAGTTTCACTATTTTAACAAAGTTATAATGATCTTATGATCCTGCTAATAAAACAATTGTTCTTTTTTTATTTCTATGTTTGAAAACTAGCGGATCTATATGCATTGTAGGTGGTGCCTAACCAAGATCATTTACGAGCAATATGTGATTTTTTTGAGGACCGAACTTAGAAGAACCACCTTGAAATGAAACTGAGTTAGAAGGAAATGAAAAAAACATGTGAAGTTGAAGAAGACGTATAAAAATGGAGAAAGAAATAAAGTTGAGGAAGATGAAATGACAATTAAAATTAATGTTCTGTCTGGGAGAAAGAGAAGTAGATATTACTTTTTTATATCGGTAAAGACTAAAAATATTTCATGTGCTTATATATTAGATTCATAAAAAATACGAACCGATTTAAATCTCATTATGCATAATATACCGGTCTTGATGAATTATATTTCATTATGCATATGTATATTTTTCACAAAATATTCATTCGTCATAAGTACATATTATGCATAATGAACGGAAACTTAAGTATGTTATGCATAATGAGTTTTTCATCATTCCAGAGCATATAATAAGATTGGATTATAAGTAGATAAAGCATTAATGACATTTAATCTTTGATATTTGACTTTTCTAAAAACGGCAAGGTTATTTTGAGTATAATAGAAAAGATTGGTTGTCAAAATGGTCTTATAGATATTGTTTATGTTTAAAGCCGGTCCTTTTGAATTTGGAATATTAACATTATATATAATCTTGTATTAATAAGTAAACACTAAAAGGTTATTAGTAACATATTGTGTTTTTAACATTTGGCTTACTTTTTATACATAATAAACATAACAGTGCATATATAATGAGTCTTTTATATATTTCATCTTTGCATGTTATTGTACTGACCCGGGTTGATATGTCCATTCGTTGGCTTGACTAAATATACGTATGTTAACACGATCAAATAAAGGAATAATTCTGGTTTTTCACCTGCGTCCACTACTGATTTGAGTAGTGGACGAGCATCTTATTTCACCTAAAAACTATTGTGAAAATTATTAGTTAGATCACTACTTTATTTTCATAAAAGCTTAAATTTTTAAAGCATCTTAATGTTTGACGGGTTTATTATAAGGATTAATTTCATATATCACTCTATTTTCAAGATAAATTTCATATATACCCAAAGTCAAAGATTTAATTACAATGCATAAACGTTTTTTACGTGCTAGATATATATGAAATTTTTAACAAAAAGGAGGAGAGATATGAAATTGGCTTTTATTATAACGACACTTCATATTAGTCTAGAAGTCAAAAGTCATACTTTATTTTGATGAAAATAGTTTAAAAGGGAAGCAGCATTATAAATGTGAGCATGTTTGACCATGTTACAATTAAAAAATGGTGAATCTAATAGCACTCAACATAAAAATGCATGGGTGTGAGATGGGTGCGAGTAAATTGCGGATCAAAAAATGTATAAAAGATCATATATATCCACCGCCCACAATACCGTTTTCATCTTTGTTGCCATGTGTGACACTGTTCCTTTCGTCACATACTTTGAATTTGTATGGATAGTCAGGGTAGTGAGAAAGAAAAACTAAAATGAGAAAATAAGAAAGATTTCTAGCTACATATGTTTAATAAGGGTGAGAATTTTAAAGGAAGATGTATATATTTTTTTTAGGTGTATCTAAAATGTGTGGTTGTGTTTTCTTCTCATCCTTTTTATTTTAATTTTTCTTCTCATTTAATCCTAACTCTATATAGTTAAGCAAAATTTGTCTCGTTAATACTTATATTCGCGTGTACATATTTTTTTGACGAAAAAAAGTATTTAATTGA
Source organism: Chrysanthemum lavandulifolium (assembly GCA_022545495.1). Lineage (NCBI taxonomy): Eukaryota > Viridiplantae > Streptophyta > Magnoliopsida > Asterales > Asteraceae > Chrysanthemum > Chrysanthemum lavandulifolium. The sequence continues at coordinate 161,725,200 of CM040239.1, read as the reverse complement.
AAAAATATCTTAAATGTGAAATATATTGAACGTTTAGATAACAAATTGTATTATATCATATAAATGGTGACAATTTATCTATAACATTCATTTTCGAAAGACGTCATTATATAATTTCGTCCAAAGCCTTTAAAATTTTTACAAATTCAGAGACGGGCCTGTCGTTAAGTAGTAACATTAATATGATGATTTACTATTAAGTTAAACGTAACATCATATTTTATTAGTGTGAAAACGAGTTAAAATATCTTGACCTTATAGTCATCATCATACTAAGCTAGTATATTCCTAGTAGTATTATGATTTTAATGCATGGTGTCCATTTCTAATGATGTGCAAACGATACTAGCTTATCTATAATTAATGTTGCTATTCCTAGCTAGTGTCTTTTTCAGGGTCGCTTTTTGCGATTGATGTAGCAACACTTGTTTAGCTTGTCTACCGTTGCAAGGGAAGATTGTTAATCAAACACTACATGATGTCACATCGAAATGACTAGTTTATGATATCTCTACCGTTGCAATGGATGTACAAATTGAATGAGCCAACTGGATAAATTAAACCCTTGTGTTAATTACAGATTACCCACATTTTATTTGGTAATTATTACTATATATATTATAAGTCGTTTAATACGACGTCGTTCGCTTAACAGCACTTCGCCCATTTCGGTTAGCCCATACTTTTGGCCCGGTTTTTGCCCAAGTCACCATTGATATTAGTGTCAAAGGCGGTGGGAAGAGGATGATGTTATTTCACCGCCTCTTTAGCTAGAAGCTTCACTCCATCTTCAAGAAGCAGGACTACGTACCTACTGCCCCTACACCATCGACAACAACAACGCCTCGCGTAAAAGTAACTTCAACACTCGGATCGAGATTTGGTTTATGTAAACCGACGGCGCCATCCAATTTTAAAAACAAGACCATATGTACCGCAGAAGACGCGTGGCATCACGATCGGGATCATCGGTCTCACGTTATCGTGTTAGATCCATATGAATAAACAACTGATACAAATATTTTACTGATCTTTATTTATAATCATGCTTAATTGCTTATTCACTTATGCGCAGTGGCGTAGGAGAGAGTTAGAATAGAAGTGACTCAAGTCAAGGCGAAGACCGTTAAATTAAGAATAGCTGTTTGGAACAAAGTAAGTTGAATGCTAGATAACCAAGTTTTGGAATATGTATTTTTAAAAGGATTTTGTACATGTCAATCTAAATTGTTGATTATTTGTTCTTTCAGAATCGAAAAGGCATGTTGATGTACCGAGACAACGCCACTAAAAAATGGTTAGCAATTGCCTAAAATAATGTAACCACATCAAGAGTATACCGAATAGCCAAAAAACATACCTACAAATTTATACCGAATAGCCAAAAAACATGGGTACCTCAGATGAAGCCGTCTCATGAGGGTGACAGTTTAATAGATACTAGGGGGTAACCAAATCATTTTATTTCAGTTTAAATTTGTAGGTATGAATTCTGCCTTTCCTATGGTTTTAACATTATTTTAGGCAATTGCTGATTGTAGGTGATCAAAAAGCTAATGTGATTTCATATATGATTCTGACAGGAATGATATAGGCGAACCATGAGGAAACCATTAATACTTCATTCTGTTGATAAAATGGTTTGTGAAAGAATCGGTGACACAAAGGTATGTTGTTTACTCGCAAGTCACCTTTACATGTCGTAGCCACTTATATAATAGCCTTGCTTTAATCATATTGCTTGCTTACCTTTTGTATGCTACTGATTTGCAGCTATTCAGATGGCCAGGGTAGCGGCTATTCTTAGGCTTTCGTTAACTACATAGCATTCATCAGCTGTACGCAACCTACATTAATCTCAAATATGGTACATACTTTTACGACTTCATATTAGTGTCACGCTATGGTGTTCGTAATATTATAAGTAAAAGCTTACCCGAAATAAACTTAATTATTTTGGCCTTCGAGGCATGTAGCGTCAAAGCTTACCCGAAATAAACTTAATTATTTTGGCCTTCGAGGCATGTAGCGTCACTCTTTTTTTTAAAAATTTTTCACAGTCGTGTCATGCCAGCAATCTCGGATAGTAGATTGTAGGATAATCGCCATTCAAGCAAAGAAATTGTGATCGTCAGACCAGCACATTGTCATTTAAGTTCCATCAAAGGATTTCACGCTTATGTTGTTAAAAGCAAATGGGTATAAGCTAATGGAATTTGCAATTTTAGATTAACGTTAATGTTGGTATATGATATTGGGGATGAAACGTTATCAATACTGATTAGCCACATCCGGGAAGGTACTTTATCAATACCGATCCATATATTGTATACATAAGTGTTCTTTGACTTTCTTTATTATATGGGAAAAAAAGCAACTTAAGTAATTGTAATTAGTGACCTTTTGTACTATATAATTCTGCCATTGGTTTTCCTTTGTGTCAAAGACTTATAATCATGGTGGCCAAAAAATTTCATATGATCTACTTACAATCAGTTACATAATGATATGTTGACGTGCACGTTAATTACCCATCATTTTAACGTTAATATGTCGCCATTATTTTAGATTAACGTTAAAGGCGATACTAACGCCCTCACTTCTTACAAATACTAACATCCTAAGTTCTTATCGAATATTATAATCACCAAGGTACTAGCTTCCTACTCATTTATTTCTCATTTCATATGTGCAATTAGTATTTAAGATTATTAAAATGATGTTAGTAACTTAAATACGCAGATATGTGGTATAGTTAGCTTCCATCATTTGTGGCCTATAAATCAAGATACCAATCGGTCCGCTTCCATCATCCGTGTTACCATCTATAGGCGTGTTACCATCATATTACTGACGTGTTACCATCATCCGTGGTTATGGTTGTTACCATCATCCGTGGTTATGGTTGTTTACAAGTTTATATGAGAAATCTGAAGTTCTCATATACTGACGGGTTATGGTTGTTTACTGGTATAGTTAGCCTATAAATCAGTATATGAGAAATCTGAATTTCATTGCTTTTCACATGTTTATATGTTTATTGACTAGGTATTATGGCTAGCTGTTCCAATGCCAATCAGTATTTGCAACTCATTGTTGTTTAGTTGTTACGTCTTGATACAAGCGCAAAAGTTGTTGCATCCCCTGATTATACACGGCCGAATACCGTGTGAGGCACCGTGCCTTAAACTATTTGCGGTGTGGAAATGGTTGCCAAATCTTTTTTCACACGCGATGTATACTAATGAACGCCCACCGAAAAAAAAATTGCGACTTTTATTACGCATGCACGCGAAAAAGGACTAGGTGGCGGACATATCGAATCCATTACAGTTGTTCGCGCCACAAACAAGCCCCCGAAATGGGTAGCCCTGCATAAAGAAGATCACCTTTTGTACACATAACTTTCACACCGCCTGGCCGACTATTGTACGGGAAAATGATTATATAACATCTCACATTCTCATTCAGATACTTAAATTAGCGAAGGTTTAATATAGAAACGTAACTATTGTCGAACACTATTTTTTATACATAGCCATTCAAACAGAATTCTTACATTATGCCACAACTTTCGATGTTTCGGATTGTTGTTAATGTATACATATGTTTGTGATACAGTTTGTTGACACTTATGAATAAAAGTGTGGATCTGGAGTAATACAAAATTGTATTGCAAACCTTGAGCAAAAGCTCCCGCCGCAACGCTCGTTACGATTATTTATGGGTGATGTATACCTGCGACTGCGACATTACCCAAGTCTTATGTTCGTAAGTATTTTATCCTAGGTGGTTTTATATGTTTATTTTGTGGGTATATACTCAAGAGTCAAGTCTCAACCAAATTTTCATAACATGCCTATTTTTTTTGGGAGGTGATTTGCAGTTTTGCATACTATCATAACTGATTGTTACACTTAAGTTTTAAGTATTTTGACATTTATATTCTTACAGGGTGAAACTAACTAGAAGTGATGTGAAGATATAAATATCAAAACACTCAAATTTTGAGTGTGTCAATTAATTATGCGAGTGTGCATATCACTTCTCATTTTTTTTCCTCATACAATACTATTTAACACATAGAAGGTGTTTTTGTTACAAGTAGTAGTGAGTTGTAGGCAGTAACCACAACTCACCGCTTCTTAAAAAAACATTGTATAAGTAAGCATTCTTAAAAAATAATAAAGCTTACCGCTCATTTGTCAAACGAATACTAAAAATCAAAATGCTCATTGCTCATCGTTCTAAAAAGCTCTACATCGCTACGCGCCAAATATACCCAAAATATATTCATCATATAGTCCAGTTAAAAATAGACTGACTCGCATTTAATCAATTTTCATTGGCACACAACAATAACAATTGTTTATAACAAGAGTCGTACGTCCAATAATAAAATTTGTATACAGGTGTACAAGCTTATTCTCACAACCCATCCTCGCATAGTAGTCAAATGGTCTGGGACGTGCACATGAAGGCGGAAGTCATAAGTTCAAATTGTAGTCTTGTGTTCTTTAATCATGAAATTACGTGATTTACCTCTCTCATGTTAAAAACTAGAGCCATTTGAGACTTTTTAGACAGGTCCTCGGGCTAACTTTAAACTCCAACCGACCAACCTGATGCACACCATTACATAACCGATCCACATCTTAAATCTCAACACACTCAACACTTATTAAAACTTTAAGCACCTAACTGGCACATTTACCCCTCAACCTTACTCATATATCATTATATCTACCATACCTAAAGGGCATTTTCGTCATTTCCCATATATAACTCACCCAAAACTTTTCCATTTCTCCATATATATATAACGATTCATTCACAACACACTCCATCTCTAACCTCATATTCAAACACCAAAAAACACAAACATGAGAACAAGCAACCATCTCATAGGAGCACTCAACTTCCTAACATTCCTCCTCTCCATCCCCATACTCTCAGGTGGCATATGGCTAAGCACACGCGCCAACAACACAGACTGCATGAGCTTCCTACAATGGCCACTAATATTCATAGGAGTATCCATAATGGTCGTCTCACTCGCGGGCATAGCTGGCGCGTGTTACAGGAACACTTTTTTAATGTACCTATACCTATGGGCCATGTTCATTATCATTGGTGTATTGATTGGTTTTATTATCTTTGCTTATGCTGTTACGGATAAAGGGTCGGGTCGGGCTGTGTTGAACCGGGTCTACCCGGATTACTATTTGGAAGATTATTCGGGTTGGTTGAAGGATCGGGTTTCGAGTGAGAGTTATTGGGGTAAGATTAGGTCGTGTGTGCATGATAGTAAGGCGTGTGCGAAAACGGGTCGGGTTGTTGGTGGGTATCCGGAGACTGCGGATATGTATTATTTGAGGAAGCTGAATCCTATTCAGGTTAGTCATTTATTTCCATGTTTCATTATTAGAAGATGTCTTTGTTTCAGATACGGAACTTGAACGTTGTTGGTGGAGAGACAAACTTGAAAATATATATTTTAGGGGCTGATATATACTATGCAAATTTTTTTTTAATAAAAATGACTAAAACCATATGTAAAAGGTATAAAATATACGGTCCTTTTAAGTTCCGTCCCTCGTTTTAAACCTTGCTAGGCAAAACTTTGTAAGAGCTCAGGTAAATGGTTTGAAAATGATCATACATATACATGGTTAAGTCGCGTACTCGCGTGCATTTGAGTAAAAAATTTCACTCTATTCTGCCCGTTCTACTTAGTTAAAAGTACTAGTTTGGTATAATAAACCACTATGTAATTAGCTAATTGTTGATTGATCTAGAAGCTAGAATAAGTTTAGTGTTTGCGATATGTTTTGGTTATGCGTTGTATAATTGAAGTGTAATTGCACTTGCTAGGACTAAATGATGATTTATGTTCTGTAAAGTCAAACCACTTTTGAAGCATATAAACACTTTATGTTTCAAAAGTTTAACAATAATATTCCACAATAATGCATTTTTGAACGCAAGTAATACTTGTTGCAATATATGCTACTATTTTACAAGAAAAAAAATAATATGAAAACATGCTAACGTTTATCATCTTAGATGTCTCGTGTAAGAAACTGGATTTCGTGAGAAATGTTTGGAAAATAATGCTTACTTGTATTATATTGATTTTGATTTTTTATATATTTAATTTCGTATATGGAATTTTGTGGAAACTTGGTTTTGTGGAGTACTAGATACTACATCGACAAAATGCAAATTTAAAATTAAAAAGGTCGGTGTCATAAACAATTAATTAACCCAATCTTGTTTGTTTTTTCTACTATGAGTTTTGCCAAAATAAGATTATTTATAGTTAAAACTTGTATGATTCAATATCAGTGGACCAAAAATCTGATAAATAGCATAGGAAATCTTATGAGTCTTCTATTACATTAATTTTTCATTATCTAATATAAAGTAACAAATGCTTATTCCATTTTGCGTTTATAAAGTAGCTTTTGAAATTTTAAATTGTTATGAGCGAATTTTTGGTGGCAAATGGAAAAAGACAAATGTGCCACTTAGATTATGTCAAATACTAATATCTCTATTAAACCCGAACCTATTTAATAAGTTTTGAAACATTTGTATGTTAGAAATATCTTGGTGATATATTTATTTAAATATTAATTGCGTTTTGAGAGACGTCGTGATTTGAAATCACTTGAAAATGCATGTTTTTTCTTATTCTTTTTTTTCTTTTTTTGCATTTTTTTGAAATCCTTTTTGGTTTAACAAAAAACGGGAAAAACCGTATAGGTATCGATTTCCCGATCCCGAGTACCGGTACTGGATCCGGTACCCGAATTTCGTCCGGTACGATACCGGTACCTACTTTCATATTCGGAAACAAATCGGTACTACCAATTCGTACGAGTTCGGTACCATTCTGGTACCGTGCTCATCCCTATTTCAAAGTTAGTAACAATTCCTTTTGTTAAAATAAAGTAGTCCAGCCATACATTTTCTGTCTTTGGATTAATAATGAAAACGTTTTGATCAGTTATACCATGTTTTCATTCGGCTTTATCAGTTTGTACACTGTGTGCCAATCTATGTCAATCAATATGTCGTGTGTACATATAAAAGGTTTCACATGTATGATGATCAATAAACATACGCTCTCTTGTCAGACTTCATCACTACCATGTACAATGTTCAATTGCATGGGTCAATGGTCAAAGCAAAACCCTTATGCATAAAGAGTAACTTTTTCTATAGGAAAATAAGTTAATGTAGGATGGTTAATAATTGGACATAGCTGAGTTGTTTACAGTTTTTAATTCCTGGTATAAATGAAACAGTGTTTTTGAAAAACACATTTGTTCTTTTAATGAATACAATAGTACTAAATTGCCACACCCGTTGATATTTGTCAGCAACATTGTCTGGCATGCCTATGGCACAATTCACATGCATAGAACAGAGAGTTGAGCTTTAAATGGGTTGAGTTATTAAGACCCCTAATTTTTATTAGGACCCTCTGATTTTTTTTTTTTTTTTTTTTTTTATTTTTTTATTTTTATAATTTTGTTTATATCAAAAGTTTATAAACCCGAAAACGCTGAATCAGAATATAAAGTTTAATAAGCCAAACGCTTAAAACCTGCGTAAATACGAAAGAACCGACAAAACGCACAGACTTTGAAAAAGAGACAAAGAAATATTCGCAGGGACAAGTGGCGGTATGGGTAGGAGGATTCCAATAAGAGACCCGCTTTAAATATAAAGGATCGTTTTGGAAACATGCCCATAGGAGTAACCAATAACTAGTTCATTCCCATCTTAAAAGCTTTTAAAAATAGTTTTGTTTAATTGTTTATTGGTTCGGTTTGTTCTTAACTGTGTTTCATACCTCGTTCAAATGGGATTGAGTATTGCTGGTTTGGTTTTACGCCCTTGTTTATATTCTTAGTTGATTCATAATCAAGTTTGTTGTTTAAATAGACCATGTTGTGAAGTACAAGAAATTAAACTACTTTTTAAAAGATATCCAAACACTATCTGAAGTTGTGTTTATGATAATGTGACAGTCCGGATGTTGCAAGCCACCGACAGAGTGTGGGTACATCTATGTGAACGAGACCGTATGGAACCCAGTGAATGCAGCCGCTCTACCTAGCAATCTTGACTGCAATAGGTGGACTAATGACCAAGATCAATTATGCTACAACTGTGACTCGTGCAAAGCGGGGGTGTTGGCGAGCCTAAAGAAGAGTTGGAGGAAGGTGTCGGTTATCAACATTGTTGTTCTAATCATTTTGGTCATAGCCTATGTTATTGCTTGTGCCGCCTTTAGGAACAACAAGAGGATGGACAACGATGAACCGTATGGTGGCACAAGAATGGAGAAAGCACGGCCGGCTCGGATACATTTCTAGTTCATTAGGCTGTTTGGATTTCAGAATATTATTGTTCATTTTGTAGGAAAATGATTTTGCTTTTTCAAGGTTGGTTTGTTTTGTATTGATTTTATTTTGCTTTGGATTTGTACATAAGTAGACTTGTTTCTTATTTTGAAGAAAAAGTGTTTGATATGAATCTCTTACAAAGGTGATGACATTCGATTATGATTAGACAGATTATATAATAAATAGTTGAACGTTTAAAGCAAACCAAAGTCCATGGTTTTCTTTTGACGGACTATAGTGGGCTCATTTTCTGGACTTTGATGATGCAACAAGTCATTTTTGGACACCAATTATTCACTTTCAAACTTTGAAAGCCTTAAGGCTAGATTTTTAATACTCTTAAAAGTCTTAATCGTAACAAACAAAATTTAGGTATTTTTCATTTGCGATCGTAACAAACTAAGTCGTTTCAATATTAAAACCTGTTAGGTTTTGTATGTATCAAAATGTATTTTTGGCAAACGTAACTAAATTATCTTTGTTGTAACAAATTTATTGTCATAAAGATAAATGAATTTTACTTTAGATTCATATCTATGAGCGTTATTAAATGTTTTAGATTCATATATCTATGAGCATTATTAAATGTTTTATTCTTTTGTTGGCTGGGTAAAGTGAGAAAAATAAGAGAACAAGTGAAAGAATTATTAAATGTGTCATTTCTTTAGTATAATAATCTTTTGTTTAATTTGATTAAGTCTTGTTTCAATCTTACGACGTGCTTCACACGCACACGCTTTTCTGAGAAGCCACATTAGCACCGATAGAGGTGGCAAAAGCAGTGCAAGACGCAGATTTAGAATTTACCAAACAGCGCATGTTATACAAATTGTTTAATAAAAGACCTAAACGATTTAAATAAATTCTTTAAACGTAGATCTTATTTATATTATAAAACTTAAATATATTATACAAAAAAAATTCTTTAAACGATCGTAATGTTCTACAATTGAGAAAAAAATGTGTCCGTTAGTACCATTTAAGTTTTCAATAAATTTATATGTGCCCATTTCAAAAGAATGAAGTTTAAACGTCTTTAAATCTTATAAAATGCTCATTTTACCAATCTTTTTGCCACATTTCACACCCTCTAGCACCGATCACCATTCCTATGAATTGCTTTCTCCTCTCACTAATGTTGTGTTTTTGAGCGGTGTTTATAAGGGACAAAAAAAGAAGTGATAAAAGAGAAAAGAAATGAAGAGACTTCTCTTCCTTCCAAAAGCGAGAAGAAACATTTATACTAGAAAAAGCCTGCATCTTCCTTCTTATTTTTTTCGGTTCTTTTCCTTTCTTTCCAATAAAAGATTTTGAGAAAACGATATTTTCTTTCATTTTCTTTTCATTTCTCTTGTATATGAATCTCAAGAATACAAGTAAGAGCATGAGGTGTCGTAGTGCCTACTCGGCGCATTCCGACCTTATCATACACCCCCCCCCCCTCCGGCGCTATTCAAGACCTGAGTAAATTGGTGCATCGCCAATTATGAAACGACACATTTTTTTTAGCCGCAAAAAGAAGGAGGTGGAGAATGAGATATTTCTTATTTTTTATTTTAAATGTTGAATGGTGTAAAGGATGATGGGGGACCCACATACAGCCAAAGGTGAGAATGGGGTAATTTGGATTGGTTTTTGTATTGTTATTTATTTACATTTTTATCTGAATGAAAAAAAAAATAGTTTGTTTGAAAAAATGAAAAATAAAATAAAATGATGGGTCCCGAAACGGTGTTAGAATTTGCTTATTTTCAAAAAAGATGCTTTAATACCTATAAAAAACATAATTAAAAATAACAATTCAATATGTTTTTGCAAAATATCTTTTAACTTTCAAAGTTGAGAAAATAATTTTTCCGCCTAATATTAAGTGTCTACATCGTTGTTTAAGAAAGTCTAAAAATAAAACCGTCCACATTATACTTTTGTAATGAAAATAAAGTCTGGTGAGTATATATAATATTTGATTGATACCAAGAGCATTGGGTGTGGAACGATCGTGGGGTGACTTGGCACTTCGCCGTGCCTCGCCATCACACCGCCCCCTTCATCGTGGCTCGCCGTCGTGTATTTCGCCGTCTGCACGACGAGCTTGAAGGTTTTTTTTTTTTTTTTGTTGAGTTTTATTTGTGAGAGGATAAATATTTTGAAGATGAAGTGTTTTCTATAAAGATTGAAAGGTTCGTGGAGGAAAAAGAATGCAAACATAAATGCATCCGATGAAAACACAAATTACATTTAACATTTAACTAAAACATGAAATACATAATACGCTTAAACATTAAAAACTACAACGACATCGATGAAAATAAACTACTAAAACTTAATAAACGAATCATCCGAGTCCCAACCCTCGAACTTGAAGAGGAATAAAACTCGCCATTAACGAGCCGAGTCTCCATTATGTCAAAGTAGTTATATTGAAGATATTGAGCTTCCTTGCTTCTTGTTCACGACGAGCGAGCTTCCTCGTTCTCGCTTCTTCCATAATCTCCTATAGTTTTCTTTGTCAAGTTGACGAAGGAAGCCTCACTTAACCCGAATGGGTTGTTTTCAAGATCCACATGTGAACTGTTCGCGGTGGAGTTGGAACAATTGGATTGTTCACGGTGGAGTGTTTAAAATACGTTTCCGGTTGGAAAACCGGAAAGACATTTTCAGGTGGTGTTGAGTAAACTTCAACTTCTTCTGAAGCTGGAAAGCTAGTTGCAGGAAATTGTAACACCCCCAATTTCGTGATATGCGGCGGAATTCACACTGGGTTTTACTTCATGGCACAACAGTCATAATAATAGAAAACGAACTCTAATGGAGTCGTTTTAAAAAGGATTTATCATTCAAATTATTTAAATATATCAGAGTTTACAAAATAGGTCCCAGTTGGTTCCATTGTTTACAAAGTACATCAATATAAAGTCTTTGATGTTTTGTGAATGATAAAATATTTATAGCCTTCTTGATCTAGTCCTCGCTCTTCCGTGCCAGCCTCGTACAATATGGACCTGAAATACATGCTTAAAACTGTCAACACAAAGGTTGAGTGATTTCACAGAGTTTGTTTGATGGTTGAACACATTATGTTTGTAGTGTGAGCGATAGACTCACACCAATTGTTTGAAAACAAAACAGTTATTATTTCATTAAGCATCATGCAATCAAGGCGCTAACTTGCTCCAAAATTAATTGGTGGCTGCTGATACGCGTTCTAACAGTAAAACTGCCGTTTTTACCTAATGTACTCAAATATAGTGCGTTTGTTTACCGGATCGGGTCAAACAAGCGGGATTCGTCAATCCCGATAGATCTATCCACAATATTCGCGCTCACTTCACTCGTGCTTAATGATTAATGATTTATGGACTTAAGTTTGGCAAATGCGGTAACTTAGTGCAAATAAAACAATCAGATAAGTATACAGTTTGAAAGCAATGTGTTCGGTTTAAAATAAAGCATGTATCTCCCCCAAGGGTTTGTAAAACAATTAAGTAATAGAAAATGGAGCTATGAACTCACCTCAGAGTAAATGATATCAAATGTATAATGAAAATGATGGATATGCCGTGAGAACTTCTACGAGCAACCTAGAATGGGATGTTGCGAAAACTTGTTTAGTTTATATATATCGTACTACCGTTCGGGCCATCACAATTCAGATGTCATGTAGTAAACGTTCGAGGAGCTAGGACACTTTAAATCGTAAATCCATCAACTCGTCGATACGTTTTACTCAAATGAAACCCCTCACATGAAGCTCCCTAGTATTGTAGCACTTAGTAGATACAATATATGTTTTGAGTGAAGATTGTTATATCATAAAGTTTATCATGATTTTAGTAAATATCTAGTTTTTACAAGTTCTCATTGCTTACTAGTGACTACAACTTATTTAACATGTTCAAGAATGAAGCTTTGGTAAAAATCGTCGGAAAAGATAAAATGGTCATTTTTCCGTTACTTGTGAAAACACTATTTCAAAGATTAAATGAAGTTTTGTTAAGTTAATATATAACTAGCTATGAAAATAACTTGGTTTTGCTTTTAGTTGTGACAAAAGTATAGTCGTGAATTTACATATAGGGCAGTTTCAGTTTTTGAAAGAATATGGCCTATTTAAGCGTTTTCAAGGTCCGAGCTTCTTTGATAATTGAAGGAAAACGTCGTTTCGGACAACTTTCGTGCTTTAACGTTTTGATGATTCGGACCAGAAGTACCACTTTCAAAATGAACATCTGCTTAACAGCTTGTGTTAGGCAGTTTCGGCGTTTTGGTTTCGCTAACTTATTTTGACTCGTTTGTCCGTTTCGGGTGATTCAAATTGCTATGTTTACCTTTTTATCTTTTCTACCATAATATGTAAGTTAAAAAGTCCATATGTGACCGGTTTTAATGGTTTCAAACATGTAGAATATGACTAGTTTACTAGTTTGTTACTTTTACGACAATATATGAATTAAAACATGTGATTGAGTATATGTACATCATGAATCAACATAGTAACTATATATATAGCATGAAATTGTTAATATTATGAATAATAAAGATGAGATGATGGTGGTGATTAGTTGCTTACAACTTTTGGCTTTCAATTAAGAAAGGAGTAACAAGTAAGGATAGGACTTCGATTGAACCCTTAGGACCTTGGATTGAGCTAGCTTTCTACACCTTGGCACCCTTGCAATCTTGAAGAGTTGGTGATGAAGTACTAAGTGAATTGAGTGGATCCAAACTCAAGAAGATCACTTAAACTTGCTAGAGATTTGATGTAGTAACTTACTACTTGAAACTTCTTTGCATAAACTTGGAGTTTATAGATCAAATGATGGAAGATATGAATGATTTATGCTATGAACGACCCAAATCAGTGTTTGAGGGTGTTTAGGATGTATTTCACTTGCTATTTATAGGAGGGTAAGTTTGGTTAACCATATATTGGGTTAAATGTTAACCAAGGTTAAGTTAGGACACATGTAAAGATCTAAATGAACCATGGTTAGGATCAAGCCACATGAATGATGACTCCCCCCTAGAGGCGGTCACAATTGGTGACAAGGCTTAGATGATAAGTCTTGATCTTATCTTGGTTACGGAGTGAGTTTTGGTTCCGTTAAATGCCAACCGTAAGTTGTTAAGCCATAAAGCGTAAAACCGGCACCGTAAAAATCTGAAACTTGTAGGAATGATGAAACTCATCATTATACTCCATCTAAAAATATAAAATGAGTGATAAGTCTTATTGGGTGCAAAAGCGCGCCTAAAGTGGAAACACGAGTCAAAACACGTAATTCGCAATTTATCGGAAAAGAGCGAAATTCGTGGAAATGACCGTGAATTTATTTAAAGTAGACTAAAATTAGTCTAAAAGTGATATGAGATGTCAAAATGTAGTTTTCGTCATACGTGGGATAACTTAATAGTTATCGTGAAGTCTAAAAGTTACGCGATTTAAGCAAAACTAGAAGCGTACAAGGTTAATTTCTTTATGGTCAACGGATGAGGAAATATGTTTGACTTTTCCAAAAATGTAAAAGTGTCTAAATATCTTAGAAAACACAAGACAGAATGGTTAAGTCCGAGTCTAAGTAGAATTGTTTAAAACGTAAGTTTAGTCTCGTCTGACTCGGGGTTTATTTGGTAACATTTTAAATGAAATCTTAAAATTCTTCTAATTTATTATGAGTGATCTAAAATTAATCGATGTGAGGAAAATTGTCAAAGTTGATTTTCGTTATGCGCGGGATGTTTAAATGGTGTTCCACCAAAACGAAACTTTAAAACGATTTTTTTTAATAACTTTTGCGAAAATGATCTAACGATTGTCAAACTCTCGGGATATTACTAAAATAATTTATCTTACGAGAATGTGAAATAAATTTTTTATGGGATGAATAGTGAAAGTGAATAGTAATTTCTCGAGGTGAATAGTAAAAATTTGAGAATTGATAGAAATCCTGAAAATGCGAATTGTTACAGAAACTGTGGTGGAGTTGGAAAGCTTGTTTCCGGCAACTGTTGTGGACTTGGGAATTGCTGAGAAAAATCTTTGCGAGACATTTTTTTGTGTGTGAGTTGTGTGTATAACTTGTGACTGGTAAGGTTATATATATAGGCACATATGATCCCGCTCAAAACTATAACGTTTGAATTTAAAATTTAAATAATCTCGCTCCTATTTGAATCTGATTTTGAATTTAAATAACCCCGCTCAAAAGATACCGTTAAATTTGAATTTGAATTTTAAATAATCCCACTCTTATTTGAATTTTGAATTTGAATTTGAATTTTGAATCTGATTTTTGAATTTGAATTTGAAAACCACCCTTTAAATAACAAACTATAACCACCATTTTTCATATCGCATCAATTCAAACTTTCTATCTCGTAGCTCAAAAAAAAAAAAAAAAAAAAGTCTCAAAATCCAAGTGGAACAAGTCGAAGAAATGTTGCTTGCAAGTTTAGATAGAAATTTCGCAAGCTCTAGATATGGAAAATAACCGCTCCGATTTTTTTGAACGACACTATGTAGATGTTCAATGATCGACTACCGATGACCACGGTACCAAAAATTCAATCACGGAAAATGGACGAGGATTAACGTTGATTGCAAAAATTCAATGCCATTTACAAACATTTGCGGTCAAGTGGTCAAAATGACCACGCTCATCTCGAGAATGCGAAACTAAACTTTGAGCAACGATTTGGTGGAAAGGAGTTCAAGTATGTTCACGTTTGGGAGATTTTGAAAAATTACCCGAAGTGGGATGTCGAAGATCCGATCCATTAGTATGTGTTGTATTTTTTTTACCCGTGTCGTTTTTTTCCGTATCGTGTTTATTTTATTATTATTGTGTTATGTATTGTATTTTTATTTTTAATGAAATGAATTTAGTTTATTTGAAAAATTAAATAAAAAAAAGAAAGTGATAGTTGTGGGCCCCAAATGAAGAAGTTGAAGTTTGTTACGAGGGAAGGGTTTGTTGTGGTTAGAGCATTGGGTGTGGGAGTTTCATGCCTCGCCGTGGGGTGATGTGGCACTTCGTCGTGCCTCGCCGCCTGACCGGGGTGGCTCGCCGTGGAGGTGTTTGTCGTGGTGACGACAAAGCAATTTACTCTGACAAACCATGACAAACCAACAAATATATTTTGAAAATTCAAATATATCCGTTTAATAACGGATACTACTTTTTTTTTTTTTTTTTTTTTTTTTTTTTTTAAGAAAAAACTCACCACCCTTATAAATAACATATCATATCCACCATTTTTATCATCTTCATCTCCTCCATCTTCCTCAACTCTCTATACCTTTATTCAAAAAAAAAAAAGATCTCACAATGTCTCAAAACCCAAATGACGGAAGGTATTTCACAAACTTACTAAACTCAAACCCACCACAATGCGGGAGTTCTTCAAACCCGTCTACCCCCTCCTCGCAAAATTCCAACCAGTCTCCACAAGAAATTTTTCTTAATCAACAATATGCGTTTCAACAAGGATTCGCAACTTACCTCGCCCGATTTCAATCACCACAGTTTTTAACCCGTCACAACCTCCACAGTTTTTTAACCCGTCACAACCTCAAAAGTTTCCCCAAATGGAATCACAACCGTCCGGTTCACAATTCAAAGTTCCAAAACCACGTGAACCGGCCAAAGGTAGGGGAAAAAGATGAAGGAAAAAAAACAAGTTGTGGATTTGGACGCAAACGACGACGAAGATGTGGAAGTCATAGCCCAGGCATATAGGAGGAATTGGAGCAAGTCTGAAGAAAGTTTACTTGAGCAATGTTGGATAGAAATTTCACAAGATCGAGATATGGGAAATGACCGTTCCGAAGATTTCTTTTGGAACGACATTCTTGACATGTTCAATGCTCAGACCACCACTGACCAGCGTGGCAAAAATATGATAACTAATAAATGGTCGAGGATTAACGGTGATTGCCAAAAATTCAACGCTATTTACAAACATCTGCAGCGTCGAAGTGGTGAAAATGACCACGATCATGTCAAGAATGCAAAAGTTAGCTTTGCGCAACGTTATGTTGGGAAGGAGTTCGTGTATGAAAAATGTTGGGAGATTTTGAAAAATTACCCGAAGTGGGATGCCGAAGATCCGATTGACATTACATGTCTCGAGAATATATTCGGCCCGGACAAACGAGCTCGTCCGGAAAGAGATGGCGACAAACGAGCCGCAAAGAAACAAAAGTCGACTTCAACGTCGAGCGCTGCGAGCTCCGGTGGGAGTCAATCGAGTACTTTTTCGGGACATATATCTGAAATATATGCTCAAAAAGCCGACGCTCAAAGGGCTTGTTACGAGGCGAGGCGGGAGAAGGAACAAGCTATGCAAGAGAAGATCGAGATGGAGTTTCTGATGATAGATCCCAATTTGAATCCTGACCCGGTAAAAGCAGAGATCATCCGAAAGAGACAGAAACGACCAATAAAGAAATATCACACAACAGATGACTAGGTTTCTTATTATTAGTATGTGTTGTATTTTTTTACCCGTGTCGTTTTATTTTATTTTATTTTTTTTCGTATCGTGTTTATCAGTATGTGTTGTTTTTTTTTCTTCTTCTTATTATTATGTTATGTATTGTATTTTTTTAATGAAATGAATTTAGTTTATTTAAAAAATTGAATAAAAAAATAAAGTGGTAGTGGTGGGTCCAACTGAAGAGGTTGAAGTTTGTTATGAGGGATGGTGGTTTGTTGTGGTTAGAGCATAAGGTGTGGTGGCTACAATTTCTTAGCCATTTGGGCCACATCACATGCCACCTCATTTCAATACTCCAACATCAAAATACCCTCCCTCACAACTAACTTCAATATAACTATTTGGACCCCACCCACCCTCAATTTTATTTTCTTTTCTATTTTTCCAAACAAAATTAATTCATTTCATTTCAATAAAAATATAAAATACAATATGATAATAAAAAAAACATACGAAATTCACAAAATTAATTCATTTCATTCCAAACAAAATTAATTCATTTCTTGATGTTGCCGCCAAACATGCTCAATAATATTTCGTTGAAGCTTTGCGTGTGTTTGTTTATCACGTAGTTCTCAGCTGATTTGGTTTTTTTTGAGGGTCGAGGTTTGCCGGCGGGACGAGGTCTCGCATCAGGTCCGAATAGTTCGGCAAGATTATCCATATCAATCGGCTTCTCCGCGTCCCATTTGGGGTATTTTTTTAACACGCTCCACGCGTGATCTAAATTAAACTTTCTGCCCTTGTCGGTGTTTTCACTAAATACCGTCTTTGCCCGCTCGATATGATCAGTTTCATTTTCCCCGCTTTTACGTTGTAAATGTTTGTAAATAGCGTTGAACTTTTGGCAATCACCGTTAATCCTAGTCCATTTTCCCGTGATCATATTCTTAGTACGAGGAACACCTGTTGTAGCTCCATTGAAATCGTCTGTAATCTGCCACCAAAACGAGTCCTCGGATCGGTCATTTCCGATCGAGGCGTTCTGAGAAACTTCGATCCAAGTCTCGGCTAGCAACTTTTCTTCATCGCGTGTCCAACGGCTCACCGGTCGTGTTGTTCCTCGTCGGCATCCTCCTCGTCGCGCCCAAATTCACCGTGGTGTTTTTTTTGAAGGTTTTGCTGGTCGTTTACCTTTTCGTCGTTGTTCACGGGTTTCTTTCGGTGGTTGTGGTACTTTGAACTGTGGTTGTGTTTTTTGTGATGGTTGTGATTCAAAGAATTGTTGTGATTTTTGTTGTAGCGCATTTTGTTGGTGTTGGTAATTTTGGAATTGGTTGTTGATTTGTTGGTGTTGATGAAATGCAAGTTGATAAATTTGTTCGGGTGTCAATTGGTTCATATTATATTGCGTACCGTACGGAGGAAACGGTTGAGAGGACCCAATTGAGTTTTGTGACGATGGGGTAGAGCGGGTTTGAAGAAGGCGAGTTTTGTTGTGGGTTAGTGGCGTTGAGAAAGTTAGAAAAAACTCGTCGTGTGGATTTTGAGACATTTTTTTGTTAGTGAAGTAGAGATCCGAAAGTAGTTTGTATTTGTAAAGAAGTGTGTGTATTTTTTTTAGGTTGAGGTGTAACTTATAATGTGTAAAATAGTTAGATTAAAAAAAAAAAAAAAAACAAAGGTTTGAATTTGAAACCGTTTACTTTAAATGGTGTAAATGAAATTAAATGTCTATTGTGTCATTAAATGTAGTTTACGATGTCTTCCATTTTGATGTTTGTCTAATTTGATTTTAATGAAAGCTAGTCAATTAAATGAAAAGTGATATATTAAATGAAAAGTGATGAGTGATATATTAAATCAAAAGTGGTGGTATTGATGTTTGTTATTATATGTGTTGAAGAACCAACAGTAAAGAAAGCTTACTTATAGTTGGTATGGTGGCTATCATCAAATGCCTTCAAAACACCTTCCACATCAGCCTGGCGAGCTACAAGTTTCATCACACCCATTGCTCTTAGTTGTGGAGGTTTGTTATGCTGATTTGGCGCTGAGATGACGGTGATGAAGAGTCATGATATAGCTCCCACACCCAATGCTCTTAGTTGTGGAGGTTTATTATGCTGATGTAGCGCTGAGGTGACGGTGACGAAGATGTATGATATATCAATCACACCCGATGCTCTAAATGTTGTTAATGAAACTTTTGTAATTATTATTATTTTTTGACTTTTTAATTTTTTTTGGGAACTTGACTATTCCAAACACTCCTTATACAAGGATTCCAAACACGCTTTTAACTTGAGCTCTAAAAATCAAAACAATGAACCACCACAATATCGAACAAGACCTAACCATGATCACCGCGGAACAACACCGCGAATTCATGGCAGCATCCGCCATCGACTCCGACCTCGACTTCGCCTATCGCTTACAGCTCGAAGAAGCCATCAATGCCTCACTCACCACCACCACTCAAACCCTAACAACAACAAACCCCCAAACCACACATCCCCAAAACGACGTCGTTATGACCGACGCTGAGGCAGTTTACATTCCACACGGCGAAGGCTGCTCTTCGAATAACGAGCAGGAGGAGGGGGAAAAGGTTTTTAGGGTTTATTTTAAGGGAATTGTGAGTGAGGAGAGAGTTGGAAATAGGAAGAAGGTGAATTTGGCGGGAATTGGTGTGGCGATATGTGATTGGAAAGGTGAGGTGGTTTTTGAGAAGAGGAAGGAGGTGGAGGTGGGGAGGGGAGAAGGTGAGTAAAGGGACCGTGGAGGGGATGGCGGTTATTGAGGCGTTGAATAGTGCGGTTGCGTTCGGGGTTAAGAGAGTCGTCTTGTGTTTTGATTATCATACCTTGTTTCAATATGTGAGTTTCGACTTTGGTATATTCATTGTGTACGGCTTTAGGTTGTCTCGTTAGAGTATTTTAATGGCATTTCGCTGTTCGTAGGTTCTGTTTTGATTATCATACGTGGTTTCAATATGTGAGTTAGTTTGTTATATTGATTGTGTATTTTGCGTTTCGTGTTATGAATGAGTGGATGGCGTAAATGTTTGATAAGGGATCCACTTTTTCTAAAACACGGGTACACAGGTTTAGACTAGTCTGTAGAGAATTTAGGTTGTCACTTTTAGAGTATTCGAATGGCGTTTCATTGTCTCTAGGTTCAATTACTTTAATAAGGCTGTACTAACGGTGTTTAGGATTGCATATGGAAAGTGTTTATTAGCTTATTGCGTTTTTAAGGAAATTGTGGTGTTTGGGTAGTTTAGTGCGTACGGTTGGTTTCTTGTATCTCGAGGAAAAAAGAAATTGGAAATATGCTTCTAACCTCAAACACCCCTTTAGTGTCATCTGATATTCAATGTGGATAGAAATAGGTAATTGGTAATGTGGATATTAAATTATGAAGCTTGTAATGGTATTGCCCTGTACATATTTCATGTTTCTTTCAAAATAATGATAAGATTACAAGATGGCATATCATATGCTATTATATTGCTATATATACATTTCATACGATTAACCCCTCATGTTGCGTATGTTTATTTACCCATTATTAACTGTTAATTAGTCAAGAATGTCAAGGGATGGTTAAATGTAGGACTTGTTATTAGTTATTACAAGACAATTATATTGATGGCGTTTCATTCATATATGATACGAGGTGGGTCATCTGAACAGTTGAAGTATGTGATCTATTACTTCTGCTATGATAGTCAACCGTTTTAAATGTATTATAAATAATAAGATACCTTGTAGCTATAACAGTGAGTTAGCTATAAAATTGTTCTTACTATATGCTGGCAACTGCAGGTAAGTGGGCGGTGGCAGCCAAAACAACAAAAGATTCAAACGTTTGTGGATGAAGTGAATCTTCTGCGGAAAAAGTTCACACATTGTGAGCCCTCTCTTGTTGCTAAGAAGGATGTCAAGCTAGCATATAAACTCGCGAGGGAAGCAGTATCTTCGCAGATAACCAAGGCAATGGAATCAAGTAAAAAAATTGAAAATTGTGTAATATGTTTGGAGGATAAATCTATGGACCAATTCTTTTCAGTAAAAGGTTGTAACCACGAGTACTGCTGTGATTGCATGAAGCAGCATGTAGAGGCCAAGTTGCGTGATGGTATGATGCCTAAATGTCCCCATGAAGGTTGTGAGTCGGAACTAAAAATTGATGGTTGTGAGAATATTTTGACACCTAAATTGGCTGAAATGATGAAACAACTGTTGAAAGAAGCTTCAATTCCGGTGACGGAAAAGTTTTATTGTCCTTATCCAAAATGCTCAACTCTAATGTCAAAAGCCGAAGTTCATCAGCTTACTAGATCTATTTATGAGAAAGGAGCAAAGATATGTGATAAATGTGGTGGTACCTTCTGCGTCAGTTGTAGGGTTCCATGGCACAAAAATATGGATTGTGCAGAGTACAAGAGAAGAAACCCTAATCCACTTGTACAAGAATCGAAGCTAAAAAATCTGGCAGCGAGGAATTTATGGCGGCAGTGTATAAAATGTAAACATATGATTGAGTTAGCAACTGGTTGCTACCATATGACTTGCAGGTACATTTTTCTTGCATCTTGTTTACTTTCCTTTAGTTGCAAAGTGTACCTTGTAAATGCTATTTTGGGTGGTTATAAAAATCAGATTTAAAAAAAAATATATATTATTAAAAGTTTTACTTTTTCTAAATTAGTTATTTGGTTATTTCCTTATACATTTAAAAGCTTAATCTCTTTTATAACCTGGAGAACCTAGCCAACTTCAGTGGTATGCATTGAACTTCAACAACTTCTATCGAAAAGTCTAATTTATCATCTTTAGCCATCTATAGGAGGATTTGACTATATTATTGGCCGTACTTAGTTGCTCCTATACTAAGCATATGAGGTCACATTCACCTTGTACACTAGCTTTTTGCGTAGCATTTAATACAATTACATCTCAAGTACGAATTCTATATTTTTGTGATTTAGATCAATTATTAGAGTTACTGAAGATTAAGGGTGGTAATTTCATGTAATTTTTCTGATGAACTGTACTTATTTGGTCTGAATAATAACGTTCACCATACACTGAAGAAACACCATTTTTTTGTTCTTTTAATAGAGTGAACTATTCCGTTCTTCTATGATCTCAGTACACCAAATACGATGTAGATATACTCCTTATATGACTTTACTATGGGTGGAAAGAGCCAAGATTGGCACGGCGCGTAACTGGTCAAATGTATCACTTTTAGTACTTGTTACAACAGACAAGGTAAGGTTGGGTTGGGTCGATCAACTAACACTTTTTGTTCAATTATTGTTTTCGACCCATTTGAGTTGTCTCCTTAGGTGTTTTATTTTGCCATACCCGTTTGAGATAAAAGCTATCCTTTTATAAGTAAATGCTAAACGGTTCATTAATGGCATCTCTACTAGTACTTAGGTATTAACGTGACCACCAGTTCTAACCTCGTTTCATTTGAATGGAAATGGAGTAATAGACTAATCGTAAAAGCATCACCTCTTGCCACAATCCTTATTACAGTTCCATATGAATCATTGCTCTACTTCTAGACAAGTAGACATGACTAGTTGAACTTTGCTTACTGTACCTAGCTACTGTTATGCAGCGCAAGCTATGCCTATGGGCAACAAGCTGACAATTGCTATGTGAGTGAGATGAAAGGGTAAAATTTACGAAGATATATAGACATAGACGTAAATTAAGACATGATAAAAGATGGACATTGTGAAGTTATGGTCAATAGGTGACAACCTAGGTGGGTTGGGTTATAAATCAAACGGGTAGCTTGGTCGCTATGTCTACACCTTTCTCTGTTTTTTGATTTACATTAAGAGCGGCCTGTTAGATATGTATATAGATATACTTGTCGGCGTTTTAACTTATTTTGATCCATCCAACCCGTTTCCTTTATAGACAAATTATACTCCAGCATATCGAGATAGAACCATTATCAATAAACTAATATACGATATTGATTGACCCGTTTAAAAGTAACCGGGTTGAAATTGGAAAAGTATATTGTTCTCCTGCAGAATATGTGGGTATCTTTAGGTAGATCTTGAATGACATACTTTGCTATCAACGCCTTGAAATCTATGCCAGTGAATTTTAATGCTTTACAATCACCAATAGTCTTTTGCTATTATGCTGAACGCTTAATTTTGCAGATGTGGATATGAATTTTGTTACACATGTGGAGCTGAGTGGAAGAACAAGAAGGCAACATGCAGTTGTCCTCTTTGGGACGAGGAAAACATTGTGGATAGTGAAGACTCAGATGATGATTTTGAAGTCGAACACCAGGTTGGGATTTTTGCTGTGTATGCCGAATCGGAATCTGACGATGATTATTTTTTCTAAAATGTTTAATTACACGATAACTTAAAAATGATCTGTCAAGTCTAGGAATGGTTTTACTTTGTTATATATACAATGTCGGTCAAATGGTCAACCAACTTTTGCTGTCATGTCCATAACGTACGATCTTATGAAGTATGCGATGGCAGCGATGCCTTATGTAGTTTAATGATGCTATCATTTGCTTGGTGAGTTGGATAAAATAAGAAGATAACTTGTAAAAAATTTGGGTTACTAATTATATGTTTTCAATTATATTATAAAATGTCTAGGAAATCTGAATTTGGTTATAACAAAAATCACGACCCTTTGCAGGATATACACACACCTTAAAGAAGAAAATGCAGATTTGGGATTTTAGAAGGAAATGACACATATCTGTTGAAGTAGAATTGAAAATGACTTTTTTTTTTTTTTTTTTTTTAAAAGAACGACACCACATTTAATCCGTATACGAGTTAAACTATCCAAACCGGCAGTTAGGGACCGAACCACTAGGAGAAACTCGCGAAGGGAAACCTCTAGAACTCGCGGCTTCACACTATTAAGTATTAACTATTATTGGCCGTACTTAGTTGCTCCTATACTCAAGCGTATGAGGTCACATTCACCTTGTACAGTAGCTTTTTGCGTAGCATTTAATACAATTACATCTCAAGTACGAATTCTATATTTTTGTGATTTAGATCAATTATTAGAGTTACTGAAGATTAAGGGTGGTAATTTCATGTAATTTTTCTGATGAACTGTACTTATTTGGTCTGAATAATAACGTCACCGAAGAAACACCATTTTTTTTGTTCTTTTAATAGAGTGAACTATTCCGTTCTTCTATGATCTCAGTACACCAAATACGATGTAGATATACTCCTTTATATGACTTTACTATGGGTGGAAAGAGGCAAGATTAGCACGGCGCGTAACTGGTCAAATGTGTCACTTTTAGTACTTGTTACAACAGACAAGGTTGGGTTGGGTCGATCAACTAACACTTTTTGTTCAATTATTGTTTTCGACCCATTTGAGTTGTCTCCTTAGGTGT
Organism: Chrysanthemum lavandulifolium; assembly: GCA_022545495.1. Taxonomy (NCBI): domain Eukaryota; kingdom Viridiplantae; phylum Streptophyta; class Magnoliopsida; order Asterales; family Asteraceae; genus Chrysanthemum; species Chrysanthemum lavandulifolium. The sequence goes on along the minus strand of CM040239.1, from coordinate 161,700,907 downwards.
TTTATTTTGCCATACCCGTTTGAGATAAAAGCTATCCTTTTATAAGTAAATGCTAAACGGTTCATTAATGGCATCTCTACTAGTACTTAGGTATTAACGTGACCACCAGTTCTAACCTCGTTTCATTTGAATGGAAATGGACTGATCGTAAAAGCATCACCTCTTGCCACAATCGTGATTACAGTTCCATATGAATCATTGCTCTACTTCTAGACAAGAAGACATGACTAGTTGAACTTTGCTTATTGTACCTAGATACTGTTATGCAGCGCAAGCTATGCCTATGGGGCAACAAGCTGACAATTGCTATGTGAGTGAGATGAAAGGGTAAAGTTTACGAAGATATATAGACATAGACGTAAATTAAGACATGATAAGAGATGGACATTGTGAAGTTATGGTCAATAGGTGACAAACTAGGTGGGTTGGGTTATAAATTTTGCTATTATGCTGAACGCTTAATTTTGCAGATGTGGATATGAATTTTGTCACACATGTGGAGCTGAGTGGAAGAACAAGAAGGCAACATGCGGTTGTCCTCTTTGGGACGAGGAAAACATTGTGGATAGTGAAGACTCAGATGATGATTTTGAAGTCGAACATCAGGTTGGGATTTTTGATGTGTATGCCGAATCGGAATCTGACGATGATTATTTTTTCTAAAATGTTTAATTACACGATAACTTAAAAACGATCCGTCAAGTCTAGGAATGGTTTTACTTTGTTATTTATACAATGTCGGGTAAATGGTCAACCAACTTTTGCTGTCATGTCCATAACGTACGATCTTATGAAGTATGCGATGCCTTATGTAGTTTAATAATGGATTATTATTTGCTTGGTGAGTTGGATAAAATAAGAAGATAACTTGTAGAAAATTTTGGTTACTAATTACTCCGTATATGTTTTCAATTATATTATAAAATGTCTAGGAAATCTGAATTCATTTATATGGTTATAGTAACAAAAAATACGACCCTTTGCAACAAGGATATACACACACCTTAAAGAAGAAAATGCAGAGTTGGGATTTTAGAAGGAAATGAAAATGCAGATTTGGGATTTTAGAGGAAATGACACATATTTGTTGAAGTAGAATTGAAAATGCCTTTTTTTTTTTTTTTTTTTTTTTTAACGACACCACACTTGAAATCCAACCTTCGAGCCTAAACCATCCAACCTGAAGAAGTTATATAGGCGTAGTTTGTTTACTGGAAATAGTTATTCCGTGTTTTCTATAGTTAGTTAGGATATGCATGAGCTTTATTAGGAAGTTATTGTGTATATCTTATTTAGTTTTATTATTATCGTTTCTTAGGAAACAAGTTAGGGTTCCTTGTCTATAAAAGGAACACAATAGTATGATGAATGTAACGAGTTGAAAAACAAAGTTTTAGTAATATAAAGATCCATAGAGGATCAACGTGTTCTTAGTTATTTGTGTTCGTACTTATATTTGATTTCCGCTAAAGAATATAAGTCGTAGAGATTGTCTATTAGTTTGTTTGTGATTACATAAGCAATACTAACGATCTGCGAGTGCTCAAGATCTATCAAGGTCTAACGTTTCAACAAGTGGTATCAGAGCCTCGAGAGAGTCTCTACGATACTAAGAACAATCTTTTCTAATCACTCATACAACCTCAACAACATTCACCATGCCTGGATCAGATGACGGTATGGATGTCACCAACAACCAAAACAACACCCATCTGCAGCAACTAAGTCTCTCGAACAGCAACGCTAAGTTTCCTTACCTAAAGAAGGAAGAATATGATTTATGGGCAATGAAGATGCAAAACTGGATTTCCAACATTGATTGGAATATGTGGGAGATTGTAAGGAAGGAAGCAGTTTGAAGAGGACTACCACGAGATCTTGATGGTAACATGACTTTCGTTCCTCCTAAAGCTTTGAAGAGTTCTTGGTGGTTGAGAGAGAAACCAAAGTGAAAGCGATTCTTCTTCAAGCTATTCACGAGGATCACTTGAGTGATTTTCACTTCATGCGAGGATGCTAAGGATATATGGTTGGCTATTAAAGCCAAGTTTGGAGGAATGAGGAGTCTAGGAGAATGAGAAAATCGATCTTTGAGACAACGGTTTGAAGACTTTCAAGTCTCGAAGAGGAAGGAATTCACAAGGGCTATGATGATTTCACAAGATTTTAAGCCAGTTGAATCGACTAAAGGCAAAGCGAGATAATGATGATTGTAATTCTAAGTTCTTGAGATCTTTACCTCAATCCACGGCTACAAGTGAGCATTGCTTTCAAAACTAAAGGTGGGTGGATATGCTTACTTTTGATGAGTTGTACAACAAACTTAAAGCTCTTGAGCATGATGTGAGAAGTCCTTTCGTTCATCCTCCTTGCTAGTCACACAACATTTGTTGGGGCCTCTACCCTAAGTTGATTCATGCTCCAAGTCCCACTTACTCATCATCATCTTACACTACCACTCCATCAAGCTCTCACTCTAAATCTAGTGGTGTAATGGAAGATGTGCTTGGATCCTTCTTTCTTGATTATGATCCTCGGCGGGAACTTGCATATGAGGATTTTGATCAGGTTGACCCACTGGAGTTGGAGGAGATGAAGTTGAAGTGGCAAGTGGCCATGCTCTCTATGGACATCAAGAGATTTGAGCGTAAGGCTGGGAGGAAGTTTGGATTTCAGGGAAGAGATCCAGCAAGGTTTGACAAAAAGAAGGTCAAGTGCTTTACATGTCATCAGATGGGTCACTTCTCCAGAGAGTGCAAAGATAGGAAGTCTGGTGAGGAGGTGAGATATTCTTCTTATCAGCAGAATCAGAGGGATACTGGCACTTCAAAGAATGGATCCTCAGTTGCTATGGTCACTATGGATACTAATGTGGTGGAAGGCTGCATGATCGGAGAATGATGAAAGTTCGGTCTTGATAATATTGGGTTCTTGGCTATTTGTACTTGAGGAGGATAGGCATGATCAGTTGCCTTGATGGGTCTCTCTCGGTACAAAATTGTTTGTTTGGTTGTAGTGAGCGTTATAATGAACTTAAAGAAGCCTATGATATTTTGAAACCTAAATATAATGAATGCTATGTTGAAGTTGAAGCTTATAAGCAGGCATTAAAAACATTAGAAAGACAAAAGTTTGGTTTCGGAAGAATCAAATAGCTTATGATGAGAAGATTAGAGTGTTAGAAAGTGATCTAGAATGTACTAAAATGACTTAAAAGGTGCGAGAAATTGAAAGGCGATGTGGTGTGCGAAAATAGTGTGTTGAAAGAAAAATTAGATAAAGAAATAGCTAGACATAATTCTTGGCTAAAATCGGTCTAAATCTAGCTAAAGAGCTCTATTCTAGTCAAACTCCTAATACTTGATGGGTTTAGGCTTTAAGAAATATGTAGGACTAGAAGCTAGAGAGGACACACGTAAATCAACACCGGCGAGGATTAGCTAACGTTGTAAAGAAGGTGATTTACATGCGATGCGTGGATCTATTAGAGGAATACCTATGCTGTTGACCTTTCCCTTCTGTTGACTTTGATGGATCACATCATCGTATGGCAAAAGTCAAAAGACTTGCGGACCACGATTCTTCATCTAATGATTTTGTCTCTTGCTCGGCGGTGACAAATCTTACGATCAAGGTCTACTTCTTATGCCATTTGTGATTCAAGTGATAAGTCGGACCTACCCAAGACCTCACCTGACTGCACCCAAGCCTACCTTCAAGCCTATTAGAGTTCTTGCTAAGGAATCCTCTTCCAAGCAGTTTCCTCACGAAGACTTGTCTTTTCATTCTTTGAATAATAATTACATTAAAACAATTCTTTTCATGGTTTTGGTTTGAATACTTACGCTTGTAATAGAACATCTTTTGGGTTGAATAAATCTTCTAAGCAGAAGACATGTTTTGTGTGTGGAAGTAAATTTCATTTAATTAAGGATTGTGATTTTCATGAACAAAGAATGGGTGTATGTCTTTGGGAAATCTAGACCAATGTGGACTAATGTTAATGCTATACCACCTTATGTTCCACAAGCAAACTATGCATCTCCTCCTTTTAATTGGAGAAGCTCGGTTGCTAGACCATATGTGCAACCAACAAGTTCATATTTTAAAAATGGTTATTGGCACGGATATGTTGACTCAATGAATGATGGGAAGGGTTATAGGAATCTTTTGTGAAGCCCTCAGGTGATTGTTCTTGGACACAAAGGGACCTAAATTTCAATGGAAACCCAAGAACAATAGTGGATCTTATAAATCTACATGGCCTCAATCTAAAGATCCACAAGGCAGGTTCAAGTCAGTAATGACTTGAGCCTCAATAGTGTACTAATTTTGTATATATTTTTGTTGTTGTTGTAGGATCATCCTCTTAAGCACAAGGAAGTTGGCATTGTTGATAGTGGTTGCTCAAGAAGTATGTCAGGAAACAGAGATATGATGCATAATTTTGTACCCATAGAAGGAGGAGGCAATGTGACTTTTGGTGGAAGTGATGGTAGAATCCCTGGGAAAGGGACCATCAAAACACCTCAAGCTGGACTTTGAGAATGTGTACTATGTCAAGGAACTACAACACTTCAACTTGTTCTCGATCTCACAAATATGTGACACAAAGAACAAAGTACTCTTCTACGAGGATGAATGTCTTGTCTTTGTCTAAAGACTTCAAACTTCGGAAGATACATCAATTTCTTGAGAGTTCCTCGTACTCACAATTTATACACATTCAACTTGAATGATGTTCAACGAAGGTGACTTAACTTGTTTGGTGGCTAAAGCATCCTGGATGAGTCTACAAAGTGGCATAGAAGGATGGCTCATGTGAACTTCAAGACCATTAACAAGCTATCTAAAATGGGTCTTGTTGAAGGACTTCCTTCAAAGGTTTTCACCAATGAACATAAGCTGTGTTGCTGCAACAAAGGAAAGCAACAGAGCCTCTTACAAAGCAATTAATGCGGTGAGCCTTATTTGAGAACCTCTTGGTTGCTTCACATGGATCTTTTGGTCCAACTCAAGTCTGTGATATTGATCACAAATACTTTTGTCGGTAATCAGCGATGGATTTAGCGGGTTTTGTTGGGTGTTCTTTACGAGAACAAAAGATGAAACATCTCCGGTTTAAGAGAGTTTATTACCCTTGTTGAAAATCGGTGAATAAAAGGTTAAGGGCATCGGTGTGATAATGGGACGAGTTCAAGAATGCGGTATTGATAGAACTACTGTAAGTCTAAAGGAATCAAAAGGGACTATAGCACTCAAGAACCCCTCAACAAAATGGGGTGGTGAGCGAAAGAATAGGACCCTTATAGAGGCAAGATCTATGCTTGCAGACTCTAAGTTACCCACAATGTTTTGAATGAAGCGGTTGGCACGACTTGTTATGTTACGAGCAGGTATCTATCACTAGACCTCATTCTAAGACACCTTATGAACTTCTCTATGGGAAAGTTCTGCTATTCACTACCTTAAACCTTTTGGATGTCAAGTGACTATTTTGAATACTAGTGATCCTTTGGGTAAATTTGATGAGAAGGCGATGAGGGATATATAGTGGGGTATTTGGCTCATAGTAAGGCGTATAGGGTATACAATTTGAATGCTAAGAAGATTGAGGAGACTTTGAACACGAGATTTCTAGAAGACAAGCCTAATGTTCAAGGACAAGGTCATGTTTGGTCTTTTGACCTTGATTATAGCGATTATTTGGGTTATTCTAGACATGTGGCTAACCAAAATGCGAGTTCACAAGAGTCACCTCTTGTGAGTCTTGCTACCATGAATCTTGATTCGATAGTGAGTTTGAGGATGATGAACATCCTATTATTGTACCTTCTTTCTCCCTAATAATTTTTGGTGACACTTCCAAAGTTACTACGATGAGAGTGAAGATGAGTCCAACTATGCGAGAGGACCTTGCTAGGCTTAAGAAACAAGAGTATCGGCTAATCTAGAAGGCGAGAGGAATCTTGAGGAGGTTGCAAGAGAAGCAATCGGTGGAAATCACCATTACTTGAAAGTGATCCTGTTTCTCCTATCATCACCAATTCTGCTTTGAAGGTTATCTTGTTTCTACTCCCATTTCTACTAGAGTGTCCACAGACTTTGGGGAACCTTATACACGTTTTCCAAGACCTTGGATCTTGGTAATCATCAACCAATTTGGAGTCTTCACCTCACCTTCCTATGATGGTAATTTTGAGCCAAGCTGTGACTAATCTTGATACCTCCATTGATGTCAACACCACTTGCTACTAAAAGGATCAACATTACTCATCCACGGTCCAATATTATTGGTGATCCTAATGCACTGTTAGAACTAGGGACCTTTGTAACAAGTTCTAAATATGGTCAAGTAGCTTTTATCTCTTATGTCTCAAACCGACAAAGGGACAATCATACTGATTTTGAGCATTGTTTGTTTGCTGTTTTCTCTCTCAAGTGGAGCCAACCGGTGTTACTCAAGCCCTGGATGATTCAAGTTGGCTTGAAGCAATGCAAGAAGAGATGCACCAGTTCCAAAATCAGCAGGTTTGGATATTGGTCCCACTACCTAAAGGGAAGTATGCAATTGGGACCAAATGGATATTGAAAAATAAAAGAGATGCAAAGGGTGTTGTGATTAAAAACAAAGCAAGATTAGTGGCTCAGGGGTTCAGACAAGAGGAGGGGATTGATTATGATGAAGTGTTTGCACCTGTTGCTAGAGTTGAGGCCATTCGTATTTTCTTGGCCTATGCATCTTACATGGGTTTCATGGTGTATCAAATGGATGTTAAAGGTGCATTTCTGTATGGTGAAATAGAAGAGGAGGTTTATGTCACTCAACCTAAAGGATTTGAAGATCCAGATCACCCAAATCATGTTTATAAGGTAGTTAAGGCTCTCTATGGACTACATCAGGCACCTAGAGCATGGTATGCTAGGCTTTCATCATTTCTACTGAAGCATGGCTATAGAAGAGGTGCTATTGATAAAACACTTTTCCTGAAGAAGAATTCCACAGACATTATTCTTGTGCAAGTTTATGTGGATGATATCATATTTGGATCCACTAAAGAAGCTTGGTGCGGGGAGTTTGAGGAGGCGATGAAGGAGAGTTTCGGATGAGTGCTATGGGGAGCTTACTTTCTTTTGGGTCTCAAGTTCGTGAAACACGATGGTATCTTTATCGGTCGGGACAAATATGTGAGGACATCTTGAAGAAGTTTGGTATGGAGAGTGTCGGGGCGCCACAACACCTTATGAAGCTCAAAGTCAAAGACAAACAATGAACGGATCTACTGTGAATGTTCATTTATCTGAGATCTATGATTGGTTCATTGATGTATCTAACGACTTCTAGGCACGATATTACATTTCTTTGTGAGTGCTTGCTCTAGACATCAAGTCACTCCACTTGCTTCCCATCTGAATGCGATCAAGAAGATCTTTAAGTATTTGAAAGGCCAACCCCATTTAGGCCTTTGGTACCCAAAGAGTCTCCTTTTAATTTGGAAGCATATAGTGGCGATGATTATCTTGGTGCAAATCGGATAGGAGATCCTGGCTGGAGGTTGCCAATTCCTTGGAAAGAGATTGATTTCTTGGCGGTGCAAGAAACAAACTATTGTGGCTACCTCATCTCTTGAAGCGAGTATGTTCTTCTTTGCAAATTCTTTGTGGACGAGTTCTTTGGATACAAAATCAATTGTTGGATTATGGGTATAACTTCATGAACACAACAATTTTATTGATAATCAAAGTACCATATGCATTGTTAAAAATCCGGTTTTCACGGTAGAACTAAGCATATTGAAATCGGGCACCACTTTATAAGAGATGCATATGAAAACATTTGATAAAAGTGGTTAAAATTCACCTTGATGATAATGTGGCGGATTTGTTAACAAAGGCTTTTGATGGACCAAGGTTTCAACACCTTGTGGTCCATATTGGAATCTTAACCCTTAGCGCAAAGTTTAAGGGAGGCATAAACCTCGGGGAGGCATATGCCTGGGAGGATTTATGTTGTAAACTTTGTATATTAGTTTGTATTTTGCTAACACTAACCGACTAATGTTTTGTGAGTTTTGTTTGTTTTGGTTTGGTTTGTGTGTTTCTCTGTTGTTTGCTGATTGCATATTTCGAGTTCAAGTTTATCAAGTTTGGTTCATTGGAGAATGGTCAAGTAAGCTTAAAGATTGTTTCTTCGAAAGCTAAATCTTGGAGTGAGCTATTTGTTTCTCTTGAAGAAAAAAGTTAAAGAGAAAATCTTGAAGTTAATTGTTCATTCATTCATTCAAGAAGCAGTTCTGACTTCGACTTACAAAACTTGATTACAATCAACTTCATAAGGATTTACATGATCTACTTAACCTATACTAGCTCTATCATCGTCTAGCCTATATCTTCTATCCCGATGGTGGATATGCATGACCGATCTGACGAAGATGCTAAGGATCAAAATGGGAAGGATGGATTAAGGAAACCAAAGATGATGAAGATGAATACACATTGTCCTTTGTGCTTCATCTCTTGGTTTCACCAAAAGCAATAAATCCATCTTCCTTATCCCTTTCCTTATACGATATGTGATGAAGCACCAAACCATGGCGCGGGAAGAGCGAGCACCACCTCTCTTTCGACAAGGGCCTTTGTTGAGGTTGAGTCTTTGAAGGTTGGGAGTATGATGTTCTCTCCTTGTAGGAGTCATTAGAGTCATCGGAAGATGCACTTGGATTCACTACACTATCATCATCGAAGAAGCGAGAAATGGGGATTTCAAGGTCGGGGTCATGTGGACATGGGAAAAGCGAAGGAAATCATCACTAGATGATGATGATGATGGAGAGGAGGTTGGATCAATAACCTCGGTTGGTTTTCATGGTTGATTTGTTGATTGTGGTTTTGGAGAAATTAGGGTTTGTGAAGATATTTGGGGTAATTGATGAGAGATAAGTGTGCATTGGGGATTGTTTTATAGGCGGTTTCAAGGCTTAATGAGATTTAATGCGAGTTGGGTGAAGCAGTAAAAGATATTCTTGAAGCTTCTTGAATCGTGATTTGTTTCTGCGATTGAAGTCTTGATGAGAATGACCATTGTTTCTCTTGAAGTTGAAATTTAAATTTGGTAAAGTTGCATTACCGTCACTTTGGTCAACAACTTAATAAATTTGACCAAAATTTGGGAAACTTCTACTTATACCCTATTCGCATATCTTCGTCTAAAATTAGCGATTCCACTTCATTCGATTTAAACACACTTTCGGTTGATTAAATCGTAACCCATTATCTCAATTTCTCATGGCGCTTCAATTGAAGAAAGATCATAACAAGGTTGCTTTTACGGGAAAAGCTAAGGGTGATGATTTGTATGAACCAATGGTGGAGTTCTTGAAGAGATCTAAGATTCATTATGCTTTAACGCATTCTCCTAGTGTGATATATGAATCATTGGTTACTCAATTTTGGGCATCTGCTTGAAGCGGGTGAAGAGATTGTTGCGATGGTTGTGGGACGAGCATGTTGTATGAGAGGAGTTGATTAGAAGAAAGCTTCGCTTGGATGATGCGAATGGGGTCTATCACTCTAATTCGGTGGAGATACTTCTTTGGTGAGGCGATTGGATATCGGTACAGAAGCGACATATGGTTCAAGAATAAGCTTTGCCCTATGTGGAGGTTTTGGTACATACTTTGCTTCAATGTATCGACAATAAATCGGGAGGATGGGACCGATTTTCTACTCAACTGGGTTGTGGTATTGTTTGTCTTTCTCGGGGTTTAACTTATAATTTTCTAGGTTTATTTTTGATAATATGGTTGAAAATATTCATAGGAAAAAGTTTAAGTTTTTGATGTACCCTAGGTTTTTGCAAATGATTTTGGACATTACTACCCAAGCCCAAGCCTTTTGTCCCATAGGAGTTTTATCTTCTAAACTGTTTGCTTCTATGAAAACTAATTATGAGGGGGAACATCATCCTTTGCTAGCAGCTATGTTGCCTCAAGGCAATGAGGCTGCTGATGAAGGGAATGTTGTTGGATCTCCACCCTCTACTACTATTGTTGCTGCGATGGTAATCCATCAGTTGCTATGGATGAGGGCCCTTCTATCTTCTTGAAGCATCTCATGTTGCTCCTGACCAACCTTCACCTATACCATCACCTAGATCTTGTCCTAGTCCACCACCTATTCATGTTACCTCTGATGAGGTTGAGCATGAAGTTAATAGATTGCCCACACCTAGTCCATTAAGGGAACCTTTTAATGAAGGTTCAGATAATTTTGAGCATGTTTCTCCTGAAAGGTCCAATGAAGCTCCGTTACCTTGAGCAATCTGTTGGTGGTGGGTGAGGACCTATTACACTTACATCTGTATATGCTCTAGTGAGCAGGTATGTGGTGAGGTTCTTGATCTCAAAAGGAGCTTGCGAGACTAAAACTTCACTTGGTGGTGAGATTGTGGAGTTAAAGAGTAAAGTTAAGAGTTTGGAGGAACAACTTGGGAATTATAGCAAAAGGAAGCTAGATGTTTCTTGATGAGGAGGAAGTGGATTCTCAATTTAAGTCCTTTGGATATTTTGGCTAATGTGGCTCAACAATCTACTCCCATGGTTACTAAATCGAGTAAAGCAAAAGGAGCCAATTTTGTTTACTCGACGGAGGAGAAGGCAATCTTTGAGCAAGGATACATTGCAAAGAGAGGATGTTGCAACTGCTGAAGAGCATATTGTTGCTGATACTCCTATGATGGATATTGCTCTTGAAGTTGGTCAAGCTTCATCGTGCAAGCACAACCTGCTTCTACACCTTGACAGATCGATCGAAGTTTTTCTTCTTGGCGAAGTTTTGTTTTGGATCCGATGGTGATGTATTTTCCACACTGTTGAAGATCGTCTCAACATGTTTCTTCGATGCTAATTTGGATGTTTCTTACGAAGTTCCTATTTGTGATACTTCTTGAGTTGATGGTGTTCACATATCTGGCGATAAAGAGAAAAAGTAATGGTTGAAGATGAGCTTGGTCCGGATCGGTAAGTGCACAAGAGATGAAAGAACAAGAAAGAATGTTAGGCGAGTGTGCGCGAGTTGAAGAAAAGTGATGAATTGGCTAAAAGCTTACGGTGAGTCTACTTCAAATTTGACTCACGAGAGGCGAAGAGCTGGATGACTTGCGTACTCAGTTCACGGTGCACAATGGGATGTTTATACTCGACAAGTTGTTTCAAATCCTACACTTGCTCAGAGTATATTAGGTGCAGACTTTGATGGTGAGAATTTTGTTGCACAAATGGTCAATCTTGGACGAAAACGAAAACAAGAGGCAGCTGACAAAAAGAAAGCTCTTGTTGCTCAAAAGAATAAAGCAAAAAGGGAAAAACCACCTACTGAAGCTCAGAAGAAAGCATACATGAGAACTATTGTACTTTATCAGAGTTCTGCTATCTTTAATTCTGGTTTGAAGAAAAGGCAAGTCTGGAATTTACCTGATGATGAGTTGCATAGAATGTATCAAAGGATTATGAAGCAGACTGCATCATCTTCTAAAAAGAGAAGTGCTGTTAATTCAGATGCTCCACAGGCGAAGAGGCCTAAAACAGTTGAGATTGTAGATAATTTTGATGATGTTCCACCAAGGATGGATTCTCCTGTTATTACTCCTGAAGCATCTCTGCTGACTATACCTTGGTGAAAAGGTTCAATCTCTGAACCACAAACTATTTCTTCTCGAAACATTACCTAGTGTTGAACATTAATTGATCTAGAAGGAGAAGATATGGGTAAGAAAGTGAAAGAGCATTGCTAAAGCTAAGAATGCAGTGATACTTGAGAGAATGTATAAATTGAGAGGTATTGCTCGATTAAGTCTTCTTCTACTTCTTCCACTCAAGCTAAAGATGTTCTGAAACATCGAGGATGTATCATCTATGGGGTTTATATACCGGTAGGAGGATGAAAAGAATGTCTAAAAGAAGTCACACTACTCTAAGGCGATCTGTGAGATCAGATGGGTCATATACTTCTAGGATTCATCAGTCTCTCAGAGGTAGTTCTTTGGATCTAAAGGCTGATGATTCAACTTTTATTAAAGAAGGATCTGTTGTTGTTTTTCCTGAAGGATCTCATGATGTGTTGATTAATTGGACATTGACTGATGGGGAGCTTAATACTATTTATCGTCTGGATTATACTACTATGAAGTTCAACTTTTTGAAGGAAATACTTCATCTGGTGGATAGGCAAGATTTGAATACTCTGTATGGTATTGTTACTAAGCATTATGATATTCATTCACCACAGGGTTCTGGTTTATTTTTGTTGGGTGATCTTCAAGTGTTGTTTGATTCTCAATCTCCAAATGGTAAAGGGTATCATATTTGGAAGAATTCACATCAATGGAAGGTTGAGACTTGGAGATTTTATCCTTTGCCTTGTGTGCATGTGGTGGAGACAAAGGGTGGGATTCTTGTTTGTATGTTTCTTGATAAGATTTATCCCTTGCCTATGAGGTGATGGAAAGAATGCTTAGGCGAAGTTGGAAGTTCCTCGGATCCGGTTGGTAATGATAAGTTGCATCTTGAACAATGTGTTGGAATTATTAAGACTAAACACGCAACATAAAGCATCATCTTGATTATGGTATTGTGTATAGTTTGTAATATATTTGTTTTGTGTTATTTCTTTATTAGTTAAAAAAATTGTATATTTTGGTTTGTCTAACTTTTATTGCGGGTTTGTTGTATACTATTGATGGTTTTAACTCACGGATGTGCCTTGTGTATATCAAAGAGTTGGCTAGTCCAAAGGTACAACTTTGGTAAAGACACATCAAATCATTGATAGTTGTAATGGTTTGCTCAAAATCATAGGGTTTGCAACCACCCATGCTTAATTGTTGAGGGTTGTATGGTCATCAATTCACCATGGTTTATTCCTTTTGGAATCCAAGAATTGACTAGCCACATGTATATGGCTTGTGGTAAAAGCGGTGGAATACCATATTTGGTAATCGGTTCACCAATCCTAAAATTGACTAGTCACGAGCAAGCGGCTACGGTAAAGACATTTCAAATCCGTTCATGGTTCTTTGATTTGCTAATAAATCGAGATGGTTATCGATGTACCATGGTTTTCGAACTTAAACATTTGGCTACTCCGGTAGTAATGGCTATTGGTAAAGAGACATCAAATCCATTATTTTCAATGATTCACCTCTCACGAGGAGTTAACACACACGGATGTGATGAGAATAGTATGAAACTAAAGCGGTTTGATGTACATTATGTCATTTGTTCTTTGCAAAGCTGGAGCTTTAAAGATTTGTCATCATCGAGGTGTCATTGTTTTGTTTCTTTGTTCTTGATGTTTGTGAACAATCCTCGAAGCGTTGAAGATCTATCAAGCGGAACTTAACCAAGTCAAATTCCAGTTTAGGGGAGGATTGTTGGGAATTCTACTAAGTTAGAATTCTGCTGAAGTTTCTACCGAAAGGATTCTGCTGAAGTTCAAGGAATATGCTGAAGAACAGAATCTGCTGAAGTTATATAGAGCGTAGTTTGTTTCTGCGGAAATAGTTATTCCGTGTTTTCTATAGTTAGTTAGGATATGCATGAGCTTTATTAGGAAGTTATTGTGTATATCTTATTTAGTTTTATTATTATACGTTTCTTAGGAAACAAGTTAGGGTTCCTTGTCTATAAAAGGAACACAATAGTATGATGAATGTAACGAGTTGAAAAACAAAGTTTTAGTAATATAAAGATCCATAGAGGATCAACGTGTTCTTAGTTATTTGTGTTCGTACTTATATTTGATTTCCGCTAAAGAATATAAGTCGTAGAGATTGTCTATTAGTTTGTTTGTGATTACATAAGCAATACTAACGATCTGAGTGCTCAAGATCTATCAAGGTCTAACGTTTCATATATAAAATTGTTTTATATAAAACAATTTTATAAAAAGTTTTATATAAAATGTTGTTTTATATGAAACGTTTTTTATAAAAACTTTTTAATTTTTTATATAAAAGCTTTATATAAAAACGTTTTATATAAAAAATACATTTTATATATATACAAAAACTTTTATATGAAAAAATTCAAAAAAAAAAAAAAAAACGGAGGAAAATTATTATTATTATTATTATTATTTTTTTTCGATTTTTTTTTTTTTGCAAAAATCGTTCTTGTGGTTTAAGGATGGGTCTTGAACGGTTGTTAGCCAAAAGAGCTAAAGTGTAACTACTAACTGAGTTCATTTAATCAAGAAGTTAAGTCAAAACTTGTTATAAAAGTTTTATATAAAGCTTTTTATATAAAAATGTTCTATATAAAAAATAAAAAGTTTTTATATAAAACTAGTTTTATATATAACTTTTTATATAAAACGTTTCATATAAAACAACATTTTTATATAAAACTTTTTATTAAGACGGTTTTATATAAAACATTTTATATAAATAAACTACCGTAAAAAACGGACAAAACCGACAAAACAAATAAAAACAAACAAAAACGGATAAAAAGCATAAAAAACAAACAAAAATTGATGAAAACGGATAAAATGGATGAAAACGGACAACAATGGATAAAAAACGGAAAAAAAGTTACGATTTTTTCCATTTTTCTTTTGTTTTTATCCGTTTTTGTTCGATTTTTTTTGAATAATTTTTTCCGTCAAGTAACTTTTTTTTGGAAATGTTTTTTATATAAAATTATTTTATATAAAACAGTTTTATAAAAAAGTTTTTATATAAAAATGTTGTTTTATATGAAACGTTTTTTTATAAAAACTTTTTTAATTTTTTTATATAAAAACATTTTTATATAAAAAAGCTTTATATAAAAACGTTTTATATAAAAAAAAATACATTTTTATATAAAAAAAATTATAAAAAAACTTTTTTATAAAACGTTTTTATATAAAAAATATTTTCGAAAAAAATATTCAATAAAAAATCGAAAAAAAATGGAGGATTTTTTTTTTTTTTTTGCAAAATCGTTCTTGTGGTTTAAGGATGGGTGTTGCAACGGTGGTTAGCCAAAAGAGCTAAAGTGTAACTATTAACGAGTCCATTTAACGGCAGTTAAGTCAAAGGACCATAAGTGCACATAACAATGCAATCAACGTACCATCTTTGCACTTAATGAACCACAAGGACGAAACGTACAATTTGGCCATACCAAAAGGACGATTTGTGCAATTTACTCCTTATTATTTTATTAACGGTTGTGACTTGTATATGGTTTTCTGCTAACATCTGCTAAGTGGGTACATGCTAAAGTAAGTCCTAGTTAACTAAATCAAAATTTATATTTATCTATGTTAATTTTTAAATTCGATTAACGTTTGTTAAATTTAGTTTATAACTAGCATAGATACGTATTATTTGATGGATTCATTTGTAATGAATTGAAAATAACAATAAATTTTACTGGATTTTTTGTTTGATAACTTAATTATTTTTCAAAAAAATCTATTGATCTAGTGATTCAGGTCTTTTTAACAAAAATCAATTACCAAAACTTATCTTTTTAAACCCAATTTACCAAAATCGACTCTTTTTTTAACAATTACCAAAATCTACTAAAAGTGCAATTTTGTGTTAGGTCATCATATATGTAACACAAGCATCAATATGTAGAAATAAAGAAGAGATGAAGGCGGATGAACAATAATCAAACACACACACACACGATATAATAATACAGTTACGCGTAAGGAGTGAATGAGAGAAAATATTGAACAACCAACCTTCTAAGGAAGGTTTACATGTGTTTATATAGGGAAGGAAACATGGCAACATCCAAGTTCCTTCCCGGCTTGGGGCTTATGGGCTTCTACATGCCTCAAAGGCTAATTACTAACATAAATGCCATATTAAGCTAACTATTACATATGAATTACTAACACTTGAATTAAGGTTTAGGAGTGATTCCAACAATCTCCCCTCAGTGCTAGTGATGAATGAAATGAGTGATAACGTTGTAGGTCTTGATGTAATAGTAGCTTTGGCGTCTTCGACATTCTTCTTTCTTGTGAGAAAAGTGTCTTGATTCGAACAATCTCCCGATTAGAGAAATTGTTTCCTTGAAAAGTTACGCTTTGGCGTCTTTTGATTTTCTTTGTTCTTTAGTTCTTTGTTCTTTGTGGTGAAAGTGATAGTATGATGTGGTAGTCTGCATCAGGTCTGCTTCGATGCTCCAGTGTCTCCACGTCTTTCTCCAACATGCTCACACGCTCTTTAATGTTGGATTACAGTTGATGAAGTTCTTTAAGTCTTTAAACTTTGTAGATTCTTTGTTGATGAAGAATCATTCTGACTTTGTGTTGCCTTTGATTATGAGAGAACTACTATAAGTGTTGTTGTTGGTATGAGCATGTGGAGAATCTGCACGATCAGTCCGCTCCAGTGCTTCCATAAGAAGTAAACATAGGAAAGGTTAGTAATAAGCGGTTC
Organism: Chrysanthemum lavandulifolium; assembly: GCA_022545495.1. Taxonomy (NCBI): domain Eukaryota; kingdom Viridiplantae; phylum Streptophyta; class Magnoliopsida; order Asterales; family Asteraceae; genus Chrysanthemum; species Chrysanthemum lavandulifolium. Next base: position 161,684,463 of record CM040239.1, on the reverse strand, counting down.
CGGCACTTACAAGTTTGAACTCGAGAGTGTTAACGAGATCGTGTGAAAACACAACTCTAATTCTCACAAAGGCCGTTCTGAACCGGAGTCCCACAAGTGAGATAACACGATGTACGAAGTACACCTACGATTCGGATGAGTCGTGAGGTACATCAAGCATCACTCACGATGTAGACCGTTTGAGACCACTAATCGTAATCCACGAGGAGTTACGGCGACTGACCGTCGTGGTTGTTTGATGTTGACCACGGCGGGGTTTCCATTCAATCACCGAGGATCACGGATGTGAACCTCTCATAAATGTTCTCGACAGTTGCTAAGATCGTGTAGGACTCGATAACTTACCATCGATGTTCTTATTGTTGAACAACAAGTGATGAAATGTCAAGTGTACCTTAAGAGATCTATTGATGAATCTCGTGGCTCTAGACTCAGCAGTGCGTTTTGGTTTTCTGAGCGGAGACTAGGAGAGGGTCTCCTTCTTCAATATCGGCAATCTCTAAGAGAAAGCCGATAGATTATGTAGGGTTCGGGTGAGAATGAAACAAGCTTCTTTTGAGAGAAACTTGAGTGGCTAAGAAGGTTTAGTGCATGCGTCATCGGGTCCATGACGACTTTTAATCTTCAATACCGGCGTCACTAAGTGACAACCAAGAGTATATGAATTGAACCGTGTGTACGCCCTAAGTTGAATAACTGGAGGGCTATTTCTTTTCACCCTTTTCTTTGCTTTTCTTTTAATTCTTCAACTCCTTCTTTCTCCGATTCTCATTTCTCCTTTTTATAATCATACCTAAGGACTTCTAAGTACTAAATATTTGTGATGTCCTTGGGTAGATCCCTCCGCTCTGGCGGATCATAGGACAGTTATTCCTAACCTTAATCACCTTATAACTCCATTGCCATAAAACCATTTTTCATGAAAATCTCTCGAAGTGTTTGTAAATGAAAACATGTTTGAACACTTCAAGAGTTTTAGATTTTCAGAAATACTCCCCCTCGACATGTGCTTAAGAGTTTTGTCAGAAATCTGCACAGTGAGGAAAGAGCGCGCACTTTAGAATTGATCGACTCAAGATAGACAATTCCCCGATGGACACGGTTACATTGCATAGTTAAAGAGATACATTGTCAGCTTTTAGGTGACAACTAGCTCTAATAACTACCTTGAAGGTGTGGACAAACCTTGAAAAGTTGTCAAACCCGTCAAAGTTCATGTCTATCAAGAGCTTCTCGAATAGGTACTATTTACTTGGATAAGTCTTTGGAAGACAAATCTTTTCAATGTAAGACTGTTCAAATCCCGTCAATTCATGGGTTGAAGTCTTTTTCACACGATGATTCAATAGCAGTATCACAACATATTTCTTATCACATAATTTTCTCCCCCTCAAAAATGGCATATAAATGGTATTTTTGAAGAAATGTTGAGAATAAATATGACCATTTTGAGTTTTATGGGAAGATGACCACTGTGAACAATTTGTGAACAAAGTTTATAAGTCAAATACCCCTCAACAAGTGATATAAGCGGTTGAGGTTTTGAAAATCATAAGGAAGTACTTGTTCTTTTGAGCAAAACCTTTAAAAGTGAAAGGTTTGATAGGTTTTACTCAAAAGTAAGAAGCTTTCGCTCCTTTTATAAGGATTGTGGCATCAAGCGTACTACGTGGTCCTTTCATTACAAGAACGGGTTGTACATCTTTGTTATGTGTGCACAAGCTATAGTCATAATAAAATCACACATCCAAAATATTATGAAATAGAAGCAATTCAAGGGTACCGGAAGTCCATCAATCTTGCCGGGAATGCGAATAGGCGTTGATAGCCGCGAGAGCAATCTGGGACGACCACCTACAAAGCTCTCCGAGTTACGAGCGGGTCTCGTCGATACAACCTTTCATCAATCCCGGTGATGATCCTCTTCACATCCCTTATGTCTTGAGAATTCCATCGCTTTGGAGACCCAATGCCTTCATGTATCGCCTTCAACCGATAAGCCAAGCCATCCCTAACCTTCTTCAATGTGTGATCCCCAAATTTGTGAAGATCTCTACACGCCATCAAGCAATTTCGTTGAAGTTCACTGCGATAAGACGCCGAATGGTTTCGACGAGTGTGTATTGTGGAAGCGGTTGATGTCGGGAAGATCTAGGCGTGGTGGAGTGAAGTTGACACGGTCCGATATGATTCAAGCGCAAGTCGGAGATCTTCTACACGTTCTTTGATTACTATTCTTTCGATGAAGATAAGCAAGGACTTGATGTATTCACGTTGCACTTGATCGAGAATTGTCTCATGCGACCACATACTTTGGCAAGGTACATGTCTTCAATGTCATTGATAGACAAATTCTCAAAGTCCGCTTGGAGAATGCATAATCCCTTCGTCTTTCCTTTTGACCACGATATTCTTGAGGAAAGTGTAGTCCCATTTAGACGAAAGATCAACATGTTTAATAGCCACGATTGCTTTAGTCTTGAACATTTCATGTTGAGACTTCGAACCGGCACTATAGTAGATTCGTCGGCGTTCGCCAATGGTGAATCCCATACAATGCATCACGGTCATATACTTCCACATTGTTGGAGAACATGTGGTTAGCCCTTTCCTCGATGGCTATGCGGTTAGAGTATATGGTGCACGGAATGGAAGTGTCGAGATGTAGCGTATTTCCTTGAACCATCGCCACCGTGTAGAAGAAATTCCAAGTCTTTGTTGAAGAAATATCGAATGGAATCCCATGTTGTTGGTAGAGGTTTCGATTGTAATATGGAGGGTTGTCCGTTTGGTGAAGTCGATGTTTGCTTGGGTTGAGCCAATCCATGTTGTTAGACATAGCTCGTGCTATATTATCAAGGTGATACTCAACTTCAATAGCACTTTCCGAAGTTGTCTTTGGCGGTTGAAATGCTTCATTCTTGATGCGCTTCAACTCGGATTTCGTCATCTTTTCACACGGAATTTCTCTTGCAAGAACTTAGCATGCTCTAATGTACTACCGTCTTCCGGATCTTGACCTTGGTGGGTAGGAGTAGAATTAACAAGTGTAGAAAACCATCGTATTCATCGGTGTCATCTTCATCTAGCCATGATACGACGCCGACCTTAAGCGCCTTCTTCTTCTTTTCTTAGGCCGGATGAGGATTCGGTTTCTTAACTTTGTCGGGAGAGGTGGGTTGTTGTTTGTGCTCATGGAATTCCTCATCGTCACCACCCGTATACTCAAAGTGATCACCGGTTTTCTAAGTGCGGGTGGTAACTCGGAAGAATCTGAGGTTTTTCAAGAGAGCGAGGAGGAGACCTTTGTTGAGCCGAGTCCGTTGGGGTGGAGGTTGCATAGAAGATGATTCACGAGACTTCTTGAGGCGTTTAGGCTCGTCATTCTTATCCCGATCCTTATCTTCATCGTCGCGTGGACGCTTAGGCCTTCGACTTCTTCTCGCATGTCGATTTTAGTTGGTATTCAAAGAATGCTTCAAACAATTTACCTTCGTATGAGGCAAATGTTGCGGATCGTTTCGACATTTGAGCTACCGGCCGGTTAACCAATTCAAAGATCCGAGAAGATTATGGGATCAACTAGATTGATGTTCACATGCATTGGAGTTGATTTCATAGTCCGTTTAGCGGTGTAAGAGATTGGATAGAGTTGTTTGGTGAACGACTCCTTAGTAACTCGTGAACGATGTCAAGAAGGTACTTGTGAGTGTATCCTTTGATCATCTCGTCCATTTTCCTTTGAAGATCATCTTTCATGAGCTTGGACATATTCCTTTCAACTTGCATCTTGTCGTTCTCATCATGAAGATATCAGATGTCGATCGTGAAGAAATTCATCTTCTTGTAGAGCACGTCTTTTTTTTCGACCTTTGATGCCTTTAACGATTCGTGTCTTAGATTGAGAGATCCAAGATGCGGTTAGCTTCTTCACCGATTTGGATGTTGATTTAGTTGATCTTTTGATGGTGGTGGTGAGGGTGAGAAGATGAATCCGATGATGATGAGATGTGAGGAGACTCGGGTCCTTTGGTGGCTCAAGTTTTCTCCTTGGAGCGGACGGTTGTCTGAAGAAGACGATCATAATCGTCCGTTTCATCAATCTTTGTATCATCAGATTGTTTTCTCGATCTTTTCCGTTTTCGGTTCCTCAAATTCATAATCAATAGAATCTTCCACGCGCTTTTGTTGTTGCTCCAGGTGGTGGCACGGATCCTTTATCGGGTTGATTAACGCATCGGGACTTGGTGTAGTTTGAACTCCACCACTTGACCCTCCGGGCCACCCATTTGATCCTTTGCAAACTCTTTCATAGCGTGTTGGAGTCTAACAATTTGAACTTTTTCTTGTAATCGACTTCGGTGGCTCTTCTTCCGAGCTTTCCTCTTCGTGCTCAATCACTTGAGTCTTCCCTTTGCTTGTATCGCTGGTGGACTTGGAGGTTTAGGTACCGTTGTAGTGTCATCTTTATTTGCTTTGAGTAGAAAATCTCTTCATCGATGCAGTACCCTCCGAGTCCTCGTCCGTTAGCTTTCTTTGCGGTTCAAGCTTTGGAATGGGAATAGGAACAACTTCCTTAGAAGGAACTTTCCTTTTGCTTGGAGGTTTCCTCTTGGGGAACTTCCGTTGGCTCTCAGTGCTTGCGGCACTTCCTGCACTTCCTCTTCTGGTTTTTCTAGTAGGCGTACCAGAAGATTTTTCATCAAGAAAGCCAACTTTGTTCTCTTCCACAGCAATCAAATATCTTTTATAAGAGTAGAGCTTTTTGAGTTCATCTGAGAGAAGATGGTCTGGCAACACAACATCCTGTTTCTTTGTTGTTGATTCCTTGAATCTGACAGTTAGGGTAGGTTCAGACAACATGTCGTGATTGTCAGGGTCATTGATTCTCTTGGGGATATCAGGGTTATACCCAAGTGCTCTCTGGATCAATAGTTTAGTATATCTGATGTAGGGAATCTTTGAGCCAAGCTTTTGAGGAATGTCATCATGTCATCCCAAATCGAGCTTCAACTTGATGTGCTTCATGTTGATAGAGCCCAAAAGATTTGCAGTTCCACGAGCTTGGGATGCTCATAGCCGTCACGACCGAAATGGATTTTGTGATGATGATATAAAGGGTTCTCAAGGTGAGGATGTTCTTGAGATCCACGTGAGAATGCTTAGTGATAACCCGAAGCTTCGTCATACCCAATATCAATCAAGAATTGCGAACCGTCTCTTGATGGGTGCGCAGAGTATTCAGATTGGTATGATGTCGGGAATGAGGAGAACGCCCGTAAGTCCGCAGGAGTGATGGTGATTTGCTTGTGATTGAGCATCACCGTCACAACATTTTGACCTTTGATCATCGCATTGTATTCCGTAATTGTTGTATGTAGATCTCCAAAGCGATGGCGAGTTGGTGAGCATGTTCGATAGGGATGATTCTTGAATATCCACCGCAATGAGACAAGAAGATTCCGAGCGGTGAGATTTTCAAAGTCAACTCTGAGATTGTTCTTTCCAATCTTCATTGGATAGCCATGCGGGAAAATATCAACAATGGTGAGAACGTTTGGTGCATCCACATTCATTTGAGCTTCCATGTCGTGATCTGAAACACATTTAGCCAAAAGAACCAACATATCGAAAGACACAATGTTAGTCAACAGAGGGTTTTATTGTCTAATTATTGAATGTGCAATGTCAATGATTGTTACGAGTCCAAAATCACTTGTTTGTCCAATAGTCCAATGACGTCGAGAAAAGTTTCGTGAGTTAGTTAACTTTAGGTTTTAAAGTTTATGTTATCACATATTTTTCACAACACATTACACATTTAAGCTTATTAGTGGCGATGATTGGTTTCGTGACGTTATGATTTATTTATTTACAAGTTTGCACGCGTAACAACTCATAATGAAGGTTTGATCAAGGCTTAGGCGTAGAAATGGTAGCTTATGCATAAGCGGAGAAGTATACGCGTGAGCGCAAGCTTATGCGTAAGATCCTTACTTACGCGTAAGAAATATTATGCGTGGGAAAGGGGACCTTATGCGAACGCCAGCGTAGGTGTATATAAAACCTTACGCGTAAGGCTTACTCGTAAGAGTAGACCTTATGCGTAGAGTTCATCGCCACGCATATCCTTCACGGGATCGCGTAGTCCCTTTGTAGAACCTTACGCGTAAGCGCTACGCGTAAGATTTCTCTTCACGCATAACATGCTACGCATAAGGTGATCCTTATGCGTAGATGGTTAACAACCTTGATTCGATTTTACGAGTAGCAAACCTGAAATAAATTCATCACAGCATCAATATTAACACCCACATTCATTGTATAACTGATTTACTCACAAATACTCAATCAAACAGTTACGCGTAAAGAACCTTATGCGTAAACCAAAACCCTAATAGTTCAAAGATTACGCGTAAGATTTTTAGCCACAGGAATTACACCAAAGTTTTTCTGATGGTTTTTAGATGTCATGTGAGTGTAATAACCAAGTTTTAACATCAAACTCTCAATGAATCAAAAATACCCAAACGCGAAGAACATTAAACCCTAATTTCTAATTTACAATCAATTAGTGTTTCTGGGTTGTTTTAAAGCACGGATATTATCAATTCACCATGATAACAACATCACACAACAATCTTTTGACCAAAAACATTCACATTTTAAAATACCCAAACCCAGCATAAACCCTAATTCCTCAAAACAATCAATACGTGATTCTGGGTGTGTTTTGAGTGTAAGAATGGTATTAGTGATGTAAAAGAAACGTTTTGACACAATCCTTTTAACCTCAAACACATAAACAAGATTATGTGTTCTAACACTTATGCGTAAAACACAAAAATCATTAAATCTTAAGTTTTAACCGTTGGATTCACATGAAATTCAAAACCATTGTTTAAAAATTTGTTAAGAACACAAAATCACTTACAAATTGAAGATCAGATAACCGGATTTGAAGAAAGATTTTTGTGCGTAGGATTTGTTTGGTATGAGTAATAAATGTGAAGATTAGGTTAGGTGGAGGATTTTATTAAAATAACTTTAAGCTTTTGGCGGTTTAGTCCCTCCACCTTTTCCATTTTCATCCAAAGCCTTTTAACTTCCATTTTGGTTACCAAACGAAGAATATTTGAAATAACTTTGACGACACTCCCCTCGACTTAAGAAATAATGAAAGTTTATAAATTTTAGTCCGAGGGTGTCGATAAACCAATCGACCACCACTTAAAGAAACAACCGGAATAGGTGACATGCAAGTACACGGTTATTTTGAAACATTTAAGAATTTATTTTCTCCCCTCAACACGTGATCGGAAAAATCTTGAATTTTGAAGGATTTGAGTGTTGTGGAAGAAATGTACTTGCCATGTTAAAAGAAATATAGATAGAAGAATATTTTTGTTGTTTTATCTGCTTTTATATTTTGTATTTTGTTTTGAAAAATATTTACAAAAGAGATTTTGGTGTTTGATGGTTTTTAAGAATGTTTTAAGAGTTCATCCGGTTCCTCTTGAGTCAAACACCGATACCAATCCGGTGGACCAACTCATTAAACCTAGCGGGAGCTAAGGCTTTGGTGAGAAGATCGCCAATTGGTATTCTGCAGCCTTGCAGTATAATTCAACGATGCACTGTTCCACGTGGTCCTTGATGAAGTGATATCAAGATCGATGTGCTTTGATTTGAATCTCGAAGCGAGTTGCACGAGATCGCAATGGCACTCCGATTGTCGTAGTACATCGGGATTACATCAACACGTAACCATAGTCTTTGAGTTGTGTTCTCATCCAAATGACTTGAGCACATACCGACATGGCTACATATTACGCTTCGATTGAGGACAACGATGTACAATCCTGCTTCTTGATTGCCAAGACACAAGTTTGTCACCAAGAAATTGTAGTGCTCACAAGTACTTTTCCGAGAGTCTAAGCATCCTGCGTGGTCGTCTGAAAAAGCTATTAGTTCAAAACCGAATCCTTCGGATACGGATCCCAAATTAATGGTTCCCATGATGTATCGAAGGATTCTTTTAGCCTCGAGAGGTGGGTTTCGATTGGTCGCGATCGATAACGGGAGCAAAGATATATGGCAAAGACAATATCAGGCCTACTAGTTATTAGATACATGAGATACCCAATAATACTATGGTATTTTGTAGGTTCAACCGATTTCCCATGCAAATCGGTCTAGCTTCTTGGTATGTGACATTGGTGTGGCATAAGTATCACAAGTATTCATTCAATTTATTCGAATTTCAAGGGCATATTTGGGTGACTCAAGAAAATACCACGGGGTGATTGATGAACTTGTAGTCCTAGAAAGAATGTAAGTTCACCCATCATGGACATTTAAAATGTTTCTTCATTAGTTTTGCAAAAGCATTTGAATATTTTAAATGTGTTGACCCAAAATGATGTCATCCACATAAATTTGAACGATTAAAATATGTTCCCGTGATATTGTATGAAAAGTGTAGGTCGACCGAACCTTTGGTGAAATTATTGGCAATTAGGAAAGATGATAACTTATCGTACCACGCCCGAGGAGCCTGTTTGAGTCCGTAGAGAGCTTTGTTCAGTTTGTAGACATGGTTCGGGAACGCGGGATCAATGAATCCTTCGGTGGTCGACATAAACCGTTTCTTTCGGTTGACCATTCGAAGCGGTTTTGGCGTCCATTTGAAAGACCGTTATATTCATATGAGCCGTGAACGCTAGAAATATCCGAACAACCTCAAAGCGAGCAGCGGAGCAAATGATTCTTCAAAGTCAATACCTCTTCCCGACGATAACCCTTAGCCACCGACGTGACTTATTTACGATTAAGTTCCTTGACATCAATTTGTTCTTCCAAATCCATTTGAGACCAATGACGTAGACCCATGTTGGTCTTTCAACCGCCTATACTTCAAGACGTTTGAATTGGTTGAGTTCTTCTTGCATGGATTCAATCCGGTTGTCTTTTGTCATTGCGTCTTTAATGTTTTAGGCTCAATTGGCGAGACAATGAGGCATAAATGCAATGTTCACCATCGTGTGAAGACGTTGTCTTATAACGATCGGTTGATTCGGGTTGCCAATAATATTCTCAAGAGGATGGTCTTTTGTCCATCGATGTGTAGAGGTTGATGTTGGTATACATTGTGCGATTCCGAGGATTCAAATGGCTTGTAGATGATTCCGCAACATCGGTGCAGCAGTTTCATTAGCAAAGCGGGTTAAAGAACGCATTGGATCAAAATCTGCGGTGGGGGTACATGATTATTCGAACATCATCAATTTGGTTCAACGTCGTTGGAATCAATTTGTTCAACTGTTGTTGTGGAGTCAATGGTGGTGCTTCTTCAACCGTAGTTGTTGTAGCAGTGTATCGGTATAAGAGTAGTATCGGGTTGAGCAATGAAGCGGATACACCGAGCACGGTCATCAATATCGCCACCTTGAATAGAGGAGCAAATAGCCTTTCCATTTGTTGGACGTGTAAGTGGGGGCTTAGTTCGGTGATGATGGGGTTTGGGGAAGTTTAAGCGGTTGTGACGGGTTCCAAGTCGTTATGCTCGAAGCCATTTCGGTGAGTTCAACAAAATGAGCATGAATCGTTTCCATAACTTGCTTTGTATGACGATTCTAGATCCGGTAACCTTTAGAATTCTCACAATATCCAATAAAGACTCAATGTCGACTTTGGCTTTGAGCTTTCAAAGTCATCACGATCAATATTCGGATAGCAAAGGGATCCAAATACATGAAAGTGTTTAAGATTCGGTTTTCGGTTGTGAGAAGTTCAAATGGTGTTTTGTTGTGGCGTTTGTAATCATTGAGCGATTACGAGTGTAGCATGCGGTTGAAACAACTTCACCCACAAGTGTCTGGAAGTTTAGCATTGATTAACATCGTTCGCGACTTCCACTAACGTATGGTTTCGTCTTTCAACAACTCCGTTTTGTTACGGTGTGCATGCAATAGATGTTTGATGCTCAATTCCCACTTTCTCATAATATTCGAAGAGTTTGGTTAACAAATTCGGTTCCTTTATGCATTACGATTTGTCGGACGATGTTCGGAGTGAACTTGAATTTTGTGAAAGGTGATGATCATTTGTGGAGCTTGGTCTTTGCTTCAAGAAAGTAGACCCAAGTCCATCGTGAGTAGTCATCAACAATTACTAAGATGTAGCGTTTGCCATTAATTGTGCGCGCGCGCGATCGGGCCACACAAATCCATGTGAAGAAGATGAAGCACATCTTTGAGAGTTGTGTTCCATCTTTGAAGGAAATGAGCACGAGTGCTTTTCCCTTGTTCACAAAGTGAACATAGGTGATCTTTAGAGTACCGGAATCTCGGGAGACCTTCAACTAGTTTGTGTCGAGCAAGGTTGGTTATGGTTTGAAAGTTTAGATGTGAAAGAAGACGGTGCCATAGCCAAGATTTTGTAGATGTAGCCTTTGAGAGAAGACATATGTGAGATGAAGCGATCATGTCTTGCATGGAGATAGTGTAGAGGCGGATGAGCGTTGGCGGAGATCATTTCCTTGTAGATCAAGAATGAAACAAGTTTTCTCCTAAAAGCAACTTCCAAATCTCCATCACGAATTGACCAACGAGAAAAGAGATTGTGACCGAGGCCTTCCACATAATAAACCATGCTAATTTCGATGTTGCCATTGATGTAATCTTCGTAGCCCATGATAGGCTGAAGTGATCATTCCGAATCGGCGGTCGAATGAACTTTGCAACAAAGTTTGATAACAATTTAAGGTTGCCTGTCATGTGTCGGGAACATCCGCTATCAACAATCCAAAGGATGATCTGTATCACCTGAGACAAGCCGTCAGTGTCATACATTGGGCCTGTGTCACTCATGTGTAGAGCTTGCATTTGTGCCATCAACATAACTGATGCATTAGCCTGCAAGTCCTCCATATCATCATCTGAGTCTGCATCTGCCATAAAGCTCTGTTCTTTGTTGGAGAGAGTTTCACTAGCTTCATCCTTAAGAGCCAAGAGCATAGCCTCTTTGAAATAAGCACTGCCTCTTGTCCTCGGTTTAGGACATGCATTAGCCAGATGACCCTTCTCATTCTGCTTATAGCATCGAAGACCATTAACCCCGATCCGAGCATTCCTTGTTCAACCACTTGAGCCCTTTGCATTGCGGAGCACCATGTTATTCCTTCCCATAGCATTGAACCCTTGACCACCTCCCATCGGCGACCATAACCACGATTCTAAACTTCAACGCGTCCATTGTTCACAACAGCCTGATTTCTTGTATTAGATGAAGAACGAATGCGATTGTTGGATTAGTTAGTATACCTGCCAAATGCTTTAGCAATCATAACAAATCCTTGTTGTAATTCATCGAAGGCATCGGAGTCCTCATCAGCTTCACTGTAAAGTGCTTGAGCAGTGTTGTTGTTGTATGGAACCAATTGATTTTGTTGAGGTTGTTGCTGTGACGGATCATAAGGTGTGATGGTTGTAGTTGGTTGAGGAGCGGGTTGAGGAGCTTGTTGAGGAGGAATGTTAGTTTGAGCCCACAAAGCAAGTTGTTGATTTTCTGGAAGTGACGGTGAAACAGTTTGACCACGGAGAATCCTTTCCTTATCAACTTTTTTTTGGTGAGGCTTCAGATAGTCGTACAACAATCCGTATGTAGCATGATGAAGGTTCTTAGCTTGACGGAGAAAAATGACATACTTCTCCCATTCCGGACCAAGACTACTTAGGAACTTTGTGTTGACAGCAATTCAAGGCATGATGATATTGTGTTTGTCCAAATCATTAATGATGTCTGAAAAGTGATGATGATATGACTCTAATGCCTTTCCTGGTTCAATCATGAAGTGTTCATAAGCCAAGTAAATTTTGGATTCCATGTCTTCCTGATTGAGTGTTGTGCCTTCCATAAGAAGATGAATATGTTCCCACATTGCTTTTGCGATCTTTTGAGCATCAACACTTCAAGGATTGGATTTGGTAGTCCTAAAAGGATGTATTGCATTGCAAGTTCATCGGCTTCATAGTGTAGAAGTTGATCACCGTGAGGTGCAAGCGGTAGCAATGTTGGTGACAACATCTCTTGGTGGATTGGCATCGGATATCGTGGGTGTGACATGAATAGGCATCGAAATGGACCTTCCATAATGACCTTCTTTAAGAATTTTCCATGTGGTTTCTTTAGATCACAAAACCTAAAGAACCGAATCACCCATTGATCATAGTTCCTGGAGTGAGCATTGGAGGTCTATCAAGTGAGCCGACTTCATGAATTGATTGTTGGTCGCTTAAGGCTTCACACATCTTGCCAAACCATGTCGGTTCCTTCATAGTATTCCTGGATGGATGTTGATTGTAGAAGTTTGTGTAAGGTTGTACTTGAAGACTTGGTGGTGGTTGAACCATTTGTGGTGGTGGAATTGCTCCAAGTTGTGGAGTATGTTGTTGATTAAATTGTTGTTGATAAATTGCTTGTTGATGATTAAATTGTTGATGTTGTGGACTTAGTTGTTGTTGTTGTTGATGATAAGTGTAGGGAAAATAGTTAGAGTATGGGGGTTGTGACATGTTGAAAACTTGTGTTGTTAAATGGATCTTTGTAGTCGAATGAACCGGTGTTGATGAAGTATCCTTAGGCGTAGAAATCACAATAAAGCCAAGTAACACTTATGCGTAAAAACACCAAAGTTACGCGTAACAGCAAAAGTTACGCGTAGGTTTAGCTTACGCGTAAGTAGGGAGAAAAGCACTAAAGTTATGCGTAAACAGTAAGTTAGGCGTAGAAAACTTAGGCGTAGGATTACCTTATGCGTAAGACAAAACTTAGGCGTAAGATGAATCTTATGCGTAAAGGGTTCTACGGGTAAGCTTAAGCTTATGCGTAAGTTTAGGGTTTTGCCCAAATGATCTTTTACACTCTCACAGTGCAAAAGGTATCCAAGGTCGACGTGTTTTCAGGCTTATCCAAGCAAGAAAACACGGAGTAAACCGTGAAACTGAAGATCAAACCAAGGAAAATGTTACGCGTAAGTTTAAGGTTTTACTTACGCGTAGGATTTAGCCAAAAAATGATTTCATGCACTTGATGTTTCCAAACCAGTTTTTTATGATGAGATAGCTTCAATATCACCAAAATAACACAAAAGTGTGAAACTTGATGATCCAACGCTTAAAAACAAGTTACACGTAGAACGAAACCCTCGTAAAAAACTAAGCTCAAAAACAATGATCCACACGTAAAGGTTGAAACTTTTTGCCAAAAACAGTTATTTTAACACCTTAGGACGTTGAAAGTACAAGAATCTTGAATTAAAAGATGTAAAAAATGTGTTTTTAAGTGAACGAAAGTGTTAACCACGTTTACGCGTAAGACCAAAAACAAAAAACTTCAAAAACAAAAGTGTTCACCCAACTATTTGGCAATTGATACCACTGTTAGGTCACCATATATGTAACACAAGCATCAATATGTAGATATAAAGAAGAGATGAAGGCGGATGAACAATAATCAAACACACACACGATATAATAATACGGTTACGCGTAAGGAGTGAATGAGAGAAAATATTGAACAACCAACCTTCTAAGGAAGGTTTACATGTGTTTATATAGGGGAAGGAACTAGGGCAACATCCAAGTTCCATTCCTTTCCTATAAGGGCTTGGGCCTAGGCTTATGGGCCTTCTACATAAGCCTAAGGCTAATTACTAACATAAAGGCCATATTAAGCTAACTATTACATATGAATTACTAACACTTGTGTGGAAACATAGAGGGGGGGGGGTGAATACGTTACCGTTTAAAAACTTTAGATCTTTAGTATCAAATTACTTATAAAGCTTGTTATAATATGTAAGTACCAATTATTGTTTGTGACTAATATAAAGCATAGTAAACTAAGTTGTCACATAATCATGAACATCAAACCACATCACAAACAATAGTATAGTGCAAGTATAAAAGTAAAGAGATAAAGAAAGGAAAGTGCAAACCGAACACGAGGATTTATAGTGGTTCGGTCACGGATTTCCTTTCCGCCCTACTCCACTCCCCGAGTACCCAACTCGAGAGTTACTTCACTAAATCAACAAGCTCCCTTCTCGGCGGAGAAAACCTTACAATCATCGCTTATACTTTTTTCGGTACAAAGCTAAATACCGGGTTCTAGTTCGAGGTAGAACCAACCTAACGTCGCCTATACAATATTTCCGACACTAAGATAGATGTCGAGTTCTTTTACAAGGGTACAGCCACTCCCATTATGTTTTATGGCCCAACATAACAAACCTTGTGTTTTATGGCACAAACACATAAACCATCTAATCTAGTTTGGTGAAAGTGTTGTTATGATGCAATGATGTTTACACTAATGATCCATGACACAAATGTCTAATGGATATGAACGACTACTTCTAAATGAACTTCCATTGATAGGAAGCCTTCATGATGAAGATCACAAGTTCCCTAAACTTGTTGTGATAGATCTTCAGCTTGTGATGAGTGGAGAGGACTAGATCTCCAAGCTTTCTTTGGTTGATCAAGATGTAGAGTATGCTTACAACAAAGATGAATGTTAGAAGCATTATGATCATGTGATGGTGAGGGAGATTAATGTATGTTTCTACATTGTTATATACAAATCTAAATGATGCAAGAAGGGTAGAGAGAAAGTGTGTTGAAGGGATTGATAAACAACTTGGTTTGGCTTGCTATTTACAGCCAAAATGGACAGAAGCGTCCACGGACCACGGAACCTTCAAAAGGGTTCCGCCCGTGTACCATTTTGGTACCGTGGGGTCTGACAGTAAGATTACCAAAATCTTACCAAAGTCAACCAAATCCATCCAAGATTGTGTAAGCTATGTAGAGTCCAAATCTAAACAAAATATTCTATGAAATCTTTTAGAGATTACAAAGATGATGCATGCCATGATGTAACATGTATTTCCATTTTAAGATAAAAGGTTTATCAAAGTAAACTTGTAAAATGTATTACGTAACTAGTTAATAAAATGTCTAGTTATCTTTTGAAATACTTGTGAATGCAAAATGTAAAATGAGGTTCGAAATAGAATGGTTAACCTATTAAAATACTTAGTGACTCTAAACGTATTTTAAACATTCTAAATGATTTGTTAATGGGTTTGATCATAATGCCACATAACAAACATGTACGAACTTGTGTTGTAACATATGAGGACTTGAGACATCGAGAGGTGTTGAATGTATGTTGAGACAAAGTGTGAATACAAGTAACTTGTACATTTTACGTTATGTATTACAAGTTACATGTTTGTCATCAATCAAAACAAACGAGACTGTATAGATTAAATATCGTAATATTTGCACTAACAATCTCCCCCTTTTTGATGATGACAAAGATATGTAAACATAATAGAAAGTAAAATGTAAAAGGTTACTTGTATCCTTACTACCTTTACATTACCTTCTCACAAAAAGGGCGTGTCCTTGGAGTTTAACTTTATTTCTCCCAAAAGGGACTTGCATCATCCCTAGTGAAGTTAAACCGTCCACTTCAATCCGTCCCTTGTTTGGTAGCGGATCCATGGATCAAATAAAGAGGCTTAACCTACATCGAGGTTAGTTTTATGCAACAAAATTATGAGAAATATATGAAAAGAAAAATGCATAGCAATGTTAGCCTATTTTCTCCACTTTTTATCGAAACACAAATGCTTGTTTGAAAAGTGAGAATGATGCTAAATCGTGCATGCTCCCCTCGACGGTTGCTCCCCTTGTTTGAGGCGTGGGGTATGATTAAAACCTACAAAACAAATATTAGTGCAAAACTATATTCGTCATTGGACGAGTAAGTGTTATACAACAAAGTGTATAAGATGCATTCAATAAATTCTTGACGGAAGCTCCCTTGCTCTAGGCGCCAAGATGAACCTTCAAAATAAATATTAGTATAATAGAAGCTTTGTCTTTAGACAAATATGTCATATACAACCAAGTGTATAGGCGATGTAATATGAGTGCTTAAAGGATATTCCTCCTTGTTCTAGGGTGTCAAGAAGCACCTAAAATAAGAAAAATAATTGATGCAAACTTCATCCTTAGATGAGTAAGTTATATACAATCGAGTGTATATGATGATGAACCTACAATGAAAAACATTATTGCAATATATTTCATCTTTTTCACAAAGAAAAATAATATGTATATATGTGATAAATGATATAATCAAAGATCTCATGAAGTGTAGTCTCCTAATTACAATCATAAGAAAAGTGAGAATATAATATGATAAAAGCCTACAAAATAGTTCCTAGAAAGAAGATATGAAGTCTTCCACCGAGTGTGCCACTAGTGGTGCTAGTGTTGGTGTCGGTTTACTAGTAGGATTCATGTGGTGATGGTAGATGACTCAAAATTTACAAAATCAAGTTTTCGCTAATCCATGGTGGTGATGATTAGTGAAAGTGGTGATGGAAGGTGGTGGTGATTAGGTAGGAAGCTATTAAGGAGTTAGAAACTCGTATGTATAAAAAATATGGATTCATGCAATCCTTTCGTCATGTCAAGTGACCAAAGCTAAGAGGAGAAAAAAATATGAATGGACATTGCATTTCAATGATGCATAAGGGTTATGATTTGAATGATTTATTGATGCTAACAACCTATTGTTATGAGCAAGTTCTCATATGCTTCAACCCAAGAATAATCAATAATCGTTCTATCTAAGAATATATAAAAGTGATAACATGAAGATAAATTGTTCATTGATTGACACGAATTATAAAATGACCTATTCTACGTGACAATGGGAAACGAGTATTAGCATGGTTTTGACCGACATGGATGATTATCACTTTGAAAAGAAGTGAAGACAATATGGAAAATACTAATAATAATAATGAGTACCTATATGAGGATGAGAATGACATCATATAAGTGAGAGTTGGATGGACCAACGTGTTGGAAATGGCATGCTTTGATTAATATATCGTTTGCAGACGACAATGACATGCATGATATATGTCAAGCGATAAAAGGATAAGATCCTATGATGGTGTTCTAGATAGTGAAGTTGTAAGGTGCTAGTTTAAGGAAAATCCTAGATTCGTTGATTGTGGAGATGAAGAAGTTTGTAAGAACACATGATGTGTTTTTCACTTGATGAGGTATTGGTGCAAACTTGTGATATAAGGTTAAAAAGGTTGAACTAGTTGTGGTTTCGTGAACCGATTTTAGCTAAGTGGTGTTTGCCTATGTGTTGGTATTTTAGAGTCTAAGAGACATAAAATTTGACAAAAGACAATTATGTGAATGGATTTCTCTCCCCCTTAATTGGTGGACATCCAACATAATGTGTAATGTATCAAATAAGGACAACAAAGTGTTTAGGAGGTTTTTCGGGTTAACGAAAGAGATGAGCTTAGTGATGTTTTTGTGGATGATGGTTAGCATACAATGAACTTCATCCTTAAAGTCACGTACCTCTTCTCGATTAATATGAGTGATCGTATGATGAGGCATGTGGTTTCCTAATAGGAAGTGAAGAGGATTAGAGTATTGTAATAACTAAATAATGATGGAGGTTATTTTTGGAAGCGGAAGCAAAATGAGATTTGGAAGAGGTCGGTTGAAAGACAAAATGCAAAGCCAACCTCTAGAACTTAATTCTATATGCTTTTAAACTATATGCAAGTGTAGGGGTCTCATAAAGCATAGTACTAATCTACGAGAAATAAAGGGATTATGCAAAATGAGCATATAAAGTTAGAACCAAGTGAGATAACAAATAATTTGTTATCAACCTACAAAACAAATTTGTTAGTGACAAAAGATGTTAACATGATAGAAATCAAATGATAACATATTATATAAGCAAAACACATTGCACTTTAGTAGACAAGAAATCACCATACAAGATAGTATCAAGACAATCATACTATGCAAGAATACAACTTTATTCAAGACATTTCATTTTGAGATTGTTTTGTCGTTAGACTTAGACGCTAAGCATACTTGGCTTGTAAGTTAACACAACAATCTATGTGATTAATTTGTAAGATAAAAGGCTTCTAAAAGTTTGTCATACCAAAAGCACTTTGACATATTATATGTGCATATATAGCAAACAAATAGTGTGACAAGAAGCAAAGAAACAAGATGAAAGATTCATGCAAGCCATGTTTAAGACATAATAATTTGGAGCATGTATCATTTGGATCAGTACTACACATAGATATAATGAATGCCAACTAATAGCTTTCAAACACAAACTTATCATATCATAATTATCACGTATCAAAATGACATATTATGATTTCATAAGTAACATGTTAATCATGCTAAAATTAATTCAAAAGTAAGTATCATGCAAATAAAGTTTTAGGTTTAAACGTTTAGTAGCATGAAACAAGAATACAAGCATTATAAAGATAAAACCGTACTAAGGTTTACACATTTGACTAGTTATCAAACACTAAGATAATGTCAAATCAACTTATTGTATCAAACAAGAACATGGAATCAACACATGTAAGTGCAATGCAAGTGGTTTTAAAAGAAAAGTCATATATACTACTTGTTTGATTAGTATTCCTAAGGCAAACTATCAATGTTTTAACACTTACTTTAGGCAAGTATAGAATACAGATTTTCAAGTTGGAGAATGAATATGAGACTATTACTAGCGGTGCTCAATTAAGGCTAAACACGACCATTTTACGGGTGATTCCACATACCCAACTTCTCTCCAAGAAGCAATTCAATTAGTTAGGTCAAATTGAGTTTCTAGTGCAATAGGTTCTCAAGTAGTCATTCTCATGTTAGAAAGATGGAACTCCTACTTTTGCATATTAAAGTGCATAAAGATGATAGTTTACCAATACTTGGCTTAATGTGACTTAACTAATATGCAATATAACTAAGGTGATGAAGACGTCATGTTATACACATGAATTTTAATAATGGTGTGTTTGATAAACAATGTGTTTTAATCTTGTGTTTAGAATCTAAAGTTGTTCAAATTACACATTAATTGTATGGTCTAATGGATGACATCTTGTACTTTAAATGTGAATTGATCATCTAAGACTAGAGAATGGAATATGTTAAACTAAGAACGTTCTCAAGAAAGCTCTTTGAATATTATTTAACAAGAATCTAAGTGAGGTTACCAACTTCAATAGATCTTGTGTATGCTCTAAAGATGTGTAGTTTTAACCTTGGATGTGCACTCGGTTTGAGCAAGGTTAGGTTATGATGTACGCTTGAAAGGAAATAGATACAAATAGTATCTTTCAACAAATGAGATTATCCCATGGGATAAAGTTATCATGCTTATGAAAACAAGTATGACAAGATGAATTGGATATGCTAGTTCACAGAACTTGTAGATGTTTTTTTTTTTCAAGATCATTTAGCCAATGAGGTGTAATGAAATCTCTTGTAACACAACTATTTATGTCGCAAGAGTGATGCATAGGATATACAATATCCTTTTAACAAAATGAAAGCTTAACGCATGAATCTTAGTCATAATGTTCTTCAAAACATCATGTTTTCCTAAATGAAGATATGAAGCCAAAGTGTTTGAATCGGATAATCCCATCTAAATAAACTTGGTCTCAAGATTATATTCACTAGATGATGACAAGAGGAATTCACTCGAGTTTCTTATGTATACTTCTCAAGAGTCATTGTTGCTTGGGGTGTATGATGTTGGCTTTGAGATTGCATTTTAACATATGTTGTTAAAATGTTGATTTGAAGTTTAACGAAATTTATGCGAAAGTTTAACGACAAAGTATTACTAATACTTTGATTATTTGTGAAGGTAGTACTACTTATACCTAGTGAAATTGACAACAATTACCAAGAGCACCATGCTTATTTGATAGTTGAGGTTCTAGCCATAATGAATTATCTAAGTCCTTATATGTGGGAAAGGATGGTTGAGTTTGTTCAAACGTGCATTTGATTCAGTACAAGTGTTGGACACAAGGGCTTTTGAGCAATACACTCAACGAATTCAAATGATGGCAAGGATGGTGGATTGTTGATCTAGGTGGTAGGTCTTCTAGTGTGTCTAAATAAGGATGTGGTGATGTAGGGTTTGTTGTGCTATGGGAGTACTTAGGTTGATTATTTGTCCATAGATGTTGAACACAAAAAGTACGGATACTAATTCTTATGGTTCATTGGTTGCTACAACTAGTGGGTGAAGTGCTTGAAGTTTTGGTTATGTCTATAAAGCTTAGGGGTGAGGTATAGGTTCACCTTGAAAGGGCGCGTTTGATTTAAAGCATGCTCTTGAAGTTCATGAGCAATACGCTTAATGATGCTAAAAGATGGAAGAGGATAGTAGGTGTCAAAGAGGATAAGTGGCACGATTGGGTTGTTTGTTTTGGATAAGTGTTTCAACATGTGTTGTTAAAATACTTGGGTGTTGATTTTTGGATATGACTTTTAATGACTACAATCGTAAGTCGCATATACTTGAATATTTCGGATGAAATACTTAAGTTGTCAATCCTAATTTGTTGAGATTATAAAGCTTAGATTGAACTCAAGGATAACAAGACTTGATAGTATGTCTTTAACATATGTGTGAGTTATGACTCTATGTAAATACTTATCGTCTTGAAGGATGACACATTATTTTCATGTTAACCAAGTGAGGCAATACATGTAGATACAAAACAATATCTATAGTCATATGATAGACTTGTGTATGATATCTTTGCAAATAATGAGTCCAAATTTGTTAGTCTCGGTATGTCATCTAAGTCATCCGCAAACGGGTGAGGAGATGTTGGTGGTGTTGTACAAAGTTTGATAGGTACAAGCTTTGGAGACTTTGGTAGTGAAGGTGTTTTGGATGATGGTGGGTGATTTTGGTGGTAGAGTTGGAGTACTCAAGTTTAAAAAGTTCACATCTTGAATGGGTGAAGAGATGTTGAGAGGTAATGAGTCTGAGGATGAAGAGTTCAAGTTAATGAAGCAACAAGATCGAATGCTAATCCTAGTGGTTTTCTTAAGTGGCTTATTTGAGGTTAATCCATACAAAGATGGTAGTTTCTAATGAGATGGAAGTGGCTAAGATCATGTGAAACATCCTAAGTTAATCCATCGAGGATGTGTTGAATGAGTTATGGAAGATATGCATTAACAACTATCCTAGAAACGAAACTTGGCAAATTAGATTGCGGGATTTAGTAAAATTAAACAACTTACCTGAGGATCCATGGCACTATTTCTTTACACAGTGGAACCCTTAAATTGGTGCGCTTTGGTCCACTCTGCATGTGTATGGCGGTACCAAAATGCATAACGAGTAGGTACCAACATTTGGTGCCGTCGATCCGTGGACACCGAAAAGTTCACAGACCCATTTTTAGGTGTCGGGAGTTTTCCAAAACACGAAATTTTGCTTAAAACATGTGACATTAATTACTTCTAGTTAGGAAAAGTCGATACACATATACAAACATAGTGGAGCATAGACTTTGACCAGGGCTAACGATTTTCACATAAAAGTGAAAATGGGTAAAATTGATAACACACTTGTGCTATCCACCGCATAAACCGTTAGCATACAACATTGTTTTAAGTCATATTATCATCCTACAAAGTAAAAACAAATAAATTACATCATACAACATTGTTTTTGTCCTTGTACCAAACACTCTCTTAAAACCTCCATTTTCAAAGTACTTGACTAATTTACTTAGTACTCATTGCTAAGCGAATCATGACATTTCATAAGTTATGCGAGATGTTAGTATAACCTATGCAAAGGAAGTGATCTAAGTCTATAAGTGATGGTAAAATAATTTTGCAACTAAGTGCACAAAATCTAGCAAATGTCCTATTGTGCATAAACAAGAAATCGTCTGCAAGTTTAATAAATAACATGGCAAGATTGACACTTATATTATGCAAACAAACAAGTGTAAACAACAATTTGAAAATAAGCAAGCAACATATATGCAAACAACATAAACAAGTGGTCATTTAGCATAGATAACAAGAAAGACACTTTTCGTCATTTTTGCTTAAATATGACGATGTATACCAAGCTTGATTAGTTTCCTTTAAACATATTACCAAATTAATTAGTTTCAAAAGAAGTTGTATCAAAGTTCTAAGAATACCAACTTAAATTGTTTGATTCAAAAATTTGAGTTTTTATGTTAAAGCGAAACTTAATATTTTAAACATACTGTAGTATTTGGTCTATTTTACTTATTTAAAATTAGACTCAGGCCATGAAAGTATTTTTAAGTGAAAGTAGACTCAATTCCCTTTAAAATGATAGGTGGCTCGACTCGTACGGACTTACGGTTAATTAGTTATGATTTTTTGAAGTTGCCCAAAAAAAAAGCATATTGTACAGACGGATTCCACGGAACCAAATAAAGGGATCCGCCCTTTATAAGATTTGGTTTCGTGGTCCTCTGAGACAGATTCACCAAAACTAGTATTTGACATAGAGAAAACGTGTGTGACTTACTAGATTTCATAGTAAACATATAATACACATATTTAACAACATATCTACTTATGTAACTTATCTTAAACATTTACGGAGGTAATTTTTCAACTAGATTTATAGTTATCACAAACACTCCTTTAAAATCATATTTCTTCGTAAATTTTTTATGAGCACACAATATAATACTCACTAGTTCTTTCAACAAACTTTTATTTTATTTTTCAAGAAAACCTTCAAGCTTGTATACAAAGTTACATTTAACAATAAAATTTCTAAGTATAACAAGCAAAGCATTTTTCATATTATTTTTCGCTTCAATGGTAATTTGATACATGGATCGTACTCTATTTTAAAAACCATTTGTTTTGAAAATAAGAGCTACGTGGCTCTGGTACCAATTGTGGAAACGTAGAGGGGGGGGGGTGAATAAGTTACCGTTTAAAAACTTTAGATCTTTAGTATCAAATTACTTATAAAGCTTGTTATAATATGTAAGTACCAATTATTGTTTGTGACTAATATAAAGCATAGTAAACTAAGTTGTCACATAATCATGAACACCAAACCACATCACAAATAATAGTATAGTGCAAGTATAAAAGTAAAAAGATAAAGAAAGGAAAGTGCAAACCGAACACGAGGATTTATAGTGGTTGGTCACGGATCTCCTTTCCGCCTACTCCACTCCCGAGTACCCAACTCGAGAGTTACTTCACTAAATCAACAAGCCCTTCTCGGCGGAGAAAACCTTACAATCGTCGCTTACACTTTTTCCGGTACAAAGCTAAATACCGGGTTCTAGTTCGAGGTAGAACCAACCTAACGTCGCCTATACAATATTTCCGACACTAAGCTAGATGTCGAGTTCTTTTACAAGGGTACAACCACTCCCAATATGTTTTATGGCCCAACATAACAAACCTTGTGTTTTATGGCACAAACACATAAACCATCTAATCTAGTTTGGTGAAAGTGTTGTTATGATGCAATGATGTTTACACTAATGATCCATGACACAAATGTCTAATGGATATGAATGACTACTTCTAAATGAACTTCCATTGATAGGAAGCCTTCATGATGAAGATCACAAGTTTCCTAAACTTGTTGTGATAGATCTTCAGCTTGTGATGAGTGGAGATGACTAGATCTCCAAGCTTTCTTTGGTTGATCAAGATGTAGAGTATGCTTACAACAAAGATGAATGTTAGAAGCATTATGATCATGTGATGGTGAGGGAGATTAATGTATGTTTCTACATTGTTATCTACAGATCTAAATGATGCAAGAAGGGTAGAGAGAAAGTGTGTTGAAGGGATTGATGAACAACTTGGTTTGGCTTGCTATTTATAGCCAAAATGGACAGGAGCGTCCACGGACCACGGAACCCTCAAAAGGGTTCCGCCCGTGTACCATTTTGGTACCGTTAAGATTACCAAAATCTTACCAAAGTCAACCAAATCCATCCAAGATTGTGTAAGCTATGTAGAGTCCAAATCTAAACAAAATATTATATGAAATCTTTTAGAGATTACAAAGATGATGCATGCCATGATGTAACATGTATTTCCATTTTAAGATTAAAAGGTTTATCAAAGTAAACTTGTAAAATGTATTATGTAACTAGTTAATAAAATGTCTAGTTATCTTTTGAAATACTTGTGAATGCAAAATGTAAAATGAGGTTCGAAATAGAATGGTTAACCTATTAAAATACTTAGTGACTCTAAACGTATTTTAAACATTCTAAATGATTTGTTAATGGGTTTGATCATAATGCCACATAACAAACATGTACGAACCTGTGTTGTAACATATGAGGACTTGAGACATCGAGAGGTGTTGAATGTATGTTGAGACAAAGTGTGAATACAAGTAACTTGTACATTTTACGTTATGTATTACAAGTTACATGTTTGTCATCAATCAAAACAAACGAGACTGTATAGATTAAATATCGTAATATTTGTACTAACAACTTGAATTAAGGTTTAGGAGTGATTCCAACATTTTGGTTTGCTCTCCCTTCTCTTTTGCGCTCCCTGTGATCCCAACAAATACACTAAAATTCTGGGCGTGCAAAATTGGTTTGCTCTCCCTCTCTTTTGCGCTCCACGCTCCGTGCGTTATGATATACAAATAATAAAAGACAAAGTAGCTCTCTTATAATAAGAAATTACATAATTTGATTGGTTATTTAGCTTTTATGAGGTACATGATTATGATTCAAGTGTTTATAATACGTGAGTATACGTTACTACCACGACCACCATATACAATGTACACCGGAAACTTTGCTTGAGAGAAACTCATATCTTTCTCTGCTTATTATTTTTTATTTTTTTTCCGATCACAATACCAATTATTTATAGATAAAAAGATTTAAAAAGTAAATGTGCAAAATGGTGTGTACGTGTTAGGTGTGAAGGGAGAGCAAAATATTTGCACTCCTTGTTTACGTGTCACACTAGCCTTTCTTTTAATATAAGGTGGAGAGCAAAATATTTAAGGAGAGCAAAATATTTGCGCACCTTGTTTACGTGTCACATTCTCGGCCTTTCTTTAAAAAAAGGGGCGCGCATATTAAGGAGAGCAAAATATTTGCGCTCCGTGGCCTTTCTTTTAAAAAATGGGGCGCGGAAAAAGTATGGGGCGTGCAAACATATTGCGCTCCGTGCACACGTGTATGTGTTTTTATTTAGATAATAGTATACGTATAATGATCTGAGAAGCGGCGTGCAAATTTTCGTGGCAGGCAAACATTATTTGCGCGTATAGTAGTATATTGTAACATACTTTTCAATGGTTCATTTTGATAACACGGAAATCTATTCGCTTCATCGAAAATTGCACGTTTAATAAAGCTCAAACTTCGTGTAGTACATATATACGGTTGGCCAAGAAGAAAAGTTGCAAACGGTCATGGAATGCTTTGGTTATGCCACATACATTTAAGTCAATATTCTCTCCGGATAACATGAATACGAGAAATTTCATCGGTCTACCCCTTTATTAAGTCCTTTTGAGTAAAAGAGTAGAACTGAAATAGAAGTTTATACATGTTTGTGGTATGTTATCTTTAGAGCATTACATATGCAATCCACGCAACACTTTATAAAATTGGTAAAAGATCATATGTGTAATGCACTATAATGTTTTAAACAAAACAAATGTAATTCTATAACTAGATGCGTTATTGAACATTAAAATTAAAGTATTAACACTACGAAAGCTTTCTTTTATACATCCTTAAATATTTACACATAGTTATTGATTTTTTATTCACTTGATAAGTGGCTCAAGCCTTTTGAAGGCTACAACAAATGAACTTGGAGCTTTTTTGATTTTTTTTTTCTTTGCAAAATCTTAGCTATTCGACTAGGTGAATTAATAGAATGTCAAACTATGAAACAACACTCCAATTAAAATTCAAAATCGTCTATAAGATTGGTAACTTTATGAGAACGCAAGAGAACTAAACTTTATTATTTGAAAGTAGTGTCGTAATGAAACGAACGAACACCCATGGGCTTGTTCATATTTGTTACTTTACCGTAAAGAAAACAACTAATAACAACTACCAATAAGACTACTTGTCTAAAATGTACATCAACGTCCTTTAAGGCTGCCCCAAGAGGAGCCCAAATCCCCTCATTTTCCTTGCACACGCCTTTTCTCTCCAAATGACCTTCGAGCGATTAGGTGCTCCGAAGAAGGCGACCAAGTTCGTTCTTTTTATTTTTATTTATTTTTTTTTTTTTTTCGAAAAACATTTTAACACAAAATAAAATTTCATTAATAATTAAAACGTTACATAATAATTCAAATAAATTAAAACATTACGACAATACAACGACTAAACTAGTTTTGATTTCGACGATGCCAAATGTCTTCCACCAAATCGGCTTTGAGGCTAAGATGAGTGCATTCATTGCATATCTCTTGGTAATTTCCAACGATTCCACATGCGTTCTTATGGGATCATAAGAACGGTCTTCTCTATTGGAAAGAATACGGAGATATCGCCACTGTCATTCCGAATTATCATATTATGTAATATGATACATGTGTACATTATATGCGATAGACGCTCTTTGTCAAACCCTCGAGCCGGATATTTAATCATTTGCCACTTCTTCTTTAGTACACCAAAAGCACGTTCCACATCTTTTCTTGCTTTTCGTGCATCGCCTTATACAATATTCGTTTGTGATCATTCGTCCTGGATTTTAATGGACTTCATAATAACCGACGAAGATCCCATCGACAAGATAATATCCGCGTTTATAAGGCACGCCGTTAGCAACGAATTCCACATCCTGCTCTCCCGCTTTGAGATCATTGAAAGAGGCGATGCACGTAAAACATTTACGCCGTTATTCATCCGGCGACACCAAAGAACGCATGCCAAATCCATAAATCTTGGGACGCGATCGCTTCCAATAAAATGAAAGGACTTTGCCCGTGATCACCCCTACAAAATTGAGCTTTTAAAGCATGTGGGCAATTCTCCCACGGCCAATCGCAATCGATGCTTCCTATCATCCCATGAAACCCATGACTTTGGTAGTGATGAGCATAGAGTTTGTCAATGTCACTAACCGTCGGCGGCCGCAAATACTCGCACCATATAACTCCATTATCACCTCACAAAATTTTCGAGACACTCACGAATTGTTGACGCACCCATTTGCACGTATTCGCTCAGAGCATCAAGATTGACCCCGTATGCCAATTGACGGATTGACGAAGTACACTTTATCAATGGAGAAATACCAAGTACGCCTGTACAATTAGGAGTTTGTTGGAAATAATGTGAATGATCGGTTATATCACGGACAATTCGTGTGAATAGTCGTTGGCTCATACAGAAACGATCATGGAATGCTGTATCGCCGTATCTTGGGGTCTCACTGAAGTAAGCATCAACTAAACGGTTATGAGCACCCACACGATCCCTACTAACTTGGGTTCGTGAGAGTTTTTCTGAGGCTTGAATAGCCTCCCAGCACTCTTCCGCAAACATCATAAACTCGGTACTAACTTCGTTTTCATCATCCGATGACGAATCGGCAATGAATAGCTCGTAAGAATTAAAACTCATATTGTGTAAAGAATATAGAGAATGTGTGAAATGAGATTTGTGAGTTTAGTGTGTAAATATGGTGTGTATTTATAGGGTAGTTTAGTAGGGTTTTTTTTAAGCCCAAAACATTTTAAATAATCTTTTTAAATGGTAATATGCAACGGATACAAAGAAATGATTCGATCTTCAGGACGATTGAATGCAACATAAATGAGAGGCGATCGACATTGCACACAGCAAGCCGATCGACTTGCAATCGATCGGCACCCTCCCTCGATCGACAAAGGATTCGTCTACTGGGGCTAGCCTAAAGCAATCATTTTCTTTGTCTTGCTACGAACAGTAACATGAAAAGGTACATCTGAATTTAGGTGCTTGAGCATCTGCAATGGGGTGGTTTACAAATGACTTTTTACTATTTGAAAAAGCTATTTTCATCATTTGAACTATTGTGATACTGATAAAGACTTGTTAAAGACTTTTTGAAGAATGACTTGTATAACACCAAGTATTTGACAAAAAAAGCAACAAGCTATTAACATTAAATGACTTATGCATTAATTGTGAAACAAAACATTAAATGCATTAAGTCTTTCAAGACTTGATGCATTGTGGATTTAAATTTAAAGATGGGTTATATCTAAAATATTGGATGACGGTAAATTAAATGAATGATCTTTGTTTAGGTTGACTTTTTCTTTGACACATATGCTATCTATTTACCTCTTCTACAATCTGAACCTTCCTTAATCTACTATGTTACCCCTTGTCTTTCATCCACACGGCTTAATGCAATTCAATTTCTTCACATACATTTTATAACGATCTCAAACAGGTCACAACATTTCAATCCACCCACCCCATTTTTAAAACCTTTGATTACAACATGTCTAGTAACCGTAGGTTGTTCTGTGAGATTAGACGCGTCAATAAACAATATATTGTAACAAAAGAGAATCGACCAAAGCTAAGAGCTACATAAATTTCATCTGAATATATGAAGATCATCAACAATACAAGACAATTGACAATTAACCTACTGATTGATTTGATAAATGATTTGTTGCAATATGTAGTTGTAATGCTAAATAAATGAAGCGAATGCAGGTGAAATAGTGGAGGGTCTAGAATGTGGAAGAATGATTAACTGTAAAGGTCAAACGGAAAACGTCGATTTAAAGAGTGCAAGGGTATGGAAGTGAGATGACTTTAAGTAGCCATGTACAATGTATATTAGACCGTTACCGAACCCACAAAAGTGAACCTACAACCGTTAAACTTTGATAAAAGGAATTAACCTGATCGCCTTATACAATATTCAAGTAATGTCATCATTTGTAAGCGAGAGAATACACCACCTCCCAAGCAGCTCAATAAAATCATTTGTAGGCGCGATAAAATACACCACCTCCCAAGTAGCCCAATAAAAGTTTGTCAAATCCGAATTTTGTATAACAAAAAATTAAAAGTGAAAAGAAAATTATTAAAATAATGGCATTACTGATTAACAAAAAAAATGCAAATTTCACTATATTAAAACTCCGAAATTTGAGATCTTCACGGGTTAAAAAACCCTTTCAAGTGTTTGGTTGACAAATCATAGTAAATGACTGCTTAATTACACTTGTAACACAAACATATGAATAAAGCTCTGATCATCAACATCTGTAATTCGACAACCCCGTTTAACTATAAAAGTCAAATAGTTTTTTTACAAAATCTTCACAAACTAATCTTTATTGCAAAATCTTTACTAACATATCTTTTACAAAATTCCAAATGTTTTGTATAAGTTCTTCACTCTTTTGTTCATTGCGTAATTTTTAATCTACTGACGAGTTTGACTATCAAATACAATGTTTATATATAAATTCAAGCTTTTCGAGCCGAGCTCAACAGAAAAGTTTTACTCGATGGAATTATTCAAAATTAATTGAAAATAACAACGAAATCTAGTAGATCTTTTGTTTGATAACTTATTATTTCTCAAAAAAATTATGTTGATCCAGTGATTATGCAATTAATGTCTTTTTAATAGTGCTTATACTTCGCGTAGTACATATATATGGGTGGCCAAGTTGCAAACGATCATGTGATACTTCGGTTGTGCCGCATACATTTAGTCAATACTTTTTCCCTCAGGATAACATGAATACAAAAAAGTTCATACGGATACTCCTTTATTAAGTTCTTTTGAGTAAAATAGTAGAACTAAAATCGTAGTTTATAAATGTTTGTGGCGTTAATTACATATTTCGTCACTGTGGTTTACACACAATCGCATCTTTCATCTTTTTTTAACTTTGCTTGCACCGTTCATCTATGTGGTTGCAAAATCTTGCAACGTTCGTCCTTTTGACTAAAGTCTATTAGTTTTTGTGGTTAAGTCCCTCATGTGCATAAAACGTGAGGGCATAGTATGTTCACTTCTCATATATGGACGAAAGATGCAATTTAGGAAAACCAAAAGATGAAATTTTTAAGTAATTCAAATATTATTTCAAATTTTGAACGATTTTTCTTTTCTAATAATTTCGGTTCGTATTTTTAAAGATTTTTCTTTCCTAGTTATTTTTATATTTTTGGTATATTTTTCCGTTTTTAGGCTTTTGGGCTATTAAATTTTTTGTTTTAAATTTGGTATTTTTGTTTTTATTTTATTAGATTTTGTTTTTCAAATTATTATTTTTAGTATATTTATTATATAAGCAATAGAGTACAAGGTTATGATGTGTTAATAATAAAAAATCAGTTAAATTGTAGTAAAATGGTTATTGGAGAAATAGGTTATGTTTTTTTTTTTTCTATTTAAAACTGTAAAGGTTAGATAATCACCAGTTTAATTGTATGCATAAGATGATTCTAAAAAGTAAAAACAGATACGTACAAGATCTACTTCATAAGCTTTATTATTATGCAGTGCACTTCCGAGTATTCGAATAGTTGAATTACTATCTGTAAGGATGCGTTTGGTATGAAGGTACAAATATGAGTCTATGAATTTGAATGTCATAAATGATATTTGGTTTCAATAGGTATGTGTATGTGTCTATGAAGATACTTTTGAGAAATAGGTATCTACATACCGGTTTAATTTGAGAGGTATTCATTAACCTTTTCATATTTTGATCTATAATATAGTGTAAAGTTTAAGGGGCCCATCACATATGTCATTTTCATTGTCAGAATGTTTGAATCAATACAATACTCAAACGTATTTATTAATTTTGAAAGGTCCATCAACAATAATTTATGGTTTTTTTAGTTTATAAATTTTGATATTCAAACCCACATTATATAAAACAAACACCACTTTTAAAACAATTATACTCATTTCTATTACTCTTCATTCTCAAACCTATACCTATAGTAATTCCATCAAGCATACCAAATGCACTTTAAGTTTCATCATCTATTCCTTTATCTGCAATGCTGCTTTTATTACTCGAGCTTAATCCACTGCAGTTCTCATGTGTTTTTCTCATGTTTGGATATTTCGTATGTATCTAAGTCATTAAAAAAATACAACATTCCCACCAAAATAAATATATAATGAGTCGGTAAAAAATTTCTCATGAACATCTAACAAAATATCAGATGACCTTGAAAATAAGGATTTTGCTATGATTAAGTTTACTATATTTTCAAAAATAAACTCACTAGATATTAATACTATACGAGTACCCGTGCATAATGACGTAATAGCGGCAAATAATTATATTTGAGATTTTTTGGTTAAATGTTTTGGCTAACGTTTAGCATACACCGTAAAATAATCCAAATGTAACTGAAAATTCTAACATACGCTAATTAAACTGAAGATAAACATGACAACAATTAGTTGAAACATTTATCGTCTTCTAAAAAAAAGATTTTTAGCTTTTTCTATAAATGATGTGTTATATATATGGTAAATTTATTAAATGTGATTGAATTTTTTTTTAATTAATAATTATAAAAACTTCAAAATGGACCTTATATGATGAAGATGACAAGGTATGTCCGATTATGATGTTTTTTGACAAGTTTAGGAACGAATGATGTATTTTACTCTAACTAGTATACATGACTGATCGGAAAATTTTATTTCAAAGTATCCGCTGTCGCAATGCACATGCACCCTACTAATTAACACTAATATAGCAGAGCAGCTGACAAACATGAATTTATAATTTAAGGATCAAGATCGAAAGTTTAAACATTAACAAGCATGAATTAATATTAGAAGAGATTGAACTCATACCTCAAACATCGATTTATCGATAAAAATAGATGCTTTTTAATAAATTAGTCTTATATTTTTACATATAGACTCACAACTTGAAAAAAAAATTGCTAAAAATCTGTATAAACAATATAAATAAATAATTAAAATTATGTAATTCGGGTTATTCGGTTATAAAGTTTGGTTTTTAATTTGGTTTAATCAATTTGAATTCAGTTCGTTTCAATTTTCGGTCATACCCAAAAAAATTAACCACAAACCGATAATCGATGAACACCCCTACTTTCCTCTTTACATTTTACATACAGGCCCATTTCAATTCTATTATTTATATTACTTTAATTTTATTTATTTAGATATAGCAAAAGAAATTAGGAATACCTTATTTGACTTTTAAACTAATATTAATAGTTTGATTTTGTAAAGATTGCAACACAAAAACTCCCAACTTAAAGTAAACAAGGACAGTTATAATATATTACATTTGAGATATTTTATTTGGCATCTAAATAATAAGCAAGTTAATAAGTAACCATTGTATGCGACAAGTAATGGATTATTTTAGTCTAGTTGCTTCAAAATTTCAATTCTTGATTAGAGATGAGACTGCAACATCAATTGTCAAATAATAAACATCTCAAACATAGCAGAAGGACTTTAAGATAACTTCTCATTGTTCAAAAACTAGCATCATGCTCATGACAAGCATGGCATCTATAACTTAACCATCAAAATCTCAGGCACAAACGAAAGCACCAAGGCTTTGCTTGGCAATGTCTAATATTATTTAGATCTACATGGGGGATGATAGACCAGCAGAAACCCCATGTATATAAACCATAACTTAAAAGTCTGAATAACCAAGTACCATCAAAATACCCCACAAGTTTTAAGGCTCAAAAACGCCATCACACCAACCTAGCAGTAGAACATAACGCTCTTCACATTGTCATGAATGACAGGAAGAGGACGCACTTCAGCCACACGATCTCTTGTTGCACGCTGACCACGCGAACTGGTGTCTGACTGATCCCCCTCCATGTATGACCGAGCTCTGAATGCAGCTAGATGGGCATAGTATGCGGGTGGAACTGCAAGCACAAGTTTCAGTTAGGAATAATGTATGAAATACAAACTCTTAAAGAGTTTTACAGTCGGTCATAATGTCTGATAAAAAGATGGAAAGGTGAATACAGAAGTATAGGCCATACCAATGGAAACGGAGCGGGTGCACCTAGCATACCTGAAATTTGAAATGCAATTAAGTTAGGTTTATGACAAAGCAAGTTATGTAGAAACTTATGAAATGATAACAGGCGGGTTTGTAGTTGTATTACGTGTAGCACAAGCTGTTTGTGAGCATCTGCAAGCCATCAGCAGTGAACTTATTCTCATCATAGAGAACATGGTAGTGAGTGGGGCGACTCGTTCCCTATAAAGAGACAACCAAATTAGATTAGCCACAAAATGGAGACTTATTTTACTTAAACTTCACATAAATTACTTTGCAAAGGAGAAATATGAAAAACCTATACAGTAAAAAGGGTTCACCTGAATGCCAGCATGGCTGCAGAGATAGAAATCGAACTCAGAAGGATGACAAATCTTAGTATCCACCACAGTACCTGAAAATTTAATCCATTAGAAAATATTTATAAAAAAAACACAATTACCGGTATGTATAACAACAGCTACCAAATAAATACGTAGTATATAACAACCTGGAAGGATATTGCCACTCCTGTCGGTGCTAGCCCTATCACCATGCCTCACAGGAAAGAAACGGTATGGTGCCTTTTCTGAACGACAATGAATGTCACAGGAGGCATGTAGTTCTCCTCCAACGAAATACACGCCTGAAACATCAACATTATCTTTTAAAAGGGGGAACAGACAGAGCTTAAAAGCTCTAAAACAAGAAAGAAAGGTACCTTGCGGATCTTGTCCATCTCATTTAGCAACACCTCACTGAATTGGCCCTCGCTAACTCCATCTCTGTAACACCAGTGGCGCGTTAGAATCATCATGATGACAGAATAGGAAACAAATTGAAGGGTAGCAGAAAGATAGGGAAATGTAATGAGTTGCACACCTGTAGAATATTAGGCGGTGTGGCTTATGTCCAGTTGCCTTCTTGAAGGATATCAAAAGCTCCCTGCAGAACCAAGTAAAAGGTGAGAAAATATATAGAAATGACACGAATCCCTTTATCCTTAGCTAATAATTCTTTATAAGGGGTTAACTCTTTACCTGATCAAACCTCCATGAATGACACCTCTCTTAGGATCAGTACGGGTTGTGTACAAGTCTTGAATGATTTCTTGCCTGTGTGGCTGTGCAGATACAAGGGCCTTGTACTTTGTTACTTGAGGCCAGTCCATAGAAGCAACTACCTGTACGATAATAAAGAATTCAAACTTTTAAGAACATCCTGAATACAAAAAGGGGTCAAAATGGGTGGGTCATGTTACGCGTCAAAGCGGTCAGATAATACAGAATATATTTACTGGCCCATATGGGGCAGTATCATTACGACTTCAAACAGGTCAAATTAGGCTAGCCCAATAACATTTCGTCAGATTTTTTAAACTTTCTTAAAAATTATAAAACAGTGTACTAATTCAGATTATAAACACCATGTATTATTTAAACTTTTAAAGAAAGTTTGAGAGACTTTCGACCTATTTGACCTAGTCAACATTAAACTAAACCCAAGCACTTTGGATGACACTTTTGACTCATTCAACGTTAAACTAAACCCATATCAGTGCTATAAAATGGTCAAAACTGCTACCTTTTAAATAATGCAATCAAGTAATAACAATAGGCAAATGGGTCAAAACAGCTACCTTCTACATAATGCAATAAGTGATAACAATAGGCATAGCAACTTACAGCAGCAATTGAAGGACTAGAATCCTCTCCAGGTTGGGGATGAGTCACGTCGGCACCAAAGATTATAGTTGGCCGATCAGTGACATAAGGAAGCCTACCATTCAGAGCTGCAGCCAGGACAGTGTTCCTTCCACCAACCTGATGTGGTTTAACATAATTAGTAAATGTGGTAGACAATAAAAACAACAAAGAGTTATCTCATATGGAAAAGAACTTACTTTCACATTGATCTTCAGCGCAACATTCTCAAGATATTGGCCACTCATCTTCACGACATGTTGTGGCTTACAGCACTGAGACACAATCCCCAACTCAGTTTCACATACCCGTTTGATCCTTGCTGAGAAAAAAAAAGTTCAAATGTCAGCCACAAATACGTCTATATCACACACTTAGTTTGAGGTATCTAAAAAATGAACTTACGGTAAGTTCCTTTAGTTTCTGGGAGGATTACAAAAAGCATCTGCAGCTGATGTCCAGGTGAAACTCGTGCTAGCTGTGCTGAAGCCTGAGACTTGAGATCAGCAAGAGCTTTCTCAATGGTGTGGGGCATGGCTGAACGCATTGGAATCAACGGTTGGGGCTTGAAAACCTTTGACAGAAAGTGACAAATTCTTAGAATGATGTACTTACACATTAATAAGGTTACATAAGGGAACATATACATACTATGCATTTGCTCATGCATCATTATGGTGAAATAAAGAAACATAGTGAAAGTACAAAAATACGTACAATGCCTTTAGTCTGACACATGGAAACAAGTCCATGAACAAACCGCCCAACTGCCTGTTCGGGCTGCCTTGAGAAGTTAATTATGGCCCAGTAGTTAACAATTCCACCATTAATCACTTTCTGTATAGAATAAAATATGAGTCATTTTAAAAAAGGCAATATAACAGCAGACTATATTAAGAAAATAAAGACTTTAAAATGGTTTATGAAAAGATATTCACCAGATCAATCATGTTCCACTGACCAACAGATGGATTAACCTCAGATGTACGCCCTGACTCATGATAACGCAGCTGAAAATGGAACCAAAGAGCAAGTTAATATGGATATCAGGAGAAATGATATTACAAGAAAAACCACTTAATGAGTTAAGTGTGTGAGCTTACAGGTGGCGGCGGTAAAACTCGGGCCTCAATGGAAGTGAGCAGCTCTGTTACATTCATTTCAAAATCTTTGCTCACTAGAGGATCCATGTTGTAGCTGTTTTTCTTCATTGTCTGCAAACACCAACGAACATGTAGGCAGAAAGTATTTAAATTGGAATGATAAAATTGAAAAAATTATACAGTGTTAGTTTATGAAATGTCAAAATTCATACATTGTCTATGCTTTCCTCCCTATCTTTTGGCCGCTGGCACGTTGCCCTTAGGAACTGAGTCACTTGTCTTTCATTAAGCTTTAGAGCGTATCTTTGACCAGGAATGACCCAACAGATCTACAATTATACACATTGAAACAAGCAAGAATTACAATGAATGTGATAAAGGTACATGATTAGCAAGAAGGTAAAATAAATTATACTTGTTCAGGTTTAGCTTTCAAAGTAAACATCTGCTTGGGAAAAAATGATAATCTTTTGGCCGATTGTTACAAATACAATACTCATAAATGTTCATGTTTTCTTTTGAATTCCAACAGCTAAAGAGATTTTATATGAAAGCCAAAGAGTAATAGTATAGATACAAGATGTTTTTCGATCAACAAAAGTGTAAAGCAGCAGACTCGAAAATGGATTTTAATTATCGTGTTCAGCTTTTGCTTTCAAAATAAACATCCTCTTAAAAATATCCAAAAGAATGATAACTGTTTACCCTCAATTTACAAATAAATGCTCATAATAGTTCATACAACAAAAGTATAAAGCAGCAAACCTCCATTGGAAGATAAGTAGGCTTTGCATCTGTGCCCGCTTGAACAGCGGGAAGAGCTGGAAAACGCAGCTGAACATTGTATTTCTCTCGGAAGTACTGAACTACAGTTTTGGTGGCTCCCATCTCATCGATAAAACTAAAAAATTTAACCAGAAAAAGGATTAGCCGAATATAAGGAAGAGGATCACTTAAACAATACAAGCAAATCAATTAATTTCTCTAATGTGTTTTTTCCTAAAAAACTCTTCCATATTTTCTTTTAAATTATTACACTTAAACTGTGTACAAGTATAACTTTCTATCATCAGTAGACTTTAACACAAAAGCATTTTGAAGGGTATTTTGGTGTATGCATGATTTTGCACTCATTCTCCCATTTGTGATTCCGTAGCCCAAAAATGTTTGTGTTTCTTTCTTCTTTTGGTGAACAAAAATATTAAAGGTTTTACACTTTAGTATTCCGTCCAACTTAAGAGTTACCAAAATAAACTACAACTTCAAAATTAAGTAAAGAGCACAAGTCTTTTTAACTAAGGTTCTCTTTAAAAGACAAACCGATTGTATGGGTCATCTTTAAGACCATTTGGTGGATTCTTGCAGCTTGCTTAGCTATATTGTTTAACTAATAATTTTGTTATCATAAAATTGATAGGTGCAACAAGTTATAGGCACATTAAACAAATCAAAATTTAATTCTGAATTTTAATTGCCTACAAATTTCAAAGTCTACTGTCAATCCCCTATAGTAAAAAGTAATTCTGAAAGATTAATTGCTTTCAAACAGTAAGAGTACAAAGTAACACTATAAGCAAAACAAACTTACTTCAGCTGGCTAATCGGTTGAGCCGTTAAACCTTGAACCTTATACCGTCTCTTGTAATCCTGACGCCGAACCTCCACCCTAACTCCTTTGAGAGCTCTCTTCACCTGAGTTAGAAAATACCAGATAAGAACCTATGATCTTTTTCTCACCCATGTAAATAACAAAAGGACTACACTAAATGTAGTCAACATAAGCTAATGATAAATTCAAAGGCTTATGCCAGAGATCAATCTTTTTCAGTGAAAAACAGCTACCTATAATATCTAACAGTTACATGATATGCTTGCAAGTTTAAGTCTAGTAAATACCTTGATCCTTTCTTGGTCAGACAGAGGTCTTGACATGTCTCTTGATCCCAGGAATTCACCAACAAACTCTGATAACAACTTAGGCTCATAAAAAGCCCTCGCAGACATATCTGCAACATAACATAATTATATAAGCAGCAACAAACTAAACAATGCTAGTCAATGAACAGAAATATAAAGCAGAAAAGTCGAGAAACGCACCAATATTGAGTGACAGTCCCATCTGTGTGGGTCGAAGGCTCTGATAAAAACCTTTCCAGTACTCGATCCCATCACCAAGAGGCCCTCTTCCGAAATCAGTGTGAAACAAAGATCTCCCAACTATCTCACGGCTGCAATTGATGAGATATGGTTAGAATCGTCGAATTAAGAATGTATCAATGACATAAAGAAAAAACTGCTAAAACGCAAACAAAGTTATGTTAATTACTCTTTAGATGCAGACTCTCGCAGAACCACGTCAAGAGCTTGAATCGTCTCCTGGGGATTATCATGTTGTCTCCCAGCCAAAAACTGCCTCAAATGGTCTAACTCTTTTCTTGCAGCAAACTTGATAGTTACTTTAAACTCACGTTCCCGCCTAAAATACAAACCAAAAATTACAAACGAAAACACTTTTGAAAACATAATTATTAAACACGAGATAGTGAAAAACAAAGTGTACCCATTCTGTTCAGCGAGCTTAACAACAAACTCTTTTGAATCAAACGGCAAAGGCCCAGCAGCAAATGCACTCTTCTTTCCATCATACGCTAGCAGCAGATTACCCAAGTGGGAAGCACCGTATGAGTCACTGACAAACTTCATGATATCTCTGCTCTTGGTCTTGGAGGTTACCTCCGGAGCAATTGTCACCTAATACATGGAAATTCCATTATGAGCTGCATATCATTTCATAAGCATAACAAATAGAACACTGCAAACAATACAGATGTGTTTATGTCTACATCTAGCCTAATCATATATTTGTTTTATGAAATCCCAATATTTTAGTCCTCTATCAGCATCTGACCATCATTATCACATAACAATTTTCAAAACAGCTTTAGCCCTTTTTGAAAACTAATTACATATAGTTAACAAGCGAAATCAGGTTATCATACAAACAAAACTCAGCATACATATGTTCACACAAATTGTTCAATCAAATTTAACACATGAAGAACAAGTGAACAACATAAACCAACGAGAAAACCAGTAAGCATTATTGCTTCAAATATTACTAACAATGTTGATAACAGAGAGTAAAACACAAACTGAACTCAGATGTTGTAAAAGAGACACTGTAAAACAAGAGAAAGCCTCAACATATATAGATTTCCACAAGCTGTCGCCATTCTTTTGATCAAAATTAAACACATAAAGAACAGTATAAACATCACGAAACACAGAGTAAGACACTAATGGTACTGATATGTTTATGCCAAATCCAGTTCATAGATCAATTCTATACATAAGTCCACATAAATTGAATGAAAACAAAAGCAATTTGTCATTTGCAAGATAAAAAAGGCAGTGACCATAAAAACATACAAGTCACTACACAAAATCAGTTATGTACTAGAACAAGAACATCATTGATTTCATCCAGAAATGAAATGACCATTTTACAAAATCGCATCTACTTATCCTTAGATTGTAACATCCCAAATATAGTACACTATCAAATGTTTTCTATCTTTAGCACTTTCTTCAACATGTTAAGCAGAAACACTATAATCAATGCACAAACGCCATACAGACTATAAAAACATACAAGTCACTACACAAAATCAGTTATGTAACATCATAATATTCATCAAGAAATGAAACGATAATTAGATAATCATTTTACAAAAATCACGTCTGCATATCATTTGATCAACATTCAAATCACGATTACTCGATCAAATTCACTACCCTATCACTTAAATTCACTCATTAACACAAACAATTTTCAATCTTATCACACTTAGATATTTGAGAATCACGTAACACGAAACACAACATACTTATAGCAAACAAATATAAATACAACTTAAAACCCCTTTTGAAAACCACAGAAGAGCTATTAGATTATTTACTAAGCAAGCTCAAGCTATCAAAATAAACAAAACTCAATACATATGTACTAAGTCTACTGACACAAGTTTTTTCTATCAAAATTTAGCACATGTATAACATAAACCTCATAAGAAACCAGTACTCATTATTGCATCAAGTATTACACAAAATAATGAAAACACACATTTTAAAATACACACTGTAAACAATAGCAGTTTGCAACATATATTTCCAAAAGGTACTGCCATTCTTTGAAGCAAATTTAACTACGCAAACAAACAAGTCACTTCCAAGAGACAAATAGACTATGAAACATATAAGTCACTACACAAAATCAGTTATGCATTCAAACAAAAACATTATAATATTTAGCATCTAGTTATCCCTTTATTAACATTTCAAATAACTATTTCTCAATCAAATTCTCTATGACTATCACATAATATTTTCACCTATAACATGTACATAAGGCGAGACACTATAGAAAATTTACCATATACATTGAAAACTAACATAATAACATTATTTGCTTCATACTTCTAAAAACTACAAAACAGAGAGTAGCTTAAATACAAAGTAGCTTAAAATCCTTTTAGATAGATAGTTTGAAGGAAACTTGAAAACCCTTTTGAAAAAGTACTATTTGGTTAAAATTTTGCAAATAAAATGTCTAAAACCATCACAAAAACACAGGGTATATTTTTTTTACAAAATAGTAACATCAAAAGCCTCACAATAAGCAGAGCATAAACCATCCATTTAACAAGCACAAAGTTATTCACCATATCTTAAAATAGAAATTAAAGACATAAATATTTACAAAAATAATGTCTAAAACCCTAAATGAGATTTTTGAAAAATAAGTTTCAAAAATTGTTTAAACCCTCATTTATTAAACCGCATACTTTAGATTTTAGGTGTGTTTGTTTAAGCTTATTTGTGGAAATATGAGCTTATATTCTTTCGGCTTATGTTTCATAATCTTTATTTTCTTGGCTTATTTTGGTACTTAAAAGCTTATATAAGTTTATTATGTCATAAAAAACTTATATATAAGCCCACAAGTTTAAAATAAGCCGAAAAAGTTGAGCTTATGAAATATAAGCCGAAAACAGACAAGGTCATAAGCCCACAAATAAGCTTAAACAAACACCTATTTTTTTTTAAACCCTCTCATAAACCTCCGTTGTGACACACAGTAAACAAAACAGAGTAAATAAATTTTATAAAAATGTTTTAAAAGCCCAAACAAAAACTACAAAACACACACACTAAAAGGTGAAAAAACACACATTAAAAGGTGAAGCATAAAGAAGAAGAAGAAGACATACATCATACTGATGAGGATCTCTGTTCCCAATACCAACCAAAAAATGGTTAGCTTTTATCACAATTTTCCTCCCAACCGAACCATACCCACTCCTCACCGGAGTTCTCACCTTCTTCGCCGCCGCCGACGGAACCAACGACAGCTTCTCAAACTCCTTCGCCGGAGCGTTGACCGGCGTAGGTGCTGTGGTTTGACCAGACATTGTTGTTTTTTTTGCTTTTTTTCAGAGAGAGAGAGAGAAAGGGTTTTTGTGTGTGTTTTTGGAGGTGTGAATAGTGTGTGTGAAAATGGTGAGAGTGGTGAGTGGGTTTATATAGGGAAGGAGGAAGGTGAAGGGTAGAAATGGTAGAGATGGGTCAAAATTTGCTTTTTGTACAAGCAAAGCAGCTAGTCTGGGTTTTTGAAATTTGTTTTTGTCTCTACATACGGTACAAGATATTTTTACCATGTATTTCGAGTTTATCTTTTATCATTTCATACACGATTATTTTTACCATGTATTTCGGTTTATCTTTACATACGGTACAAGACAAGTTTTTTTCTTTTTCTTTTTGTAAAAACAGTTATACATAATTTAGGGAAGAGATCTACTAGGAAAAAATTTAAGCCATACATTTTAAATAAAGTGAAGAAATTTAAAGGGAGATGCATCTATATTTGTATGTGCATATGAAATGCGCGGTTATGGTTTCTTCTCACCCTTCTCATTTTAATTTTATTTCTCATTTGATCCTTACTCCATAATCTAATCAAACATATATAAATACATTAATTTGTGTAAACATACCATACAATATACCTCTTCTATAAGCCATTATCTGTATATTGAATTAATAATGAATACAAATAGTACATAAAGTATATATACACAACTATTGGGCCGTGACCCATACATGCCAAAACTGGCCCATCAATACGTCTAACACTCGCCCACAGTTTGAAAGGAGGACATCGAGCACTCAAGCTGTCACGAAACTCATGAAATAAAGCCGTAGGTAATCCCTTGGTGAAAATATCGAGATATCGAAAGCAGGAATGAACATGTAGAATGCGAACGACGACCGTGACAACCAAATCACGAACAAAATGAATATCAATCTCAATGTGCTTGGTCCGCTGATGTTTAACCATATTAGAAGACAAGTTCACAACACTCACATTATTACAATAAATAAGAGTAGCTGAATATAAAGGAGTATGCGGTTCACGAAGTAATTCCGGATCCAACATGTCTTAGCAACAGCATTGGCAACACCACGATACTCAGCCTCAACACTAGAACGAGAAAGCGTCAGCTGACGCTTAGAGGACCATGAGAGTAAGTTGTTGCCAAGAAAAATACAATAACCTGAAGTAGACCGCCTAGTAGATGGGCAACCAACCCAATCAGCATCCGAATAAGCAACCAACGACTCAGTAGTAGATGAAAATAACTGTAAGCTATAGTCTAATGTCCCATGAACATAGCGTAAAATTCGCTTGAGAGCATAAAAATGAGGTTCTCGTGGATCAAAAACAATTTCACCAAAGGAACGGTTGATCCTACCTTGTTTACAAGAAAGTACAACGATGACATTTTGATTGTTCGATTTATGTGGACGACATCATTTTGGGTCCACTAATCCGAATCTTTCAAAACATTTTGAAAATCTCATGAAAGCAATTTGAAATGTCCATGATGGGGAACTAAAATTTTTCTTGGTTTACAAATACATCAGTCCTCGTGGAATTTTTATTAACTAATCTAAATATACAACTGAGATTTTGAAAAATCATGGTATGGATAATTGTGATTGATTCGGTACACCAATGGTAACTTCACCAAAATTGGAGCCGATTTATTTGGGAAACCCATCGATCTGAAGAAATATTGGAGCATGATTGGTTCTCATGTACCTCACTTTGCTAGTCGACCCGATATTCATTTTGATGTTTGCTTATTAGCACGGTTTCGGAAAAGCCTACGAAGCGCACCTCAAAGAGGTTAAAAGGATCTTCGGTGCACGAAGACATCCATTCACATGGGACTTTGGTATCCGAAGGAATCGGATTTGATCTAATAGCTTTTTGGATGCGGACCATGCGGTGATCAAGTTCTGACAAAAGTACATCGGGAGGAGCACAATTTTTGGGTGAAGCGTTAGTGTTGGTCTTCAAAGAAACAAGATTGCCTTGCACTTTCAACCGTCGGAAGGCGAGTATGTGTCTCTATCTGCGTGTTGTGCTCAAGTTCTATGGATGAGAACAAAACTCACAGATTATGGCTTTACTTTCGATAAAATACCTATGTATTGTGACTCGAAAAGTGCCATAGCCATCTCATGCAATCCTGTTCATCACTCAAAGACTAAGCACATTCGTGTCCGTTATCACTTCATAAAAGAGCACGTAGAAGAAGGTACTGTTGAATTATTCTTCGTGAAGACATATTACCAACTCGCCGATCTATTTACTAAAGCCCTTCCAAAAGAAAGGTTTAACGATTTAGTTCGACGAATTGGAATGCGAAGCCTAACCCCTGAGGAGTTAGAACGTCTTCTCGAATCTTGTTGAAAATGATTTTCCAAAAAGCTTCGTTGTAAATATTTTTGAAAAAACAAAATACAAAATTTGAAAAACCAACAAAAGCAAAACATAAAAATATAAAACTTTCAAAAAAATATATACAAAAACAATATAAAATCAAAAATCCAAAAATATTCTTCTACGACATGTCTCTCGTATAATCGATATTCTGTACGTTTCTAGAAATGTCATTTAACAATGATACGGACATGTACAGATGCTTGAGCGAGAGTTCTTTATATGTTTTCCAAAACATGTTGTTTCTCAAAATTTCTTCAATAATGGCTTTCGTATACTTCAGTACGAAACCCGGACTAAAAATGACGACTTTTGCTTATTTCAAATCAAAACTCGTGTTTCTAAAGAAAATCTAGTGTACGCTTAAGTGCACTACATTTAAAACTGGTGAGTAATCATCATCATCTTGAGCACCTTTTCAAGATTGTTCAAAAAGATTTTCAAAATCTTTCAAACTATTTTGTGCTCAAGATAACTCCCTCTAAAACCCTTTAACTGATTATGCTTTATTAAAGGGGGAGTATAAAACCAAAAATGTTTCAAATTCATGCTTAAATCAAATCCGTTTGTCTCCCCAAAAG
Source organism: Chrysanthemum lavandulifolium (assembly GCA_022545495.1). NCBI lineage: Eukaryota > Viridiplantae > Streptophyta > Magnoliopsida > Asterales > Asteraceae > Chrysanthemum > Chrysanthemum lavandulifolium. Next base: position 161,640,224 of record CM040239.1, on the reverse strand, counting down.
ATTCTAAAATGTTGATTAATCCGTTGATATAAAAAATATCACGAATATGCTATTTTTAAGGGGGAGAAGACGTGATTAAAATGTGATCAAAATGTTTAATGATTGTTGTTTGAATCTCAAAAGAGCTCGACTCAGTCGGAACCAATGAATTGACGAGAAATCTAAGTCTGGAAATGTACCATCTCGAGAAACTTTCGATGGACTTGACCAGGACGGGTAATAATTTCAAGCTAGTTCACTAGTGATGTAAGCGTGTCTCGAATCGGTCTTGTTCATTGAAAGTCGATCAATTCAAAAAGTGCGAACTCTACCCTCTCTGTGCAGATTTAAGTTAAAACAATATATGCACATGTGAAGGGGGAGAGTTTCTGAAAATACAAAACTCTCAAGGTGTTAACAAAACATGTTTTTTATTCACAAACACTTTGATAGATTTTCGAGAAAATGGTTTTATGGCAACATAGGATAGTCATGGAGTTATAAGGTGTCTAAGGATAGGAAAATCCGTCCTATGATCCTTGAGTCGGGAGGATCTACCCAAGGACATCACCAATAGTTTAGAACTAGAAGTCCTCGGTATGATTGAAAAAAAGGAGTAATGTGAGAAAGGAGAAAGAAGGGTTGAAGAATTAAAAGAAAAATAAAGAAAGGGTGAAAAGAAATAGCCTTCCATAATCAACCTTAGGCGAAACGGGTTTTATTCATCTACTACTTGGTTGTCACTTAGATGACACGGTATTGAAGACAAAGGCGTCATGGACCCGATGTGCTGCACTAAACCTTCTAGCCACTCAATTCCTCTTAAAAGGATTTGTTTCATTCTTACTGGGAACCCTACATAATCTATCGACTTTCTCTTAGAGATTGTTGGTATTGAAGAAGGAGACCCTCTCACTAGTCTCCGCTTAGGAAACCAAAATGCACTAATTGAGTCTAGAGCCACGAGATTCATCAAAAGATCTCATAGGAACACATGACATTTCATCGCTTGTTGTTCATCAATAAGGACACAAGTGATACATTCTAGAGTCCTACGCAGATCTTAGCAATCTGCCAGAACATTTATGAGCGGTTCACATTTGTGAATCTCAGTGATTGAATGGAAATTCCTGCCAGGGTCAACATCAAACACCACAAAGCAGTCACTTCGGTAATTTTTATGGGTTATGCTTAGTGTGTCTCAAGCGGTCTGATCGTGAAGTGATGCTTGGTGTACTTGATGATTCACAGGCTGTAGATGTACTTGGTATGTCGTGTTAGCCTTCTTGAGGGCCTCGGTTTGAGAACGACCTCTGCTAGAATTAGAGATGTGTTTTAACAATATCTTTATTAATGACCTCGACATTCGAACACGTAAGTCTGGAAATCCCACTAAGGAGATTACTTTCACGAATCGAATCTCGAAGGCGTGGGTCGTTACTTGAATTTATTCAATGTAATGCCAACTGTCCCTTATGGGATTCGGACGGCTGATTCGCCCAACCAAGGTGAATGGAATCAAGACATTCATCAGTAGAACAATTGTAGTAATCAATTCTTTAAGAAAAGATTACAATGATCAATTGGTGTTCGTGACTGTACCTAGGAAGCTGCTGCTGATGGATACTCGCGGGAGGAAGAGATCGTGCAGGTTCTCCACATGCTCATACCAACAACATCAAAAATTGAAGTTCTCATCAAAATCAAAGGCTACACAAAGTTAAAGATGATTCTTTGTCAACGTCAAAGAATCTACAGAGTTTAAAGACAAGAGAACTTCATTGGAAACTCAAAGTCAAAAGAAGTGTGAGCATGGTGGAGAAAGACGTGGAGACACCTAACCAAAGAAGTTGACAAATGGCAGACAATGCCATTAACTGATCACAAAGCATGAAGGAACAAAGAATCAAGACTATTCTATATCTACACACAAAGTTCAAGCTCAAGGAAAGTAAAGACACGATCAGTGGAGCATCTTTGAATGACCACCCCAGGGAGATTATTGTATGATAATAATTAATAGAAGTGACGGTCATTCACGTTTAGGAACTTTGTAACGTGTGTTAGATATCGTGATAGAATAGTCAATGGGCTCGTGGATTGGGCTAAGCTAAATGGGTATTAGTTATGTTAAGCTAGCCTTGTATAAGTTCATGTAACCCAATCCAATCTAAGTCCATCTCACGACCCATGGAAAGCCCATAAGGGCGTTTAGTCTAGGAGTATAAATACCCCTCAAATGTGTCATTTGAGGGGTGTACTTGAGTGTGTATGTGTGTGTGTTTTCTTTGAAGTAATACAAGTTTCTTGTTTCATCTTTTTCTCTCCACATACGAGTTACATATATCAAGTCACCATCTTAATCTTTCTTCATCTTATTTACGCATAAGGTTTTGTGTTTGGTTTACATGTATACTTGTGGTAAGCTTGTGTATTCGTGATAAGGTTGAGAAAAACAAGGCCCTACACGGTGATACTGGTTATTGTTCCGATTGTTGTTGTTGGACTGATGGTGGTTGGAATTTGAGCTTTTCCGATCATCAAGCTTTCTTTTGTTGTCACTTGAGCCTTGTGCATTTGCAAGCTTCAATATTGGCTCCATAAGGCGGTGGGATACAATGACAACTTCTTCAGGTCTTTGGATTAGAGCGATGACATCTCCTTCAATGCTCCAAGGTAGACCTCGATCAAAGCTTCCACAAGCTTTTCATTGGTAGGAACAGATGAGGACATGAGCTCGGCTCATGGAATCTCTTGAAGTATGTCTTGAGATCATTACCTTTAGCGACCAAGTGGTAATACTCATCTTGAGCTTCTTTATCTCGGTTCTCGGGCACATCTTGTTCATTAGCATTGTTTGAGATATGACCATGAAATCTTACAAGCTTCTTCCATTCCAATTGGTTGAGCATGGGCTTTCCACCAAGATAACACATCTTCTAGCAAAGTTCCGAGTTGCAAACTTGACCTTGCAATCATCTGTCTGATCACTTAGTAGAAATCGGTCTCGGTTCTCTCAAACCAATGAAGTAAACCAATAGCACCTTGATTGCCTTGAAGAATATCGACTGCGGTTCATGAACTCTTTGTAGCTACACTTACGAGCTACGGAAGACTCACTTTGATTTGTTGGAGTGTTAGTTGCATTTGAGTTTGCCATTTCAACAAGGCGTGCGGTTTGCGACACGAGTTGCTTTAGCTAGACGAGCGACTTGACCTCGCGTCTTTGCTTGGGCAACACGCTCGATTTGACTTCTCGGCGATCTCGGCTTCTCGGGCAATCTCGACTTCTTTTGCAATTTCAACCTCTCTTGCAATCTCAACTTGTCTTGCAATTTGGCTTCTCTTGCGGCAACTTCACTTCACGTGCCTCTTGGGCAATTCGTTCGACTTTAGCAATGCGTTAAACGGCTCTAGCAATGTCGGTGACATCTTTGAGTTATAGCGGCGCTAATGCTTTCTGTGACCATTTTCGAGCATTTGTGGGTGTGATGGTGTATGAGGTAGCTTTTTCTTAACAATTTTCTAAAATTACCAAGAAATTTCTTGGAACACTGTCATGTCGAATATTTCCAAGCAAAATCAAAGGTTAATGCATGTGATTACGTGAGCTTTGCCTTGATGTTGTTGGGAGTTGCTCCCTACTACCGCTAATACATAGGGATAGCTAGGGTTTCGACAACTCGGCAACTAAAATTGCCATCGGAGGCTCCTCCGATTCTCTCTGATCTTTTTGACACCATATACACACTTATCCATAACTAGAATGAATAGTTCCTACTCAAAGGGGTTTGGAACTTAATAGCGACATGTATGCATATTATTCTCTATTAATAGATTATAAGGAGAACGACCTTACGATGGCGAAAATGAAGTGTCTCGTGCGGGATAAGGGGCCTTCGCTGGTGACTTCCAGTACTTCTCCCGAGAGGAATCACGGAGAACCTCTAGCGGTGCCTTGAGTCGACCCTGTGAGCGTATAGATGACTTGAGCTTTGGAAACAATGCTCAACCATCCATCTCGGTTCACTTCCACTTGGATATAACACCAAGATTAAGAAATCATCGATGATAATAAAAGTGATTACATATTATAAATATCATAATAGTCAAGATCACCACTTTAAATCAATGATATGATATCGTTATGAATAGCAATAAGTGAATCATGATTTTTCTCAACAAAATCATAACATATATATAAGGACATAATGATCGGTTCGACATACATTACCGATGAATAATATCACAACACAAGAATATAAGAAATACAACCATAGGATACATAGAATACATCATTACATAGTAATTGTTCACAACCATAGGTTACAACATCATAATTCTTATTCCATAGTTACAAACCAAAAGGATACAAGCCTTAATGCTTCATATGGCGGCTTTATGATACATACTACAATAAAGATGACTAGAATCTACGCATCTCCCGATGCGTCATCATGACAATGGCGAATCTCCTCAACCATGGCTGTCAAATCTCGGATCTGCTGCTCACGTGCTCGATCTCTCTCCTCGAGGTCATCAATCCTCTGCTTTAGGATAGCAGTGTGAGCGAGAGCGGATGCAAGCTTGTGATGCAAGGCTCTCTCGGCCTAAGGCGGTGTCTCTCAATCTTGGCATCTCGAGCAGTAGTCTCAAGCCTGCAGGTCAATCGGTCACGGCTCTCTCGCCTCCATAATCTGGGCGCTCATCATGTGAAATACAATCTCATAGAGTAGCGACCTATCACGAGGTTCTCAACCTCCTCCTCCAAGCTCTCTATCCTAACCAGCGGAATCTCATCATAATGCTCCGAGGAGCTCACTCAAGCGGTCCTCGTGTCTACGAGTCTCGTAGCTAATAGAGGAATGGTGTGGTGTACAGGCTCACCGCAAGCAGCGAGGCGGGTGGTGCGATGGTTGAGCTCTCTCTAAGCTCGAATGAACTAGGTGCTCCTCCTCTTCTCTCCAATGGCCAGTAGTGGTATCAAGAATGACTATCGCCTAGCACCGGCCTTCTTCCTAGGTCCGGTCTCAGCGTCCACTTGAGTAGGCATGTCGGGATCGGATAGTGATGGTGGATAGCACTTAATGCAAAGCGGTAAGGATGGCTCATTGAAAGTGTCCAATGGAGGTGATGTTGTGGCGGTGATGAAACATGAGCAGTGGTGGTCGATGGTAGAATCGGTGAGGTGGCGATGGTGGTGAAGTAGCGATGGGTGGAACCGTATGTGTAGCGGTGATGGTGAGTAGATGGTGACTGAGTTGATGGTGACTGAGCTGGTGGTATCACATGAGTCATAGTGATGGATTGCACACGCTTCCTAGCTGTATGCAGGATGATAACACTCTTACGACGCGGTCTGTAAGGCACTCCAAACGGCTCAGGCTCATAAGGCTTAAGAACACGGATCCTACGTCGGCGACGACGGATCGGTAGGGAAGATGATACTGAAGAGTTTGATGAAGCAAAATCAGTGCTCTCGGATGACTTGGATGATCCATCATCCACAACGACATTTGAAGCAGGTAGCCATTCTTTGCGACTCATAATCTTGATCTAAGGTCATAGTAGCAAAAGCATTATGCTCTTGAGGCGAGCAATCATAAATTTGGAACAATAGGAGTTGAGCAACTTCGCCTTCCTCGAAAGGTTCGGTCTCGTCAAAGCGATTGGCTAGTATGATTGGTGGGATGGTGGCATATTGATGATCGTAGAGGACATAGTGTCTTCCATCTCGGTGTCGAGGGAGAACAACCGGGTGGGAAGCGGACATGGTATCAGAATCAGTAACACCCCAAATTCGATATCTGTGGCGGAATTAAGGTTGGGGTATTACTTCATGGATCACATCATAATAATAGATAAGCGGCTCGTAAGAGCGGTTTAGATAAAACGATTATCATTCATTTATTTAAATCGAGTTTTACAAAATAAAGGTCCCAATCTTGAAATACATAGTTTTATTACGGTGAATGATAACAAAATAGACACCCTTTTATGAGAAAGTCCATAGCCACTCCATGCCAAATCGTGCTCTAGTTTCGTGAGATAAAACATGCTAAAAGTCAACACAAAGGTTGAGTGAATCCATAGTGTTTGAATAATAATCGGTTGAACACAAGATAGCGGTAGTAAAATCGGTAATATTGCGGTACAATATATTGCCTAAGTCTCATGACACGCAAACCTTAACACGAGCAGCGTCATAATGATGGCGTAAGTTACAAATATCATAGTGATGATGTGAGCAACAATGCCCTCGGTAGGGTTTGCCATTCTCTAGTATTCTCAAATTAACGTGCATTTGGTTACCTATCAAGCTAACACAAATGGGCGTCAGCGCCAATAGATCTATTCACGATATTCGCGTTCACTCGCAAGTGATTAATGGTTCATGATATGAGGGACTTTTAAACAGTAGGTACTTAGGCAATATCAATCATAATAGCATACAGAAAAATACTTGTGTTCGGTTTTAGCATGTATCTCCCCACGAGTTTGTTGGAAATATTAGTGCACTTGTGGGATTAGTTCACACCTTGTAATGGGTTAGGAGGTACAGAGTGTACACCCATAAGGTCCATGAACACCCTGACTCTTAAAGTGGTTTGTATTGGTAGTGCTATTGGAAAGTACTGCTTGTGGTTTCCAGAAGTTGTGGTTTCCTTTGGGCGATGTTTCCTTTGAGCGATGTTTCCAGAATCGGTGTTTCCTTTGAATCGATGTTTCCACCGAATCGGTGTTTCCAGCGATGTAGTTTATCCAGCGATAGTGCTATGAAATCTTGATGATAGTCTTTGCTTGTAGCAGGCTTTGACCTATTCAGTGGGCATTACAAGCGCATAATAACCACGTTTAATTGGTCATGTAACCACTAACGGCTATAATGGGGATAATTATGAGGCTATTAATGAGCCGATTAATACTCATAATTCCATTTGACTAGCTAAGATTATTATCCTATAAATAGGAGATCTGTTTATGCTTGAAAAACACACAGAAAACTATTAACACTTATTAGCGCAAGGGTTATAAAATTGTGCCTAATTCCATAACTGCATTTGGTCTTATCCCAAGTAGATATTCGTGTAACCCAGGCATTAGGGTCGAATAGTTTACTTTGGAAAGTGATCACACGATTCCAAGTGATATCCGGTAACCACCTAGTGGTATTTGTTTCTGCTGACATTGATTATCTAACCCCGTTCTAGGAGATCTACCACACCAACAATCAAAGTAAACTATTTTGTGATAATCAATGGTAGCTAACGCAATGAAACACATGGCTTTAAACTTTGCTAAATTTGGACAAGTTTGAAGGGGTGGACTTTAGGAGGTGGCGAAGAAGATGCATTTCTTCTTTGTCACAAGCATGAGTGTGGTCTATGTCTTGACTACTCCAATTCACGATGGTGGAGATGATGCCAGCATGGAGCGGATCGGGAGGAGGAGCAAGTGGGAGAATGATGACTACATATCGAGAGGTCTTATTCGAATGGTATATACGATTCTCTGTTTGATATTTATCGAACTCTGAATCTTCCAAGAAGCTGTGGGATTCCTTGGATGCCAAATATATGGTGAGGATGCATCAAGTAAGAAGTTCCTTGTTAGTAATTTCACAAATTACAAAATGGTGATTCAAGACCGGTTATGGAACAATACAATGAACTTCTTGGAATACTTGGAAGGTTTACACAACACAATATGCACATGGATGAGGCTATTTAGGTCTCTTGTGATATTGATAAACTTCCTCCTTCTTGGAAAGATTTCAAGCATATCTTGAAACATAAGAAATAGAATTAACTACGGTTGAGTTGGGCGGTCATCTGCGTATTGAGGATTCTCTCGGGGTGCGGGATAATGACAAGCCAAGAGTAGCAATACTCTTGGACCATCTGTTGTCAATATAGTGGAGCATAACAACTCCACGGTACAATGACAACAAAGGCAAGCGCAAATATCATGACAATACAAGGCGAGATCCTAACAAGAAGGCAACACCTACTTGTTGGAAATGTGCAAGCCGGTCACATTAAAAGGGGCGCAAAGGTGTTAAAATTGGTGGTAAAGCCAATGGATCGAGCACTAATGGTTCGAGGGGTGGTGGTTCACCAACTCACTGAAAGGTCGAAATATGTTTAATAAGTCTTTTCGGATTTATTATGTTACATACGTATCTGAATCTTTTATGTGCGGGATGATGATGTTGCGTGGTGGGTTGACTACGGTGCAACAGTTCATGTGTGTAAAGATAGAAGTGGTTCAAGACTTATGAGTCACCGAATGATGGTTCTATTCTTCACATGGGAAATGAGTCAACGACCTTGGTGCATAATTAAGTGGTTGTGTAGATCTTAGGTTTAGTTCGGAAAGATTGTAACTTTGTTTGATGTTATTCATGTTCATGATATCGGGAAGAACTTGGTTTCAAGTAGTATTTTGAATAATCATGGTTATAAACAAGTTATTGAGTCTGATAAAGTTGTGCTTTCTAAGCATGGTGTTTTTATTGGTTTTGGTTATTTATGTAATCAGATGTTCAGGCTTAATATTTCTACTGATAGTGTTAATTCAGCCTTTGTGACCACCTCTGACCAGACTGACTCTACCCTATGGCATGCTAGACTTGGTCATGTTCATTATAAAAGGTTGCAAGATATGTCTAAGGATGGGTTGATCCCAGCCTTTGACATGGACACTGAAAAGTGTAAAACTTGCATGTTGACCAAGATTACCAAGAAACCTTTTCAGGGTGTTAATCGTGAGACTAATCTCTTGGAGCTTATTCACGTTGATCATGTGATTTGCATGCCACTCCTTCTTTGGGAAATAAGAAGTACTTTGTGACATTTATTGATGATGCTTCTAGATTTTGTTATGTCTATTTGTTACATACCAAGGATGAAGCATTAGATAAATTCAAAGTGTTTAAAAGCGAAGTTGAATTAAAACTTGGGTCTTTGATCAAAAGATTAAGGACCGATAGGGAGGTGAGTACATGGATACTCTGTATTTTCGATCTGTTGGAATTATCCATGAAACGGCGCCCTTATACTCCTCGGCAAAATGGTATTTATGAAAGGAAAAGCAGGTCTTGAAGGAGATGATTAATTCCATGTTGTCCTATTAGGGATGAGTCCGAGGTTACAGGGTGAAGCTATGTTAACGACTTGCTATTTGTTAAATAGGGTTCCCAACAAAAGGAACAAGGTTACCCTTATGAACTCGGACTAAAAGGAAACCCAACTGAACTATCTCGAGTGCAGGGTTATAGGTCATTGTAAGACTCCACGATCCAAAGCAAAAGACTTTGGGTGAAAGAGGCATTATTGCATCTTTGTTGGATATCTTGAGCATTCCAAGGCGTTTAGGTTCTATGTTATTGAACCTAATGAATATGTTTCGATTAACTCAATAATTGAATCAAGGGATGCAACTTTTGATGAGAATAGATTCACATCGGTCCCTAGACTAAGTCGGAGGATTCCTAATGGAACTCATGACCTTGGTGTATCGAGGTCACGATGATGAACCATCGGTGGTCCCTGATGAGGTTGTGGTTCAACAACTGAACACGTGCTCAAGAAGAGCAAAGGGTCGGGACTCAAAGTCATTTGGACTGAGTTTCAACTATACTTAGTTGAAGGTACCGAGGATGAGGTCTCGAGACCAATACTCTTATTGCTTCATTGTTGAGGATGATCCCAAGACATTTGAAGAAGCAATGAAGTCCGGGACATTGCCTTACGGAAAGAAGCAATCAATGATGAGATGGATTCCATCATGGGCAACAACACTTGGGTGTTGGTTGATCTACCACCAGTTGCAAACCTTTGGGTTGCAAATGGATTTTCAATAGGAAAATGAAGGTAGATGGAACTATTGAAAAGTTCAAGGCTAGACTAGTCATTCGGGGCTTTAAAAATTCGGGAATAGATTATTTTGATACTTATGCCCACGTGGCTCGTATCGATACCATAAGATTGCTTGATTGCTTTGGCATCTATTCACAATCGGTTATTCATCGGATGGATGTGAAAACGACTTTCTTGAATGGTGAATTGGAAGAGGAGGTTTATATGAACCAACCTCGGGGCTTCATCTTGCACAGCAATGAAAACAAGGTGTAAAGCGATTAAGTCTCTTTATGGATGAGGCGGGCACCTAAGCAATGGCATAAAAATTTGATGAAGTGGTTTTGTCTAGTGGTTATGTTCTTAACCAAACCGACAAATGTGTATATAGCAAATTTGATGAATCGGTAAAGGAGTCATCATTTGTCTATATGTTGATGACATGTTGATCTTTGGCACTAACCAAAATCGAGTTGACGACAAAGGAATTTTGTCATCAAGGTTCTCCATGAAAGACATGGGGAGGCGATGTTATCCTTGGTATAAGGATTAAACATGAAAGTAATAAATTTCTATCTCTCGGTCTCATTATATTGAGAAGGTCGAGGAAATTCAATTACTTTGATTGTACTCGATGAGTATACCTATGGATACTTGTGAAGGCGATGCCTAATCATGGCAAGGTATCTCAACTTGAGTATTCTAGGGTAATTGGTGCACTGATGTATGCCATGACTTGTACAAGGCACGCTATTGGTTTTGCGGTGGGAAAATTGAGCGGTATACTAGTAATCCTAGTGCTCATCACGGCAAGCGGTTCGAGGAGTATCTTGAAGTATTTGAAGAGAACTATGGATTATAGTCTCTCGTATCTTGGTTACCCATCGGTGTTGGAAGGTTACATCGATGCAAGTTGGATCGATAACACGAAGATAATTAAATCTACCGGTGGTGGGTATTCTACTTGGTGGAGGTGCAATTTCTTGGGCATCCAAGAAACAAACTTGCATCACCGGTCAACAATGGAATCGAATTTGTGGCTTTAGCATTTCTTTGGTAAAGAAGTGAATGGTTGAAAAACTTGCTTCTTGAAATTCCATTGTGGCCTAAACCTATAGCACCTATTTCTATCCGATGTGATAGTGCGGCTACATTGGCTAAGGCTTATAGCCGGATGTACAATGGTAAGTCTAGACACTTGGGTGTCGGGGCATAGCATGATTCGTGAGCTTATCATGAATGGGGTGGTATCTATAGAGTTTGTTAGATCTCAACATGTTGGGTTCGATAAATACCCAAACCCCTTAATCTAGGATTTGAATAGAAAATAGCCCAAGTATTTAATCCGCTAACACAAAGCAGTCCTTTGAGTGCATCGTCTCTCGGTGAGTCGTCTTCGAGGATACTCGATAAGAGGCAAGAAGAAGTCTCTCCACTCGATGAGGCGGAACTTAAAGGGTGAAGGCGGAGTCGAGAAGAAGATGATGGATTCGGTGGTGATGACAATAACTCACTTTGAATCCCTAAGATCCTCTCCAACTTCTTACATCAAGACAAATTGAAGTAGAAGGCGAAGGATGTAAAGGCGAAGAAAGAGTGGGACAAGGCGGGAAAGGTTGAATCGGATAAGGCGAAGTCCTTATCAACCAAAGTCAACTTTCACTGAATGGCAAAAGATCGGGCTCGGTGTCATCACCGAACTTAGGAAAGTAGTCTTGTCTCTTACCTAGAATAGTCTTTGTAATGAGACAAAATACATCGATATTTTGTCTTATGTATGATGTCGGTTGTCACTTAGGAAAGAGTCAAATATCATACATGTATAAATAGCATAAGAGATGGAGTGAAAAGGTTAAGCTTGTGAATTGTAAAACACACATACACGCATGCCATCTTTTCACTCCTCCAAATCTAACTTAGTTCTGAGATAGCTCGGTGAGCTCTAAGAGTTGTGCTCGGACTTAGCACGAGCTTAGAGAGAATCACCCAACTTTGTTATTTCAATCCCAAGTACTATTCCGCAAGTACTTGGGTAGCGATTCTTTGTTGATTTATTTCTAATAAGAATATGATGTTGAAAATTACTTAGTGTGTTTTCTTTATGTTAATTTAGGTCATAGTTCACTTTTAAGTTTATAAACTTAAACCATTTTAAGCGATAGTGAGCAGGGAACAACACAACGAGAACTTAGGCGATCACTTGGCGAAGGGTGCGGCTAGAGACTTGGTTATAAAGTGCGCTAAAGGGATGGGTTTAAGTCCAACTTAGTCCTTGAATGCTAGGACACCCAACTCCTCACGAGGAAACTTAGGGCTGAGTTCAATGTGGAAAGCGAACATTCGATTAATTTGGAGCACATGTTTTATTTTACATCCCAAGGTTGTGCTCGAGAACTGCTTTGAAAGGAGGATGAAGTCTTTACTTAATGGTTAATTTTCTTTGAAAAAGTGCTTGGCGGGAGCATGAATAAAGAGGAACCACCTATGTAAATGTTGAAGTTTTGCCGCTTGAGAAGCTTTGGACTTTTAGCTTTACAACATTTATGAATTTGGATATGGACACATGGCTTGTATAGTGTCGGGAGGCGATAAGTGTTTGAAAACTTGTGTGTATTTTATCTTGGTATTCAAATGGGTTGAAGGTTCAATTCTTAGAACACCACGATTCTCGAATATTTGAGCGTGCAATATACTAAGATGAAAATTCAATCCTCGGGACATTTCGTTTATGCACTTTTTGCTTGATGTTTTGTTCTCATGCAAAGGAAGTGAACTAAATTGGGGAGGATTGTTGGAAAATTTAGTGCACTTGTGGGATTAGTTCACACCTTGTAATGGGTTAGGAGGTGCAGTGTACACCCATAAGGTCCATGAACACCACGACTCTTAAAGTGGTTTGTATGGGTAGTGCTATTGGAAAATCGCTTGTGGTTTCCAGGCGGTGTTTCCATCGAAGTAATGTTTCCAGAATCGGTGTTTCCACCGATGTAGTTTATCCACCGATAGTGCTATGAAATGCGATGATAGTCTGCTTGTAGCAGGCTTTGACCTATTCAAGTGGGTGTTACAAGCGCATAATGACCACGTTTAATTGGTCATGTAACCACTAATGACTATAATGGGGATAATTATGAGGCTATTAATGGGCGATTAATACTCATAATTCCATTTGACTAGCTAAGAGTATTATCCTATAAATAGGAGATCTTTTATGCATGAAAACACATAGAAAACCATTAACACTTATTAGCGCAAGGGTTATAGAATTGTGCCTAATTCCATAAGCGCATTTGGTCTTATCCCAAGTAGATATTCGTGTAACCTAGGCATTAGGGTCGAATAGTTTACTTTGGAAAGTGATCACACGATTCCAAGTGATATCCGGTAACCACCTAGTGGTATTTGTTTCTGCTGACATTGATTATCTAACCCTGTTCTGGGAGATCTACCACACCAACAGAGTTTTGTAAAGAATATGTAAGAGTGGGACTGTGAACTCACCTTGGTGTTATCGTAGTCTGGATGGAAAACAAATTATGTAATATGAAAAAACTGCTCCGACTCGCGACCTGAGTTGGTATGTCATGTTTTTAGTATTCGAGTTCAAGTTTATGCAATGATAATGCTTTATCGTTAGTTAGGTAACATGAAGTCTCTTCAAAAATTAGCAATAATTATCATTCTTATTTTTATGGCTCGGATGATTGATAATAAATTTTATCGAAACTCAAGTTGTTAAATATTTTAGGTTTCCAAAATGTTATAATTTACAATTTTAAATATTTACAGTTTTTACCCTTGTACTTTCAAAAATGACACTTTAAACCCTCAACTATGGGTTATTGACAAAATCAGCCCTTGTTTAATTAACTTTTAAGAAATTACATTTTTAGCCCAAGAAAACTTTATCTTTCAAAAATTACAATTTTTATACTTGTAGTTTTATAAGAAAAATTCACTTGTTTTAGGCTTAAATTGACAAAAGTGCAGGTAAATATAAGTGAGGCCTTAAAAGGTTTTTATTACGTTATTGATCCCTTCAAGAGTTTTTCCGGTGATCTTTCTAATGGTTCAAACTAGAAGTATTAAGCTCTTACGATTTGGTCGCAATGATTTCTCAAAGTAGGGGGTTTAGATGCCTTTTGTGAAAAGTGTTGGTTTTGGGCGATAACAGGGCCAAACGAGGACAGGTTTTACACGAGGCATGCCAATGTTTTTACAACGAATTTGATCCTTTAAACACTTTGCTTTAAGCTCATCTAAATGATATAGATCACATATCTTATTCATCTTTGGTTAGAGAGATACAAGTCCATGAACATGGCCACTTGGCCACGACGCGTTTTAAGGAGATTTCATTTTTGACTCATTAACTTTTATGGTGTCACCTAGGGACACCGTAATATGTTAATTAACTCTTTTTAAGTTATTATCTAACATTCTATAACTCCTACGACTCAAATTTTGTAAAATGCATGCAAGGTCTTTTTATGAAAAGTTCACGAGTCACCTACTTTTTGGTTAATTATAAAAGAGACTCTAAGAGCTTTTAAAGACATTATTGGGGCTTTAAAATGCTTGCAGTGGGCTATTTAAAATGGTGTAACTCTCATACTTAACAACCCTTTATCTAACGAGATATCAATCATGGAAAAGGGCTACTTAGGCCAGTTTAGACGAATTGAAATTCTCGTTTTCCAACCATAAAACTTTATATCTTTTGCATGCAACCTTGTGAAATATTGTTTAACTTATTTTTAATGTTTCTAAGATAGTTCAAAATAGCATTTGTCAAAAATCCCATGTTTTTACCAAAGACCTGATGAGTGAAGCTTTTGGTTTTTAGGACATATGGCCCTAATGAAGCGCTATTTTTATGCATGAAAACTAGGCTTTTCAACTAGGTTATGGGGGCGTTTTAGAGTGTCCTAGGTGGGGTTTACAAAGGTACTTTGGTTGGCCCTAATACCTTTAACATGATGTAGAAAAATAAGGCACAAGTAGGCGTATAGTGCATTTTTGCGCCAAGACCGAGCGAAAAGAAAAGCGTTTTAAACTTTGCAAGGACTAAGAATTAGGTTTGGTTTTACTCTGATCCTATAACATACTTAATGGTTAATCCTTATAGTTTTACCTAGCCAATACCACAAAGCGAAAAGGTTTTTATGTATTTGAGTTTTTTTTCCAGTAAGTGTACAAACTCAGGTGCTAGTTCTAGTTCTACATATTATGAGTTTTATCAACATAACTAGGTGATATTAAATATGTAAAAATGATTAAAGGAAGAGTGTGGGAACACTTACAAATAATATGTTGCTTAAACCACAAGAAAAACTCCTAGTAGCTGCTAGTTGTCTCCAAGTAACCCCACTCTTTCTAAGCTTGAGTTTAGCCCTTCCTTTTACTACTTAGGGTAATTTTTCAGAATGTAGGTGTGAATGGGAAGTATTCTATGGTGTGTGTGATGGATGATGTGGAAAACTAGAAGGGGAGGGGTTGAATAGTTTTACCAATTTAAAACTTCCTTTTAAATATTTAGATCGACTTATGTCAATCTATTTGGTTGTTTATGTTGGACGTTGATAGATAGATATATAAACGTGTAATGAAAGATAAAGAGTAAGAAGCACATCACCACGACACAAGTTATTTAGAGTGGTTCGGCTACAAGGACACCTTCCTTGCCCTACTCCACTTCCCGAGTCACCTACTCGAGAGTTCGTAAGCACTACACCAAACTCCTTATGGCGGAGAAGCCTTCACAACGTCGCTTAACCTTTTTCCGGTACTAAGCTAAATACCGAGTTCTTTCACACCAAGGCGAACCACACCTAACACAATGTCGCCTACCCTTTATACGGTGCTAGGCTAACCACCGAGTTCTTTCACACCTTAGGAGAACTAATCCTATCACAACGTCGCTACCCTTTATTAGGTACTAGGCTAAGCACCTAGTTCCATTACTATGGAGGAACTACTACCCTTCACGACACAACACCTAATCTCAAGAAGATCTACTCCTTGTTACAACACCATCAAGGATATCACCATCCTTGTAAATAAACAAATACTTATATGTATAACGATGCACCTCATCGATTATACGACCTAAGCATTCTTCCCAAATGCTACTTGATTTGATTCATCGGCATCCTTCACTAATGTCTTTGACACAACGCTTGGCACCCTTCACTAATGCCTTCGTCTTGACACATTTAGCATTCTTCACTAATGCTTTTACACGGATGATGAGCACCTTTCACTAATGCTTTCATCTTGACACTTTCGGCATTCTTCACTAATGCCTTCAACCCAACATCTATGGAGAAAGGTAGATCTATCAACAAGAGAACCTTCGTTGTCTTGATGATGACGAAGCATGGCAACTCATGGACTTGAGCTTGCGTCTTCAAGTGGTGATCTTTCCTTTAAGAGGAACCTAGAAGATCACACAAAACAAAAGACAAACTACATAGATCACTTGGATCCGAGGTTAGAGGTTAGAATACTTGGGGAAAGTATGTGTGAAGTGATAAATAGAAAGGAAGAAATGGCTCTCTATTTATAGAAAATTCTCTATTGTTTCCGGATCCCACGGATCCCTTCCACTGGGATCCGGCTAGCACAAAGGTAGGGATCCGTGGTCCGCTCCTCTTTACCCATGGGTATATTTGTTATGGGTCATGGGTATTTAGCTAGATACAATGTATCTCTTGAGTGCTCACCAAGGGTTCAATGTATCTAGACATTCTCTTGAGTGCTCACCAAGGGTTCAATGTATCTAGACATTGGGTATGGGTCATGGGTCATGGGTTATGGGTTGATCCATGGTTTTCTTTCTAAATACAATGTACCTTAAGGATACAATGAACTTGGTTAAGTGGTATATATAAAACCATGGGTTATGGGTCAATACCATTTGCTAGTTTTTACCTTAGTATATACTTGTTTTTACCCATTTTAGTATACTTAGTTTAAGTATATGCTAACCCAATATGTAAACACTAGTTGTTGTACATATATATATATCTAAATCATAAAACCATTTATACTTGTTTTAGTGTTTTATGTGAATATGTTAAAAACTATTAGTTCAAACCATTTACGTATTTTATTTGTTTCGTTAATATGATTTTACGTTTGTTATCGACAAAACATTAGAAGATCGTAAAATATAAATAAACGTTTTACGGCTTATTTGTATTAACAATCTCCCCTTTTGTTGATGACAAAACATAAAATTATTTTAAGGAAAAGCTAAAATTGTAAAGTTTGAATTGTAGTTTTACTTTCTTCTCCCCTTTTGTCGAAACAAAAGTGTTTGAAGAAAGCAACACATCGTTTTAAGAAAAACATGTGAAAGAAAATAAAAGAGATAGAGAGCAAGTAATGGGAGAGGATCTCGTCTTTACTCCCCCTGACGAGTCCATCCCTATGTAAGGCGTCAAGTAAGTGATACTAATCTAGTTTGTTTGCAACTAAGTTTGCAAAGATAAATCTAAGTGACGAATGTGCTCCCCTTGATGATTGCAATTTTGCAAAGGGATGTCGAAATGTAATCCTAATATTGCAAGTAATTTGCAATGTATTGTTTTGACACAAAGCTCCCCTAGCTTTAGGGTGTCAAAGGCTTCAAGTGTAGATTGAATAACTACAAAACAAAGGTTAGAAAACAAGTATAATGCACAATTTCGCATATGTGATCCAAGTTAGTAGAAAAATAGTTTTCGTCTCACGGATCCTACGGTTCCCTCTAGTAGGGATCCGTCTAGGCAAATAAGAGGATCCGTCTGGGTGATGAATAAATTCACAAATGGTGGTATAACAAATAATGTTATCACAAAAGTGAGATATGAATACAACGTAATCATATACTCGGAAAAATAACAAGTAGGATGTATTTTCATAAAGCTAGAGATATGATATACATGACTCTAAAAACTAAGAAAATTATCGATACATGACTTGGATGTTTTGAGGAGGTTCTACAAATGATGGTGGAGGTACATTGAGTAATGTAGGATGAGGTTCTACTAGGAATGAGGGTGGTGGTAATGGAAATTTTCTATATGATCAAGTCCTTGGTGGTTCCTTGTTTCCAACGATGGATTAGTTGGTGATGTGGGTGGTTCCTATTTAACGATAAGGTTAGTGAATCGGAAGTTCTCGGTGGTAAATGCTCTAATGAATAGAGATTTGGGTGAGAGAGAGGCTCGGTGAAGGAGTGTAGTCCATGCTCTAGGAATGAAGGTTTAGACATTTTTCTAGAACTAGGTACGTTTGGTTTTAGAGCTCGATGATCTCTTTTCTAACCTAAAAGGTTTAATGCTAATTCTTGCGGTTCTTTTGGCAATTGTTGATTGGGTTTGTTGAGGTGGGATTCTAGCACTATTATCTCTTACGGGTGATGATTTGGTGGATGGGAAATCCTAGCATTTGTGGGTTTAACCGGAGATTATTCGGTTGAGGAAATTTCGTGTACAACACGAGCAAGTTTCTTAGGTGGTTCTTGGGTGGATGAGTTAGCACTAGGAGCTTTCCTCATGATGAAATGACTAAGGAAAAGGTTTCTAAATCTTTGAGAATTATGTTGTGTTTGATGACTAAGGGATTCTAACAAGATGACTTATAAAGGGAAGGATTTGGCAAGTGCATTCAAGACTTAAGCTTCTAATATCCTTTGGAATGTGATGATTATCATGCACAAGAGTCAACTTGAGTTTGTCTTGATCTAGGAACTCATTTAAGATGATATGGAGTGTATGAGTTAGAAAGATGAGTTGAAATGATTGTTTTAGCAAGATTTGACATAGACTGTCATCCGGATCCCACGATTCCCTCCTCATAGGGATCCGTCTAGGCTAATCCTAGGGATCCGGCTCTCAGCAGCTATGAAAGAGTGGAAATGACGTTTCTAGGATCTAAGATCTATATTACCTTGAGTGTTTCAGTCCTCCTAAGTTCCTAAGATGAGGGTACACTTGAATGATCAAGAGTAATGAGTGTTATAGCAAATGATTGCTTTTTATGGAAGAAATTGGAACTTTCATGAGTACCAATGAATGAGCAAGGATGACACTAAAGATGATACTTTCAACTAAAGCTAAATGATCCTAGAGATCAGGTTGTGACTTGGGATAGTGTTTTGGAAAATATCCTAAAGGCTTTGAGATGGGAAAACTAGAATTTGATCAACTTTGATCAATTTTGAGGTAAGGATGATTTATGATCAATTTTGCCATAATCGAAAGATTTCTAAGACTAGATGTGAGGGGTCATGTGAGAATGATGAGTGATCTAGAGAGCGGAAGAGTAATGGGTTTAAGTGAAAACGATAGATCTACAAGCGTCTTGAGTATGATCTAGGTGAGTTGAGTAGGAAAGGATCTACTTAACTTGATAAGGACTTAATTTACCTTAAGACACTATGTTTAGCTTAGTGTGAGGTGTTCTAAGGACATGATTGAAATACAATGATTGCAATTTCATTTTCTGTTTGCCGGATCCCACGGTTCCCTAAGAGTAGGGATCCGTTAAGCACAAATTTTAGGATCCGTCTATCTGCTAAGCAGAACCTTTACAAAAGGTATGCAATGACTTTAACAATGCATCATATTTCAAGTTTAAGAGGTTCTAACACTAATATATCAAATGAGATCGAGCTCACAAATAAAAGAGGTTTATCAAACTTAACAAGCACTATTCAAGAAACTCAAGACATATTTACGATCTAGATTAGTAAATCGTTTGTATTAACAATGGCGTGCAAGGTATATGATGGTGTTCAAGACAATAGGGTTGTTTTGGCCAACGGAAGCAATGAACTATGTATAGTCATTACGGATGGTGATTAGCATACAATGAACTTCGTCCATGAAGTCATGTAATCGCTTGATGAGGCAAGTGGTTGTGATTAATTAAAAGAAAAATTAATTTTACAACTTGTTTGATTAGTAATCTTAAGACAATGCAAAGTATTTCCATTGTAAACTTACTTTAGGAAAACATAGGAGTATAAATTTCCCAAGTGAGAGAATGAATATGAGACTATTACTAGCGGTGCTCAATTACGGCTAAACACGACCATTTTTACGGGCGATTCCACATACCCAACTTTTATCAAGGAAGCAATTCAACCGTTAAGTCAAATTGAGTTTCTAGTGCAATAAGTTCTCCAATATTCATTCTCAAGTTAGGAAAATTTGTATTCCTACAATGGCCTATCGAAGAGTAACAATGATGATACTTTGCTTCGTTTAGTATTATACTTGAGATAACTAAGGTGACGAAGGTTTCATGTTAAAAATAAGTTTAAAAGTTGTCCATATGGTAAACAACAAAAAATGGTTGGATGAGCTAGTTCAACATATGTTGTTGGAAAGCTTTGAGTTTGGACTTTCGGATATGAACAATTATATTTGCGTTGCAAAATAATTTACTTGAGTATATCGGATGAAATAATCAAGTTGTCAATCCTACTATGAAGCTTGGAGAGCGATCATGAAAAGGAAAATGGGAGAGTACATCATCAACACAAGTGTAGGTTATGATCCGATGTACATTCTTGTTGTTTTTAGAAAACGATACAAGAACAAAATAAATCATATAAGCACATAAAACATTTATGTTACACACATGACAAGCTCAATCAAGAATCCATTTAGTGTGTTATATGTTTTAAATATTTTTCAACCTATATGACTTATCTAAGTATCTAAACTAACATTTTCGACACAACTAGATGTTATCCCAAACACTCCTTCAAATAGCACATTGATTAATAGAATATTACTAAATCGACAAACAAGAGAATGAATAGCAAGGTAAGGAAACCACATATGATATTCAATCAAACAAGCACAAAAGCTATTTGAGATAAGCAAATAATCAAGTAATGCAAAGAAGACAATTTATCATTTAGCATAGTATCTGAAAGTTCTTTTCATCGCTTTGTGTTAAATATAAACATGTATACCAAGCTTGATTAGTTTATTTTATATTTATAAATATGATCAAAACCTTAATTTCAATAGAGGACACATTGTTATTCAAAAGCGAAAACATCCGTCTCAATTAGATCAAAAGTTTGTGCAAAAGTTATGACCGAAAAATGACTTTCTATTATTAATCGATGATTCGTAAATTATTGTTTTGAATCAGTTTATGAAATCATTTTAAATGAAAGTAGACTCAAATAACTTTAAAGCGATAGGTGGCACGACTTCTAACGACTTACGGTTAAAAGTTATGAATTTTTGAAATTGATAAAAAGCGTCTTACGTATGCTACGGATCCCACGGATCCCTTGCTTGAGGATCCGTCGATGTAACTGAGGATCCGCGGATCGACATGAATTACAAAATGTACGTTTTGACCCGACGAAAAGGTTTAGTCTTTGTAGACTTTTTAGTGAAGTTATATTACCCATTTTACCTTTATTCAAGCTTGATTAACAAGATATCTAACAACAAAACTTCAACGAAAAAAATCACTAAAACACTTTTCATATTATGCTTATTATAAGATAGAAGCATATATCACCATTTTGTCCACAAGCAATTTAGCACGTTTTGAAAAAAATGTAACTAAGAAAACATACCTTTGCTATATCCCCTTTTATGGTTTTAGAAACCATAGGCGAAATACTTCATGATCTTCTAAGATACCCCAATCCTTTGCTATATTCCCTTTTATGGTTTTAGAAACCATAGGCGAAATACTTCATGATCTTCTAAGATACCCAAATCCTAGTATGAAGACTTCTCAAAGGAAAAGTTAGAATGATCTATCACTATCCAACATATGATGATTTCTAAAAACATGACTTTTTGTTTTAAGAAATTCCCTTCTTTGTAGTTTTCAAACATACACGGATCGTATCAAGTTTTCAAAGTACAACATACTTTAAGAAACTTGGTAACGAAGCTCTGATGCCAATTGTGGAAAACTAGAAGGGGGTTGAATAGTTTTACCAATTTAAAACTTCCTTTTAAATATTTAGATCGACTTATGTCAATCTATTTGGTTGTTTATGTTGGACGTTGATAGATAGATATATAAACATGTAATGAAAGATAAAGAGTAAGAAGCACATCACCACGACACAAGTTATTTATAGTGGTTCGGCTACAAGGACACCTTCCTTGCCCTACTCCACTCCCCGAGTCACCTACTCGAGAGTTCGTAAGCACTACACCAAACTCCTTATGGCGGAGAAGCCTTCACAACGTCGCAACCTTTTTCGGTACAAAGCTAAATACCGAGTTCTTTCACACCAAGGCAAACCACACCTAACACAACGTCGCCTACCCTTTATACGGTGCTAGGCTAACCACCGAGTTCTTTCACACCTTAGGAGAACTAATCCTATCACAACGTCGCCTACCCTTTATTAGGTACTAGGCTAAGCACCTAGTTCCATTACTATGGAGGAACTACTACCCTTCACAACACAACACCTAATCTCAAAGAGATCTACTCCTTGTTACAACACCATCAAGGATATCACCATCCTTGTAAATAAACAAATACTTATATGTATAACGATGCACCTCATCGATTATACGACCTAAGCATTCTTCCCAAATGCTACTTGATTTGATTCATCGGCATCCTTCACTAATGTCTTTGACACAACGCTTGACACCCTTCACTAATGCCTTCGTCTTGACACCTTTAGCATTCTTCACTAATGCTTTTACATGGATGATGAGCACCTTTCACTAATGCTTTCATCTTGACACTTTCGGCATTCTTCACTAATGCCTTCAACCCAACATCTATGGAGAAAGGTAGATCTATCAACAAGAGAACCTTCGTTGTCTTGATGATGACGAAGCATGGCAACTCATGGACTTGAGCTTGCGTCTTCAAGAAGTGGTGATCTTTCCTTTAAGAGGAACCTAGAAGATCACACAAAACAAAAGACAAACTACATAGATCACTTGGATCTGAGGTTAGAGGGTTAGAATACTTGGGGAAAGTATGTGTGTGAAGTGATAAATAGAAAGGAAGAAATGGCTCTCTATTTATAGAGAAAATTCTCTATTGTTTCCCCGGATCCCACGGGTCCCTTCCACTTGGGATCCGGCTAGCACAAAGCTAGGGATCCGTGGTCCGCTCCTCTTTACCCATGGGTATTTTTGTTATGGGTCATGGGTCTTTAGCTAGATACAATGTATCTCTTGAGTGCTCACCAAGGGTTCAATGTATCTAGACATTCTCTTGAGTGCTCGCCAAGGGTTCAATGTATCTAGACATTGGGTATGGGTCATGGGTCATGGGTTATGGGTTGATCCATGGTTTTCTTTCTAAATACAATGTACCTTAAGGATACAATGAACTTGGTTAAGTGGTATATATAAAACCATGGGTTATGGGTCAATACCATTTGCTAGTTTTACCTTAGTATATACTTGTTTTACCCATTTTAGTATATACTTGTTTTACCCATTTTAGTATACTTAGTGTAAGTATATGCTAACCCAATATGTAAACACTAGTTGTTGTACATATATATATCTAAATCATAAAACCATTTATACATGTTTTAGTGTTTTATGTGAATATGTTAAAAACTATTAGTTCAAACCATTTACGTATTTTATTTGTTTCGTTAATATGATTTTACGTTTGTTATCGACAAAACATTAGAATATCGTAAAATATAAATAAACGTTTTTACGGCTTATTTGTATTAACAGATGAGAATTTAGAAGGGGGGAGGGACGTTTATATAGGGGTGGGAGTGCATGAATTTACAAGGTGCTATGTCACCTTGTTTAGCAAGAGAGGAAACAAGGTGATGTGTTGCAAGACATATGGAGGGTGCATGTGGTCTTAGGGAAACATGAAACGGTGTGGTAAATCCCTAGCCAAAGGTTTTACCCACAACCTTTGACCTTGGTTAAACCTCTAGGTAACAAGGTGATGTGTTCATTCATGGTGTAGGTAATTATTTTGTGGTTAGGGTAATTACAAGTAACATATAGGGAATTAAATGATTAAGGTCTAGTTCAATTCTAACTAAGGTAACAAGGGGCGTTAGGCTTTAGGGGGTAGTACTTAGGCCTTTACATGTTGTACCTATAGTGTAGTGGTGTAAATACTTAGTTAGGTTTTCTACTTTATTTTAGATAATTACTAGTTTAGGTTAATTTAAATGTAAATAAATAAAAATAAAGGCTTAAGGTTGGTGCTTTATTGATTGTACATTGGCATTGTTTTGTTGTACTTACTAAAAAAAATATATTTTTAGGGCTTGTGCTTGAAAGGTTTGTATAATGTGTTTAAAAGTAAATACATTATAGTTTATAATAAGTTTTAGGTTAAAAGTATGCTTTTATGCATCAATGACTTGTACATTGGCTTGATAAACTTGTACTTTGGTAATTTGTAAAGGTTTCATGTATATTTTAGATTTTAGTTTGTGATTTCGTTTACATAAAATCATAGGGTTTGCAAACTACGGTTTTAACCGGAAAATTCTCTAGAGTTAGGGTTTTTATGCCTTGTAAACTTGTACGTTAATTTTAAGGGTTTGTACTTTAGGGTTTATGACATAGTATCAAAATTGTTATAAATCAAAGCTTTAAGAAAACCCTAATTTATATTGTAAACATTTTATTGGAAATGACGCTAATGATATAAGGATACTATATACCAGACATCCCGTATATTATGTGAGGAACTGGCATGGGTGACCATGCCGGGAAGTTTCAAGCAAGACATTGTGGTGAGGCTTCCATTGTCACTTAAGAGTATACATATCAAAGGCATTAACTATGCAAGTGAGCAGTTTGTGAGTGCGGCTTATTATCTAGTTGCAGAAAAAAAAATGTACGTAGAAAATGAATTATCATTGATTATTATAAAGGCGGATTTTTACCGGTGGTTACAGTCCCCCCTTCTTAAATGGAATCTCGTCTTCGAGATTCACTCTGTTGTTGGTTATGGTGTGGGAAAAAGTGTGGATATCCATGGAGCGTTGATTACAAGGATGTGTATGTATAGTTTTCTGGTTACGAAGTTTTGCTTTTGAAAGATTGTTTTAGGAAATCTGTGAAGACGACTGTTTTCTTCATGACATGATTCTTCCTAAATTAGACATAGGTGATCAGGCTATGTATAATTGAGGAAAAATGATGTGATGCTTGATTCAGTCAAAGTAGTATTATATTTCTCAAAAGTTTTAGATGGTGTTCAACGTTTTGCTTTCATAAAATGACAGCCTAAACAACTTTTCAAGGTAACAAGAAAATTTGGTTCACCTAGCGATAGTAAATAGTTGGTAGAATGACAGATTATCAATTTCCGGGGTGATAACAGAATAACTTGAAATAAAGTTTGTAGATTAGATTCTAGGATACGTGGAAGAAACTTAGGGTATGGTAATAGTCTAGGGCAGTCGGGGTGAGTTTAAGTAAGGAAGCGAAAGGAATATAAAGCTTTTCTTGGTTCCGGTATCAAACAATACTTTAGCTAAAGGTTGATTGAGAGAAAACGTACCCGTGACCACATCCGGGTTATGTTGAGTGTTTGCATCTCCTAGCACGTAAGCTCTTGCACGGGCCGTGTTGTTCTGGTTGCCATTCTGTTTGGGACATCGATTTTTGTAATGTCCTTTCTCACCACATCCGTGGCATACCACTTCTACAGGCTGCAAATTTGCACCTGAGGCCCTACAGTCTTTGGTTTTGTGGTCGGTTCTGTGACACTTTCCACACTTAATAAAGCATGGCCCATTGTGATGCATCTTGCATTGGTTGCATAAGGCGATTTCAAAGCATATCCATCGCCTCCGCAGTTCTACATAAGCTTTGGCGGTTTCACGCCTCGGTTACATTGGTAATGATGGTTGTTGTTTGGTTGTTGTTGTTGTAGTAGGTGTTATTGTTGGGGTAGTTGTTGTGATGGTGGGTGGTCCTTTTTCATCAAGCTTCCTTTTGTGATCATTACCTCCTTGGGTGAAACCACGCTTGACTTACCGATCCATTAACGTCGAGCAATAGAAATTGCTTCCTCTAGTATTTGTGGTTTTGATGAGGTGACATTACCCTCGATCTGCGGGGTAAGCCTTGATGTACTTCTCCAATGTCTTCTCGAGATCGGGCACTACACTTGGGCAAAGCATTTCCAGTTCCTAAAACCTCCGGTTGTAGGTCTTGAGATCGAGTTCCTTTCACCACCGGTGGTGAAACTCATCTTCAACTTCTTAATCTCGGTGCGGGGACGGTGCTTCTTTAGCATCCGCTTGAAGTCGACCAAGGTGAGTTGATAAGTCGCTTCAACACCCATAGTTTGGGCAAAAACATTCCACCAAGATAAGGCATCGTCCAATAGAGTCCCTATAGCAAAAGTGACCTTGCGATCGTCGGGACAACGCTCCTCATGAATACCGTCTCGTTCGCTCAAACCCGGTGAGCCAACTCGATTGCTCATACATTCCTTTGAAAAGGTTGGCTTCTGATTCATGAAATCTTTGTAAGTACACTTGCGATATATAGATGCTCGGCTTTCTCCGTTAGGACTGCTAGTGCTTCAGTGGGCCATGGTTCATTTGCTTGTCTCTCGAGTCTTTGATTCAATAGCTTTGGAACCAATCACTCAAAAGAAGACAACTCTTCACAACAAATAGTTTTTGGATATCGACTTGGGACATGGCGGGTCTATTGGTGTTTTGGTGGAATTTCTTGTTTGAGCCATATTTCTATTAATGTCACAAGAAAATATATGTTTAGAATGACCATGTTATGTTATAACATAACAAATAACAAGGTATCGCATTGAAATCATAGCAATATAAGAATCATATGATCATATCATGCTCGAATACTATCACACGGTAAAGTGATTCACTCTGGTCCACATCAATCGATATCATAACACAACATAATATCAAAACCATATATAGTCATAAACAACTCATAAACTTTGTCATATAACAAAATATTACAAGTGTCATATTTATGCCACATCCGTAGCTAGGATATCATACCAAAAGCTGTTAGATAAGGACCTACTCTAATGGCTACCGGGGGCTTCTTGGCGACTCTCCACTCTATGATCATGATGAGAAGGACTTGTATATACTCACGGTATTGGGCACGGATATCTACCACTCTGCCTCTAACGTGGTAATTCTAGTGTAAGCCATCACTAAGTCATCACTCTGCCTCATCATTGCTTGTGACATCATCACGTCATTGTCATATAGCAGCGGTATGTGTTGACTAGTTCGCCCGTGATGTTCCTCCAGATTATCTGCCCTCTCACGAGTCTCCTGCATTCCGGTGCTCAAAATATCTATCTCCTGCTGCATAGTTGCTTTCTTAGAAACTAACTCCTCAACTGAATTCTCAAGTGACTCGATGCGCTCCAGAGGTAACTCATCTAGATGGCCTAAGGCAGTATCAATCTGCTCCTCGTGTCTTTCCAAGCGTGCCAATAGTGTGGGAATGGTGGGCGGTCTGTCAATCGCTGCTTGCGAACTTTCTCTAATCTCGAATATCCGTGGTGGTGTATGGATATCTGGAGTAGGTGATCGTAAGACATTGTACCTAGCAATGATGGTCCTAGCCTCTTCTCCGAGTTCATATGGCTGAGACGGGGGAGTAAAGTCTGTAGCTGAAGGTGGGGGTGGTGTAGTTGGTGGCGGTACATACGTGGGTAACATGTATGGGTGTGGGGGTGGTGGTGAGTGTACGGAAAGTGATGTCTCGGATGGCTCGCATCGCAAAAGTAGGATATCCTCTCTAGCTAGCATATATGGATCGTCGGAAATGGGCGATATCGGTACTACCGTGACGTCTTCGTCTTTATGGTGTACCTAGGTC
The DNA here is from genome assembly GCA_022545495.1 of Chrysanthemum lavandulifolium. Classification (NCBI taxonomy): domain Eukaryota; kingdom Viridiplantae; phylum Streptophyta; class Magnoliopsida; order Asterales; family Asteraceae; genus Chrysanthemum; species Chrysanthemum lavandulifolium. Next base: position 161,612,551 of record CM040239.1, on the reverse strand, counting down.
TTGGGTCTACATCGGTACTACCGCGAAATCCTCAGATGACTATTCTAAAGGATCAAACTCCATATCTTCCATAGCGCGGCTGGGTGCTGGAGAATGAACTAACGTATCCGTGGAAGGAATGGTGTCTTCAGACTCAGTATCCGATAAGATAATAATATAAGGGATATGAGAAGACATAACTATGTAACAACCCGGTAATTGTAAATATCTCATTATATATATAAATAATCAGTATAAACATGCATAAATTAGTGTCTGAACGATGTAGTGGCACGGAGGACTTTATTTAAGTGTGAAAAAGAGTTATAGTTTCGGTTTTGGAACTCCGTTCTCTATAACTACGGCTCTGATACCAATCTGTAACACCCCCAAATTCGATATACGCAGCGGAATTAAGGTTGGGGTATTACTTCATGGATCACAGTCATAAAAATAGATAAACGGCTCATAAGAGACGTTTTAGATAAAACGGTTATCATTCATTTATTTAAATCAGAGTTTTACAAAATAAAGGTCCCAAGTAAATCTTTGAAATACATAGTTTTATTACGGTGAATGATAACAAAATGGGCGCCCTTTTATGAGAAAGGCCATAGCCACTCCGTGCCAAATCGTGCTCTAGTTTCCTGAGATAAAACATGCTAAAAGGTCAACACAAAGGTTGAGTGAATCCATAGTGTTTGAATAATAATCGATTGAACACAAGATAAGCAGTAGTAAAATCAGTAATATTGCAGTACAATATATTGCCCTAAGTCTCATGACACGCAAACCTTAACACGAATGCGTCATAATGATGACGTAAGTTACAAACATCATAGTGATGATGCGAGCAACAATGCCCTCCGGTAGGAGTTTGCCATTCTCATAGTATTCTCAAATAACGTGCATTTGGTTACCTATCCGGCTAACACAAATGGAGCGTCAACTGCCAATAGATCTATTCACGATATTCGCGTTCACTCGCAAGTGATTAATGGTTCATGATATGAGGGACTTTTAGTGGCAACAGTAGGTACTTAGGCAATATCAATCAGAATAACATACAGAAAAATACTTTTGTTCGGTTTTTGTAGCATGTATCTCCCCACGAGTTTTGTAAAGAATATGTAAGAGTGGGGCTGTGAATTCACCTTGGTGTTATCGTAGTCTGGATGGAAAACAAATTAAGTAATATAAAAAAACGCTCCGACTCGCGACATGAGTTGGTATGTCATGTTTTTAGTATTCGAGTTCAAGTTTATGCAATGATAATGCTTTATCGTTAGTTAGGTAACATGAAGTCTCTTCAAAAATTAGAAATACTTATCATTCTTATTTTTATGGCTCGGATTATGGATAATAAATTTTATCGAAACTCAAGTTGTTAAATATTTTATGTTTCCAAAATGTTATAATTTACAATTTTAAATATTTACAGTTTTTACCCTTGTACTTTCAAAAATGACACTTTAAACCCTCAACTATGGGTTATTGACAAAATCAGACCTTGTTTAATTAACTTTGAAGAAATTACATTTTTAGACCAATAAAACTTAATCTTTCAAAAATTACAATTTTTATACTTGTAGTTTTATAAGAAAAATTCACTTGTTTTAGGCCTAAATTGACAAAAGTGCGGGTAAATATACGTGAGGCCTTAAAAGCTTTTTATTACATTCTTGATCCCTTCAAGAGTTTGTCCGGTTATATTTCTAATGGTTCAAACTAGAAGTCTTAAGCTCTTACGGTTTGGTCGCAATGATTTCTCAAAGTAGGGGGTTTAGGTGCCTTTTTGAAAAGTGTTGGTTTTGGGCGATAACAGGGCCAAACGAGGACATGTTTTACACGAGGCAAGCCAATGTTTTTACAACAAATTTGATCCTTTAAACACTTTGCTGTAATCTCTTCTTAATGGTATAGATCACATATCTTATTCATCTTTGGTTAGAGAGATACAAGTCCATGAACATGGCCACTTGGCCACGACGCGTTTTAAGGAGATTTCATTTTTGACTCATTAACTTTTACGGTGTCACCTAGGGACATCGTAATATATTAATTAACTCTTTTTAAGTTATTATCTAACATTCTATAACTCATACGACTCAAATTTTGTAAAATGCATGCAAGGTCTTTTTATGAAAAGTTCACGAGTCACCTACTTTTTGGTTAATTATAAAAGAGACTCTAAGAGCTTTTAAAGACATTATTGGGGCTTTAAAATCCTTACAGCGGGCTCTTTAAAATGGTGTAACTCTCATACTTAACAACCATTTATCTAACGAGATATCAATCATAGAAAAGGGCTACTTAGGCCAGTTTAGACGAATTGAAATTCTCGTTTTCCAACCATAAAACTTTATATCTTTTGCATGCAACCTTGTGAAATGTTGTTTAACTTATTTTTAATGTTTCTAAGATAGTTCAAAATCGCATTTGTCAAAAATCCCATGTTTTTACCCAAGACCTGATGAGTGAAGCTTTTGTTTTTTAGGACATATGGCCCTAATGAAGCGCTGTTTTTATGCATGAAAACTAGGCTTTTTAACCAGGTTATGGGGGCGTTTTAGATTGTCCTAGGTGGGGTTTACAAAGGTACTTAGGTTGGCCCTAATACCTTTAACATGATGTAGAAAAATAAGGCACAAGTAGAGGCGTATGGCATGTTTTTGCGCCAAGACCAGAAGCAGAAAAGAAAAGAAAACGTTTTAAACTTTGCAAGGACTAAGACTTAGGTTTGGTTTTTACTACTGATCCTATAACATACTTAATGGTTAATCCTTATAGTTTTTACCCTAGCCAATACCACAAAACGAAAAGGTTTTTATGTATTTGCGTTTTTTTTCTAGTAAGTGTACAAACTCAGGTGCTAGTTCTAGTTCTACATATTATGAGTTTTATCAACATAACTAGGTGATATTAAATATGTAAAAATGATTAAAGGAAGAGTGTGGGAGCACTCACAAATAATATGTTGCTTAAACCACAAGAAAAACTCCTAGTAGCTGCTAGTTGTCTCCAAGTAACCCCACTCTTTCTAAGCTTGAGTTTAGCCCTTCCTTTCACTACTTAGGGTAATTTTTCAGAATGTAGGTGTGAATGGGAAGTATTCTATGGTGTGTGTGATGGATGAGAATTTAGAAGGGGGGAGGGACGTTTATATAGGTGTGGGAGTGCATGAATTTACAAGGTGCTATGTCACCTTGTCTAGCAAGAGAGGAAACAAGGTGATGTGTTGCAAGACATATGGAGGGTGCATGTGGTCTTAGGGAAACATGAAATGGTGTGGTAAATCCCTAGCCAAAGGTTTTACCAACAACCTTTGACCTTGGTAAAACCTCTAGGTAACAAGGTGATGTGTTCATTCATGGTGTAGGTAATTATTTTGTGGTTAGGGTAATTACAAGTAACATATAGGGAATTAAATGGTTAAGGTCTAGTTCAATTCTAACTAAGGTAACAAGGGGGGGGGGGCGTTAGGCTTTAGGGGGTAGTACTTAGGCCTTTACATGTTGTACCTATAGTGTAGTGGTGTAAATACTTAGTTAGGTTTTCTACTTTATTTTCGATAATTACTAGTTTAGGTTAATTTAAATGTAAATAAATAAAAATAAAGGCTTAAGGTTGGTGCTTTATTGATTGTACATTGGCATTGTTTTGTTGTACTTACTAGAAAAAAAATATTTTTAGGGCTTATGCTTGAAAGGTTTGTATAATGTGTTTAAAAGTAAATACATTATAGTTTATAATAAGTTTTAGGTTAAAAGTATGCTTTTATGCATCAATGACTTGTACATTGGCTTGATAAACTTGTACTTTGGTAATTTGTAAAGGTTTCATGTATATTTTAGATTTTAGTTTGTGATTTCGTTTACATAAAATCACAGGGTTTTCAAACTAGGGTTTTAACCTGAAAATACTCTAGAGTTAGGGTTTTTATGCCTTGTAAACTTGTACGTTAATTTTAAGGGTTTGTACTTTAGGGTTTATGACATAGTATCAAAATTGTTATAAATCAAAGCTTTAAGAAAACCCTAATTTATATTGTAAACATTTTATTGGAAATGACGCTAATGATATAAGGATACTATATACCAGACATCCCGTATGTTATGTGAGGACACAACTGGCATGGGTTACCATGCCGAGAAGTTTCAAGCAAGACATTGTGGTAAGGCTTCCATTGTCACTTAAGAGTATACATATCAAAGGCATTAACTATGCAAGTGAGCAGTTTGTGAGTGCGGCTTATTATCTAGTTGAGAAAAAAAAATGTACGTGGAAAATGAATTATCATTGATTAATATAAAGGCGGATTTTTACCGGTGGTTACAGTAACAACCCATAAAATAATCATGTAAGTAAAATGCCAAATAGTATGATAAACAAGATTTTAGTTAGTTGCGCATATCTGCCAAGCAAATCTCCATGCCTAACTAAAATGAATGCAATTTACTTATGATCTAGTGATGCATCAATCCTAATGCATAGAGCGGTCACAGAAGGACATAAGGCAGTGGTGTAAAATAGTCCCGTTTTTAAAGTGCGATATACTCCAAATGTTTTTGAAAAACTCTTTGGTTCTCTATAACCTTGGCTCTAATGCCAATCTGTAACACCCTCGAAAATCTTAATGACAGCGGAAGACTAATTCGGGTGTTACTCGAATGGAGATAATAGTCAATAATTATAGAAAACGACTCGAAAGAGACGTTTTATTAAAAGTAGTTATCATTACTCGAAAACTCATAGTTGTTACAAGACATTGTAATTTTTTCAAGCGTTTTTCCCAAAATAAAGATCATGAGTTTGAAAGAAATGACAACTTTATATTTTACACCACCAGAAAAGCCTTGCCATGCCCCACTCCGCGCCTTGGTCATAATCTTCACAGATTACGAGATAACATGCTTAAAAGGTCAACAAAATGTTGAGTGAAATTCATAGGTTTAAATAAAGTTGAACACAAGTATAAGAGCATGATCATTGTAAACTAACAATATCATAAAGAAAATCACTGATTATTATGCGCTAAGCTCATGAGACCAAGACTCAATTGCATACACGAATTCTTGGTGTACATAATAGTTTTGCCCCAAAGGAGGTAATAGCCAATTACCTAATGCAATTCAAATATGGTGCGCCCGGTTATTTCTCTATAACCAAGGCGGGTCGTTACACCCATAGTACTATTCAAGATATATCGTTCACTCGCGGTGACTAATGGTTCATGATCTGAGGGACTTATGGCTAAATACTTAGGCAATTCCAATAATCAAGAAGCAAACATTTATGAAAACCTTGTGTTCTAGTTTAGAGCATTTATCTCCCTTGCGGGGTTTGCAAAATAAAGTAAAAGCGATGCTATGAACTCACCTTGATGATATGAACAAGCACAAACAGATCAAGCACAATGTAGCGGAGGTTCCAAATAGAAACCTAAAAATGATGAGATGGCGAATCTCAGTATGATGAACATTTTGGTTCGCGACCAAAATAATAGAGCATTGAATATTCTTATTCAATAGATCATTGGATTGTCCAATCCAATAGTGTGCGTGCATGCTTAACGTTTTAAGTTAATTTACTTGCTACATTGCCTTAGTTAATGATCCTCACTTACGCATAAGTGAGTTGTTTTTCCCTCGTTGTGATCTTGGTAGGTTTGTTGAGTATTTTAGCTTGTTTAGATTCCCCGTGTGTTTTACCGGATTTTATATACATAATTATTTTCTTATAAATATATTTATATTCACATATGTAATATGTTTATTGATATCCGAAAATAAGATACTCATATGATCAAAATACTCGTTTTTACGAAGTTACGATAAGATTATAAGTTTTTCTAAACTTTTCCCGAATTTACACTTTTTACCCTCAAGTTACGAAAAGTACGAGTTTAGTCCTCCAAGTTTGAGAAAAGAACAATTTCTACCCGAATGTATTTTTATACCAAAACTTTCAGATTTGACAGTTTTACCCTTGGGAAAACTACTTTTACGAAATCAGCCCTCCAAGTTTGTTTTCACACGTTTAAACCTTATCTTTTTCCAAGTTTACACTTTTCACCCAAAGTTTTCTTATAACTAGTTTAAGCAATTGGCAAGATTGGTCCTCATGGTTTTTATACGCGCGCATGCATGTGATTTCCTATCCCGATACTTTCGAAAATGGCCATAATAGCCCTTAGACTTTTCATATATGTTTAATATACGTACATTTGGACCCTTTAACTTTACGAAAAGTTACAATTTCAACTCATGGACTATAATATTTGCAAATTTAGTCCGAATATATTTTTAGAAAAACATAAACTTTGTATAATGAATACAAACTTATTTCCAACTTATTTTCCTAGCTTATTAGCTTATTTTTATCATATTGGGCCGGGTTGGGTTTTACTTGGACACGGTTTGGGCTTGTTGGGCTTTAGGCCCGTTAACGTTTTGCATGTGTTTTAAGGTGTACGAGAGTTGCATATTGAGTTGTGATGTGTTTTCAACGTTTTTAATTAGTGTTAACATGAAAACTTTGTGTCGTGATTGTCTATAACAAGCATATAATACGAGCTATGGTGAGATGGTGCACGTAACATGTGTAACGTGTGATAAACATGTCTAAACTAACGAGTTGGAAATTAAATGACTATAGAATTACTTACAACACTCGTCAAGAGTGGAGGTGAACAATGTAAAGATGATTCGAGCTCTAACCCCGTGTTCTCCTTATAACGATTTCCAACGTATTGTTTTACCCAATTTTCCTTATCTTGGTTCCTATTCGACACCCTTTGCTCCTCCTTGAGGTTCACGGTGGACGATTTATGTGTATGTGAGAGTAATTTTTTGTGAGTTTTCCTTGTGATAGTGTTGTGTGTGAGTAGTATGGGTAAATGAGTGTGTGTCATGTGTTTATAAGGAAAAATAAATATGGTTCTTGTATTATTTTACTCCTTAGATTACCTATTCTTAGCAATATTAGACATGTTTGTTTGATCTTGGTCTTAGGCGTACTCCATGACAGGAAATATGGGAAGAAATGGTGACATGTTGAGCTAGTTAGACAAAAGAAAACACAATATACATTGTGTATAGAATTCAAAGCATGGTCAATTGGCTTTAGATTATTAAACAAAGGTGTTAGGGTGGCTAAGAAGTGCTTTGTCCCCCCCTTGTCCACTCTTACACGCATAGTTTAAATCACAAAGATTAGTTTCTAGTTTGGTTTGGTTTTCATTCGACCGGTTATAAGATCACAAGAGCAATAATATTTCAAATATTTGCAAGTCTTGCAATTTTGTGTGTGTTGGGCTCGACAGCTAGGCCCAAAAGAAATAAGGGTGGGTGGGCTTGTTTAGTGGGTCGTGTACAATGCTAGGCCCAAAGAAACAATTAAACGAGTTGGGCTCGAGAGGGTAGCGAGGCCCAAGGACAAAAATGGTGTGGGCTAGGTTTGGTTACGAGGACCAATAGTATGTTGGGTTGGGTCGTGAGGTGGTATAAGGCCCAAGTAGTTCCGAAGCCCAATATGAGTTTTAATATATTTTTATTATAATTTATTTCGTATTTTACAAATTTTTACGTATCCGTTACGTATTTTAAGATTATCGGGATCGTGGGAATTTCGTTACGATCTGCGGTATATTTATGAGCGCTGTTGCGTTGATCATGCATATGCCAAATGATATGCAAATGTGATGTTTAGAAAATTTTATGATGATATAAATCGTGCTTAATTTCTGATTAAGGTTTTAAGTACAATGAAATTTTCCGGGAACTTACATGTTGAAAGTATGTTGAGACAAAATATAATTATAAGTAACTTATACATTTTATGTTATGTATTACAAGTTACATGTTTGTCATCAACAAAACAAACGAGACTTTTGATGCAGGTTTTACTAACTAGGTCTTAATATTTATAGTGTCTCGCTATACCTATGGTCTACCCTAGTGCACTAACGAGCAGTGTACCCGGTCATGTGTAGTGTAGTAAACGGTAAAGCTGAGGTCGTCCCAAGAGCTATGTGTGTTGGATTATTACTAAGTCTAATTGTCACAGAATTATAGTTTCGATAGGGATTTAATTAATTAAACTACTAAAGCAGAATAAAACAAAGTAGATAAAAGGATAAAGGGAAATCAATAGAGGAGAGTGGTGCCAACCTAGTTAATCCTCCTAGCTAGTTATGTCTCGTCTACCTACTTCCAATTACTTGGTGGGGTCAAAGTCGAGAGGACGACATTTGGTCAATTCGCCTAACCTATCGGCAAAGATGCCACCACGGGAGAAATCAGTAGCACCGTCATAAGTCCTGTTGTTCTGGTCCCCTAAGCCAAGTCATTAAGTACCGCTACATGCTAGATTCATAATAGTGAGTTCCGGACGTTAGGAACTTAGACACTACACCCCAATTCTTAAGTTCATCAAGCGATAGGTGATCGGTTGGTCAAATCGCACAAGTAGAAAGGGTCGTGGGTTGGTCATATCTCCTAGGCAATTGGCCTCTACCGCCATTCAAAACTACCGAACCAAGGGAGACTACCAATGAACTATGCATGCATACACTTAGAAATAATTGTACGGAAGTAAAGGTAAACGCAAACAAAACAATTAAGGAATCATAACTAGGCTAGCACCAAAAGGTGCGTAGCCGCTCATATTAATCATGCAAATCAATTCAATATTCAAAGATATGAAATACATGAATTGAAAGTAAAAGAAATATGAAACGCTAATGCTTATCGTAGTGGAGTGACTTCTCCCTTGGAAGCACTCTGTATGCTCCTCTAGACTGCCTTGAGCTTTTCCACGTTCTCAGTGTTGTGTGTGGAATGGGATGATTAGAAATGTTAGAATTAGTGGGGTATTTATAGGCGGATCGGGTTACGGTGTAACCAATATAGGAGTTACGTTCTTTTATTTCTTCGTAAAATGCACTAGATCTGCTTTGGTTACGGCGTAACCTTATTAGTGGTTACGCCGTAGTCTTCAATAAACTCGGTTCGTCGTAAGTGATGCGATGGTTATGGCGTAAGTATCGGTGGCGTGGAACCTCTTTTGACTTAATGTAGTTACGTCGTAACCTTTGGGACCTTTGATAAGTTGGCATCTTGAGTCACGCAATAGTTCTGACATAATGTGAGAGATGAGTTCTGCCGTAACTTCTTCAAAATAACATCTTGTGATAAATCTTTAGATATGTTTCTAGTTCCGCGTCTCTTTAGCTCTAATGCTCGTAATTTACACGAAAGTGGAAAACAATGGAAAACAAGTGTAAATCCATATAAATGATATAAATAACGAGCATTATCGGAAATTGACACTTAATATTCGGGACTATTTGATGTTATCAAATATCCCCCACTTGAACTCTACTTGCCCTCAGTAGACCTTATTAGATAGATTCCTAAAAGATATCTCCATAACTGGAAAATATAAGTTTACAAATCCCTTATGCTAGAATAAAACAAAGCCGAACACCTCACGAAGGGAACAAACACTCAAATCTCTCAACTATTATAAGTGTCAATTTCGGGTGATCACTCAATCGCACGATCATAGCATGTATTCTATCATAAGCTTGGCGGTTACACAAATCTCCACCACTAGAGTTAAGGGCTAAATAATTCTCGAAGGCAATATGGGTAGACACGACAAAGGTTAAGGGTGACTCGTCATTACTAACATGCCCGTGAAGTGGACAAAATCAATTATACATGACCAAATCCATGGCCAAGACACCAAAGATTGCTCGCTGCATCACCTAGACACGCTTCATGACTAAAAGGGTAGGATAAGACATGGGATATATATTTGGTGTAAAATAAAAAACAAGCAAATAGTCTAAATCTATAACCAATTCATCACCACTTACCGTCCGCCCAAAGTTCAAGCTTAGAAGTCAAGAAACCGGATCATGAAATACAAGGTAGATGTGTCATTAGAGGACGTCGTGATGGGCACACTACCTTTTTCTCCAACTGTTGGCATAACTACCAACTCCAATCTTCGAATGTGACCGAGGTGGCCTCCTCGATACTAAATCAATAAAGCTCATACTACAGTGCTTATAACATCGCACTTTACAATAACATAATCATAACAATTTTTTTTTGAATCACTTTTTTTTCAACATAACAATAAATAATATCCCCCCACTTGAGATGAACAATGGGAATTCGGGGGGGTCTTCAATGATCTTTAGAAATGTTGTCGGTGAAAGCGTGATTTCCGAACCTTTTCACTCGAACCTTGAACTTAGGCAAATGATGACTTCGATTACAAATAAACACTACGGGGTAGGCTAAGGTGTATAGGTGTATCGAAACAATATATTGGGTGAACAAAATGAAAGGAATGGCTCGGAAGGGTGTATCTAGGGTATCTTGCACTAAAGATGAGTGCAACAAAAGGGTTTCACATGGGGGTCGAAAAGTCGAGGTGACTAATCGATAGACTCACAATGGTAGGCTGTTTGGGTGATAATCCTATAATATTGCCTTCTAAAGCGAAAAGTCCAAATACATCAAGCTAACTCAACATACCTTGTTTATGGTCTCGAAATGATGCAAAGGCCAAGTTCTAAAGTTTACAAGCTACCCAAGCACTCATAATTTGGTGGATTTGGGGTAAAATATTGGAAACGGATAAGGCTAATCTCACCATATAATATCAAGGGTTGTATGTACTCGGCTAAGGTCTAATCTAGTTAGGTTAAGAAAAACATGTCAAAATATTAAAAATGGCATAATTTTTCAAAATAAACTAAAAAAATGAAAGAGAAATAAAGTTCAAGAGATAATTCTACTCTCGTCCCCCCACTTGAATTGTACAAAGTCCTTTTGTACTAGGCATTAAATAAAGGTGAAGAGAAAGGTAGAATTAAGCGAGAACTTCCTTGAAATTTGCTCCATAAAGAAGGAAGGCCCACGAACAAGAGACGTGCCTTAGTATAAGTATCATGAACAAACTTCAATCCCTGAAATCACAATACCGACAAGCATAATTCTACAAAGAAAAAATGAAAAACGAAAAACAAGCCTAACTCACTTTCGTAGGAAACACGGTTGCATTTAGCGAATGCAACAAGCCTTTTAAACCACTTGGTGTCCTAAGTGGACGAGTAAAGTCTCGTGAGGGTTTACAGGGAACACACCCATAAAGTTCATTGAAAAACTAATACAAGATTCTTGTGTTTTAAAATGAAAGAATTAAAAGCAAAAGAAAGTTACGTCGTAACTCTTTTGAGGGAATTCTGCCAGAATCGCAAAACACGGAATGAGTACCAAAGCGAGTAGTTCTGGCGTAACCGAGATGATATTACGCCGTAATTGGTAATGCGTCAAGAATTTTGCTGCTAAAATGTTGGTTACGGCGTAATCACCAAGATGAGTTCTGCCAGTAACTCATTCGAATCGACAACTCGGCGGCGATTAGTTCCTCGTTTCTCGCAAAATAGTTAGAAAACACAAAACCCTACGAAATGGAAATAAAACAAAATAAAGGGATAATTCGGGTTGTCTCCGAAAAGCATTTTCTTTATTAACGAGTCATTAAGTTAGACTCGAGCGCGAGGCTTCTATGGGGCCTTTGGATCCGCCCCACTTCTTCAATATCTTTCATCAAGTTAAGCCTCATCCGAGCGACATTTGAAGCGATTCGGAGGTATTCATTGGTTTCGATTTTCGGACTTTACAAACTTTCTCTTCGGTCCCGGTGGTAGCGAGTGAATTCATATTTTTCGACAATAATTGGAGGTGGTCTCTTGTAGGGAATCCCGTGAGTTTGCACCTTCTTTGTTCGTAAGCTTCGTCATCGGGATCGATAAACTCCTCATTACCTTGCAACTCAAGGTAATCTAGGATCCCTTCAATATCATCATTATCGAAGTCGTGCCTTGAACCATTCTTCATCGAGCGATTCTCCACTAGAGCGCTTGCATTCTTCTTTTTCATCTCTAACCAACTCTTTGTCATTTTCAATTGTTATTTCACTCGTGTTGTTGAGACTTTCGTTGTTTGAATTTTCTCGATCCATGTACTCTTTCCAAATCTTCTCTTTGGTTAACGTGTCCACATGTCCATACTTAATCTTCACCCAACTATCGAATCCTAGGTTGTCCAGCCAAGGCAAACTCGTTCTCTCCTCATCATTGGTTGAGGACCAAAAGAATTCATCTTTCCTATTCTCCCGGCTGCTTCCCCGTTACACATATCATCATACGGGTTGCATGATGCCCGAAAATTTCCCGGAGATTTTACTCTTCGCACCGATGACTGCGTAATTCCTTGTTGTCGGTTTCACTTGAATGCTCATCCGTGCGATATATGTCTTTATTAGCCTCTTCCTTTTTCTGAATGTGCTCCTCGTAATCAATTTTTAGCTTCTTAAGGAGATTCGGGTTAATCTTGGCATCCCTGAATTGTATTGCGTACTAGTCATCAAATGCCAAGTCACCGAGCTTTATACAATATCTTTCACGCTCATGAGGGCATGTCCACTCATCCTCTCTTTCACTATCCCCGCCATTGCAATACTCACGGAAGGGGTTGCAAGTAGGCCATGCTCGTGTGGACTCTTCATCAGTTATGATGACAGGAGTACACCAGTGAGTGATAAGTGGCTCTTCTTCATCTTTAAGGGAGAGTTTCTCGAGTCTTTCATCATCAGTATATGCCGGCCTCATAAATTCGTTATGGTTGATCCTATCCTTATTGCTTCCGCCATCACAAACCTCAATTCTCTGGTCACAAGAAGCCCAAAGATCATACCAATCTCCCTTATCAACTGGTATCATTTTGCACCAGTGATATTTCTTCTTAGACAGAGGGCACAAGTTGATGTCATGGGACCAGTCATTTCCTGATTCTTCTACTTCAAGGAATTTTTACTTGCGTATCCCAATTACGTCGTGGCGAGTTTCTTGGTTACGACATAATTTGTTAGAGTCGTTATCCTCGGTGTTCTTCATAACCCCGTTATCATTTGTTAAAGACACGATTCGTCGTAACTCATTGGGCGGGTTCTGGCGTAACTCGAGATCTGTCGGCGAAATCATCCATTGAATCCGTTTCAATGGCACGAACCTTCGAGTTATCATCGGCAAAATCACTTTACATTCCATAATTGGTTTAGACCCTTCAGTTTATCGTTATTCCTCCTTACTTTTTCATGAGCTTCTCCACCATGGATTCTAGGTTTTCGAGTTGTGTCGTGCTTGGAAAGGTTCATGTCGGTATTTTCACGGAATTCTTTCAACCACTCATCTTGCTCCTTTTGTCTTTGGGCTGAATGATCGGCGCAAAACAGTCAAGTCTAAACAGACTTAAAACAGCTTAAGCGCAAATGCAATTAAGATCAGAGAATACAGTGGATTCCCGGGTCGTTATGTCCCACGGAGACTCAATGGTGTGTTAAACACATGATCAGACGATAGAATGACCACTAATGATAGCGATCAGAAAGGATTAGATTTGAATATTACACTACAGAAAAAGGAAATAAATAAAAGCGACTTAAATGCAAATTAAGAAAATTAAAAAGATAAAAGATATTAAATAAACGCTATCACTATTTTTACAATGATGTTTTTATGATTTTATAAAATAAAATAACTTAAATAAACTATATTAACTAAAACGTAAACTCAAATTATCTAAAAACGGTACTTAAAACGAAAACGAGTGTTATGTATAAAATTACTGTTGGGCGCAAGATAAAACGTAAAATTATTGAAATAAAAGGCCTACGAGTATAAAACTAATTTTCTTACGTACTATATGATAAAAGAAAATTTTAGAAAAAAGATTTATATTTTTTTGACTTTTATTTTATTTATTACGAATTAAAAACGATTTTACACTAATTTAATTATTAAAAATACTAAATGTTTTAAGAAAAATCCGAAAAATTCACAAAAACTACTTTAGATAATACTAATTCTAAGAAAAATGAAAAACGTGGTGGTTGCCTTGCAAAATAAGCTCCAAATAAGCCACGAAGTGCTTAAAGGACAAATAACCAAACGCCCTTATGTATTTGATTTTGCAAACTATGACAAGAAAGTCCCAAGGGCGTAGTGCATACAGGTACATCAATAGAGCTCTCAAAAATGGGGAGGTCCCTAGTTCGAACCTTGGCCTCCCTTTTTTTTTTTTCACTTATTTTTCTTTCAACTTTTTCTTTAGCAAATTTGAATGTTAGATTAATATAAGAAGTTTTTACAAAAACTTAATTCTGTAAAACATCAAATAAGCTAGAAAACAGCTTTTAAAAGAAGCAAATAAACATAAGGGGCTGTTTGGATATAAGGCTATCTAAAGGACAAAATAAGCTACAAAGAGATTAAGCTAAGCTACTAGATGTTAAATAAGCTAAACAAATGCATATTAAAGAACAATAACAAGCTGAAAAGGGCAATTAGTAAACTAAATGGAAAGGAAATAAACAAGATAAGCAGTTGGGAATAAGCTATCCTAGGGGGAATCCTAAAGCTAAAGACATGACATATAAGCGAATGAAAGCTACATTTAAGCACTAATAAGCTAAAGCATGAATCTATCCTAACCTAACACACTAATAGCAATAAGCAAAACCTAAATAAGCTGAGAGGAAAACCAAATAAGCACAAAAAAAATGGTGTAGCTTTTTGTTGGTGTGAAAAATTGACCAACTAGGGGCTGTTTTGGAACTCCTAAAAGCTACCAAAAAGCTACAGTAAAAATTCACAAAAATGTGGAAAAGCTAGACAACCAACCCAAGATTTTACATACCAAATTTCAGAACCTAAGGCCTAATATTCAGCAAATGAAAATCCGAAAGTGGAGCCACTTTGGCCGTTATCTTTCTTTGAAACGATTCTTTGAAATGGGCTTGGGACAGATTTCAAATGCAATTTTAAGCTAAATAAAATGATCCTAAATGCAAAATAAGTAAATACAATTGAAGACGGGTATGTAGAGATGTAAGACAAATGATTTGGACAGGGTTTTGACCATAAATAAGCTGGGGAAAAGGGGGCTGCAACAGCAGCTGCTGTTGCAGTTTTGTGTGCAAAAAAAGTGAGACAGATGAGCTTTTTTGTGTTATCAAAAACTTGACTAAACTTGTCAACTCAGTTTAAACATTCAAAACTCACTAACAAAACTTAAAAGGACTTTGACTTGTAAAGTCAAAACGGGTATAAACCAGTTTTTTTTGACCTTAAATAAGCTTAAACCAAACACTCCTTAATGAAACTTAGTTGCAACTAAACTTTATAAAACTTGATGAATTAAATTTGATACGCTTTTTCATCCGATTGATATTTTGCATTTAAAACACATAAAACAACGATTTGCGATATTTTGATCAGTGTTTTCGGATGATTTTGCGGTTTATATTATACAAAAATGATGAGTATTTGAACTTTCGAGGAAGTTATTAATTGTTTCTTAGGTGGGCTTTCTTTCTCCATAAGGCCCACGGTTGTAATTTCCACGATAACCATTACTATTTCGATTATCTCCAGTAAAATGGTCGATTTTCTCCATACTTAGCTTCTTCAATATTCTCTTCGTCCACATGAGGACAATTCTTAGTAAGATGTCCTCCTCCACAGCTTTCACAACCTACTTGGATGGCATGAATGGTTTCTCTGACCTTTAGCACATCTCGAATGAGATTTTCAATTTTACTAGAGATTGCTGCAATTCTGTCAAAACTTCCGCCTTGGTTTCTTTTACTTCATCCGTCATGCCATTTTTGAGAGTGATCCGCCATTTTTTGAACGGCTTCAATTCCAAGAGTAGGACTCATGTTCGGGATAGGTCCTTGATAGTCCAGCATTTGCCTTGTAGTTACGTTAATTCCTTTGTAGAAAATATTGACCTTTTGCTGGTTGTTCAGATCATTGGTAGGACACTTGTAAAGGAGATCGTTGTACCTATCCCAGGCTTGATACAACGTTTAAATCGTCTTCTTGTTTGAAATTATGGATCTCAAAAGCGGTTAGAAATCTTAGATGGCGGGCAATATCTTTGAATAAAGTGTTTCTTTAGTAGCGCCCAGTATTAATTGCCCGCGAGCAATCTTCGATCCATCTTGGCGGCTCGGAGAAGAGTCATTGGGAATACCCTTAGCATATGACATCATGAGACACGCCGAAATGTTGAAAAGGCTGCGATGTATAGGAAATTTTCAACGTGCTCATATGCATCATCGTCCTATTTCACGAAAAATGGTTAGCGAAGCTCCCTCATAAATTGGTCTTTGATTTGAAGCGGACATCTGCTCCAATTTCGGTCTTACGAGACCCGCCCTTGTTCCGCTTCTTGTTAGCGCCAAGTATTCCTCAAGAGTGAGGTCATCGATGTTAACAACTTCCATGGTACATGAAAACTTGAAATATGATCGTGAGAGCAGTTTAAAGCGAAATTAAAGACTTAATATTAATCCTAAAATAACTCGCCGGTGGTGCCAAAAACTTGATCACGAGTTTCTTGACCAGTCTTAATATTTATAGTGTCTCGCTATACCTATGGTCTACCCTAGTGCACTAACGGGCAGTGTACCCGGTCGTGTGTAGTGTAGTAAACGGTAAAGCCAAGGTCGTCCCAAGAGCTATGTGTGTTGGATTATTACTAAGTCTAATTGTCACAGAATAATAGTTTCGATAGGGATTTAATTAATTAAACTACTAAAGCAGAATAAAACAAAGCAGATAAAAGGATAAAGGGAAATCAATAGAGGAGAGTGGTGCCAACCTAGTTAATCCTCCTAGCTAGTTATGTCTACGTCTACCTACTTCCAATTACTTCAGGTGGGGTCAAAGTCGAGAGGACAACATTTGGTCAATTCGCCAACCTATCAGCAAAGATGCCACCACAGGAGAAATCAGCGCATCATCATACGTCCTATTGTTCCTGGTCCCCTAAGCCAAGTCATTAAGTACCGCTACATGCTAGATTCATAATAGTGAGTGCCCGACCATTAGGAACTTAGACATTACACCCCCCAATTCTTAAGTTCATCCAAACGATAGGTGATCAGTTGGTCAAATCGCACAAGTAGAAAGGGTCATCAGTTGGTCATATCTCCTAGGCAATTGGCCTCTACCGCCATTCAAAACTACCGAACCAATGGTGACTACCAATGAACTATGCATGCATACACTTAGAAATAATTATACAGAAGTAAAGGTAAACGCAAACAAAACAATTAAGGAATTCTAACTAGGCTAGCACCAAAAGGTGCTTAGCCGCTCATATTAATCATGCAAATCAATTCAGTATTCAAAGGTACAAAATACATGAATTGAAAGTAATAGAAATATAAAACGCTAATGCTTATCGTAGTAGAGTGACTTCTCCCTTGGAAACAATTGCATATGCTCCTCTAGACCACCTTGAGCTTTTTCCCACGTTCTCAGTGTTGTGTGTGGAATGGGATGATTAGAAATGCTAGAATTAGTGGGGTATTTATAGGCGGATCACGGGTTACGGCGTAACCAATATAGGAGTTCTGCAGTAACCTTCTATTTCTTCGTAAAATGCACTAGATCTGCTGATTCTGGTACGTAACCTTATTAGTGGTTACGTCGTAGTCTTCAATAAACTCGGTTCGTTGTAAGTGATGCGAGTTACTGACGTAAGTATCGTGACTTGGAACCTCTTTTGACCTAATGTAGTTACGTCGTAACCTTTGGGAGGATTCGCCAGTAACCTTTTGATAAGTTGGCATCTTGAGTCACGCAATAGTTCTTTGCGTAATGTGAGAGATGAGTTCTGGTAACTTCTTCAAAATAGCATATTGTGATAAATCTTTAGATATGTTTCCGGTTCGCGTCTCTTTAGCTCTAATGCTCGTAATTTACCTGAAAGTGGAAAACAATGGAAAAGAAGCGTAAATCCATATAAATGATATAAATAACGAGCATTATCGGGGGAAATTGACACTTAATATTCAGGACTATTTGATGTTATCAACTGTATAGATTAAATATCAAAATATTTGCACTAACAATCTCCCCCTTTTTGATGATGACAAAATATATGTAAACGTAATAGATAGGTAAAATGTCAAAGTTACTTGTGTCCGTACTTCCTTTACATTAACTTCTCCGTTTACACTCTTCTCCCCCTTTTGTCGAAACAAAAAGGGTGTGTCTTTGGAGTTTAAACTTAATTTCTCCTAAGAATGTTGAGTTTGCATCATCCCTAGTGAAGTTAAATTGAAAACACTTTATTGCTCCCATTGTTGTACACAATTGGCACACCACGCCAATACCTTCAACACGAAATACTAATGAAGGAAGAGAAACATTATCAACAAGATTCACTTCAGTGGTCTTGATGATGACGAAGCTTAGCAACTCATGACCTTGAGCTTACACGTCTTCAAAAGGTGGTGATCTCGCCTTTAAGAGGAACCTAGAGAATCACACAAAGAAAAAAAATACATAGAAAGATCCTTTGAATTATAACCATTGTTGCCAACGGATTAATGGATCAAATTTTTGAGGCTTAACCTACATCAAGGTTAGTGTTAAGGAATGAAAAAAAATATATAATGAGAAAGAAATCTCCCTTTTGTTGAAACATAAAAGAATTTTGAAGAAAGAATGTGTGCATGCTCCCTTTGTTAAGGGCGTCAAGTATTTTAGGAAGCTAAGACGAAAGTATTGAAAAATTTGCAATGTTTTTGCTTTGACGAAAGCTCCCCTTTATTGAGGGCGCCAAGTGCTCCTATTGTGGTTTGAAAATCTACAAAACAAAAAATTAGTGAAAAATATATTCGTCGTTGGACGAGTAAGTCATATGATGCACTTTGTAGATGCTCGTGAAGCTCCCCCTAGCTCGAGGGCGTCAAGAAGAACCTACAAAAAATAAGTAAACCTTGTCCGAAGACAAGTGTCTCATATACAAACCCATGTATATGAGTGAACCAAAGAAAAAATTAGTGTAAAATTTCGTCCATATATAGACGAGAATCCCATACACATCAAAGTGTATATATATGAACCTACAAAGAAAGGATTAGTGTCAAAAATAGAATAATCCTACTACTTGCGTCATCGTGGTTGGTTTAGAGGTTGTAAGGTTGTTCAATAAATGTATTTGGGGATGAGACGCATTTCATTACGAAATTCACTTGGCTTTTGACAACATAGATGTTTGTGGAGGATGGTTGAGTGACCATGAATTGTAGTGGTAGTGAGACACTTGTAGGATGTGGTTGACACAAGTAGCTTGTGGTTGACACAAGTAGGATGTGGTAGAACATGAAACATACTTCATCACGTAGTTCATGAACTAGACCTTGGACACGGTGATAATGATTGAAATCATCATTATGACTTAGAGGTATGGAAGTTGTGGGAGAGGTGATGAGAGGTCAAGTTTTACTAGGTAATAAAGTGACTCAGGAGTAGCAAGGGATGGTGATGAAAGGTATCAAGGTGACTCTTATTGTTGACTCGGTTGATGACTCAATAGAGGTGGTAGACATTATGACTTTGTGAATAGTGACAAAAGTGGAGGAAGATAGTTAGGATGATGCAAGATTAGGAATATTAAAAAATGTGCGAACTTGACTTGATGATGAAATCGACCATTGTCAACCTACAAGAATCCAAATTAGTTAGTACAAAAGGAAAACATTTATAGAAATAGAGAAATTGTTCACATAATATCATGAAAAGAAAAAAGAACACGTAAATAATCACATAAACGCAACTCATTTATAAGCATATAAGAAACTGATAATCCTATGTGTTAAGCAAGTGTTTGAGTGGCAAAAAGAGATTTGAAATGATTATCTAAAGAGATAATGTACCTTCTGTTCCTCGGTTCCATCGGTTCCCTCACTAGAGGTATCCGGCTAGCTTTAGTCTAGGGATCCGGCTAACAGATGAGGTGAAAAAGAGATGATTGGGTTCTAGCAAGGTCTAGTACTTACATATCCTAAGTTAGGCAATCCATTAAGGTGTCTTACATGACATGATACCTAAGTGGTCAAGACTAATGAGTGAGGTTTGTCAATGATGACTTTTGTGGAGAAAATGGAGTTTTAGAAACACAAATGAGTGATCATGGATGACACTAAGTGTTTTTAGGATGGCTAATGATCATAGAGACCAGATGGTGATCAAAGGAAAATTTAGAAAATTCCTTAAAAATCACAAGAAATGAAAAACTAGTTTTTAGAGTATTTTAAGGTAGAGATGACTAAAATCAGACTAGGTGTTTTGAGATGAGAAGAACAATGTGTAAAAGTGGAGCGGAAAGATGGTGAGTTTTGAAGTAATGATAAATCAAAAATACTTTGAATGTGATCCTAAGTCATCCGTGAGTGAATGTGAGATCAACTGAGCCTAATGAAAGTTTAAGTGATCCTAATGTAGCATGTTTAACTAGTCCAATAAGGTCTGGAAGGTTGGATTGATGCAAGGAAGCTAAAAAGGAACTTCTGTCCACCCGGATACCACGGATCCTTCACTTGAGGGATCCGGCTAGTTATAGCCAAGGGATCCGGCATCGAGACAGATTTCCTTAACAGAATGGTTGCAAAATTTTGCTCTATGTATCGAATTTTGAAACTAATGATTTCTATAGCAAGCATACATGTATGTAAGTTAAGCATAGCAAGGAGAGCATGTAGAAATAACATATAGGCAATCAAACGAGATTGAGCTCACAAATAACACAAAGGTTTAGCAAACTTAACAAGCACTATTCAAGAAGCTCAAAACAGATTTATGATCTAGATTAGTAAATTATTTACACTAACAATGGCGTGTAAGGTATGTATCGAGAAAGAAAAGAGCACATGATGGTGTTCAAGACAAAAGAGTTGTGAGGTGCTAGTTTAGGACAATCGAGACTATAGTTAGATCCACAATGTGGAGTTGTTGTTTGTGGAGATGAAGGAATTGTGTTTAGAAGATTAAGTGTTCGATTTAGAAAGGCTTGAAGCAAGTACCATTTTATGAGTTGGTTTTAGCTAAAAGATGTTTACCTATGTGTTGGTATTGAAGAGTAAGAAACACATGTATATGCGTCCTTAAGAAAGTGAATTGTTTTAGAAGGTTGTTTTGGTCAACAGAAGCAATGAACTATGTATAGTCATTACGGATGGTGATTAGCATACAATGAGCTTCGTCCATGAAGTCATGTAGCTCTTCTCGATCAAAGCAAGATAATCGCTTGATGAGGCAAGTGGTTGTGATTAACTAAAAGAAAAATTAATTTTACAACTTGTTTGATTAGTAATCCTAAGACAATGCAAAGTATTTCCATTGTAAACTTACTTTAGGAAAACATAGGAGTATAGATTTCTCAAGTGAGAGAATGAATATGAGACTATTACTAGCGGTGCTCAATTACGGCTAAACACGACCATTTTTACGGGTGATTCCACATACCCAACTTCTATCAAGGAAGCAATTCAACCGTTAGGTCAAATTGAGTTTCTAGTGCAATAAGTTCTCCAGTATTCATTCTCAAGTTAGGAAAATTTATATTCTTACAATGGCCTATCGAAGAGTAACAATGATGATACTTTGCTTCATTTTTATTAATATTATGCCTGAAACAACTAAGGTGACAAAGGTGTCATGTTTAAATATAAAAATTTAAGGTTGTCCATATGGTGAACAAAAATGGTTGGATGAGCTAGTTCAACATATGTTGTTGGAAAGCTCGAATTTGGATTTTCGGATATGACCAATTATATTTGTGTTGCAAAATAATTTACTTGAGTATGAGATAATCAAGTTGTCAATCCTACTATGAAGCTTGGAAAGCGATCATGAAAAGGAAAACGGGAGAGTACATCATCAACACAAGTGTAGGTTATGATCCGATGTATATTCTTGTTGTTTTTAGAAAACGACACAAGAAAATATGAAATCAAGAAATCATATAAGCACATAAAACATTTATGTTGCACACATGACAAACTCAACAAGAATCCATTTAGTATATTACATGTTTTAAACATTTTTCAACTTATATGACTTATCTAAGTATTGAAACTAACATTATCGACACACCTAGATGTTATCCCAAACACTCTTTCAAATAGCACATTGATTAGTAAAATATTACTAAATCAACAAACCAGAGAATGAATAGCAAGGTGAGGAAACCACATATGTTATTCAAACAAACAAGCACAAAAACTATTTGAGATACGCAAATACTCAAGTAATGCAAGGTAAGACAATTAATCATTTAGCATAGCATACGAAAGTTCTTTTCATCGCTTTGTGTTAAATATAGACATGTATACCAAGCTTGATTAGTTTCTTTTATATTTATAAATATGATTAAAACCTTAATTTCAAAAGAAGACACATTGTTATTCAAAGACGAAAACATCCGTCTCCAATTAGATCAAAAGTTTGTGCAAAAGTTATGACCGAAAAATGACTTTCTATTATAAATCAATGATTCTGTAAATTTTTGTTTTGAATCAGTTTATGAAATCATTTTTATATGAAAGTAGACTCAAATACCTTTAAAACGATAGGTGGCATGACTTCTACGGACTTACGGTTAATTAGTTATGAATTTTTGAAATTTAACCAAAATATGTCCTTTGTACGACGGATCCGCCGGATCCCTTCCAAAAGGGATCCGCGGATCTGACACAGATTTACAAAAATGCATGTTTTGACCCGACAAAAAGGTTTAACCTTTGTAGAATTTTTAGTGAAGTTATATTATCTATTTTAATCTTTATTCAAGCTTGATTAACAAGATATCTAACAACAAAACTTCAGAGACAAAAATCAACAAAACACTTTTCATATTATGCTTGACTTCACCAAAAATTTGATACAATGACCTTACTCGTTTTGAAAACCATTTTTTTTAAAACTAGAGCCAACCCGCTCTGATACCAATTGTGGAAAACATAGGGGGGGGGGTGAATACGTTTCCGTTTCAAACTTAAAACTTTTGTATCAAATATAGTATAAACCATTGCATTTGCTAATCTCGACGCGAGCATGCATTTAACGCATTGCAACATGTAAGGCCAACCCCTTAATATCACATAAGATTCCGCAAGATTAATGGTTCATTATAAATCAAGTTTCACCATTATTAGTCCGGTTTGTTTTTCTTGATCAAACGTGTCATAATATGTAAAGTGTTAAATATAGTTTATGACTATATGAAAGACCAAGTATGCATCACACACATAAACATCAACCACATAGACAATCAACAATATAAAGCAAGAATAAAAGTAAAGCGATAAGTAAAAGGATACACAAACCAACACGAGGATTTATAGGATCGTCAAATATTACTTGTGTATCCAACTGATTTGTAGGATCGTGAATATTATGTTGGATGATCGGTGGTCTAGGATGTTTAAACAAGAAACCATTTTAGATAGATGAAGAGAGTTGAGAGGTGTTCTTGAAAGAGGTTTACACAAATGTAAGGTTAGATTGAAATGAGCACCACCCTTCCATGGATGGAAGGGTATTTATAGTTACAGAGTATACGACCTCCTATCGACTGTGGATCGTGGATACGATGGGTAAAGACCGTCCTTCCTCCACGGTATTGCACTATACTATTCTACGCTACAAACAAACTAATAAACTACTAAATAACGTAAATAAAGATATGTCTATGAGCTAACTTATGCTAGACCATAATTAGGGGTGACCGACACTTTAACATGGAATTTTCTAATTCCTAACAATCTCCCCCAAGAGAGGTCACCCCATGTTTTACATTTGAAACTTAGCATTCTATTCTTATCTTTGTTCTTGAGCTTGTAGACTTCAATTCTTCAAGTTCCGCAATCTTTGTGCTTTGTAGTGATTCTTCAAAGTCCGCATTGATTTGTACTTTCGGTGGAGGTCTTTGAGGCGATCCACATCTTTGATGATCTTGAGCTTTCTTTGAGATCATCGGCCACAAATCTCTGGATCACCCTAGTTGTGTTGCCTTCATGTGATGTTGTGACATTCGGACCGACATGCTCACACTTTACGGATCATGACATCTTTTCATCGAGTAGCGGAAGCCTTCTTGGCTCATGATATTTGACGACGTAGCGAAGCATAGTATAAAAATATCGAACCGGGTTACGTAGATATGCACAAGTCATGATTTCTTCAATTAAGTGTGGATGCTGTGAGCATGCGGCTTTAGATTGACTTTCAATTCGATCGGTTACAACCGTCCAAATGTACCGCAAACAACATTTAGCAATAAAACACACGAAAGTGTCTTTGATCACTTCGTTGAATTGAGGTACACGGCCCACGGTTCCCGTTGATCGATACAAATCTTGCGTGATCGGTATAATTCGAAGAATATCCTTGGCGGGGTTTCGCATTGCTCAGTTGTTCTCAAACCGGAACGTCTCAAAGAAGACAACACGGAGTGAGTGAACGATGAATTGAGATTCACCGATTGATGAAAATTGATTTGAAAACACAATCGCGTATTGCTTAGAAGAAAGAGTTTTGCAACACGACGAAGGTTTTATGAGAAAGATCAATTTTCAATCATAAATACTTTTGTATTTGAAAAGAGTACACATTCGACGTGCTAGTGAAAAGAAGAGATTCGCACATCGAACGGTTTTTCCAAAGTATTTTTCAATCGGAGATACTTTTGTGTTTGAAAACATAAGTACACATTCGATGTGCTAGAGAAAGAAGAGTTTGCACATCGAGCGGTTTTCCAAAAGTATTCGTCAATTCCATTCACGGACCAAGGTTGATTCAATAATGAATCGCCCATCGTTTCTATCCAGTTGTCACAAGCTTGATCTTTAGAAAAGATTTCACATGTCACCCACCAAGAGCTTGTTTGATGTTGGCTCTAGAAGGATTTCCATCTTTATTGTGAATATTTTTTACATATCACTCGGATGTTACAGCAATACCACAAGGATAATGCGTAGGACTCTCAATATATACTTACTTTCCACATTGTGTGAAACAGCAAGTCTTCATTAATTTTGTGTCCTAATGAGATATTGTGGATGATCTCTTGGCTCTAGACTCAATAGTGCATATTTGGTTCCTATGTCGGAGACTAGGGAGAGGTCTCCTTCTTCAATATCAACAATCTCTAAGAGAAAGTCGATAGATAATGTTGGTTCCCGTGAGAATGAAACAAGTCCTTTTAAGAGGAACTTGAGTAGCTTGGGAAGTTTAGTGCGGTGCATCATTGGGTCCATGATTTCTTGTCTTCAATACCGGCGTTACCTTAGTAACCACCGGTAGCATATGTATTGAACCCGGTTTACGCCCTAAGGTTGAATTGATGAAGGCTATTTCTTTTCACCCTTTTCACATTAATTTCTTTTCATTCTTCAACCCTACGTGCTTACCGAGACTTCATTACTAGAACCTTGTTGGGATTGTTCGATTACTAGCTCATCTCGATCGGACTCTTCCCAATTTATCATTTTCTCCTTTTTTCATCATACCTAAGGACTCTACACTATCTAGTGGATTGTCCTGGGTAGATCCTCCGCTCTGGCGGATCGTGGGAACTAATACCTAACCTAACCATCCTTATAACACCATGCATAAAGTAAATTGGTCGGTCTTTTGGTATTGTTCATTCTTCATGAAACCAATTGAAAAATCATTTGGAAAATCAATCAACGTACTTGTGATACGAGATCAAAGCATTTTGTACCTTAATTGTTTTGATCATTTAGAAAACCTCCCCTCAACATGTGCATATGATTTAGTAAATTGTTTAGACATGGAGGCAAGAGTTCTTTGAAATATTTTCTTTGATCACAATTTTCATACTGAAAAAGCCATTTGATTTTCTTGGTAAATTCTCCTCCTCAATATGTGCGTAGGATATTTGAAATCATTTTATCACATAGAGGCAAGAGTTCTTTTGAAGTACATTTACGATCACAAAATCCATTAAGAAACCATTTAGAAAACTCAATCAAGGTACTTTATGTTGAAACATATAAATCATTTGTACCTTGATAGTTTCTTTTCATTAAAATGCTCTCCTCAATATATGCTTCGAGATTGAAAGTGTTTAGCACATATGAGAGAACATTGCACAATTGAATTAAAAGCGATCATCTTTTATCAAATTTCATATTAAATCACAAATTCTCCCCGATCAAAATATCAAACCCTTTGAGATTTTGGATCAAAAATATCAAAACATGGGAGAACTTGTGGCCTTGTTTAAATACTCATTGGTTTTGGTTAAATCCTCCTCCTCAACATGTGTATTATGTATTTCAAAATGTTTGGCACATGGAGGCAAGAGTGCCTATAAAGGACTAAAATTGATTCCTTTTAAAACCGATTTGAGATTTAAATCACGATCTCTCCTCGATCAAATATTTCAAACCAATTGAGATTTTGATCCCAATTGATTAAAATCATTTAGAAAAGTTTGAGGAAAGGCGTGGCAAGATTTAATTTTGAAAGATGATGAGATAAGGACCATTTTAAGACATTAAAGATTGTTAGTGTCGGTATGATAGTTTTAAGAGATCTTTAAGTAAAATAAAACAATTTCACAATCAAACAAGAAGAAAAAATTTCATTTTGAAAGACCTTGATTCTAAAGAAAAATCATACCATGACATAACATTAAATCTTTAGATCACCACATTTTTTTGTACAAACCAGAACTTGATTGATGAAATATTGTTTGAAAATATTTTATTTTAAATCACTCTCCCCTCAATCGATGACCGAAGTCGATAATTGAGTGACTTAAGTTTTGATAAAATGAAGTCCGGTGATTTTCAAAATTAAGTCCAATTTATTTTCAAAACAATATATTCCATTTTCCAATTTATTCAAAAACAATATTATTTAAAAATTGTTTAAAAAATGGTAGTCATTCAGCTAGTTGTTGTTCTTTGTAGGGTTGGAAGAAAACCGTTAAATGGTTGAGACTGCTTTTACGTTGCATTTTGTGCCAAGCGAGGTCCAATTAAGAAAACCATCTTCACTTGAGAAGAAAACCAGACGAAGAAGACCTCTTACGTTGCATTTCATGCCAACTCTTCATAGAAGTCAAATTAAGCTCCGTTTCTTCATTTGTCAACCCAAGATATAGTTACCCTTTCCTTTAGGCATCCAATCATCTTCACTAGTGGGATCCGGATCGGGAACATTCTTTTAAACCATGTTACCGCATACGTTAGTGAACATACATAGAGATATATGGTGGTCGACAACACCCAAACAACAATCGACTAATAAAAGTCAATTCAACATATCAATCAATTCATATATGGTATGGGGTTAATGTGTTCATCAATCTATAATCATCTAATCCCAACAATCATATCCTAGAAACCTAGTCCTTCAACATAGGCAATTATCATTTTAATTAAGCACGTGGGATGATTAAGAAAGCCCGTTAGATGATGTAGATTTGAAAACATTCTCCCCTCAATCAATGACTTATTTTATAAAAAGTTTTAAAAGCTGAAATCATTGATTGAGTTTTCAATTTTACGAAAATTACGAATCGATTGATTTATAAGCAACACAATTTACCACCATTTTTGAAAACAACAAATATTTTTACGAAGAATTTTAGACGGAAAAACATTTGTGTAGGAACAGATCTTTGACGACATACTTTCCTTGTTTTGTTTTAGGATAAGTGCACGAAAATTTTTGAAAATTTTCGATTTAGCGTAGCACTTTCCTTCTTTGAAAAGCGGGTTGCTATCGGAAATAATAGCAAGCCATAGTTTTAAGCACGGGTTCTGATCAAAGTAGCGCAAGCCATAGTTTTTAGACATGTTTTGAAAAGAATATTTACACCTCTCTGCTCGAACTTCATCTATGGTCCCGTGCCATTATTGAATGACATTTCTAAGACCGTAGATGTTATCGATACCGAAGACATGTCTAGGAAAACAATATTTTGGTATTTTTCAAATTTTCGATTTTATGGGTTTTTGTTGGTTTTATATTTTTCTATTTTGCTTTTTGTTGGTTTTATATTTTTCTATTTTGTTTTTTGTTTATATTTTGTATTTGGTTTTCGATAAATATTTACAAAGATAGAGTAGATGATATAGTTTAAGAAGATGATGATACGAGTGCAGAGATAAGGATATCGAGCGACGTCGTAGAAGATAGAATTCGTCATCTCTAAACATCCACCACCAAAGCTTCCAAGGGCTCTTGCATAGAAGAGAGAAATTGAACCATCGAAAAGAGACTCGGTAGCTTCACCCCCAAACCGAAAATCCATTAGATGAGCGATTCAAAGCTCTATTTCAAGCTTGCCTTAGCGGTGCGAGATAAGCACACCATTATCATAAATCCAGCTGCTCCTTTTAAGAACGATAGTAGAGATTCTCCATTCGAGGTTATATCATCAAGAAGAATAGCAACGTATCATCCCACTCTTTAAAAATCTTCTCATATTTCATAATCCTTTGAAGTCGAAGCAAACCATTCCAATAGGTGTCAAGAGAACAATTCCATCAAGTAGTTGAGTTGATGTAGTCGACCTCTTAGTATAATGCTCAAGAACTCTCCGAATACACTTCATGAGGGAATGAAGAACACCTTCCCATGTTCACATTTTTCTTCCACGATGAACGTGTATGAAGCTCAAGAACCAAGTACACCAATATCAAAGAACTCTCCGAATACACATCATGAGGGTAATGAAGAACACCTCCCTATGTTCACATCTTTGACAATCGATGAATGTGTGAACTCCGGAAGAATCCAAAGTATCACATTCCCAACGAGAGAATAAGCTGATAAAACCTCCGATGTTACATTTATCTCCCTGAATATGTCGTACTTTGTACCTCTTTTATCTTGAAACTTTCAACATCTCTTCCCACATAGTTGGAATAAGAACACTACGCCTTGATGAGTAAAACCTTGAACTCTTCCATCATGACATTTGTTTTCCGGAATATCTTCAATCACTTAGAAGAGTTAAGTTCATCAAGTTTACTCGCCATGAGTCAAACCTTGAGTTTCTCTGCGGTAATAACATTTGTCTTCCGGGATATCTTCAATCACTTAGAAGAATTAAGCTCATCAAGATTACTCGCGTTTAGATCGTTTCTCCTTTCCCTTGCTTGGTTTTGATGCTTGAATCGACAACTCATTGAAAGCCCGTATACTAGAAATTTGTTGAGAAGAACACTTGAATTCTTGTGAGAATCAACTTGTTGAAGACTCTCTTTGACTATTTATATCAACCCTACATGACAATTTGAAGTGACCCTTTGAAGAAGAAAACCCGCTATACCATACTTGAAATTGAAGTCAACTTCCCCACATTTGTATCTTAAGCTTGCACCTAATGATGGAAGAACGGTGTAGAGAATTTATGCTTCAAGCAAATCTCTAAGTACTCACTACCCAAACAAAGTATGAGACATTAACACCTCTTGCGATTATCCACACCGTCATATCGTGTGACCGAGTAAAACAAAGTAACTCCTAATTGTGATAGTTAACCGGGTCTTCAACCATCCACTTCGATGCTTGGTAACTAGATAAACCAAGTCTTCAACTCGGATACTTAAGCCCGAGCAAGTTATCGAATAAGAACACGCCTGTGAAAGTCAACTTCAATCTCAAATAAGTGATAAATGATTAACTCGAAGTAATCAACTTGAGTCAAATGTCCAAACGAAATAGTCAATAACAGCGTCTAGAGGAGTCACGCTAGCGAATCGAGCAAGTCTAATTGGGATTGAATCGGACTTATAACACACTCCGATTAGTGCTCTTCCCTAAACCGACAATCTTTAAAAAATGCCAGATTAAGAAGAAGTCTTTAGATCGTTAAATGCAACTCGTCTTTAGTCTTCTAACATGTAGCAGAAAATGTAGAACAGAATTGTAGACTCGACCTTCTTCAAGATTGTGAAGTTGGGGAATAGATAGTTAACATCTTCAACTCACACCAAAAGCATCTCACCAAAAAGCATCCCAATTAACACATCTTGCAAATCCCTTAACTAAAATCCTCCCAATCAAACAAGAACATAAAGATGTTCATCAAGGAAATCGACAATCGGGCCGCAACAAACACACAAGATGGTAACACCAAACTACCAATCACATCAAACAAGAACAGAGAGATTGTTCGGAATCATCATGTTGATGTATACGTGAGGCATTAACGGAAGCACTTTGTCGATAAACTCATCAATCCGAGTGAAGATGTCAACCAACGGCTCTTACAAGAAAAACTCCATGTGAAGATGACCCGATAAGAAGAAGCTCGGTTCTTACATGAGTTTAGAGCCGTATGACCATTTATAATCTCTAATATCAATCAACAATGCAAAAATTCACACTTCTTCTCCCTCAAGAATTGCATGCGAGATGCCATTCTTGATTAAACAAGTGAACATAATCCAAATATAGTCTATTCACACTTCTCCCCTCAAAATCGCATATGATGTCGCCATCGTCATTATAGTTGAGCAAGTGGAATAAGAAAACAATCAACGGTAGTCCGGTTCACTTGATTGAAAGCGCATGGAAAAGTATGAAGCATGTTGATGAGAATGGTCATAATAGAAGATTTCTCTTCTTCTTTAGAAGATAAAGCGATTTCTCTTCTTCGACACGTACACATTTCTTTTCTTTGAGGAGCGAGGCATGAGCGAAGTGTTCATACGTCATAAGAAGATTTCTCTTCTTCGAAGATAATGCGCTTGAAATGTACACATTTCTTTTCTTTGAAGTCTGAGGCTTGCGGGGCGACACTTTTTTCTTTAGATGTGAGCAAGCTGTTGTGGCGTCATAATCTCTCTCTTTCAATCTCTCTTAGCAAAACATGTAATCATCACCATTATCATTCAAGAGGCTTTTTGTCGTGACGGTGATGGAGATAACCCAATATGATGAATTTGACCTCAAGTAAACTAACCCGAACTCGTGACTTAAACTTGCACATATGTAACAAAGAGCGGTCTGAAATCATGCTCCATTGAATCTCTAAGTACTCTATACTCTTCATCCAACCAACCATCAAGTAAAGACGTACATCACCTCTTGAAAATCCACAATTGAATGTGACATTGAGCACTACAACGTAACTCCTTAAAGTGATAGTTATTTTGTGGTGGTATGAGCCCAATTCCCCAGTGGTAAAGAAAAGGAAAAGACACCCAACAATAACTAGATTTCAAAGTCTTCGTTTATGATAGTAAGCTCGAACAAGGATCATGAAGAATCTTCATCCAACCATCCCGATACCTTGGATACTAAGTACACTCGCCGTGATAATTCACTTCAACCTCAAATAAATAATATTGAATTAACGTTGTCACATCCTCTAGTTAAAAGCTCAAATCTAGCCTTCTTTAACATTTAAATGAACTACGATAATGGTTTCATCCGACCATGGTTAAAAGCACATAACCCGTAAAACCATGTAATAACCAAATTGCCATGAAGAAAACCCAAACAATCACCCAATTCATGAAGTACACCCTTTCTAAAGGTTTACTTTTCCCCAATGGCCCCTAGATCCCTTTCTTGAGAACTCCCCTTTTATAGAAACGGTTAAGTTTTTCCCCAAAAAAAATTTCCCCCCCCTTTTATTAAAACCCAAACCTTTGTTTCCCAATTTTTTTCCCCCCAAACGCTGTTTTCAAACTAAAAAAACCAAAATGGGGTTTTTCCCCCCTTTTAGAAATGATTTAAAATCCAAACCCCTTAAGGAAATCCCAAATTTCCCAAAAAAACCTAAATAATTTCAAAAATTATTAAAAAATTTTGGGCAAATAAAATAAAAATTTTCTTCAAAAAGGAAAAAAAAAACCTTTTTAAAATTTCTTTTTTATTCCAAAAATTTTCCCAGATTTTAAAAATTAATTTCAAATTTCCTTTGGAAAAATAAACCCCAAAATTTTGGGCCCAAACCCAAAAAACCCTTTAATTTCCCTTTTCCCTTTCTTTAAATGCATTTTTTAAACCAAAAAAAAGCCCCAAAAAAAAAGGGGGGCTTCAAAAGGGGAAAAAGAAAAAAGGTTTAAATTTAAATAAGGTTTGAAAAAAAAGGGTTAAAACCCAATTTCCCAAAATCCTTTAAATTTAACAAATATTCTAAATTTTCCCCGTTTTAGAAAAACCAAAAAAGTTTTTTTATTAAGAAATTTTGGGCGAACCTTTTAAACCCCATTTCTTAAAAAAAATTCCCGCAAAATTTCCCTTAAACCCCAAAACCAAAAAAATTTGGAAATTTTTGGGGGAAAACTTTAAAATTTTAAAAATTTTTCCAAATTTTTTGGGTAATTAAATTCCCGGCCCAAATAAATTTTTCAAAATCCCTCCCAAAATGCCCCCCCTTTTCTTCTTTTAAAACCTAAAAAGGGTAAATTTTTTCCCTTTGTTTAAAGTTGAAAAGCCTTTCGCCCCTTTAAACAAATCCCCAAAAAAAAATTTTTCCCAAAAATTTTCCCCGCGATCTTTTAAAGGTTTTTGGGTCCCAGATCACTTTAAATTAATTTGGGGAAAAAATTTTAATAAAATTTTGGGGTCCCCTTTTAAAATTTTTCAAGGAAAAAATTTTGGACTTTAAAAATTAAATTTTAAAACAAATTTTTCCAAGTTAAAATTTCACTTTTAAATGAAAAAGGGTTTTCAAACCAAAAAATTTCAAAATTTAAATCAAAAACACAAAATTTTTTCAAAGATCCAAAAAACCCAACTTAAAAAAAATTTTCAAAGTTAAAATTTTTTCAAAACAAACCCCTTAATTGGGAAAAAAAAAATTTTTTATTAAAAATTGGGGAAACTTTTTTTCCAGATTTTGGGCTTAAAAAACTTTTGGGAAAAATTGTTTGAAAATAAAAATTCAACTTGCTTTTGGGCTGCTTTTTTCCCCAAAAACCCATCAAAGGGGAAAAATTTTAAAAATTTGTTTCCAAAAAAATTTTTTCAATTAAAAAAAATTTTTCCCTTTTCCCAAAAATTATTTAAAAAAACCCCTTTAGTTTTATTTTGCCAAAAATTTTACAATTTTCCCTTTTTTTAGTAATTCTTTACCAAAAACCCCAAATTCCCCCACTAAGGATTTTTAAAAATTAAAAGGGAAATTAAGTTTCAACTTTTATTTTTAAATTATTTTTGGGGGAATAAAAATCCCTTTCCGAAAAAATGGGAAATTAAAAACCTTTTTGTCAAAACTTAAAATTTTCCCAAACTTTTAAAAAAAATTAAATTTAAAAATTTTAAAAACTTAAAAATGGGAAAACTCAAAATTTTAAATAAACCGAAAAGATATTCCCGGGGAAAAATTTTGAAAACTTTGTTAAAACAATTTTTAAACCCTTTTTAAAATTTAAAAAAATTTTAAGAATGAAAACCTTTGTAAAAAAAAAAAAATTTAAAATTTTTAAAAAATTTTCCAAAAATTTTTAATTTTACCCCCAGCACCTTTTCTTTTAAAACCTGAAAAAAGGGCCTTTTTTTTTCAAAAAGGGTAAAGGGCCTTAAATTTAAATTAAAAAACTGCCCAAAAGGGTTTTAAAAAAACCTGGAAAAAAGGTAGGAAATTATAAAAACCTTTCATTTCCCCCAAAATCAATAAATTTTAAACCCAATTTCCCATTTATTTTTTTCCCAACCCTTCATTTATTTTTACCCCAAAATCTAAATTTAATAAAAAAAAAAATTTTCCCAAATTTAAAAAAAATTTTTTCCTTTAAAAAAACCCCTTAAAACATTTTCCCCCTTAAAAATTTTAAAGCAGTTAAAAAATTTGGAAGTTTACTTTCAATTTTTTTAAATTTTCTAAAATTAATTTTAAAAAATTAAACCCTTTTTTGTTTCCAAAAAATTTTTTTTTAAAATTAAAAAACCCACACTTTTTAAAGGAAAAAATTTTTTTAAAAAACCCCCTTTTTAAAACCCTGAAAAAAAAGGCCTAAAAATTTAGAAAAGTTTTTGAAAAATTAAAAACCCATTTGGGCATTTTAAAAAATATTCCTTCTTTTAAATTTTCCTTTTCCCTATAAATTGAAAATTTCCAATTTTTTCCCTTTAAAAAACAAATTTTTCCCTAAAAATCCAAAAAGAATTTTTAAAAAAGAAAACCCCAAAAAAAAAACAACTTTTAAAAAAAAAATTTTTCCAAAAAGCTCCCTTTTTTTGGCCATTCCAAAATTTCCCCCCAGACATTATTTTTGAAAAAAATTTCCTTTAAAACCCCTTTTTAATTATAAAACCATTTTCTCTAGGAAATTTTCTTGAATAAACAATTGGGAAAGGGGTTAAAAAATTTTCTTTTTGACCCCAGAAAAAGAAAACCAATTTGAAAAAACAAATTTTAAGAAAAAAATTTAAGGTTTAAACCTAAAATTTAAAAATTTTTAAAAAAAAAACCTAAATTTTTTTTTTTCCCTTTTTTTTTAAAAAAAACTTTTTAAAAATTTTAAACAGGCCAAAATTTTTTAATTTTTGAAAAATTTGAAGGGGATTTTTCTTGAAAATTCAAAAGACAAAAAAGGTTTAAAGATTAATTAAAAAACCCAAGGTTAAAATAAATTTAAGTTTTCAAAAAAAAAATTTTTACCAAAATTTTAAAAAATTTAAAAAAGTTTTAATGGGAAAAAATGATCCCTCTTAGGAGGTTTTTCCCAAACCCAATGGTTTAATTGAAGGGGTTTTGGGTTTTTTTAAAAATTTTTTAAACCCCAAAAAAATTAAAATTTAATTTTAAAATAAAGGGGAAAGTTTTAAAACAAAAATTTTAATTCCCCTTTTTAAAAATTTTGAAAAATTTTGAAAATTTTTGCAAACCTTCAAAATTTTTAAAAAAAC
Organism: Chrysanthemum lavandulifolium; assembly: GCA_022545495.1. Classification (NCBI taxonomy): domain Eukaryota; kingdom Viridiplantae; phylum Streptophyta; class Magnoliopsida; order Asterales; family Asteraceae; genus Chrysanthemum; species Chrysanthemum lavandulifolium. Next base: position 161,577,777 of record CM040239.1, on the reverse strand, counting down.
TTTGAAAATTTTAAAATTTGAAAGTTTAAATTCCCCAAATTTTTGGTTTTTAAAAATTAAATTTTTCAAAGGTTTTTTTTTCTGTTTTTAATTTTCATAAAATTTAATTTAAAAAATTTTCCAAAACTCAAGACTTGGAATCTTCCAACCAATGGTGATTTGAATTTTCCATCAAACCCATATTTGAACTACTTACGACAAAAAATTCATGTTACAATTCCAGGCGATGTTTTTGGACAAGTTTAAAAACCAACGGTGTATTTTAGTCTAAATAAAATAAATAAAAACAAAACATTGCATTACTGATGTTGCTCAAAGTATATGCGCGTGCACAAATTCTGACTCAAGTATGTCGGACCCCGAATACACCCTCATTATTAATAATGAAAAATGTTAACTAAGGTTAATTTGAATGATATTATAGTGACATAATAAGATATCCATTATAATCAAAATAGTACCAATGTCCGAAAATGATGCTCGACAAGGTAGTGGCACGACAGTGAATGTGCGCTTGGCCACCAACAACTGTAATTCTGCAAAGCAAAAGAAAGGACGAAAGCATTTTTATATAGTCTCCACTACACAAAATGGATTGTGATTGGCTTGTTAATTAATTTGTTGTCTTATACTGTATGAAGTATTCAAATAAAATTGAATAATGGATAAGGTTATGTTTAATAAAGGTTTATTACATGTATGTCTTATTGGTTTGTTGAATTTGTTGACATAACTACTAAGGCTATAGTGATATTTAACCTTTAACTACTCGGTTAATGAAAAACTAGTTTCATTCAACAATAAAACATTACTGAAGCCCAAAAGATATATTCGTCTTCTTTTGCTTTGCTTACATATAGTAACAAATGAGTTACAAAATTCGTTAAATTCACTTTTTATCATGAGATATATGGGTTGTTGAGTAGTTAAGTCAGAAGACCATTTTAGTTGTTTGAAAACTGACTAATTCATATTGTTGTCTTAGGCCGTTAGTAACAGTGACCGAGGATGATCGCGGTACATCAACGTTAACTCAACACGACATTTTTTATGATTAAGTTAGTGTAATAAGACGATCGCGATCACTATAAAAAACATACCTCACTTAACCACAGAAGTATCTCACATAAACAATTTAAAAATACACTTATACACCAACAAATGCAAACCATTTGGTCAAGTGAAATGACCAAGTCCTTCAACTTTACTATGGGAGACGCATTCGAGTGGACAAGGGTAGGGGGACGCGTTTGCATGGTCGACCGACCGAAAGGACAACCTCCCATTAGTCCATTACTACCCGTCTTATAAGCTAATACAAATCTGAAATGTTTGAAATTGATTATCTTAAGCAAAAAAAGTTAAACTTCTAAACCTATGCCAAACATGAAGTTGAACATATTCAAATAAAGGATAAGACATGTCACATTTGTTATGAACCAAATACAGAGAATCAAAAAACATGTGATCCGACAGAAAATCAAAAAACATGGAAACAATGACGTGTTACGTTGTTCGTACCACCACTACATGATTTGCAGGATTATTTCATGCTCCATCAACAAATACAGAGTTGCACACCCACTAACACAAACCACCACACATATTTGTTTTTTTCACTTTTGTTGTTTTATGTCTATAAGCTCCTACCACAATGCAAATAGTACAATACATCTTTTTACAGTTTTACAATTATATGTTCATGCTCCTACCACATAAATATCATGTGATAAGACTTAAGAAGTAATAAAAATTGTATAAGTATTGTGAGTTTGTGACAAAATGAGAGCATTACTGTATTTGACGAGCTGCTAACTTAGGTATTTATAATGTTAAGTTGTGATAAGTACTAATCACATAACACTCGTACAAGTGTTGATAAAATTTAGTTATTCAAGAATTTTGTTTAAAAATGGGTACGTGTATTTACGAACGATAGCTTATGAGCTCGCGTCGTGTTCTTTTTGATAAAACATGCATGTGTACTGAGAAGTTGCAACTGATAATAAACCAAGCACCGAAGTGACATTGTTATCGAACACTGATCGAGTTGTTCTCACGAGAACATTGCGCTGTTCTGACAAGGGGTCTTGATTTCAAAATTTATCGGGTAAAGTTTTGAGGGTAGTCATAAAGAGTGTGAGATGATTGCGGAATATATTTGTTAGATCGCGTACATTTAAGTAAAAAACTATGATTCTTTGGCAACCTCAGCATTCTTGGGCAATCCAGCAAAGGGCTTGTAAAAGCGTGAGGCTTGGTCATGCCGTCACGCCGTTTTATATCACGTTTTTTAAACTCGATATATATGAAATATGATATAAATATATAAATATTTTCATATTGTGTGCCGCCTTATAAACGTAAAAGCTTCTCTTTGACCACAAAAACGTAAGGCTTGATCATGCCTCACGCCACGTCTCGCACTATTATAAGCTTGTGTCTAAGAAACGTAATAATGGAATTACTGTATTAAATTTCGAAACAGAATGTCAAGATGCCATAACCAAACACCTTGTGTTGATTTTAATTTTTACTCAAAATTACAATTTGAAAAATACAATATGAATTGAAAGCGAGGGTAAACTTGGAACTTAGATGGTAAATATTAGCGGTACCAGTTCGGGTCGGGTCGGGTTAGCAGGTTGACGGGTTAAAAAACACCAACCCGAATCCAGTTCGTTTAAATAATCAGGTCAGCCATGTCAACTCTAACATGTTTACCCATAACTCGTACACGACCTATTTAACCCCATGTATATATATAGGTTGACAGGTTAAATAGGTTAAACGGGTTTCGGATTAACCTATTTAACCCGCTTATCTAAACAAATTGGCATATTACATGTGTTAAACAGGTTACACGGGTTTGTGGGTCAACCCGTTTAACCTATTAAACCGTATAATAAAATATATATCAATTTTAATTTATGTAGAAAAAGAAATTAAACGGGTTTGCGGGTCAACCTTAACTTATTCTCAACCTGAACCTGACCTGTGTTAGACGGGTCAAATAAGTCAACCCAAACCCGACTCAAAACTTATTTAGAGTCGACCCAAACATGTTAATTTTTGTATCGAGTCACAAATTGATGCCCCATAAATATGTGACAGGCCACGTATGTACTAGGAGTGGGCTTCACTGACGCTAACCGTGTGAAACTTGGAGGCTACGCATATGTTTTTCATTTTTAATTTTCAATATATAAAAAGGATAAAAGTTTGAATTGACATAAGTTTACCTGGTCTTTTACTTTCTAAACCAAATAACTAACATTTACATGTGTCATAAATATCGCGGCTTACATTTTAAACCAATTTAAGGGGTGTTTATTTTTATTTTTTCGAGAGAAAAGTGAGCCCAAATTCTTTAATAGCTAGCTCTTAGTTGGAAGAGACATTAAAACTTGCATTTTTCAATAAAAGACTAATATAAAATTTTATATATAAAAACTTAATTTAGTAAACACCCTATTAGTTTTACTAACCAAATATAATTCAACCTCTGGGATCTGGTGTTACGTTTTTAGAGCACAATCTACCCTATCGTGTTGTGGGCTTGTGTCGCAAAAAAAGTGCTGTCACCTTAGCAATTGTTTATAACATCAAAATTTATCACTTAGCACAAAATATCATTCCCTCCTATAACACCATTAATGGTGTCATATGACACCTATGAACCTCACAATTTATTATTATTATTATTATTATTATTATTATTATTATTTAGTTTATTTTTTATAAACATCACTTTATTTAAAACTCATAAGATTCTGAAAATTAGTGGGAATGAGAAACCAACCGAAATTTCACACCTCAATGAATAAATTATGTGCTTATTTGTATTAATCTATAAGCATCAAACGAAATCTCTATAGGATGCTTTTCCGCTACGTGTACTCATTAATAATTAGTTATTAGATCAACTAAATCCCAACAAGTTTGAACTTCTAGCTTAATATTTCATGACTAACCAATCGCATAAAGTTTTCTAACATGTATTTATCATAGTCAAACATATAAAATGACATTATAGTGTACAATATACAAGTATCTCATTTGATTTTGAGGTGTAACATTAGTTAGCCGTAATGATTAGTATTAGTAGTTAGTAATTGTTGTTTGTTTTTAATCGTTTAATAACGTATTATATTTGCGATTGTAAAGTATAACATATTTTACAAGATGAACGCCTTTTCAAGTAGCGTTAAAAAAAACAAAAGGCTAAATGCCCAATGTAAAAAAAAGTTTCAATGTAAATCATAAACGTTCTAAAAGACTTTTGAAAGCTACTTGCCAACGCGAAACGTACCCACAGTGGTGTTATGTTTCTATACTTTAACATAATCTATATTTTTTTTATATTGTATATGTTGTTTTATTAAGAATGAAGTCGATCAACTCATTTTATTAGGCCGGGTATAATGGTCGCTCGATCACCACCTTCACCAAAGTGCCACGTAATTTTTTAACGCACCATCTTACCTTCACATTTAGAGGCGTAGGTCAACATCTAACTACACACATAAAAATACTCCACTTAATACATTAAATGTGTGTGTGGCCTGTGTTACTAATTCATTAAATGTATGTTTTAAAAGTAAATTGCCAAATCTAATTACAACGAGACGTTTCGTCACTAGCCTCTCTTATATATTAAAAGATACACAAATTATATATTTGTAAGAGTTAAATTTTATATTTGTATGATCGTAAGATCATAAATGGGTACATAAAAAAGAGACTAAAAGAGAGCAAGAGATGATTGTAAAATTTTGTTCTTGACTAGTGGACTCAATTTGGTAAAATTATGTCTATTACTAGTGGACTCAATTTGGTCCATCTAAATACACTTTCATGATTTTCCTTTAGTAACTTAAAAGTCTAAAACAATTACACGGCATGTTAGTAATAAAAGATGTAAACAACTCTTATAAATTTCTAAATGCTTCTCATTGTAGCTGTCAAAAGTTAAAGTTTTCATTAATAAAAGCGGGGCCGTCTTTTGAGGTGTCAAGAGGTGATGACCATTCAGTGTAATTTTAGGGCCAAAAGTTGTCAAAGTTAATAATTATACGACGTGTGAGCGTATTTTTCACGAAAAAAGTATTTAGATGGGAAAATATCTTAAATGTGTAATATGTTATAACGTTTAGATAACTAATCGCATAATATCTTATAAGCGGTGACACTTTATATATAATATCTTAACGAAAGACCCATTATATAATTTCAGACTACCAAAAATTTCAATGATTCATGGGACTACGATAAAAGCTATTAGCGAATGTATCCAAACAAAGTCTTTTTCTAAATTAAAGCTTTATGTTTAAAATACAAAGCTTATAGTTTTAAAAAGTGGCTTATATCACTACACAAAAATATTTTAAGTTTTATCTTGAAAATTTACAAAATTATTCAAAAGATAAAAAAAGAAAAAAAAAGAAAAACAATTTTTTTGTATATCTTTTTGACAAAAGTTTTAGTAAGTTTTCTTAATTCAAATTATTTTTTGAATAGTTTTTAAATAAAAAATTAATACTAATATTATTTAAATAGTTAAAAAAAAAATAAAAAATCAAAGACTAAATTCGTGATACCTCACAAACCACATAGACCATACTTTTAACATAAGAGGGTATTTATGTCATTTTAACCATCTAACCTTTCACTTGATGGTCAAACTAACACAAAAAGTGGTCAATTGACCAACTTGTAACGGGTCTAAAGCATAGGGAGAGGATCCGCAAGTAACGGGTCTAAAGCATAGGGATGAGTAATTGCGTGAATTGATCGCCTTGATCGAATACCTTATGTTTGTGCAAGATCACCCATACCTACTTTCATAGCTCGAAATGTCGAAATAGACAAACATCATTATATAGGCCTCTTATTTTTTGTTTAATTGAACATAACTTAAGATATAAAAACCAACAATAGACTGCATATTAGCTCCGAAAAAAAAACACAAATCTATTAAAGGTTCTTGAGACATCCCCTAAAACACTTCTTATAAGCCGAAATAAGCCATAAGCCAACTATATAAGAAGAAACAAACACCCCTTAAAACACTTCAAATCAAATAGTAACATAATTCATAATTGTGTAAGATAAATTATATCCAAATCCACTAAAAACTATATATGAAAAACGAAAAACATATAATAAATAAGAAAAACAAAAAACATATAACAAATAAACAAAATAAAAAGTCGTGCTAAACTAAGTTTAGACAACGGAATTTTGCACATCCCATCCTATTTTAATACAAATACGGAATTCTTTTATGTTGTGATGTTAATCCGGATGCCAAAAGATAAAAGCGCAATAAATTAATATTATTAACATCTTAAACCTTATTTATTTATTTACTTATTTGTTTATAGTTACAAACTATAAACAAATATAATATTAACAACTTTAGAAAAAATCTTGTGCGCGTACAAGTATTATAATTAGTTTACATAAAAAAAAATAGAATCTGCAAGTTTCTCAAAATTTTGACTTCCATTTATAGTTAACCCAAAACAAACAAAAACAAAATGTTCTTTCTTTTTTCTTTTAAGTCACCCAATAAAAAGTAAGCGAATTTTTTTGTATTACTAACTTTTATAGAAATTGGAAATTTTGTTTCAAGCCGCTAATATGAGTAATTATATTAAAATTTGACATTCTATTGAGGAACTTCTAATGTGAGTAATTATATCACACACGGTAGTTAAAAATATTGAATTAAAATCGCATATATATCTTTCATGCAAAAATCATTGTCTTGTATCAAAAACTTGTAAAAAGATATATATAAAATTATTCACCTGGAGGATATATACTAATTCCCTTAAAGGATTGTGTCATACCATTCTCGCCATTCTTTTGAGAAAATCAATATTTTCTAGTTTAAACATTTACTTAAAATGTAAAAAGTACTTGATGTATATTTTGAGATATTTCGACAAAAAATTTATAAGTTAGTCAAAATAGTGTATGTATATGATAAGTAATTTTATCTTTAATACAATAATGGGCAACCTGTATACATCTTATTTTTAACTTTAATGGTCTAGGCCGTAAAAAGCACACTTTATGTGAAAAATTGTATACAACTTATTTTTAACTTTATTGTCTATTGCGTATAAAAACAACCACAAACATAACTCATATCGCAACATAATCGTGTTTCATTGTTTTGTTCAGTGTCACAAAAAAAAACCCTACAAAGCCGATTAATCGTCGTCTAAGCATTAATGGGCTACAAACCTTTCTGATTTGTGTAAGTCGGTCAAACAAATCGGCACCGTGGTTAATGGAGGTCAACGATGGTCAAACTTGTTGGAAACTTGTAAATCTTGCTGGAAATACCCAAAACTTGCCGTAAACTAGTTTTAATGACTTGTATTCGCTGTTTATATCTATTACAAGATGTTTTTTTTAAAGGAAACATTTTGCCGGAAATACCCAAAACTAGCCGGATATACCCAAAACTTGCCAAAAATGTCAATCGAATTAATCCCACCTAGACCGATTACAAGTTATAAATGATGTACCGGCCGACTAACGATTCTGCAATTTTTGCAACTTGGTTTTGCTCCACATGGTTAGTCACTAATAGTAGTCTTCCCAAACTCAAATGACTTTATAATAGTTATACACTTAACAATCTTTTTGGTCTTATATTATGTTTTTGTCGTGTAGATGTCAACTCAATATCTACTTCTAGACTGGTATCAGACTCTAGAAATGAGTCATATTGCCTTTCATGATGCAGTTGTTTCGGAAAAAGATTCTCAAGGTTGTATACTTGTATCTAACGCAATGATTCATTAAGCCGTATAAAAGTACAGGTTGCTAAGCCTCCTTTCGGAGTCCCTGGGGAGGCTATTAACAATTTTAAACAAGGAAACAATCTAAACGACTCAATGGCAAACTTCGTATGCCAAAAGTCTTACACCACCATGAGGTCCATGATTCTCTAAGCGCAAAAAATGACATTTACCTTATTCAAAAACTACTAATCATGGACTCAAAACTCAGTAATTACTTCCAGGAATACACACAAAAGAAAACCATAAGATATCCATCCTATTTTATACATTTCATTTCTTTTGCCTTTGCTCTTGTTACTCTTTTTCCCTTGTTCCCTTTCTTGTTGTTACCATCTCGAGTATTATCAAAATCGCTTTGATTTTCTAACACCTCTAAAGCTTCATCGCCTGTTTGTTTAACCTTTAACACCTGACTCGCGACATAACGCTTACGAATCTCTATCTTTGGCCTATCACTTTGCAGCCTCTCCAAAGCAAGTACAACATCCTTCACTAAAACTAATTTCGTTGCTCTATGCCGACTGGAAAAGATCCAAACAACCAAGAAATGTTAATACATATTAACTTGGTCTAAACAATGAAACCACTTCAAAATTTACAACAGTACAAGTCTAACCTTTAGTTAAATGCAAAAGAAATCAAATCAAAATCATCATATGCATCATGTACAACTCTTGCACCTATTCCGGAAAACTTTTGATCCACAAGGATAGCAGCTAATGTGCCAATATTTTTATCAAGTTCATCCTGGCAAGAAACCAGATAATCAGAAAACCATATTTAACTTACACTTACTGATCATTGATTACAAACTCAATTATATATATTACCTTGACCATAGCTGCAAGGGATAACGTGTTCACTACCACTCCCTTGTTCCCATTCAAAACCTCAAATATGTCTTCTAAAACTTTCCAATTTATTTGCAGTTCCATACAATTCATATTCATGTTTGCATCTGGTAATGTGTTGGACGTCGATACCTCATGAGTTGTCCCAGCATCAACATTATCTCCTTGGAAGTCGATACCACCGTGTGTATTTTTCCTTGGAAGCAAATAACCAATACTTCCAGTTAGCAAAACAATCAATACTCCAGAACAACCTGATACTTGCAGACTAATCAAAGATAACATCATTACCAACCTCAACGCTAATAGTGGAAGGTAATACGAGACATTAATCTTTGATGTTTGAATCCAGGGTTCAATCTTATCTAGATTAAAGAGCATATCTTCGATTCTGTCAACAAAATGCAGTAACTCTTTAGGCTCTGTACATATCTGTTGAAGTGCCGGGAAGGTTGTATCAGTAGAGGGGAGATATGTAAACCATTCAACAAACGAAGCTTTTGTAGTGAAAAGGATTCCTGAACTGGAAGATGACATGAAAAGAAGACGATCCAATAGATGCACATAACTGTGAGTTGATATGCAACCAGGACACTTCCACGCAGCAAAAAAAGTATGTTCCAAAGCATCCTTAAGTGGTGCAGCAATTGAATCTGTATATCTCAATTTTTTCACAACTGACTTCCATTTGGATTTCCAATGAAGCCCTGTAACAGACTTTTTCTTAAGCCCTGTTCTGGAACCAAGATATATCATCATCACCCTCCCAATTGTCCTATAGGTGAGATCACCCTTGATGTCAACATTCCGAAGAATAATCTCGTCAAGCAAGCTGACTGAAAGATCAGTCTCCCTTAAGGAAACCAAGTCCTCAGATACTGCTTTCCGCCAATCCAACGGAAACACAAAATCAAAGTAACTTAAGGAATTATCAAGGAAATTTTGCAGCTTCTTTTTATAAGGATCTGTGAGATTATGACACTGAAAGTCTAAAAGAAACTTGGAGACCTCAAAAATGTGAAGGAGAGATGTGCTTTGGTGAAATGCAGAACCATTTGACTTTGACTTACGAAGGGCGTCAAGAGTTTCAAGTACTTTTATACCCACAGAAAGTAATTCGGACTGCCAATAAGACCGAATAACAAACACCAACTCCCTGCCATCAAAACTCATATGCTTCTCGTCCCTATGAAGACCCTTGTTACCAGTGTTTTTTATCCACTCAGCATCCTTGTTGAGTGACAAGTACACCATGTTTCCTTTTACATACTGTTTCCTCACCCCAAAATAATACAAACAAAAATCAGCATGACCGGACTGGTTAACTAACTCTCCATTTTGAGACTTTTAATGCTTATAAAGATATCCATGATATGCTTCTTCCACAGGTTCCAATAAAAACAAGAGTTCTAACTGAAACTCGGTTTTGAAACATCTTGTCTTTACAGTGCTGATATATATCAAGCGGTAAATTATCCTCCCAATCATACTTTGAGGAATTCAAATGAAGATGTTTATCTAAGATTTTCCTAATCGACAAGATTTCTCCCTTAGACTAGCGTTGTCTTGAGAAACGCACAAATCCTTCTTCAGTTCATGCAAGCTGTTGTGCTGATAAGAGAGTATTTTAAGCTCACTGCAAACAAAATCATACATAATGTCCGAGTCCATTTTGGCAAGCAACCTTACTTTATTACAAATTTCTTCCTTCTGAGCAAACTGCTTCAATGGCCAACCTTTGTTTCCGTTTTCCCATAACGAGCTGAAAACACATACCAAACTAACAAAAGAGCAGCCTCATTCAAATGTCCAGTCTTCTCCAAAAGCTCAGCCTCTTTTAGAAGATCGCCGATGATCTCGCCAACTCAGCAGCTTCAAGCAAATGACCCAAATCTTCTTCCAACAACAAAAGTTCATCGAGGCAGCCTAACGACCTCAAGAATATACGCTTAGATTCCATCGAACAAAATGCTTTGACATATTTCATCATGGATTTAGAATCTTTATGTTCGTGGTAATCAAAAGCACAACTCTCAAAAATTCTTGCTTAACTTCTTCTAATTCTTTATTTTATTACTCACATGTTCTTCCCAGTATTCTATGAATTGAATGCCTAGATCAAAAGTTTCCCTTTTTGCAAACTGATAGACAATTGGAGAACTGATCTCCTTTAGCGTAGGCTTCTGCGGCTTCACTATAACACCCTGCTAGAGTGAAACACTCTGCGGCTGCATCAAACTTTCCACACTTATGCATATAGATTTTTCCTGCAAAACCAAAAGAGCAAATTAGAGGTGGCAAGATGGGTGAGTTGTGTGTTTGGGTGACATTCAGAAATGGGCTCGGGTTGAACAGGTCATTTCAGTAAGTTTACAATCCAGATGTTGATTAAACTCGTGCAAGTAATTAACCATTAGACAGGCATTTATGATTAAAAAGGAAGTTACCAGCTCTTTCATATTCCCCAAATCACAATAACATGATGCAGCAGACTCAAATTTCCCAATAAACTCGAACATTCCGCTGCTTCTTTAAGATAACCTAAATAAGAGTCAGGATTTGTTTCCGCATTTGATCAGCAGATGCTCTCAGACCAGAAGCCTTGGCCAATTTCTCCCACATTGTGTCTCCAGCCCTTTCAAAACAGAATGTTGCCATCGCAAAACTATTCTCATAGAAAAGCTGCAGACCATATAAAATATGAAAGATGTCCTACAAGTAAACATAGAAAAACTAAGGCAGTAATTGGGTAAAAGTCAACCTTTTTTCCACGTTCTCGCCACTCCTGAGGGCTACTTTCGACCCGCGTAGCCTGTGCCACTGAGTCATCCAACTTCCGTACTTGAACAAGTCCCTCACTTTCCAGTAGTCAAACATTGGCTTGAGAGCTCCTCTTTGCTCTCACAAATCCATAGCCTTTGCCTTGTTCGAGTTATGGCCACATACAATTGTTTCAGTTCAGAACACAAGACGCTATGTCTTGCTTCACTGAATACCGGAAAGATTGAGGAAGTTTTCGTCGAGCCAATTATGTTTTCCATGAATCCGTATATAACTCTCCACCGGTCTTTTAAAGGCGATGTCCCAAAAAGTTATACAGCAGTACATCCTAAATAATTATGGCAATCAAATATTAAAAACGTCATTGGCAATTCGAGATCACTAAAATGATATCTTCGTGAAAAAGGATAAGAAACTGACCTGAAACTCAAGACCCTTACATTCCAATATAGTGAGAACAAGAGCTTTCTTTCCAACGTATTGAAAAATTTCATTTCTTGTACGATCATCACGCACCAATATGACTTGTTCAGCACCAAACCCCACAATTTCTCCACCATTTCTACTACCACCAAATATCGTCACAATTGCATTTTCATCATTACAAGACTCCAACAAAACAGGAGCTTCCCAGAAACAAGACTAGTTTCAGGCTCTAAATTGTCAATAGAGTGAACAAAATAACAGTATAAAATGTCAATGACACTCTGAGCTAAATTGAGCACGCCAACATGAGTTCTAAAGTTCTGTTTTAATTGAAAAATCTCGGATAGAAGACCTTTTCTTGTATTCCAGATGTTTTGGTGCTTAAGAACTCTTTATAGAAAAGAGATCGTATGTCTTGAAACCTAAAATCAATCCCTTTTGCAATTGTCTGTGCAGTATCACCCGCAAACATAAAGCCTTCATCAACATTGTGGCAAATATATTTGAAAAGAGAAATCTGTCTCATACTAAGATCTTGCACTTCATCAATGTACACAAAATCAATTTGGTCACCATTATAATTCCCATTTTAAGCCTATGATGAATGTCATTAACAAAATCTCCCAAATCGAATTCCCACGTTAAGCTTTTCATCTTTTCAGTAGGCCTGAAAGAGACTGTAAACAATCTCTCTTTTCTGTTTGGTTAAAGTTGAAGTACGACTTTCAGCCAATAAACAGTAGCCCTCAAAGCTTAACTTTCCATCAATGCATTCCCCTGCTTGCATGCCTCCTTTTATATGAGATATAATCTCGGTGAACACTCTAGAAGGATCAAGCTTTTTAGTTAGATTTGAATTGAAGTGGGGCCAGTAAAGTGAACTAAACCTATCAAATGTAACCTCCCTTAATCTTATGAATCTTTGCAAGGCAACAGATCTTGAAGTTATACGGTTACCATTAGAACCTTCTCTTGCCTCAAGAAATCTTTCAAAAAACGAACTTCCCAATGTACCGTCCAACATCATCAGAAACTTTTGAAATGTAATAACGAGAGGGTAATATTTCACCGGGACGTTAATAAATGTGTCTGGAATATCATTCAATTCTGATGAAATAACATCTGTATTATCAAGATTGATCTCTGCTGATGAACTCCCATTACTTGAAATACTGTCAAATACGTTAATTTTGAAGTCAGAACAAGACCATATAGTGATATAGATGGAAAAAAGATAAGAGAATGAGTATGTGCACACCTTGTAAGGTGGGAAACATTTTGTTTCACAGCATAACATAAATTTGGGCTGACTGTCACAAAAAGCTGGCGAAGAACACTCTGTTTGCTAATTTCAGGATCATCGTCAACTTCAGCATCTCTAATCGGGCTGCTTTCTCCTTCATAAAACCCATCAGAAACAATGTGAAATTTGTGTTCCTGTTGGAACAATTTCATTATCAGAACAGTGGTTTTCCCAGTTCCCGATCTCCCAATTATGAATGAACTCTTGCGAGACAAAATTATGTCCATCTGTTCATCAGTGACTTGCATGGGTAAATCAACTTCCTTACCAGAAAGCAGATGGCTCACGACCCCACGTGACAATGAGTAGAACTTCATAAGCAATAAGCTTTCACTCACTTTTGAGTTTTCAACATAAGTTATAGCATCACCAGGATTCACACTCGCCTCACTTTCAACTTCACGGTCCTTTAAATAACGAAATCTGATGATCTCTTGGGATGCCGGCCAAGTCCTGGGAACATCCAAGTTCCTGAACAATATAAAGAAAATGTAATTAAGCATATATAATCACGACTTTAAGAATTAAGATCCACTAGGAAACAAATGAACATACCCCTCTAAACATTTTTCAGTGCACCGACTAATATAATCATCTGTGTATGCAGAATATATGTTCTCAAGTCGTTTTGTAAGTTCCGGAATATCCTCCAAGGCTAATATATCCCAAACCTTCAAAACTTGTATATAATTGACTTCCTTGATGATGTCAATACTGCAAATCACGTAAATCCCTTCAACCTTAAACTGTTTCAAAATTTGTGAAGAATTTTCACAACACAAGTCTACACTTTTATTCTTGCCGCCAGCCACTAGAAAGTTTCAGTAAAGGTTTAAAACCTGCTTCTTCAAGCGAGAACCTGTCAGCTTTCGAACGTTCTTCTGAAGTTGTCACTGAAGAGAACCTGATAGAATAAAGTTGAACAAACATGAACAACAAAGTATAATACTGCATAAGGATACAATTTGGTAGGAAATTAATCACATACCTTCCATTTTGCATGTTTAAAAAGTACACTATTCCCGTTAACCAAGTCATCAAGTTGTTCTAACTTTTTCTTTGCTCCTATTATTGTCATCTTCAAGCATTCATCAGCATCAGCATCAAACAAACAATGTCGATTCCTTGCATCACAGACCAACTCTTTCCATATAGACTCACTATTAGTCAGGGTACTTTCACTTCCCAATATCCAAAGACAATGCCTACACAAAAATGGAAGACAATATCATACAATTTTTAACAACAAAGTGTCTACAGTAATCAAGTTTCTCATACTTGTGAGAAGATTGCATACCGTGCTCTTGTCAAGGCAACATTAGTCCTTTGAGGACTAGATATAAAGCCAACAGACCCATGACTATTCGATCTTACTGTCGACAAAATAATAATATCTTCTTCTCCACCCTGAAACCCGTCGATTGATTTAACCTTCACTGAAAATCCATCAAGTTTCTCATACTTGTGAGCAAGCTTTTCTTGAATCGAAACAACTTGGGCACCATAGGGAGATATAACACCAATAGTAAGCTTCTTCTTTGAGTCCTTCCATGCTATAAATGAGAAATACACAGATGTTGTTCAATAAAAACAGATTTAGTTAAGCTAAAATCATAAAGAAGAATTTGAAACGACATAACCAATATGCACACCTCTAAAGAGATTTTTAACAATTTTAATCACAATAGCCACCTCAACCATATTTCTTTGGCTTCTTCCATCGTCATCTTTTTCTTCTCTTCCCCCAACGACATTTATAAAGGAATATGAACCAAACATTGGTCCTGAAAGATACCTCTTTCCGTAACTTTTAGATAACACATTTTGTGCATCTAAGATTTGACTTTGATAAAACTTCATATTTGGGAAGGAACTAATTGAAGGATGCATTCTGTATTGAACATTGAGAAGATGCTTAGAGTGACCCAATGAGCTTAAACGGTCAAATAAGCTTCTTCCAAAACCTGATTCAATACAAACCTGTCCACAAACACAAAGTCCATCAAAATAGAATTTATAGTTATAGTCTAAGGTAGAAAGATAAGCATAGACTTACGTTGCTATTAACAAGTGCAGGTAATTGGCTCATCTCCAATAAGAATAGCATGTTTCAATCCCGGAAGTTGAAGGGAATGGTGGACTCTGCCTCTTTCAGTTGAGCAGCTTCTTCTAAGACCACCATATTCAAAGGCTCCATATTGACAGCATGCAACTTGTAGGAACTCAAGTTGTTGAAAATATTAGAGAAGCTCTTTCAAAACAAAATTGTTTTATTGCATATTTGTTTGAAGAACATGGAAGAGAGAGTTTTGCAATAGATATTTGCAAATCTCTTAGCAAAGATATACATGACTTAACCAAATCATCTTGCAATGGTTTAGAATTGAAGAGGTCTTCAAGTTCTTCCGAAACCATATTCTTTTGAAACAACAAAGATTCCAAAGAACTTAAATTATTCAGAAGAGATATCATATTCTGGAAATTATATTCCCCCATAAAACTTCTTGAGATATGAGTACAAAATGTAATAATGCACCTTCTGAGTGGCGGTGCAGAAGAACTGAATCGCTCTTGTACAAACTCAATGAATGATTTGATTTCCAACATTGTTCGTTTACCTTCATTCTCATTTCTGAGTTGTTTTTCTTTCAATGACTCATTTTCTATAAAATTATAATATTCGAAACACAATTTTCCAATAAATCAATCATAGATCTTAGGCAATGCTTCCAACCAGTTACTGGCCTAAGCATTCTGCAAGCCTCTTTACCCGATGCTCGAGATAGATTTCTTCAATGTCAGTACTAACTTTCAATCTCTCCTTGGTGCCAAACAAGAGCAGATCTCCAACGGGACACAAACAATCACCACTAGTAGTTGTCGTTTTGAATGATTCTCGTACCAAACTCTGAACACGTGAGGCTAACTGTACTATAGCCACATTCGTTGGAGCACACGAAAGAGTCCTGTGCTTCATTTGCAAAAGGATGAAAAGCAATACGCTAACTGTCATTGTTTTCCCCGTTCCAGGTGGTCCCCATATTTGCTCCACAGATGAAATATGACAACATTGCGTTTACTAAGCACAGCCATAATTGCTGCCCTCTGGGATTCATTCAAGTTAAGCAAAAGTTGTCGATCAACTTTTTGAGATACAATACTATCATAACCAAAAGAACAGATATTGCACTTCTCCTTAACCTGTAAACAACATATCCATTATCAATAATAGTATTTATCACTAAACGGGCGGAAAACTTATTTAACTAATTTCTCACCATAGAGTCAGTGTAAAGAATCTCTTTGATTATATTAAGATTTCTATCCATGTGCAGTGAATTCCATATTCTTTTTGACTTGTCACATTCATCACAAAAATGCAAGCATCCGTCTTGGAATTCAATTGGTTGTGATGCCTTTACTCTTATAGATGTACTATCATCTTCATTACTTGTGACCAATGTGGCCCATGTTCTTCCCACACGCTTCAAGTCAGAAACAGATTCTGGTTTCCCATCTACTAAAAGAAGTAGATCACCAAGTAATGTATGGTAATCATCTGTAACACGTTCACTACATTGATTTCTCCAACGACTAAGTGTAACATCATAGACCATATTTTCACCACTATTGGACTCGTTAAAAGATATAATATCAGCAAATGGAGCTCTATGCATGATCTCCATGGACGAAGCAAGCTCGAAGCGCGTTTCCTCTAACAAAGGATACACAAAAGAGCCGAAATAGTGTTGTTCTGACTCAAAAGTAAGTGGTATCTTCTCCACCTACAAACAAGAAAATTCAATCACTTAATACAGCTATGACAGCAGCAAGATACAAAGTAGGTAATGAGGTCAAAAATTTGTTACTGTGAACCCATATTGTTTTAACTATGAGGAAGTCTTAACAGGTCTATGCTTTCACTCTTTCAAAACATAATAACGAGGAAATGCTGACTTTAAGGTCAAACGGGCCAAATAACTTAAATGATCATTATATGTTTTTAGGGGGTGTTTGGCAACTCCGTTTTAAAATGGTTCTCAGCTTCAAAAATAAGTAGAGATATATCTAAAATAAACGTTAAACTTCATAACAAGAAAACGTGAATAAACTAGCTTGGGTTTTCCATAAAGAGGGTGTTTGGGATAGCATAGTTTTTCCGCTTATGCCCAAGCAGAAGCACAGATATGTGCTATGGGAAATACTGTTTGGATTTGCTTGTTTCATGATTATCTTTAGTATACTTTTGAATAGTAGAGAGAAGATTGTTAAGTGCCGCCTGCCTCCTTACTCGGTGTAACCAAGGCCTATTCGAAAGCGTTATCTCTTATTTATTCTTCTAGTTTTCGCATATCTATATCTATAACATATTATAAAGCATATAAGTTGTGGACTTATCCCCTTTTTTAAACAAGACTATTAGCCAATCAGAAGCCTCCATTTTATACATTTTCAAATTTTCTTCCATTCCTTTTAGTTTTACAAAACCGAAAACCGTCAAAAATGATAACAATTTGAATCAACTAGTTTAGCAAGTACAATGCTAGTCTCTATTTATAGGATTTTCAGGTTAGACAGTAGAGTAAAAGCAATATTATGACAAAATAAGCACATAAGCTTAAGCACACTGGGTTATCACAAGTGCTTAAAACTAAGCAAATAAGTAATCCCAAACAGCCTCACAATGGACATAACTTAATTGTTTAAAAAGCATTATGGTTATCACTTAATTATTCATAACCATAATCTCAAGTTAGATAGACAATGAATGAAAGGCTAATTAATAAAAGAGATGGACCTTGTTCCTAAAGAGGTGTTGATTAAGAATGTCGTCAAGAGACCATGAAAGAACGATTTTTGTAAACCCATCTTCATGATATCCCAAACACCCTCCTCCTCCTTCTTCCATAATCACCTCCCGCAATGATCTATTTTTTAAAGAAATGAAAAGGGTTTAAAGTTTACTAACTAGAGTAGTAATTGAGGGCTTTCTTTTGAAATGAAAAAGAAAGACTGCTTATAATGTACATGTTCTGTTGCATAATGTACAACATTTTATAGCGGGACTTATGAGCATCCATTTACATTTGTCATCGGGACCAAATTACTACGGTGACACGCCACTAACCAAAACAAAAGTTGCATTTCACGGCCAAATTGCAATGTTGTGATGACTGGCTCATCAAAGTAAAGTGCAAAAAAAAAGTGAGGCTTACTTTTAAAAAATAAATATTTTTTATTTACTATGTGAGTGTGTATGAAATATTTAGTGCGGTATATTTGTATAAAGTAAGTATTTTAATGAAAGGTGACCAAAACGAATGAAAGATGATCGGGACAGGAGTGAAGGGAAGTAACAAGAGAGATAAAGCTCAGATGAAGTTGATGTGACGGTGATCTAGTCACCATCACTCCTTTTAGACCACTCGTATGGGCTTTTTATTTGGTAGTATCTAATAGCGCACTAAACACATATAGGTTATGTTTGGTAACAAGGTAATGGAGTCGCAGACAGACGTAGCATGATAAGTGGTAGCCTTTGTTGGGCTTAGTTAGAGCGTGTGGACCTTCGTTTATTGGGCTGAAGATCCTATACGATATCAATACTCTTTCTCGTTCGAGTGTTGAAGCCAAATATAAGGGTGTTGCTAATGCGGTTACAGAGACCGCTTTGATTCATAATCTTCTTCGCGAGCTGCATGTACCTTTATTGACCGTTACTCTATTGACTGTTACTCTTGTCTATTTTAGTAATGCGTTTTGAAGAGATGAAATTTCTCACTATTAGCACGAAGGATTTGTCGGAGGACCATGCGTATCGGATCAACATGTAAAAACAAAAAATCAAATATAAATATAATTTGCGCCGCGAGTGGTTGTATTATATTTCCATATTGTATTTTTATTTCGTAACTTTATTTTCGTGTTGCAATTTTTATAATAAGTTTTTTAATGAAATATTAGTTCTTTTTAAATAAATGGAAAAGAAAAAAGAATGGTTGGTCTCAAAAGGGATGGTGTTCGAACTTTTTTGCTGTTATGGTGTGATGTAAAAGGCATGCGAAACCCTCGCAAACTTTAGGAGGAGATTTGCCAAAAATGACAAAGGATTTATGGGCCGTTTAGTTGGTGAAAAAATTTCCATTTTAAGGAAATTTTATATGAAAAGAAAATTGAAAACTGTTTAATTCTGCTTTTTCCAACAATTTTCGAAAAGTGAAATTCTCATTATCTGATTGTAACTAAAAATTGATAAGTTCCATTCTACTCTTCTCACTTTTTCATTCTCATTTCTTATCGTCGGTTTTCTTCCAATTTTATACGCTTTTATCGTCTTTTACGTTTTATACGTTTAAATCCGTTTTATACGTTTTCATCCGTTTTATACGTTTGCATCCGATTTTATACTTTTTACATGCTTTCATCCGTTTATATTCATTTTCGTTCGTTTTGTCTTTTCGTCCGCTTTTATATCGTTCTATACGTTTTCGTCCGTTTTATGCGTTTTGTCGATTTTATCGTTTATCGTTTCATCCATTTTTCCCGCTTTATACGTTCTTATACCTTTTCATCCATTTCCGTCCGTTTTTATACGTTTTCGTCCGCTTATACGTTTTCATCCGTTTTTATACGTTTTCATCTATTTTCGTCCGTTTTTATACGTTTTTGTCCGTATTTATACGTTTCATTCGTTTTCGTCTGTTTTGTACGTTTTCATACGTTCTTGTGGCTTTTCGTAGTTTTTCATCCGTTTTATGCGTTTTTATACGTTTTTAACCGTTTTCGTCTATTTTCGTAGGTTTTCGTATGCGTTTCTATATGTTTTTGTCCGTTTTCATCAATTTATTTTGCATTGTTTTACGTTTTGTATGTTCTAATCCGTTTTCATACGTTTTACCCGTTTTTATGCATTTTTGTACATTTTTATACGTTTTTGTACGTTCCATACTTTTTTATCCGTCCAAAAAGGTACAAAAGCGTATAAAACATACAAGAATGTATAAAAAGATACAAAAGGATACAAAAATGTATAAAACATGCAAAAACGTAAAATAGCGGTAAAAACGGATGAAACTGGACGAGAACGGATGATAGAGTGTAAAAACGTATAAAATCGTGTGAAAACGTATAAAAACGGATGAAAACGTATGAAACCGTACAAAAATGCATAAAAAGGATAAAAACGTACACAAAGATCCAATATGGAATAAAAAGTTGATTATAAAGAGAAAAATTCTTGAAAAGAGCTTCATCTAAACACTTTTTTATTTAATTTATTTAAAAGTAAAAATATAACTCAATATAAACGGGTATAGCTTTTTCAGAAGAAAACCGATCCGAATTTAAAAACTAAAAACAGAAGAAGAAAAAAATATATATATAGAAAAATAAATACTGCTCCTTCAATTTTCCCTCCACTTTGACTTTTCCAACGGTTTGGTCAAACAACCTCAGTTCTGCTCTTCCTCTTCTGCACCCCTATAAATACCTCCCGCCACGTCAGTTCACTCCCATCATCATCTTCCCCAACCAAACACTCATTACCAATGGCGATTAAAGTAACCTAAACAAATTTCACACATTACATTCATCATCACTAATCCGTAAAGTTTCATCGAGTCATCAATTCATCATTTACAAAGGTAAATCGAATTAAATTTTTCATTAATTTTATTATTTTATCGTTTGTTTACGCTTCCGTTTACGTGATTTACTGATAAATGTAGGCGCCAATTCATCTTCATCATCTCTGATCCGTACAACATTCATCTACACCGGTAAATAACTTTTTTCGCGTTTTAAGTTTACGATTAAACGTCGAAATTGATTGTGTTTTTGTAGTTTCTGATAGCTTAACTGCTAAGCGTCTGAATTTAAATATAATGTTCGGTTGATTCTGTGATTTAATTGCATTATTTTAGGTCTAGGTTTGGTGTTAACTTATAGCGTAAGTGCGAATACTTGTTTAGGCGCGAATTTAACATTCTGTTGATTTTCAGCTATTATCGCGTTTTAGGTTTACTTTTATCATAGTACGTAGATATTGACCGTGTTTTAGTAGTTTGTGGTAGTGTAGGAGAGAATTGTTCGAAATATGAATTTAGGTGGGAGATTATGTTGTGTGTCTATGGTGATTACGAATAGATTAATGATCTATGTGACTACGTACAGTTTCATCTGGTAAGTAACTGAATACGCAAATTTATAATTCCGTTAATTATACGAGTTTATCGCGTTTTAGGTTTATGTTTAATTGTTTATGATAAAATGTAGATATCGATCGTCTTTCTTTTACACTTTTAGAATTAAACTGATAGCTTAACTGCAAATTGTTCCAATATTTGAATTTAGGCCGGAGATTGTACGTCTTGTTTATGGTGTATATGTATCGTCTTGTTGTCAAGGTCTAAAATTTATTGATTTAGGTGATTACGAACAGTTTTATCAAAGCATATGACTCGGATACAATAGTTAATTTATTATTCTGTTTATGGTTAGTTATTACCGCCTTTTAGGTTCAAGATTACAGTAGAACGTACATTATGATCTTTTTGATGTTTGAATGTAGGCGGGAGACTACACATTCTGTTTATCGTGATTTTGTATTGATTTGAGACTATACTTGTTATTAAGTTAAATATAGCGATTTATATGATTATCAACCAATTGCTGAAAGTTTTTTATTCGGTTAATTATATTATCGTCTTCTACGTCTAATATGTAGAGATCAATTGTGTTTTAGTATTTTGTGATTCATTCGAAGTTTGAAGTTATGCAGAAGATTATATGTTCAGTTTATCGTGATTTGACAAATTCGTAGTTAACTGTTGATTTTTATTGATTTGTGTGATCACGTATAGTTTCATTGAAGTATCACTAGACACGTGATCGAATTCGAAAATTTATAGTTCTGTTTGTTTATGTTATCATTGCAATTATGGTATAACTTCATGATAAAATGTAGATATCGACCGTGTTCTAGTATGTTCTCACTGCGTAACTAAAGATTAATAGATGTTTGAGTTTAGGCAAGTTTATGATAGTTTTAGTTTTAAGTAATATTATTGTTTTACATCAAAGCATCATCAAGAATAAAGTTATCTAAATTATGTGCCGTTTAATGATATTAACGCTTTTTTAGGTTTTCGTTTATGATCATACTAAGAAAGTATATCATCATGTTGTTGCAGACTGTTTGAATTTATGCAGGAGTTTGAGTGTTCACTCCTTTATGATGTTGTATTGATTAGACAGTTTGTTGTGAATAAGTTGAATCTGGGTATTCCGATGATTATGATCAATATTAGGGGTAACATCATCATATAGGAAATGAATTCAGTATCTAACTTTTATGATGTTTTCGTGTTTTACGCTTTATATTATGATAATATCTGGAAGTTGGTTGTGGGTCTTATAGTTGTAGACTTGCAGATGTCACAGAAAAGATATGAAAAGTCTTAACAATATTTCAAAAAAGAAAAGATTTGTTTCATGTAACAAAACTCATAAGCTGTCCCCCTAACCCTCTTCTTCTTCTTCTTCTTCTTCTTCTTCTTCTTCTTCTTCCCCTTCAGATTCTTCATAAATAACCCTAATTCGTTGGAATTCAGTAATTCGATTCAATTTGCAAATACTACATTCATAAAAGATACTATCTTCCACTTGAATTCAACCATATCACGTCATTTCAAGTATTAATCATCATCATATTTTATGATTCTGGATTTTTTATGTGTAATTTTAGTTAGTGTTAACAATGGAGTACATTAAATGAAATTACTTTTTATTTCAGTTGTTGGTCAAGAACAAAGCTTTTATGACATACTATTTCCTTTTGGTTTTCTTTAGATATGCAGCGTGAAAAAATTAATGTCGTCTTTTGCGGCCGTGAACAATCTGGCATTTCAACATTAATGGGCAGAGTCATACAAATTCTTGGTGGTGTTGATCAACACACCATTGATGCCTTTATGTCCCCAACAACGACATTAATGTTCATCGTTGGGTTTGGAATCTTTGGCAAGGGTTCAACATTGGCCAGAGATTATCGTTTGAGATTAATGATCTTCTTCTTCTAAAGAGGCCCACATTTGATGGTATGAGTCGTGTGATGACAGGAAGGAGCCAAGCAGATGTTGCTGTTTATGTTATTGATGTCTGTGAGCTTGAGAATGCTCTTACTCTAGGCGTAGAACACGCCTGTTTCTCGCTTTTGCTCTCTGTTTCTCAAGAATTATTCTCATTGTCAACAAGGTCAGTATGTTTTCTATGCTCTACTATTCACATAAGGCACGCAAGTATATGTTAGTTAGTCACTGCACTTTGTGGTATTCTGCTCGGTTTCTTAAACAATGGGACTACTTAGATTGCTTTTTTAAACTGGTTTTGGCTTGGCTGAAAAACTTGCTCACTAGCTTAGTGTTGGCTTTTGATCTATCACTTAGTCGATTGTCTTTTATTTTTTTTCTTTTCCCTTTACAGATGGATTCGTGTGATTACTCACATGAAATGTACAATCTTGTGGTCAATAAGCTTCGTGGATACCTTTGTAGAGCTGGACTAGATGCTAATAAAATTACATTTTTACCGGTGTCCTCCTTAATGGGTGATAACATTCAAGACATATCCAATAACATGCCCTGGTTTCAAGGTGGTCATCTCATATGGACCCTTGATCATGCTATGACCAACAGACTGTCCACCATGCCACTTAGGATCCCTATAGAAGATTCCTACAATAGACGCTACACGATGTTTTGTGCTGGACACGTCCTAACAGGTGTTGTGGAAGCAGAGAAGGGTCTAAATTTTGGAAGGTGTGAGATAAGAGGCACAATAGTTTCAGAACTTGCTGCTGAGGGAGGTGAGCTTATTGATCAGGCTGGGCCTGCATCTTCTGTCCATTTTTTGGCACATCGACAGGATCATCGACTAATCAGTAGAGGAGATGTAGCCTCTCATGATCCATGTATCAGGACAACAAGCTTCCGCGCTGATTCTTGTTCTTCACAGGCCTCTTCAGATGCGCATGGGTTATAGAGCTAATCTTGTTTGTCATATGGACAAGACCATTGGTTGCATTACACAGATTTACTCCAAGAAAAAGTTGTATCAGATTTGATTGTAAATCCTTTGTATGTGGAATCTGGGGAAATGGCAAGGGTTCAGATTGTGCCCAACAGGCCTATGGTCCTGGAAAAGTTTTCCGAGTTCCCAAGCTGGGCGATTTATTCTTAAAGATGGTCCAAATATTTTGGCAGTTGGGATAGTAGAAAGTCTCGGATTTGTATATTGATGGTATATCAGGCCCCATGGAACTAGGCTGTGGGTTTCAAGGTGAGAATTGATGACAGGAGAATTTGAAATTTATTTTCATTATGACTTTAATGAGAATATGTTTTCTTTTATTTTTTTAACAGATGGTTCTTTAGTGAAATCAACTAACAAGAAAGCTGACAGAGAACAGACAGCGAAAGGTTTGGATCCCCATGTTTCTCCATTGATGGTAATTAGTTCGATCACATCCTATTATACTCTAGTATATTATATTATATGTTTCTCATCCCTTACCAAAAAAAAAATGAAATTGATATCATTGAATTCGTGCAGACGGAAATCAGCACGGGTGAGAGAAGCCGTATTTTGAGACAGATCCCATCTCCACCGTCAATTATTTTGGGAATGAAAGACGCTGGGTTGCATGAGAAGAAAACCGAAATGTTCGTTGATGAAGAAAACACTGAACCGAATAACAACAGTTTCATCAAGTCTTCTTACAAGGTAATATAGTGATATAGTTCTAGTGTGTGTTTTGTATCTCATGATTGGATCTTATGCAATGTTTAAGTACATAATTGCGTGTTTTGGCAGAAAGTGAATGACGTGAAGAGGTCTGTGGTGTGGGAGAAGGCGTGGTAAGGAGAAAGATAAAGTGCACTCGTCGTGATGGGTTTGGACTGAAGGAGTGATATAATTGCAAGAATCTATCCATGTATAGAGATACTGTGTTGAAAGATAAGAAGTGTTGATGTATAGAGATAATGTGTGTTGTCACACGTGCTAAGGTTCACCATGCTTTCTCATTTTTTTATAGAATTCAAATAAAATCGAAAATGTACACCAACAGTGACATGCTTGATAAATTCATTACAACGAATATGGCGTTTGTGATATGTGAATATGTTCCTGCAATTAATAAATCTCATTTTGTTTTCTTAGGGGATGTTTGGATAGTAAAAAGGGTACTGAACTGAACCCGTGTTCCAAAATGACCCGTTTCTACCCAAAACTAGCATTGGCCAATTACCCCACCCGCCGCGTCCTTTTTGCATGATACATGTGAAGGTCATTTATACACATGTATGCACATACATACAGTTGCACACAATTACTGTTGCCAAACATTTGCGTATATACACTTGCACATATGTATGTGATCTTTATTGTTTGACAAAGCAAGATTACTTGAAAAGATTGAAGTGTTCATCGAGCGAATCGTAAGGATCTTTATCTGATTTTTTCTTTTTTCTTTTTTCATTCTTTTCTTCTTATTTAGCCTCTTCGTAATGAATCGTTACATGGAAACGGGGAAATACCAAGTGTTACTAATATTTAGTTGTAAATGCAACATGAGCTTTTGATTGGGGGCATATTTATTCTTAATGTGTAGCATATATTCCAAACTAGTTGTCTAAGCCGCCCGATGGGTGGGCTATTTTGATAATATTCGTAAACATATTTGTACCTAGTACAATGAATCTTATTTATTCTTATTCCCGTTTTTTTTTTTTTTTTTTTTTTTTGTTTACGGTATGCAAGTATTATGTCATGTGTTACACATAATGAAATTAGGTGATTCCGGATGGATCGACCCAACCCGTGTTCAAATGAACCATTTCTACCCGAAACCCGCATTGGCCCATTACCTAACCTGCCGCATTCTTTTTGCGTGATACAAGATGCTACTGAATTGATCACTCTTAGCAAATATAAGCAAATTAGGTTAGCCTAACCCCCTTTTTTTATATCATATGACCTTGATTAGAGTTTTAATTTGGATTTTCATGTCTAGCACTGTTCTTGGTGGCTACATGTGACATTTCCATATTTGGTAAGTACATATATTTAGTGGTGTGATACTACTAAATTTTCAGACCATTGAAGATATGTAAAGATGATCCATGTGTTCATATGTTAAATCTCATGAGTTATTCAGAACCGACTCGCAAAGTACTCCAAATCGATTCGCAATTACCCAAAAATTCAAAACATTCGTTCTTGTGATCAAGACTGATATAGTAACCTTTTGACATACATTGAAAACAAACAAACAAACAATGTATACTATGAAGTAACCATAAACCACCTAATCGAGCTACAAACTCAACTCTAGCTCGGCCGTGCTTTATTTTCAAACTTAAACTTGAGTTGGGTTGATAAACCGACACTTTCAAGCTCGACTTGATTTTCAGTGCTAAACCTTTAAACAAAAGAGTAATTAAGACTAGCTTTCCTAAGATTTATACTTTAGACTTTGATTCAACACACAAAATGCACATAAGAGGGTAAATATGTCCTCGAGCTTGACTAAAAAGTCAAATCAGATACTTAGAACTCAAGCTCATCTCAACTTACGGCGAATAACTCATTACACTTTTATCTCCATTTATTTGATAAAATGTTGAATCCAAACAAAGGATCATCTACCATTTTATAAAATAATCATTCCATAGCAACAACAAAATTTAAACAAACAAACATGTTTCAAAGATTAGTTACAACGAGGATTGCTTCGTGCCGCCGGCGTTGCTTGGTAAGCAGCTTCTGTTTGTGTTGTATTTAAAGTTTCTGTTGGCAAATGCCCTATGGCTGCATGATTCAGTGAGTGTTGCAAAGTGATATTGATATGTTCCGTTTATAAAAAAACTATCATAAAGTAAACATTGTTCTACAAATTACTTGTACAGCAAAACCTGTTTCTCCTAATACACGCTCAATATCATGTGCCACAGCTGTACATCCTGTCTTTAAATGTATTCATCTGCATACTCGAAAGATATTTATACCTGATATTAGATTGCTACGAATAGCGCCTAAGATGGGTGCGTTCTGCCAAAAGCAAATGTTCCTTTTTTTGACTTGTTACCTGGCCAATAAATTTCCCCCTCTAAGAGACCCTTTAAATACTCCGAATGAGGACAAATAAGATTGTTCCATCCGAGTCAATTACATTGGTATAGCAGCTGTTATGTTCCATAATTTGTTTAGTGCCTTTGACTTTAAAGTTGCAGCTCCACAGAAACCTATAAATCACAGATTTTAAATACATGAGCCAGATTAGAAGCTCCCCGTTGAGGTCGTAAATTTATACACGGCCTTCGAAAGGCGAAATTTTTATCAAGAAAAGAACAGTTTACCAGTCGCAGAAGCTAGAGTTACTATATCGCAATGAGACTTAACGGCAAGAATTGACAACAACAATGAGATGTTCGCGTTCAGCTCCCATAACCTTTGTACTCTTGAAAGCTGGATAAACTGTCGTTGCCAGTGTGCGAAAAAAACAGGACGCAAGCCTACCAATGACAAAAGCATTGATTCGGTAAATTTGTCGTCAGTAACATATTATATACTTATGAAAGAGCAATTACCAGCGTATGCATTTTCTGATATATCGATATGTTACCGAAGCTAATTTGTTGGTCGCTATCAGAAGAAGCGTCACTAATCCACTGAAAGTTCTGTACCAGATTTCGGATGAGCAACTGCAATACATACAAAGCAGAAAATTAACAAAAAAGTACCTATATAACCCAACATACCCGAAGGTGCACCAATTTATGTGACATTAGCTTGACTGCATTTCCAAAATTATAAACGTTGTTTATTAAGTTACAAAATAGACCCCAGCTCATAATTTTATGCCACATACAGCGAGACCTTAAAAATAAATGTAAACACACAAAACTTAAGCTTGAAGCTTTTTCAAAGATAAGAAACTACCTCTTCAAGGCCTGCTCCCACTATCGCGCTGGTTGGTGCAAGCATTCCAAGTGTACCGGACACCCTTTAGGCCATTATCCTGTAATAAGTATGGAGCACCACTTTACCTTGAAACATGTCATTAAAGCAAAGACCTCGTATACCATTAAAGTGGCTACAAAGTATGTGCATCAACGTTGCTCGCATAATTTGTATCACATCACCTGCTAGAAAAAGAATTAATGAGCATTCATCAATTCGTTAACCCATGTTTTTGTTTAATTCTCGGAAAACCAAATGTCTGCAAATCCTAGAATCATAGGCTCTGAATAGATTCGATCTATTGGACCCAGAAATATTTTAAAAAAATAATAATAATAATGCGAATGACAGAAATACCATTTACTAAGGTTGATACTTATACCACAAAATTTTCAAATTAAAAAACCTAAACCGAAATTATAGCCAAGTACCAGTCACAACTTTTACTTCTCTCCGCTGCTCCATTTATTTGAACATTATAGGAGAAGAAAGACAATATACCCTCGTGGGCTGTACCTTTTGATAAAGCCATCCGCATAGCTCAGGAGCCGTATACCATGTCGTAAGCTACATAATGCTGCAAAATAAAGAAATCCAAACATAAACACCTAGGATGTTTGGATATGCTGTTTGGTGAAACTAATAATCGTTAATAACATAAATAGCCAACCAAAAAGAAGGGGAAAAAAAGTGATTGCCTCTGAAAACTTAAAGAGGAAAAAAGCATAAGAGATGATTTAAAACAACTTAGTGATAGTGACTTCTGGCATAAAAATTGTTTTAACTTGTGCACTCAGAGATCGATATATACATCACTTAGTTATTTGATATGTTAGCTCATCACAGCAGCAGAATGTAGGTTTAAAGGCTTCAGAAGTCACTTATCAACTTCTGCCTACCACACAAATTTCACCACAGACAGTTGAACAAATCAAATATGTAACACAAAACAGTTAAAAGCAACAGACAATCATCCTCGTCACTTAACTAACAAATCACTGTTACAATTAAACTAACAATAGTCATATAAATAAGTATACATACTGGAAGAGAACAGGAAACTGAAGTCAAAGTTGGCTTGCTATACTTCATGACAACATCATATCATCTGAGGTAAGGAATGTTTTGATGATTTGAACATCGGCAGAAATGTTTTTGAAAACCTGGGCCAACCGCTTCAAAGAAATTAATGAGGCATTTCATAGCTTGGGCACGGGTCACGCTAACACCTAATCTGTAACTCCAAGTTAAAAGGTAGCAGTCTCGACATATTCACTTATAAATGGATCGATTTAGGTTATGATTATCTATAGATTATAATACCTCGATCAAACAGATGTATATATTCTTATTAATACCATGACTTGTGTGATTTGTACCAAAATCATACTTGTGTCTATTGAAAGTACAGGTTTTGTTAGAATGTGTGACATCAAAAGAGTCTGCAGTGGTGTCTGCATTCGTGAAATTCCATGGAAGGGGGTAGTTAAGAGCATCAATTTCGCCTTTTATATCTTATACAAAACCAAAGAATATCGTCGATGAGATACAAAAAAAGAGGATCCTACTTCGCTCAAAAGCTATAAATTAGTGAAAGAACCGTAGCAATTTGTAGTATTACGCAAAAATTATAGGTAAAATGCAGCAACACATGTATATAGGAACCGATAATTTCACTTGCCTTGGAACACAGATCGTCTTTGGCCATTGTTTGCATACATGCAGTTAGAACACGTTTGTCGTCCGTCACTAAAACCTGTCACATCAACAGATTGTGTGGGATAAGTATAATTGAAACTATTATTTGTACTTAAACAGGCAGATAAAAAATAACGACGCTTTCCTTCAATCGTAGAATTGCATACGGAAAAGGTTTCTACTTTTCAATAAGTTTTTGGGAATTTTGATTAAAATTAAAGCAAGAAAATCGGAAGTTAACACATGCGATATAGGGAAGTGGTAATCTTTAATTCACTAACCTGGAGACTGCGACGCCAGCGCCGGCTCCAGCAATGACCTGCTGATTCACAGTGACAGATATAGCAGGTTCAGAACTCGAAAGTGCACTTCAGACCTAAAATTGAAGGATAAAATTTACACGAACTCAACGGACACAGTAATAACGACATAAGTAACCATAATTTGGGTGAGGCTGCCCCGCCAAAGTACGGTGCCCAGTAAATCACACTTACAACAAATGCAAGTGCAAAAAATTTTCGTCATCACCTTAATTATACTTGAAGGGCGTTTAAAACGACGACCTTTTTTCATTTCAGAACAAAGCCAAAGAAACTGAACGTAACGCGTCGACAGAAAATAGCTAAATGTCCATCTATAATCTATACCAAGCGTATTATAAGCTGTGAAAAAAGGTTGTTTAAACGCAAGTTACCAGTGTCTGCACCGTCCAAGCCCAAGATTAGCCACAAACGCGGTCATCTGAATAATTGCAAGTCAATAGCATAGGAAAGATAAGCAACGGATATGATTATAGCAAAGGCCATTATATGAATGGCTTTAACATGTAAAGATGAGTTGTGAGTAAACGGCGAACCTTTGGGCAACCGACACGTGTAACCGGACACTTTATCAACAAAATCAGAACGTTTTCCTTCCGCACCCAAAGATGTCATAGCAAACATTGAATTGTAGGCGCATCGTTCTCCATAAAGTGTCGGTCCATAAACAGCTACTTTATATAAGGAGGGTATTCCAGCCCACGGCGTAGCTTGATCTTGCCACCCATGCAACAGCGATGGTATTCTGGAAAACGACTGCTCCCGTTTTTCAGTCGCTCTTCAAACCAAAATAGTACGTTGCAATGGCGACACACCCTGTCGCATGGGCCTAAAGACATACGGATCAGGAGGTCCTGCAATATGCGAAAACGATAGAATGAACAACTGACTAAGTCATAAGACACCATCACAGAAAATAACGATTCAAGTAATGGCCTAAATTGTAAAAGACGGTCACGAAAGAGACTGCAACAAATCTGATAACGGTGAAACAGGCAACAAACCTCGAGTGGACTGCGCACGTCTACCGCTTCCCGTGCTCATACCAGGTTGCCTTTCGTGTGCTACATTCAGTTGCGCTGCAACGACAGGTAATCATACCTATGGATCAACAATTGAAGCGGGTAGCTGAATGCAGAATACGGAAACATAAAAGTATAAAAAAGCAGATAAAAACGAAATACCAAAAGTACGTTGATGGCTGCTTGTAGACGCAGTTGCGTTTTTATCTGTGACAGTAGGCCGCACAAACATTGCTGGCATTTGTGCTGTAACAATACCAGTTTCACCTATCAGAATAACGGTCATGAAAAAATATGTATCAGAAAACATTAGCACTATGTATACCAGCTACAGGTTAACGATCAGCTTACATCGATAACTACTTGCACATGAATTCTGTTGCAGACATGTCACTCGGCAATAAGAATCAGAAACACCCAAGACGGCTGCAAAAACAGCACACATTTTCTATCAGCGTAAGCATTCTGAAAAGGCCATATTCTCAATTGTAACAACACAATAAAGGTGAAGGCCAAAGCAGTACCTCCTGATTCTCTTCAAAGTTGCAGATTCTGACATGGTGTCATCCCCAACTTCAAAAAGTTAACTAACCCATTTGAATCTATCAACAGTCACATCCCCGCACCATAATATGCTTGTAATTAGTTGACACCAACTGAAGTAACATGGCCAAAATAGAAGAATTGTTATTGTTTAAGTCGTGGATGACTTGCATAAGTCTAGAATCTGAGACATTTCTTCTTGTAATTTCTCTACCACTTATTAATTTGTAATTATTATTAATTACTACTATAGTAATTATTAATGAAATAAAACAAAAGAAAGAAACAAAGAAACCTTGATTTCCAGTTGACGTTTTTTAAGATCATCTTGTTGTTAAGTAGACCTACAAACAAACAATTAATTAATCAATGAGTCTAGTTAGTTATTAGGAATAATAAAAACACAAGCTTACCACATCAGATACGAATGAGATCAAAGAAGGAGAGAAGAAAGTATATTGAACCAATAACAAAAACCGAAACCACATGTATCCTCTAATTTCAAATCTGCATAACCAAACAAAAACATAAACTGAAACCAAAATTACTAATAAAAATCAAAACCTTTTGACTTATTCAACAAAGTAGTAATCATCCCCAATCAAAAACAAACCTTCGTTGCTTTTAGGACTCATCATCTTTAAACCCGCAAATAAAACCCAAACCTTCAGATGGACTTGTGATCGTGACAGCGGGTCTCCATGAAGATGTTAAGATGGTTTGTTCTAGCTATTTCTTCATTCTTTATCTCTGTTTTTGGATAAGAAGAAAGTGAGGCGGTGAGATCACACACGTATGTCGATAGCAGGCCAGGAGAAGGAGGATGGATTGCAGGCCAGCAGATGTATTGGGCTGACTTAAATGGGCCTCGCGCTGTTTATTATCCGACGTCGTTTCAAATCACTTATAAAATATATATAGTAATGAGGATTTCCACCGCGTGTTGTCGGAGGCGTTTATATCGATCGCATGGCACACAGCGTGAAAATGGTATCGACAAAACTAAAATGATACAATTAGTTGCGTCAACAACTACTTGAATAGTTATTTGATCCAACGTAGTCTTGGTCAGCAGTTTTGAAAAGCCAACATTATCGTGAGTATGTGCAACTAAATGAACATTTAATTTATCCTTAAAACATTTGCTCCAGTTTCATATATAGCCTCATGTCCATCACATTTCGTACATTCAATGTCTTCAAGTGAAAACATTTACATTAAGCGAATGTTATTTCATATCGATATTTTGACTCGCTTAGATATCATTCGTGGATAGAAGGCATCCATCTTTATACTTTGAAGCCTGTCTAGTGGATGACGAGCGTGCGAGCCATGTAATATTACCTCCATAACCATTCCGGATAACCGATCGTGCGTATGCCTTGGGTGGGACATACCTACGCCATTCCAAAGCCAAACTATAACACAACAAATTTAAGCACTTTTGAACTCTTGAGGTGCACCTCTATCTAATAAAATAGACATATTAGTTGCTATCGCAATGGCTAATTGCATTGAAAAGCAACCAACATTTCTCCAAATTTTATTTTAGACAACCTTTTATAGGCCAGAAAATCCATCAGTTTCATAAATTTGTATCAACCTTAACCAACTTCCAAAGACTTCGATTTAAGATAATCTGGCCCTATATATAACCGATTAAAATGATGACTTCAAAGCTGATATTTCAGCAATCTTTTAACATGTCGACTATTCTTCACCAGACGTGGCGTTTATGTGATACCTGATGACAGTTTATCTTGAAAAAATAACTTGCGTTAATCTTTTTTAAGTTTTTATGGTTATTATAAGTCGGTTACTTGAGACAAATATCCAATAAATGCTGGTTACCTTCTTTTGCAATTAGCCATTACCAAGGGTCACCACTCTTTGCTTTTAAAAGATAAAATGAAAAATGGACATATAATGTTCTGAGAATAAAAAGGGTGAAGTATAACTACGGGGAAAGGGGAAAAAACCAAAACCCGGGAAATTTGGGGCCAAATTAAAATTTGGATTTGAAATTTAAATTCCCAAAAAAAAGGGGCCAATATTTATTTTTTAAAAATTTTTTGGAAATTTAGAAATTTTTTTAACAAAAAAAATTAAAAATTTCCCCGGGGTTGAAATTTAAAGGGTTTTAATTTGAAAATTTTTGTTTAATTTTATTAAAGTTAATTTTAACCCCTTTTAAATTTTTTTTTTTTGGTTTAAAAAAATTTTAAACTTTTTTTTGGGAAAGGTTGAAAAAAAAAATAAAAATTTACCTTTGGGGGTTTAAATTTTCGGGATTTTATGAAATTTTTTGTGGCCCAATTTTAAAATTTTTTTGAAAATTTATTTTTTAAAAATTTTGGAAAAAGGAAAAATTTTTTAAAAAAATTTTTTTTTTCCTTTTCATTTTAAAAAACCCTTTTTGAAAAAAATTTTACAACGTTTTAAATTTCATTTTAAAATTTTTTTTTTAAAAAATTTTTTTCTCTTTTTTAAATTTTATTTTTTTATTTTTTATAAAATTTTTTCTTTTTCCATTTTTTTTTTTTTATATTTTCTTTTTTTTTAAAGGTTTTCTAGTTTTGTTTTCACTTTTTCCCGTTTTATTTTTTTGATCCTTTTTCCCCTTTTTAGTTTTTTGCCAAATTTTTTTTGTATTTTTCCTTTTTAAGGTTTTTTTATATTTTTGGGTTTCCAAAACTTTTTTTTTATTTTTCCCCAATTTTTTTTTTCTTTTATCTTTTTTCCCAATTTTTTTAAATTTCCCCTTTTTAAAACCCTTTTTTTCATTTCCCCGGTTTTAAATTTTTACTTTTTGGGGGGAGTTTTAAAGGGTTTTTAAACTTTTTCGTTTTAACGTTTATTTTAAATAAACTTTTTAATTTTAAATTTTATTTTTGGCTTTTTTTTTTTTAAAAATTTAAAAGGGCCCTAAAAGGTTTTTTTTAAGGAAAAAAACTTTAAAAAATCAAAAGAAAAAAATTTTTTAAAAGGGTTTAAGTTTCCCTTTTCCCACTATTTTCCCGTTTTAAAAAATTTGTTTTTTTTTGCCCCCTTTACCCTTTTTTATTTTTTTTAAAAAATATTAAAATGGGTTACCCTTTTTTAAAAAACCCTTTTAAAAAAAAAAATTTAAATTTATATTTGTTTTTTTTTTTTAATTTTAAAATTTTTTAGTTTTTGTTTTTTCAATTTAAAACCCCCACCTTTTTCCCATTTTAACCCAAAATTTTTGCTTTTTTACTTAAACTTTTTTTCCAAAATAACCTAAATTTAAAAATAATTTTTAAAAAAAGATTAAATTTTTTTAAATTTTAAAATTTATGTTTAGGTTTAAAGGCGATTAAATTTTTAAAACTTTTTTAAAATTAAAATTTTTAAAAAGGATTAAAATTTTTTTTTTTGAAATTAAAAGGGTAAAATTTTTTTTAAATTAAATTTAAAATTTTTTTTAGGAAATTTGTTTTTAAAATTTAAATTAAACACTTTTTTTAAATTTAAATTTTTAAATTTTCAAATATTTACGGGTTTTTCTTTTTTGAAAAAGGGACCCTTTTTTTTTAAAATTTAAAAAAAAAATTAAATAGAATTTATATTTTTTTTTTTTTTTCTTTAGGGTTTAAAAACTTTTGTTTTTTTTGGGGCCCCCTTTTATTTTTATTTTAAAATTTTTTGTTATTTTATATAAAAAATATTCCAATGCTTTTTTAAATTTTAAAATTTTAATTTTACCAAATTTTCAATTTTTTAAAATTTTGGGAAAGTTTTTATGGGAAAGTTTTTTAAAATTTATTATTTAAATTGATTAAATTTTTAAAATTTTTTTAATTTTTATTTTTAAAATTTTTTTAGGGTTTTACCCTTTTAGGAAATTCATTTAAAATTATTCCCTTTTAAATTACAAAGTAAATTTTTTTTCGGTTTTTTTTTTAATTAATTTTTAATAAAATTTTTTGTTTCAAAACTTTAAGTTTTAAACCCTTTTTTATTTTTTGCCGGGAAATTTCTTTTTTTAATTTTAATTTTATCAAGGTTTGGGTTAAAAGATTTTTTGTTTACATTTAAAAATTTTCTGTTATTTTAGTTTTGTAAAAGGTTTTTAAATTAATTAGAATTGGGTTTTTTATATTTTTGTGTTTAGATTTTTAAATAGGAATTTTGGGGTTTAAATTTGTGGCGGTGAAGAAAGTTAAACCCTTTTGATTTTATAATTTATTTAAGTTTAATTTTTTTTTTTTTTTTTTTTTAAAGTTTTTTTTTTTTTTTTAAAATTTTTTTTTTAATTAAAAAAATTCCCTTTTTTTTCAATTTTGAATTTGGGATTTTAGGTTTTAATTTTAAATTTTAAATATTTTTAATTTGGGAAAAATTGAAATCTTTGGGTTTTTTATTAAAATTAGGGTTTTCCCTTTGTTTCAAAGGGCTAAAATTTTTGTTTTATTTTAAAATTTTTCAATTGGGGGTTTTGGGAATTAAAAAATTTTTTAAAAGGGAAAATTTTAGGTTTTGGTAAAAAAAAACTTTCTTTTTTTTT
Source organism: Chrysanthemum lavandulifolium (assembly GCA_022545495.1). NCBI lineage: Eukaryota > Viridiplantae > Streptophyta > Magnoliopsida > Asterales > Asteraceae > Chrysanthemum > Chrysanthemum lavandulifolium. The sequence continues at coordinate 161,541,461 of CM040239.1, read as the reverse complement.
TTTTCCTCTTTTTTTTTTTTTTTTTTTTTTTAATTTTGGAAATTTTAATTTTATTCAACCAATTTCCTAAAGTTATTTTTAATTAATTTTTCCTTTCTTTCGTTTAATTTTTAAACTTTTTTTTAAATTTTTTTTTTTTTTAATTTTTAAAAATTTTTATTTTTTTTTTTGTTTGGGCAAAACCCTTTTTACCTTTTTTTTTGTTTTTAAGAATTTATTGTTTTTAAAGGTTCCCTTTAATGGGGTTCTTTTTTTGTTTTTGATTAAACCCGAAATTAGAACGACTTAATGTTTTTTAAAATTTAAAAGGGTTTTAAAATTTTGGTTTGGGAAAAAGGGGAATTTAATTATAGGGGAAATAAACCCAAAAGGGAAAAGTTTTTATTATGGTGGGCCCTTTTTTTTAAAAAACGCTTTTTGGGTTTTCGTTTATTATCCAAAAGTTTTTTATTTTTTTCAAGGAAAATGAGGGTTTGGTTTTGTTTTCTTTAATTTTGTTTTAAAAAGGGGTTTGAAAATTGTCCTGTTTGTTGGGGATCAATTTATTGGGAAATTTTTCCTAAATTTGGGTTCCCAATATTAAATTTTTGGTTTTTTTTTTAAATTGGGTTATTAAATTTTTTTCCCCCTTTGGGTTTAATTAGAATTCCAAAAATTTGGGTTTTTCAATTTTAAGGAAAATTTTTTTTATTTTAAAAAATTAGTTCCCCTAAAAACCCTCCCCCTTTTTTTCCCCCCCTTTTTTTTCCCAATTTTAAATTTTAATTTTAAAAAATTTTTCATTCCAAAAAGAAATTTAAATTAAATTTGGGGTATTTCCCTTGAAAACCCTATAAACAGTAAAACCCCTCTTTTTAGAAACGGGTTTTAGGGAAATTTTGTTTTTTAAAAAAAAAGGAAAACTTTTTTAAAAATTTTTAAAGTTTTCAATATAACGAATCAAGTATAAAGTATGTGTAATGTTGTTTGGCAAAGAGTTTAAATGCTTTGGCGGCTCCATGAGTTAACCAATTGCTAAAGTATGTATGTTGAAGCATAATTGAAAACAAGTTTAGCACATTAAGGCACATATCGCAATAAACCACATAATGTCCAAAGAGTATGTAAAGTATAGTGTAACACAATTGTATAAATGGTTTGAGTATTCAAGAGTAAAAACAAGTATTTAAGCATGTATCTCCCCAAATAGTTTATAGGAATTTAAACGAATTAAAGCGGGTATGAACTCATGATAATATGTAAGAGTTTAAAGTACTTGTGAAAGTAAATGAAAATAGTTTGAGCATGTATCTCCCCAAAGTTTGTAAACAATTAATAGAAAGTGGGGCTATGAAAACTCACTTTGGTATGATTGATATGCTAACAAAATGAAGTGCACTAAAATGAGGCTCGGAAACTATCCGCGACCTAAAATGAATGTCATGACTTGAGTTATGATATGTTGTTGTGAATGTGTGATACAATGTCGTGCATGCAAATCCATATGATATCTATACCACATGCGTTTTGGAAATAATGTTTATCGTCAAAATATATGTTTATGACATCCCATCGTATATAAAATACTCTACATGTAGTTATGTTGAAACAACCTCTATGATAGTCGCAAAATGGAGCACACCGAAAGTGTTAGAAACGAACTCAACAGTTTTGGAAAGCTTGTGTTATTATCTCAAAGTTTTAGTGTTTAAGTTTCCATCCTAGAGGTCTCGATCACCAAGAAAAATATAGGTTAAGTATTGTACTTTAGTCCAAAAATATAGTTTAAAGGATGGTTTTCGGCCAAGTTTGAGTGACTATATGTTATTCGTTACAACTCCGCTCAACAAACGGTTTAACACTTTGGAAAATATGCTAGGCGAACTTACTTTTACTAGAAGACATCACGTTATAAAAAGTTCTACATCATTGTTAAAAAAGCGTCCGCCAACATGGTCCTTTAGTTGCCGTAGTATGTTTTTAATAGAGAATATATTAATTTTGCTAATAGAAATAAAGTTACGGCAACTTGGTTTATCGCGTGTAATTTAATCGTTACAAGTCCGTTTTCTACGTTTTCTACATCCTTAGATTCGTGTCAAAGTATACTAATATATTTTTGATAAGTCGACACAATTTATAAAGCTTAAGACTCATTTTGACTCGTAGGAGTGACATTTTCATCTTGAAATTTCTAAAATTAATAGTTTTCCTCGTCAAACTTGAAAATTCATAACTTCTTCGTTATAGCTCCGTTTTAATCCGTTCAAGCGCCACGTTTTCTTTTAAAGTGTATTTTCTAAATATCTAGCCCAAAATAGTATACCCACTGTCGGATTTTCCCAGAATTTAAAATATGGACAGACCCTATTTTATACGTGTCGAAATGAGTTTTTCTCGCCAAATCTTATTCTAACCCATTCAAAACAACTCCGGAGCTATTCTAATCCTACCATACACCTTCTTAGGGTGTCATGGGTTCCTAGACATCACCAAAACTAATATGTAATAAGGAATAATTGTAGGATGACTTATATATATTCATAACTCTTGAAAATCATTAAAAAAGTGGTACAACATCATATGACTAGCATGTTTTTGCTCAAATATGATGAAATGAATATGAAATGAATATGAAAGATGAAAAATAAACATGAGATGCTTACAAGAATACTTGATGAGGTTTAAGGACAAAAGGGTTTTTCCTAATCAATTGAGGTTTGTATTGCAAAACCTATGCAACAAATGATACTAAAGTGATAAAAGCTTGTCTTGAAAATATTTGATGATCACCTCTTGCACCCTCTAATGGCCGGTTGTGTTGGAGAAGAAGAGAAGAGAGAAAACAAAACTTTACACCTTGTGAATTTTACTTGTATGTGTTATTAAGATATTTTGTAGTATAATAAGTATATAAGTATTAGATATTTTAGCAATGGCAAGTGACACCTCCCCCCCCTTGTCGACTTGATATAAAAAAAATGATCAAGTTGTAGCTTGTAGTTATTAAATGTATAAGTGTAATATAATGTAAGTTACTTGAAGACTTGTGGTAAATTGTGTACCCATTTGAATATTTAAGGTAGCGTTAGATAAAAATAAATTTTCACAGGTCAAGATAAAATATATTGAGGTCATAAAATTATAAAAATACATTTCTTGAAAGATTTGAGTGAATAAATATTTATCGAGTTGAATTTAAGAAAACCGTCGTAATTTATATAAACTTAACAATTTATATACGAAATAAATTTAAAACACCGGGTAAACTAATAATAATATTTTTATAGACTTAATATGAGTATAAAAATATATTGTGATTAATTTTTTTTGGAAGTATCGTATCAATTGTTCAAAATAATGTTTACGCGATAACGTTTATTTAATATGAAATTATGCGTTTAATGTGAAATGCAAAACTATGCATGACTAGTATGATGAATGTAGAGTTTAAGAAATGACCAAAAATTGAGAATTGTGACAATTATGGAGACATTCCCTAACAGCTCCCAGTTTTGGACCAAAGACCCAGAGAAGATCCCACGTTGTTTAGCATGGTCCAAAATAAAAAACTTTGAAAAAAAGCATTACACTATTTTATTTAATCCAGTAAGTAAAACCCAAAATTAGTTATGTGTTGTATTTTTTATTGCATTTAGCATATATCGAGGTTAGTTTGTTTCTTATGTGAACATTAGACCATTCTGGAAGATTGTACCAACAAATGCTTAGGTGGCGTATGCGTGGTACATTCAGTATGGAGTACATCCGTGGACTTGATTCACAACTTGTGGAAAGAAGATAAGAGTTGGTGAGCAATTAATGGTGGAAGAAGAGGAAGCTATGGGCCATGTGGATGTATATGGTGGAATTGAAGCCGATTTAAACATTCCTTTATGTGATGTTGATGCGGTTGTTCAAGAAGGTGAAACGTCGAAGGTCGATGACCTTCTTGAAGAAGAAGATATTTTGTTGGGGTTGGTGAAGCGTTGAAGGTGAATGAGCTTGTGAAGCTTGAAGATGTTTTGGCGGTAATCTTGAGGTTCGAGATGGGAACAAATGTGACAAAGCGGCGTTACATAAGTTGGATAAAGATGCCATTCAGTGAGCTTGTGTTCATTAAGTCGAGGTTGGTAGTATTGAAGAATCATAGGAGGCGTTCTTTGTATCACAACTATCAGTGAGATACTTAGAGTTAAAAAGATTTGGGGTACTTGAGGAAGTTTTAGGAATAAAGTCGGAAGATGTTGTTGGTGAGAATAAGGTAAGAAGTCGTAATTTGATTTTTTGAGTTCGTTATGTAAAAAATCTTTGACCAAAAGTATGTTCATTGTTTACAAGTGGAGAGTGTTGATGCCAACAAACCTTTGGCTACTTCGATGCACACACCCCATCGGGACCAATGTAAGTGCGATGAGAAGCGGTGGTTTATCTGAGACTCAGAAGAGTTTACGAACCTATGGCGCAAGTTATGAAGGCTGCGTTATCGGGAGTCTTGAAGATGCTCATCATTCCAACAATTTTATGCGGTGGATAAGAATTTTATTGTGCTTGCGTTATCGAATTTGAATGATGAATTCTCGGACATTGGCTATGATGGGTTTGATCCGACTCACATTGACGTCGTATATATTCTTGTTATTTTTCCCTTATTTTACTTTTTTTCAATATTAAAACACATACCCTTATTTTAATCTTTATCTAGGAATCGATGGATATGAATGTTGTGGAAAAAGAAATTGACCGGGAGAAGGGTAAGGAAATGGTTGTGTGGCAGCCACCTGTTTGGTTTACATGGTTTGTCGATGGACTCTTAAAGAGTTAAAACGGGCTATGGAGGAGGGGCTTCACAAGTAGAAAAAGTTGATGATCCGGCTGGGGAAGGGCTGCGCAAGTAGAAAGCGGCTATGGAGGTTGATAAAGCAGTGGGAAGGGCCTACAAATGTTGATGAATTTGGGGAAGGGGCGATACACATGGGGATGTTACTTACGGAGATGAGGATCGTGTTGAAGTGATTTGCCTTGATTATGAGGATGGGCGGGATGTTGTTAAGGTGCAGTTATTTATCTTATCATTTGTTACCAACAATGCATCTTTGGTATGTGCTAAAACACATACCATTTCTTGACAAAATAGACCCAAAATAACCAAGAAAGAGCCGTTTATGCCTAATATTTGCGTGTTTCTTGAGTTTATGCATGTGCAGTGCGAATATGACAAACAAGACAAAAGCGGATCAAAGAAAACCGAGCACGAGAGAAAGAAGAGTGCAAAAGCCGATGTCGGGATGCTATTTTATGAGTTTTTGATGTAGTACTAAAACAAGATAACACAAATTGATCTGTTGATGCACGAATGCCGGAACAACTCTTCGATAATCGTTGATTCATCGAATACCTGATTACTAGGATAATTCTTAGCAAAAAGGCGCCAAAAATAGACTTTTCATATTTCTTGGAACTAATTATCCCACATTACAAAGGAACTATTAAATAGGACTACAAAACAGAAACGGGCCTTAAAAGACAAATGGGCCGAAAGTTATTACAAAAACAAAGTCCAAAAAAGACCCGAAAAAACACTAAAATGCAAATAACTCATAAAATAGAGTGTTTGGGCTCGAAGTTCTGAAACCAACAAAGTCAGTTCCCATCATGAGCTCCTCGTTCAAGCTTGATTTGTTGGTAATTAGCCTAAAGCGGACCCGTTGCCCAAGTTATGCCCATTTAGTGAGGCCTTTTGTCGCGCGATCTTGGGCCTCGAAACATCATAGCCTGCTCACCAACACTTGGGCCCACATCATTCCCCACAGGTAGACAAAATTAGTCCTCGAATTCTAACAAGATCATCATCGGAAGAATCACCATAGTAAGGCAACAAGTGTTTCACATTAAACACATCCGAACATAAATATATGGCTCGGTAATTTCAAGCAGTAAGCATTGGAGTTAATTTTGTCAACAATTTCCAATGGGCCAATTTTCTTAGCGGACAATTTATTATACTCACCAAAGAAAGCGATCCTTAGTTAAAGCATTATACAAAGTCACCTACTTCAAAATCCACATGCCTCCTCTTTTGATCAGCATCCTGCTTGTACTTTGAGTTAGCTCGAACCAAGTTGTCATGAACAGCTTTATGAACTTCATGTAACCCTTCAACAAAATCCTGCACTTTCTTTGGAATAGAACCAGAAATAGGAAGAGACATTAAATCAAGAGGACCACGTGGTTGAGCAGAATAAACCACCTAGAACGGACTAAACCCAGTGCTCCGATTAACAGCATGATTATGAGCAAACTCAGCTTGACATAACTTCTGATCCCATGACTTCACATGATCACCTACTAAGCACCTCAGCAGTTTCAAAAGACGGTTAACAACTTGGTCGCCCGTCGGTTTGGGGATGATAAGCACTACTAAAATTGAGTTGAGTATTCACCATCTTCCATGAAACTCGCCAAAATGACTTAGAAACCGAGTGTCGCGATCGAAAACAATAGATGAAGGCAAACCATGTAAGCGATATACATCGCGAAAGAAAAGTTGGGCCACATTAGCGCATCTGTTGTCTTCGCATGCAATAAAGTGTACCATTTTAGAAAGCGATCAACAACAAATATTGAATCATTACCCGCTTTGAGTGCGAGGTAACTGACACAAAATCCATGCGATATCAACCCATGGTACGAAGGAGGGCGGTAAGGCATATAGAGTCCTGCATTAGTAGTTGTACCCTTTGAAACTTGGCAAATCGACACCGCTTGACATAATCTTCCATTTCTTTCCTCATAGTAGGCGAAATAAGAAGCTTGCACCAAGCGTAAAGTCGCGATCACGACCAACATGTCCTCGCCATGTAATTCCTTAATAATTTTCAAGCGAAGGCTAGAATTAGGAATACATAGTTGATTCCTTTGAAAAGAAAACCATCATGTGAAGGAAATCGGTTTTGGCGGATTGCACACGCATAACAATGAAAATATGGGTCAATGGTTAGCGCTTTCGCGAATGACATCCGATCTGGAACATCAACCCTCATAGATACAAGCAAATTACTCCTCCTGCTTAAGGCATCACGACCGATTCCTAACACTAGTCTTGTGTTTGACCACAAAAGTAAACTTTTCAAGAAATGCCAACCAGCGCCCATGCTTATGTGACACGTTATCTTGAGTGCGAATATGCCTTAAAGAATCATGATCGATGAACAAAACAAACTCCTTATAAACGGATAATGGCGCTGATGCTTTATAAGCTTGAACAATAGCATAAAACTCAAGTCATAAGTAGTGTACCTAGACTTTTGCTCTGTCAATTTCTCACTAAAATAGGCAGTTCGACCACCTTGATGAGAACCCCACTGATTGCAACCTTTGAGGCATCGGTATGAAGCTCAAAACTTGAGAAAAATCGGGCAATACGAATTGGTCTTTGTAGTGAGCTTTTCTTTGATAATCTGCGAATTACGCCTCCTCCGTCACACAAATGACTTTCCTTCATGCAATCATCAATGGAGCCATGATGGAACTAAAATTTGGGATGAACCGCCTATAAAAGCAAGCCCATGAAAACTACGAACTTGATGATGGTAGTTGGGTTAGCCACCATGAAAATTGCTACTTTAGACTCATCCACATGTTCCATCATCGGAAATAACATACCCCAAACAGAACCTTAGGGGTCATGAACACACATTTCTTTGTGGTCGCATAGAAACTATCCTTGTGAAGTAAAGTCAAGACACCTTCGCATGGATAAGATGCTCAACGAGAAGTACTATAAATGAGAATATCATCAAAATAAACAACCACAAACTTCCCGATAAAGGCACGAGCAATTGGTTCATCACACGCATAAGCGTACTAGGTGCGTTTGACAAACCAAAAGGCATCACCAACCATTCATACAACCCTTCACGAGTCTTGAAGCGGTCTTCCATTCATCACCGGTCTAAGGCGAATTTGGTAATACCCTCTTGAATCAACTTTGTGAAAATAGTGGCACCACCGATGCGGTCAAGCAAATCATCAAGCAGGGGATAGGAAACATACCTCGCGGTAATCTTGTTGATGGCTCGACTATCAACACACATCGCCATGTTCCATCCTTCTTGGTCGATAGGCGGGGAGCAGCTGAGGCTCATACTCTCTCGAGCGTGACCGCGAAACAAGTTCCTCCACTTGCCGTCGCAATTCCTCATGCTCTCTGGGACTCGTCACAGTAATGTGGCTGTTAGGCAATTGTGAACCGGGCTCTAAATCAATATGATGTTGGATGTCACGCAAAGGGGGCAAACCGTCGAGCAAATCATCGGGAAAAACATCGAGAAAATTCCTTGAGTAAAGGAATCATAGCTTCGGAATTTCGCTATCTTGACCACTTCCTTCCCTATTAGCACAAAACTTCATCTCCGCTCTAACTCATCCTCAAGCGGGAAAGGGTTAGTAAAGTCGATGGGCTTGTTAACTAATTCTTTGGGCTTATTTGGCATCAATGTTATCTTCACACCATCAAATAGGAAACTATAAGTATTAGTTCGCCCATTATGATTTGTGTTGCGATCATACTCCCAAGGTCTACCCAAGTAATAAGTGACAAGCATCCATGGGCACCACATCACACCAAACATTATCTTTGTAGGTTGTCCCAGCGAGAAAATAGAACAAGGACACGTTTGGAAGCAAGTAACCTCACCACCTTTCTTAAGCCACTTGTAACTTGTAAGGTTTGGAGCGGTCTCTGTCTTGATCCCAACTCTAAGCGCCTCTTGAGATATCAAATTATCACAACTACCCGGTTGACCACAAAGGTGCACACTTACCCGAGATAGTGCTGGTCGAGTGAAAGATGTTGTGCACAGGCGATCATCGCCAGTGACTTTTGGTGTTAAGCAAGCGCCACCACCAGCTACCCCACATCTCCATTCGACTTCCTCTTCATACTCAACATCTTCATCAAATGTTGGGCCTTCTTCATAACCCTCATCAACCCGTCATCAACTTCCCATGTATACATATTGCCATCGGGATCGGTGAATAGGTGCCTTTTCCCGCCTGCTACGTTACGACCGTCGATGGCCGGGTTCGCCTGATTAAAACACTTCAAGCTACTACTTCCAACCCTTTAGAAACCGGGTCGATGTTGCTACCACCTGTCTCGCTGATTAGGAACAAAGCGTGATGTTACGTTACCCGAACCGAACTACCACTTGTTATAGCGAATAAGAGGAACCTCCGCGCGTCGGTTACATTTTCAAAAGATAATGCGTTGATATGCATCCGAAAGTGTCACCGGATCAAACATGTTAAGAATCCATGATCTGGACTCTTAAACCACCAATGTAACGGGAGACTAGTTGTTCATCGATCTCTTGAATATCATTCCTTACAATTAATTGGTAAAATTCGGTTGTGTAATCTTCATGATTTGGCCCTGCTTTGATTCAGTAACGGTGGTACATCAACCGTTGGTAATTATGAGGAATAAAGTTGGCCTCATGCACTTTTCATCTTCCTCCAGTCGTGACTCTTGGCTTTCCACTCTCTCCCGTGTCGGTTTCGATTCTTTGCCGCCATGCGGATGCCCCTACCGCGTAGCTGGTAGCGATCGGTGAAACCTTCTTGTTTTCGAGAATGTCTTTGAATTCAAACACTTCTTCGACCGCAACAAGCGATCAATGAACCCTCGGGATTCAAAGTATCCCCATCAAACTCGGGAACATTGACCCTCGGTCCAGTTCCCAGCGCTATTATCCTCCCTTTCATTTTGCCTTGGTCGCCTTTCTTGTTGTTCATCGGAAGATGAACCGTCACCCTCACCGAATGGATTTTACATTGTTCGTCTTCACTTTCGGCAGTTACGATTACGAGGCCTTCTTTGATTCATTAAGTCGACCATCGATCGGTTAGTTGATCAACAAAGCGACCCGTTCGCTCCTCCATTCTTGCCATAAGACCTTGCTCAAATTCTTGCTCATAGGCGTCATTAGTATTCCTATTCCTCCTTGGAGCATAATGATCGAGAAATTTTAGCTCGATACCAAGCGATGTAGTACTAAAACAAGATAACACAAATTGATCCTGTTGATTCACACGAATGCCGAGAACAACTCTTCCAATAATCGTTGATTCACCGAATACAGATTACTAGGATAATTCTTAGCAAAAAGCGCCAAAATAGACTTTTCATATTTCTTGGAACTAATTATCCCACATTACAAAGGAACTATTAAATAGGACTACAAAGCAGAAACAGGCCTTAAAAGACAAATGGGCGAAGTTATTACAAAACAAAGTCCAAAAAGACCGAAAAAACACTAAAATGCAAATAACTCATAAAATAGAGTGTTTGAGGCTCGAAGTTCTGAAACCAACAAAGTCGGTTTCCATCATGAGCTCCTCATTCCAAGCTTGATTTGACTGTAATTCGCCTAAGCGGAGCCCCGTAGCCCAAGTTATGCCCATTTTAGTGAGGCCGCTTTTGTCGCACGATCTTGGGCCTCCAAACATCATAGCTTTCGCCAACACTTGGGCCCACATCGGTTTGGATGCTTAAAAAGTCAAATTACGGATCTTAGAGCATGTTCGGGAGTTTTCACATCATCACCTTCATTTTCCCAAATTTTCTGATTCACTTTCACTTTTCATATTTCCACAAATTACCCTCATGTCACCCAATTTACACAATCTACCTTCACTTATCCCATTTACCCATTTTCACCTTTACATCTCACAAATTATACCTTTGGTCATTGGTTTTGCAAAGTCTACAATAATGGTCTTTATTATATATATCCTAATGCAAAACCAAGTCCAGTCCAAGACCAAAACAAAATAAAAAACTTTCCTATTAAACCTCAAGGCCAACCCACTTAATTTTACTCATATCCCAACTTATACCGTCCCACAACAAAACTACCCATGGTCAAAGGACCATATGCACGGTTAAACCTCCGCTTTAATTTACCCAGTCAAGCGTGTACGGTCAAACAAAATAATAAGAATAAAACCCTTCATAACTTTCCTCTCAAAACCAAAACCCATTGTTTATCTTCCTTTCCACCACAATCCCATGTTTACCCTCGAATCACATAGTACTTAGCATATTTTGGCGGGTTGGCAATCCATGTGCAAGAAGAATGACACGATGGCAAATCTCGGGATCGTGATTGGTAGAAGCATGTCATCGATCTTATCAAGCGGCTCGAGAATGAATGTGATGACAAGATTGATTGATCAAGGACGAGATTAAGTTCCTAGAAGCTTACGAGATCAAGAATTCCAAGCCCTCATCGACTATAAAAGCCTCTTTCTTCACAAGTCAATATGTCCAATTCCTTGGGTCTTAGAGGATTTTGATCATTTAGTTTCATCATTTATGTTTCGTAGTCAAATAGAAATTTGTAATTTGTAATTTCTCTTCTATTAATGCAATTTGAATTCTATAATTACTTGTCATTTGAGTGTTGGTTACTTAAGTTGAAATCTACTTTAAAAGCTCTTTTTGTTCCACTAAAGCTTATCAAAGCTTATTTGAGTTCATCCTTGGTTATTCTTATTCTTAGCTTCTAATTTTGCAAGCAGTCAACTAAAGTCAAAGTGAGTCAAATTTCAAAGTCAAACACATTTACGGGTAGGTTTTGATTATGAATTGCTAGATAGTTTAGTTTGATGATAAAATGTTTATTTCAATTCGATAAAAGGCTAAATTCATCTAAGTTTTCATGAAAATTGTGTTTTGTCATCATAAGGAGTGTTTGGAAATAGCTTGAATTTTGAGTTTAATAGATTTTGGTAATGGTCAATTAAGTAGATCAGTTTTAGTTGCTAGTGTTAGAAGTTTCTCAATTCAAGTTTCAAGAGTTTAAAGCTTTGTTTACATTTTCAAGTTCAGAATCCAAGTCTGTCAAAACAGTTAGCTTAAGTGTCATTTACAGTTTTCTTAAGCTATTTTTGTTAATTTTCTTAATGTTAAAAACTTATAAAAATCAAAATAGCTTTTCATTAAATTGTTTCGAGTAGCTACAAAAGAAAAAAATTCAAAAAATAGTTTGCTTAGTTTGTTTGTAGCTTGAAGTTGGTGATATTAAGTTAATCACATCACGTGCCTTTGTTGTTGCATCGAGTTGGTTTCTTAGTGATTTTCCCTAAGTTGTAGTTTAGTTTGATAGCTTAGTTTAGAACTTAGTTGAATTGCCTTAGAATCCCCAAAGGAGCTTATAGCAATAGCTTGTTAAGTCTGCAATCCCATTTCTATCCCGTCGCAATATGTTACATCGGTCTCTTATGTCCCATTCCCCTTATAGTTTTTATTTTTAATTTCTTCATGATAAGTCCAATTTAGCTGAAATTTCAGAAATTAGCTCTTTGGTTGGTTTTCTTTATCAAGGTGATTTTTGTTTATTTTTGTGATTTTTTCTAAGCTAGCTTATTTAGGCTCAAAGTCACCACAGTAGGGCCATTTGGAATAAGTAGCTAGAACCTGCTATGTTGCCTAAATGCCTTTAGCTTGAGCTTTTAAAGTCCAATTCAGTTGCAGTAGCATATTTTTAGAAAGTTTAGGTCAGTTTTAGCTTAAGGTAGCTTTTAGATAGCTTATAGCTTATTTTACTTAGCTTCTTTCATCATTTGTATGCCCATTTCATATCTCTTGTGATCATTAGGAGTTTTGTTATGTTTCCTTGCTTAGAGTATTATTTTAGAATTTTATGGAATTTTCATATTTTCCATGCTCTTTTGCTATTTTACGCATTTAAAATCATTTTTAAGGCTTTTAATTAATTTTAATGCAAATAAACTAGAAAAGGTCAAAAATGAAATTTCAATTTTATTAGTTTGAGAAAATAAAATGTCATAAAAGTATTTTCAATCCGTGTTGGTAAAAAGCCGGACGGATCGTGGAGAATGTGCATGGATTTCAAGAGCATCAATGCTTCGTGCAGGAAGGATTACTACCCACTCCACGAAATCGATTGGAAGATTGAATCGTAATGGGTTACAAGTACAAGTGTTTCTCGATGCATACAAGGGATATCACCAAGTCGAATGGCCAAAGAAGGCGAAGAAAAGCGACCTTCTACGAGCATGGAACCTTTGCTACACCAAAATGCCGTTCGGCCTAAGGAATGCCGGGCGACGTGCAAAGACTAGTAGATTCAAGTTTTAAGGAGCAAATTGGCGAATTTGGAAGTATCGTTGACGATATGGTGATCAAAAGCGAAGTGAAGTAGGCGCTAGCGGACATGGCGTAAACGTTCGACAACCTCAGAAAAATCAACATGAAGCTCAACCCGAAAAAGTGCTCTTTTGGGTGGAAGAAGGAAAATTCCTCGGTTATGTCGTAGCGTCGGAAGGAATAAGAGCTAATCCAAGAAAACAAAGGCAATAGCCGACATGCAATCGCCAGAACACTCGAGGAGATCTGAGCCTCGGTAAGGCGTGACTATGAACGAGGTTCTTGTCCGATCGGTGAGAAAGCATTGCCCTTCTTCAACACTCGAAAAATGTCACGAAGATAACCAAAAGGAGTACCGGTGGAGCAAAGAGGCCAAGAAGGCATTCAAAAGATGAAGGGTGTGATTTTAGAGCTACCCAATCTAACGGCCCGGTGGCGGAGAAGATCTCTTCGTGTACCTAGCGGCAATAGAAGAAGCCATAAGCTGTGCTAATGGTAGAAAGGAAGGAAACAAATGCTTGGTACACTATGTTAGCGAGCGCTCCACGGCCGAGCGAAATTATGCTCCTCGGAGAAATTAGCTTTAGCACTCTGACCTTGCTCTGAAGACTCGGGAGGTATTTGAAGCACATCACATCAAGGTAATCACGGACCAACCCATCCGGGATGTATTAAGCAAACACAGAATCTTGGGAAGGCGATGAAGTCTGTGCAGTAGAGTTGGGAGCATACAAGATCACTTACATTCCCGAAGCGCCGTCAAGGCGGTCTGGCAGATTTTATAAGCGAGATACCGGTCAAGAAGCAGGGAGAGAAGGAAAAGCAAAGAAGTGTGCAATGTCTCTACAACAAAGGAGGTGGATGGCCATTCACGGACGGAGCATCTAACAAAAAGGCTCGGAGCGGGTTTGGTGTTGATAAGTCCCGATCAAGCAGTACACATATGCTCTTCCGCTGAACTTCCTAGCACAAATAACGAGGCGAATACCGGCATTCTTGGCGGATGAGAATAGCAAAGGACATGAAGATCCGGTACTAAATGCTAAGGTAGACTCCAACACAGTATCAAGTCAAATCAACGGAGAGTTCACCACCTACAAAGAAAGCATGACCAAGTATTTAGCTAAGGCGAAAGAATATATCGGATGCTTGATGATTCGAATACAAAATATTCCCGAGCTCGAGAATCAAAAGGCGGATGTCTTGAGCAAGCGGCCTCCGTGGCATTCGATCACTTGACAAAAGAAATACTCGTCAGTATTAGAAACACCATCAACCGAAGAAGGTCATCGGGCGATAGTTGAAGAGGAAGAAAGCGGATGTCTCCCATTATCCGTTGTATTACGGAAGGAAAATGGCCTAGCGGAAAGCGAAGCAAGAACCTTGCGGATGAAGATACCTCATTACATCATGGAAGGCGGTCTTGTTCAAGAAGTCATATTTAGGCCCAATGATGAGGTGTGTGGGCCAGCTGCGGGCCAATTCGTGGTCGGGGAGGTGCGAAGGGGCATGTGGCATGCGCTCCGGCCCAAGATCCGTGGTAGCAAAGGCGATCGAGCAAGGATATTCTTGACCAACGATGCAGGGGACACCCAGGAGGTCATTCAAAAATGCGAATCACGCCAAATCACTCCCGGTTCGAACTGCGAAGACTCTCATGACTTCCATCATGTCACGCCAGCCTTTCTTCCAATGGGAATGGATGTATTGGGCCCTCTCCTGAAGCACAGGGAAGGTCAAGTATGTCATTGTGGCCATCGACTACTTCACAAAGTGGATGGAAGCCAAACCCTAGCAAAAACCACGGGCAAAGAAGTCATAAAATTCGTGTGGAATAACATCGTGTGTCGTTTGACTGCCGCATATAATTGTAACAGACAATGGTAGCAACTTCATTCATGACCCTTTCAAGCGTTGGTGTGAAAAACTAAACATCAAGCAGATAAATCTTTGGCACATCCTCAAGCAAGCGGTGCGGTAGAGCGAGCAAACAAAAGTTTGATGCATGGCTTCAAGACAAGGCTGGGAAAAGTAGATCCGGATGGGTCGACGAGCTACGAGCGTTTTGTGGGCTCATCGCACATCCTTAAAGACTAGCAACGCGAAACACCATTCAGTTTGACATACGGGAGTGAAGCGTAATTCCGCGAAATTGGCATGCCCGCCTTCCGAACAATGAAGATTACGAAGAGGAAAGCGAAGAGGAAAGGCGTTTAAATCGGATCTCTTGGAAGAAAGAAGAGACTCGACCGTTGAGAAGCGGTACAAAAGAAAGTGGAGCGATATTACAATCGAAGGGTCAAAGCGAAAAGCTCGAGTAGGAGACTTCGTCTCACTGAGGAAAAATGAAGCCGGCAGACAAGAAAACCAAGGAAGTTGGGACCCAATGGGAGGCCCATACCAAATAACGGAGGCATCGACAATGGTTCCTACAAACTATGACGAGTAGAAGGAAAGAGGTCCCAGACTTGGAGCGGTGAACCTAAGAAAATGCTTCTTGTAGAATAGAAAAAAAAACTATGTAACCGTTAAGCAGGAAGCGGTATGTTTAAGCAAGTTTTAATGAAAATCACGACTCCCGTGTTTGGAGGGCAATTTCCACATGAATGGTTTACGAACATAATTAGTAAATGATCCCAAGCAGACTCGCGACCTCAGGGAAAAATGGTCAATGTTCAAAGATGGTTCATATCCAAAAGGATTGCCATAAATGTCGAGCAGTTTATACCCAAAAGGTTGCCCAGCGATAAAAAGATGGTTTATATCCAAAAGGATTGCCATAAATGCGAGCGGTTCATACCCAGGTTGCCCAGGCGATAAAAGATGGTTTATATCCAAAAGGATTGCCATAAATGCCGAACGGTTCATACCAAAAAGGGTTTCCGGCGATAAAAGATGGTTTATATCCAAAAGGATTGCCATAAATGCCGAGCGGTTCATACCCAAAAGGGTTGCCAGGCGATAAAAGATGGTTCATATCCGAAAAGGATTGCCATAACAGCCGAGCGGTTTATACCCAAAAGGTTGCCCGAGCGATAAAAGATGGTTTATATCCAAAAGGATTGCCATAATATCGCGAAGGCTTATACCAAGGGTTGCCCGAGCAACAAAAAGATGGTTTATGCCCAAGAAAACCAAACGCAACACCGAACAATCCATGTCTAGAGGAGATCGTCAAGTAAACATAATAATCCATACATAAGCAGCAAAATAAATACAAAGATGTAAAAGAGGAGCGGCTATAGATTTCATTCGACAAACAAAATTCCCCAAACGAATCCATTCAAGATTACAAAACATATCATTACAAAATAACATTGTTCGGCAATATCACCGTCACGAAGAGTTATCTAAAATAAAAACATAATGATAATAAACTTGAGACGGAGGAGCGCTGTCCCTCATCCTTATCCTTATCCTCGGCCTTTTCTTCAACGACATGATCCGGGCGGGTCGGGCATCAAAGTCGAGACAAAGCTGTATGGACGATGGCAAGCGTTCGAACCTTGGCGGCGTAAGGATACTCCTTCACAAAGAGTTCATCGTGCGAGCTAAATACTTGGTAGGAGCATCCATATCCAAATCCTCGATGTCGGCTAATATCCCTCCACTTCCTCCTCCGAGCGGCCAATAGACACACCGTCCAACCACCCGCCATACCACTCAAGCTGAAAGGAGCGACCGGTGACCTTATACTCATGGGCGCCATAAAGGCGGCGACGAGCAGCGGGATGAAGTCCTAACAAGATTCGCCCGTTCAATTTCTAGATTCCGCGGCTATAGCCACTTCTTGGCGTTGTTTAAAGAAAGCGGCATTCTCTTCTCTTCGTTCTTTAGAGCCCCGCCGTCTCCATCAACTCTTTCTCCAAACTTGATATCTTTTCGCTCTCGGCGAGGACAATTTTAACCACTCGGCTTTCTCACCTCCAACATGCGAACTGCTTTTTCAAACCCTCCTCCCGCGCGAAGTCTCGCCGGCGTATCCTTAGCCACTTTCAATTCGCCGAGTCTTATCCAAAAGCGAAGTTGTCTTTAGCGACTTTATCACACTCATTGTGCTCGTCGACCAATGGCGGTGATCAAGGTCAAGACTCTCGAGCGGACAAGCAAATCCACAAAAGCAAGCGAACCCCAGCCGGATAGCCCATGATCGTTGGTCGACTCGAGAATCCGACTGAGTCGCATATATTCCTCTTGGCGGGAGGCGGATGAACCATGAGATCCGATATTTTTCGTACCCTTCACTCTTTCATCTTTCTTGATTGACCACCCCGCGCATAGGTGGCGCTAGGCAGTACCTTCTTCATCGGTACCTTTGCCTTCGCGACGCTGGGAGGAGGAGAATTAGCTACAAAATGAAAATAAAAATTAAGCATGCACGGGATATAATTAAGCGATAGCGAAAAGATGATTCGAATAGAAAGAAACCAACTCACCATCCTCACGAGGAGGCGGGCGCTCGACAAATTGGGAAGCTTGAGCATCATGATCTTCGGCCCGACCTCCGCATCAACACCGGATTAGCATCATTAGCATCCCCTAACTTGTTCTGGGTGACCCTCAAATCCCTTCTCAACAACCGCGGATCATTCGGTGGTTGGCCCTCCGGATGAGCGGTGTTCACCGGCGTCGGATCGTATGAGAATCCAAGTTGATCACCGGGTAGGACTTTTCTTCCGTCTCTTGAGACCAGGCCTTCCCGACACGGCTTACGGGTTGATAACCACAGGCTTCGCCTCCATGGCCTTCTTTTCTTCTCCTTGGCCTCTAAAACCTTCGGGTCGGCCACCTCGACCTTCTTCATAGCATTGGTCTTCGGCGGGACTGCCGTGCCAGGGGGACTCGGAAGACTAACATGCATTATATGGGCTTGTCCCTCCTGATACTTATCCCCTCGAGTCATTGCAGCCCCCTTGCGATAGCTCGGCTTAGTAAGATAGTCAGACATGGTCAAAGCTGCAAGATACATGGAAAATGTTAGACAAGAAAACACAAAATGTTAAACAAAGAAGGAAAATATACAGGCCAAGTACCATTCCCTCGGCATCCTTCAAAGTCGCCTGATAACTTGGATATTTCCATTTGGCCGACAACCCCACGGCATACAAAAATCGGTGAATTTTAATCAAGTCTATGACATTCGCGACAATAAATCCGCATGAGGCATAGAAAACTCCCGGTGGGAAGCGGATCGGATACATCGAGTCCGGATGCCTCCGCGGCATAGCAAAAGTCTTGCCGACGGTCAATCAAAAAGCATCTCTTCCACCCCTTTAACGAAGACAAAATTTCTTGAAAGCACACTTCGTTGCTTACCATCTCGCTTAGCAAGCGTGAACCGGTGCCCTTGTTTATGTAACTTGTAAAAGGCTCGGAACAAAGAAGTCGTGGGGTAATGTGAAGGCTACGGCTATATACCTCAGCGTAACCTATGTAAACCTATCGGTACTAATTGGGAAATGTGAACTTTGTAATAATGAAGAGCGTCTAAGAGGAAGCTAGAAAAGGAGCAATCCCTTCAATAAAATATTCTAAGTATAACCTATAACATCATCCCAAGTTGCCCCATGGTAAAGTCATCGGTGGCGACCTCGGATGAAGGTCGGAAGGTATCCCAAACTCCTCACGGCCCATTACAACGACTTATCGGTCATAACAGTATACTTATCTAAATCAAATTTGGGACGGGGTTGGGACGGACCCTCGAAATCGGCCGGATCCCCGGCGGATAATGGCCGGACGGTTCGAGACATGTTCTTGGGAAGGAATGGTCACACCTATAAAACTAAAGAGGAAAAACTAGAGTAGTACACAGACGGAAGGCGGAGAACAAAGGAAACCGTTCGGCAAATAACGCAGAGGAGGCGTGTGAGTAAAACTTTTACGGTGGTAAAATGAGGAGAAAACAAGCTATTTATAAGCAAAAGATAAGGGTAGGCGGGCGTCGCGTCGTGTCGAGGTGACGTGGCAAAATCCTCACCACGCAACGCACACAATGCCACGTGGCCCGGTCGTATAATCACGATGCCACGTAACCTCTGCGTGTCATACTCCGGTAAAAAAAAAAAAAAAAAACCATCATCATAACAATAATAATAATAATGCGAAGGGAGGAAGAGTTGCTAAGAAGAAAGGGTGACGGACAAAACACCCGCCGAGGCACACTACTGACTTTCAATATCATGAACATGTCCATTAACATGATCTTGGGGGGACATGTTGGCGTATGTCACCTCCGACAACTTAGTCAGGCGAAGAACCTAACCCCGACGCCATAAGCCAAAACCGCTCGACACAACAGAAATCTCCGGATAAGGCACACTACCCCAATTGAACCAAACATATGCAATCATATCTGGGAGGTTAAACATAACCCCGGCATATGGACACGACATCATCATCCATAAAGGAAAGGAATCTTGGTCGGAACCACGACCACTTTCGAGCGGAATCTAAGCAGTAAAGTCAACTCCGCCTGAAAAGTCACTATCGCCCGCGTGATCTCGGGTGAGGACAAAGCTCGCATCTATAAAAGGAATCAAGCAACGACATTCGAGGTTAACCAATTCTCACCTATTTTTCATAGCATTTTACTCGACATATACATATACTCATCCTCGCGCGAGCTTGGTCTAGGGATAAAACCACAGGCGAGGCTAGCGCGTGTTGTCTTTGTGTTCGGATCCGAAGGTATCTAATCGGAGGCTCGACCGAAGGATTACTGAAGGATTAGCTTGTTAGGTAATTACAACTTTTACCTCAACATCAAACAAATAGAATGACATTATAGTGTACAATATACAAGTATCTCATTTGATTTTGAGGTGTAACATTAGTTAGCCGTAATGATTACTATTAGTAGTTAGTAATTGTTGTTTGTTTTTAATCGTTTAATAACGTAATATATATGCGATTGTAAAGTATAAAATATTTTACAAGCTGAATGCCTTTTCAAGTAGCGTTAGAAAAAACAAAAGGCTAAATGCCCGATGTAAAAAAGTTTCAATGTAAATCATAAGCGTTCTAAAAGACTTTTGAAAGCTACTTGCCAAGCGAAACGTGCCGGTGTTATGTTTCTATACTTTAACATAATCTATATTTTGTTTATAAGGTATATGTTGTTTTATTAAGAATGAAGTCGATCAACTCATTTTATTAGGCGGGTATAATGATCGCTCGATGACCACCTTCACCAAAGTGCCACGTAATTTTTAACGCGCCATCTTACCTTCACATTTAGGCGTAGTGGTCAACATCTAACTAAATACGTAAAAATCTCCACTTAATACATTAAATGTGTGGCGCGAGTTCTTCTTCATTAAATGTATGTTTTAAAAGTAAATTGCAATCTAATTACAACGAGACGTTTCGTCACTAGCCTCTCTTATATATTAAAAGATACACAAATTATATATTTGTAAGAGTTAAATTTTATATTTGTATGATCGTAAGATCATAAATGGGTACATAAAAAAGAGACTAAAAGAGAGCAAGAGATGATTGTAAAATTTTGTTCTTGACTAGTGGACTCAATTTGGTAAAATTATGTCTATTACTAGTGGACTCAATTTGGTCCATCTAAATACACTTTCATGATTTTCCTTTAGTAACTTAAAAGTCTAAAACAATTACACGGCATGTTAGTAATAAAAGATGTAAACAACTCTTATAAATTTCTAAATGCTTCTCATTGTAGCTGTCAAAAGTTAAAGTTTTTCATTAATAAAAGCTATTAGCGAATGTATCCAAACAAAGTCTTTTTTTCTAAATTAAAGCTTTATGTTTAAAATACAAAGCTTATAGTTTTAAAAAAGTTGCTTATATCACTACACAAAAATATTTTTGAGTTTTATCTTGAAGATTTACAAAATTATTCAATAAGATACAACAAAAAAAAAAACAAAAACAAAAAACAAAAAAACAAAACAAATTTTTTGTATATTTTTTGACAAAAGTTTTAGTAAATTTTCTTAATTCAAATTATTTTTGAATAGTTTTAAATAAAAAATTAATACTAATATTATTTAAATAGTTAAACAAATTAAAAAAAAAAATCAAAGACTAAATTCGTGATAACTCACAAACCACATGAACCATACTTTTAACATAAGAGGTATTTATGTCGTTTAACCATCTAACCTTTCACTTGATGGTCAAACTAACACAAAAAGTGGTCAAATGACCAACTTATGGGTCTAAAGCATAGGGAGAGGATCCATAAGTGGTCTAAAGCATAAGGGATGAGTAATTGCGTGAGCGATCGCCTTGATCGAACACCATGTTTGTGCAAGATCACCCATACCTACTTTCATAGCTTTGAAATGTCGAAATAGACAAACATCATTATATAGGCCTCTTATTTTTGTTTAATTGAACATAACTTAAGATATAAAACCAACAATAGACCGCATATTAGCTCGGAAAAAAAACAAATCTATTAAGGTTCTTGAGACATCCCTAAAACACTTCTTATAAGCGAAATAAGCCATAAGCCAGCTATATAAGAAGAAACAAACACCCTTTAAAACACTTCAAATCAAATAGTAATATAATTCATAATTGTGTAAGATAAATTATATCCAAATCCACTAAAAACTATATATGAAAAAGCGAAAAGCAGATAATAAATAAGAAAAACAAAAACAGATATGAAATAAACAAAATAAAAAGTCGTGTTAAACTAAGTTTAGACAATGGAATTTTGCACATCCCATCCTATTTTAATACAAATACGGAATTCTTTTATGTTGTGATGTTAATCCGGATGCCAAAAGATAAAAGCGCAATAAATTAATATTATTAACATCTTAAACCTTATTTATTTATTTACTTATTTGTTTATAGTAAAATATAATATTAACAACCTTAGAAAAAATCTTGTGCGCGTACAAGTATTATGGGTATGTTTGGCATGGAGCGGTGTGAAGTTTTTTGGAGCGATGAGCGGTGAGCAATGAACATTTTAATTTTTAGTAATTGTTTGGCAAATAAGTAGTGAGTTTTCCTATTTTTTAGGAATGCTCAATTTTCCAATGCTTCTTTAAGAGCTCAGTGTGATGATGCGGTGGCTGCCATTCTTCAGCCATGCTCACATTTCACATTCTTCTTCTATAACTACTTTTGCCAAACACACCTTATAACTAGTTTACATAAAAAATAGAATCTGCAAGTTTCTCAAAATTTTGACTTCCATTTATAGTTAACCCAAAACAAACATAAAACAAAATGTTCTTTTTTTTTTTTTTTTTTCTTTTAAGTCACCCAATCAAAAGTAACCGATTTTTTTTTGTATTACCAACTTTTATAGAAATTGGAAATTTTGTTTCAAGCCGCTAATAAAGCTAAATAATTGACTATCATCTTGTATTAAAAAGAAAATTGAATATGATCTTAAAATTTGACATTCTATTGAGGAACTTCTAATGTGAGTAATTATATCACACACGGGCAACCTGTATACATCTTATTTTTTGAGAAAATCAATTTTTTTTCTAGTTTAAACATTTACTTAAAATGTAAAAGGTACTTGATATATATTTTGAGATATTTCGACAAAAATTTATAAGTTAGTCAAAATAGTGTATGTATATGATAAGTAATTTTATCTTTAATACAATGATAGGTGACCAGTATCATCTTATTTTTAACTTTAATGGTGCAGGCCAGTAAAAGCACACTTTATGTGAAAAATTGTATACAACTTATTTTTAAACTTTATTGTCTATTGCGTATAAAAACAACCACAAACATAACTCATATCGCAACATAATCATGTTTCATTGTTTTGTTCGATTCCATAAAAAAGCCTTACAAAACCGATTAATCGTCGTCTGGCGTTAATGGGCTACAAACCTTCTCGATTTGTGTAAGTCGGTCAAACAAATCGGCACCGTGGTTAACGGAGGTCAACGATAGTCAAATTTGTTGAAGCTTGTAAATCTTCTTTGAAATCCTAAAACTTGCAGTAAACTAGTTTTAATGACTTGTATTCGTTGTTTTATCTATTACAAGATTTTTTTAAAGGAAACATTTTCTTGAAATCCAAAAACTTGCAAAAATGTCGATTAAATTAATCCCACCTAGACCGATTCTGAATTGTCTTAGGCCGACTAACGATTCGCAATTTTGCAACTTGGTTTTGCTCCACATGGTTGGTCACTAATAGTAGTCTTCCCAAACTCAAATGACTTTATAATTTGTTATACGCTTAACAATCTGTTTGGTCTTATATTATGTTTTGTCATTTTGATGTCAACTCAATATCTACTTCTAGACTGGTATCAGACTCTAGAAACGAGTCATATTGCCTTTCATGATGCAGTTGTTTCGGAAAAAGATTCTCAAGGTTGTATACTTGTATCTAACGCAATGATTCATTAAGCCGTATAAAAGTAAAGGTTGCTAAGCCTCCTTTCGGAGTACCTGGGGAGGCTATTAACAATTTTTAAACAAGGAAACAATCTAAACGACTCAATAGCAAACTTCGTATGCCAAAAGTCTTACACCACCATGAGGTCCATGATTCTCTAAGCGCAAAAAAATGACATTTACCTTATTCGAAAAACTACTAATCATGGACTCAAAACTCAGTAATTACTTCCAGGAATACACACAAAAGAAAACCATAAGATATCCATCCTATTTTATACATTTCATTTCTTTTGCCTTTGCTCTTGTTACTCTTTTTCCCTTGTTCCCTTTCTTGTTGTTACCATCTCGAGTATTATCAAAATCGCTTTGATTTTCTAACACCTCTAAAGCTTCATCGCCTGTTTGTTTAACCTTTAACACCTGACTCGCGACATAACGCTTTACGAATCTCTCTATCTTTGGCCTATCACTTTGCAGCCTCTCCAAAGCAAGTACAACATCCTTCACTAAAACTAATTTCGTTGCTCTATGCCGACTGGAAAAGATCCAAACAACCAAGAAATTTTAATACATATTAACTTGGTCTAAACAATGAAACCACTTCAAAATTTACAACAGTACAAGTCTAACCTTTTGTTAAATGCAAAAGAAATCAAATCAAAATCATCATATGCATCATGTACAACTCTTGCACCTATTCCGGAAAACTTTTGATCCACAAGGATAGCAGCTTCGAACATTCCGCTGCTTCTTTAAGATAACCTAAATAAGAGTCAGGATTTGTTTCCGCATTTGATCAGCAGATGCTCTCAGACCAGAAGCCTTGGCCAATTTCTCCCACATTGTGTCTCCAGCCCTTTCAAAACAGAATGTTGCCATCGCAAAACTATTCTCATAGAAAAGCTGCAGACCATATAAAATATGAAAGATGTCCTACAAGTAAACATAGAAAAACTAAGGCAGTAATTGGGTAAAGTCAACCTTTTTCGTTCTGCCACTCCTGAGGGCTACTTTAGACCCGCGTAGCCTGTGCCACTGAGTCATCCAACTTCCGTGCTTGAACAAGTCCCCTCACTTTCCAGTAGTCAAACATTGGCTTGGAGAGCTCCTCTTTGCTCTCACAAATCCATAGCCTTTGCCTTGTTCGAGTTATGGCCACATACAATTGTTTCAGTTCAGAACACAAGACGCTATGTCTTGCTTCACTGAATACCGGGAAAGATTGAGGAAGTTTTTCGTCGAGCCAATTATGTTTTTCCATGAATCCGTATATAACTCTCATTAACAAAAAGTTATAAATCTCCTAAATAATTATGGCCAAATCGCAATTCACTAAAATGATATCCCTGACCTGAAACTCAAGACCCTTTTCATCTTTTCCAACGTATTGCCTGAAAGAGACTGTAAACAAATCTCTTTTCTGTTTGGTTAAAGTTGAAGTGACACTCGACTTTCAGCCAATAAACAGTAGCCCTCAAAGCTTTAACTTTCCATCAATGGCATTCCCTGCTTGCATGCCTCCATTAACAAAATTTATATGAGATATAATCTCTGTTTGGTTAAAGTTGGTGAACACTCTAGAAGGATCAAGCTAGAAGGATCAAGCTTTTAGTTAGATTTGAATTGAAGTGGGGCCAGTAAAGTGAACTAAACCTATCAAATGTAACCTCCTTAATCTTATGAATCTTTGCAAGGCAACAGATCTTGAAGTTATACGGTTACCATTAGAACCTTCTCTTGCCTCAAGAAATCTTTCAAAAACGAACTTCCCAATGTACCATCCAACATCATCAGAAACTTTTGAAATGTTATAACGAGAGGGTAATATTTCACCGGGACGTTAATAAATGTGTCTGGAATAACATTCAATTCTGATGAAATAACATCTGTATTATCAAGATTGATCTCTGCTGATGAACTCCCATTACTTGAAATACTGTCAAATACGTTAATTTTTGAAGTCAGAACAAGACCATATAGTGATATAGATGGAAAAAAAGATAAGAGAATGAGCATGTGCACACAGATAAACTTGGTAAAATATTCTGTATATTGTATATTGATTGATAGGGTACATAGGATATATATAGAACACACATTTACACTTTGATCCTTCTAATACTAAACTATATTATATTGTCTAATATTCCCCCGCAAGCTAAGGCCGGGTAACGACCTGCAGCTTGGACCGTAACTCAGCAAACCGTTGAGATGACAAAGGCTTCGTAAAGATGTCTGCAATCTGATCATGTGTTGAAATAAATTGTACAGAGAGTTTTCGATGCAGCAACTTTTCTCTAACAAAATGAAAGTCAACTTCAACATGTTTCGTGCGAGCATGAAAACAGGATTTCTTGATAAATATGTTGCACCCAAGTTATCACACCACAAAACTGGAACAGACGTCATAGGAACTTTAAGTTCTCTAAGAAGAGCTTCTATCCATGTAAGTTCAGCTACAGTGTCAGCTAAAGCTTTGTACTCTGACTCTGTTGATGACCGAGAGACAGTTCGTTGTTTTCTTGCTGACCAAGAGATTAGATTGTTTCCAAGATAGATGGCATATCCCCCTGTGGATCGACGGTCATCTGGGCAACCAGCCCAGTCCGCATCCGAAAAAGCACTCAAAGAGGAATCTTGAGAATCGGTGTAAGCATGAAGAACAGACCCCGAATCATGTTTGATAAGAAGCCCATAATCAGATGTACCTCGAAGATAACGAAGAATTCTTTTGACAGCAGACCAGTGATTTGTAGTTGGAGAATGCATGAATTGGCAAACTTTGTTCACGGCATAAGTGATGTCTGGACGAGACAAAGTGGCATACTGAAGGGCACCAACAAGTTGGCGATATTTAACCGGATCATCGAACAAGCGGCTGTCACCGAGATGCAAATTGGCAGTGGTAGCAATCGGAGATGGCACTGGCTTTGCTTTTGAAAGGTTCGCCCGCTGAAGCAATTCTAAGATATATTTCTTTTGTGACAAGATGACATCTGAGTTTCTGTGAACCACTTCAACGCCCAAGAAGTATGAAAGAGTACCCAAATCTTGAATGGCAAAAGTTTGGCTTAGATTCTGAATCACCTGATCAATAGAATTAGAGTTGTTTCCAGTGAGAATGATATCATCTACATAGACCAGCATGTATAAAATCGTGCCCTGAGACGAATAAATGAACAGGGACGGATCGGTTGTGGATCCTCTGAATCCAAGAGCCTGTAAGGCCTTGGTTAGCCGATGAAACCATGCACGGGGCGCCTGTTTTAACCCATAGAGAGATTTGTGAAGTAAACAGAGATGATCAGGTTTCGTTGGATCAACGAAACCGGGTGGCTGACGTAAGTAAACTGTCTCATGGAGTTCTCCATGCAAGAAAGCATTTTGAACATCTAATTGTCGAAGTGTCCATCTCCGTGTAACAGCAAGAGAAAGAACCGTGCGAATAGTAGTAGATTTCACAACCGGGCTGAAAGTTTCATAATAGTCAATACCTTGTTGTTGGTTAAACCCTTTTGCTACTAGTCGTGCTTTGTAACGAGTGATGGCACCTGTTTGATCTCGTTTGAGTTTGTACACCCATTTACAGTCAACCACATTTGCATTAGGAATGGGTGGAACAAGAGACCATGTAACATTGCGCATGAGGGCATCATATTCTTCAGCCATGGCAGCTCACTGGCAAAGGTTGTGGGTTCAATTTCAGTGGATGTTGTGGTGGTAGTATAGGCGGAAGGGTCAAAGAGAACCCGTTGTTTGGGATTTTGTCGAAGATTGGATGGTCTAGGACGAGTCGGAGAACGTGTATTGTGCACAGGAGCATTAATAGAGGTCTGAACTGGAGAAGGTGATGTATTTGGAGTTTGGACAGCGGGATCGGTGGTGGTAGTGGTATTGGTGGGTAAGGCATTTGGTGAAATTTGTTGGCTAAGGGGGTCATTATTCGGATGCTGTTTTGTGGGCTGTTGGTTATGGTTGGGCTATTTGGTAAGCTGTTTTGTGGTGTGTTGATGACGGGCAGGCTGTTTGGTGGGTTGTTTTCAGGTAGAGTATTTGTTGGTGTAGTAGGATTAGGATAGCTTGAGATGTATGGGTTTAAAGGAGGAGGTGAAGGAGGTATGGAAGATGTTTGTAGAAAAGGAAATTGGTGCTCAATAAAGCAGACATGAAGAGCTATGTACATACGATCCGATGTTGGATCGAGACACTGTACCCATGATGAGAAGGACTATATCCAGAAAACACACGGGGAATTGAGCGAAGTCCATTTTGTGTTTATTGTATGGTCGAAGGTGTGGATAACATAAGCAACAAAAACACGCAAAAAGAAAAATCGGTTTGTGAGAAAAGGCGTGTTCGGGGTGAAATGTTTGACGCGATGCGGGATGGCATCGATTGATGAGGTAAAGCAGTAGTGTCATAGGCAAAATGCCAAAACGAGATGGCACACAGTTGAGCAAGTAAAGTAAGTCCTGTTCCACAACATGTCGATGGCGTTCAACAAATCCGTTCTGTTCACTTGTGTGTGGACATGATCGACGATGAATGATGCCAAGTGGAGAAAAGAAATTGGGTAGATTTCGGAATTCTCCACCCCAATCTGTTTGAACGGATTTGAGTTTGGTGTTAAATTGTCGTTCAACCATAGCAAGAAAGTGTTTGAAATTTGCAAAAACATCAGATTTATATTTTAAAGGGAAAAACCACATATAACGAGTAAAATGATCAACGCAAAGTAGGAAATAGTTGTGTCCATCAGTAGAAGTAACAGGAGCTGGGCCCCAAACATCACAAAAAACCAAATCTAAGACACAAGTACTTTTAAAATTTGATAATGGCAAAGATAGTTTGGATGATTTTCCTACATGACATGCATTACAAGGAGCAACTGAAGTCTTATGCAAAACAGGAAGAGAATATTTTGATAACATGGAATGTAAAAGCTGTGAATGAGGATGACCAAGCCGTTGATGCCACGTATGGACCGGAGCACGAACAGCTGTGAAGACACTTCTTGGAACAGGTTGAAACGACGGAAGATTAATGGAGTAGAGCCCGTGTTTACTTGGACCAGTGAGGAGGGTGGTGCCTAAAGTCTCGTCCTTCATCGCGTAAAAGGTATCATGAAATTCAAAGAAAACATTATTATCATGACAAAATTTTTGAACAGAAAGAAGATGTTGTTTGATTTGTGGAACATGAAGAATATTAGTTAAGGAAAGAGTTTTTGTTGGAGAGTGAATTTGAGTGGTACCAATGTGTAAAATGGGTAAACCCTTACCATTGCCAACATGGAGAAAATCCTCACCATAGTATGGTTCAGCAGTGCCGATGCTATTAGAATCTGGTGCTACATGGCTGTTGGAACCAGTGTCGAGAAGCCACGCCGGAGATTGTGAGCGATGGTCAGCATGATTAGCCGAAGGTTGTTGCCTGGTTCGGAAGGTAGTAGGGTCACGGTTGGGGCAATCTGATGGAATGTGACCAATGCCACATCGGTTGCATGTTCCATAAACTGTATTCTGATTTGATGCCCAATTGAACTGTCCTCTGTTGGGTCGATTGTTTTGACCACGACCACGCCCACGGTTGTTGGTGGTGCGACCACGGCCACGGTTGTTTTGGGAATAAGAAGTATTGAATGCTTGTGCCTGTTGGGTAAGTGGTTGTAGATTGAAGCCAAGTTGTGAAGCAAGCTGAGTAAGAGCTTGCATGGGATCCTGTTGTGAAGATCCTGTTTCAGAAGGTGTTCCAGAAGTGTTAGTGGTAAAAGCCTGTGGTGAAGGAACAACAGGGACAGATTGTTTTATCATGTAATCATGATCTGAGAGAAGCCCTTGTAACTCGTGGAAGGCTGTAGGAGCTTGTCTAGCAAGAAGGGTAGATTTCAAACCATTATAGTCTTCACGAAGACCTGCAATCACAAGCATGACAAGATCTTTTTCTTTAAAAGCTTCACCAATATTGGCCAAGGCATCAGCATACTCTTTTGCTCGATTGAGATATGCATCTGATGTTTCATCTCCCTTCATCTGGATCTTCAACAATTGGGTTTTAAGAGTATATTCCCTAGAAGACGTGTGTGGGGCATATGCACGTTCTAAGGAAAGCCATACCTCGCGAGATGTAGTAGTACCTTGGACATGTGGAAAAGCAGCCTCTGAGATTGTAGAGATGATCAACATCCTAACATGAGCATCATTGGCGATCCAAATCGGATAGTTAGGGTTTGGCTGAGATGTGGAGGTCTCTTTGTCTGAGGTAGTTGCTTGTGCGATTGTTGTTGCTGGACATGGTATGGTACCATCAACATAACCAATGAGATTGTTTGTAACAAGAAAGGGATGGATCATTGTTTTCCAAAACCCATAGTTTGTTGGAGAAAGGGTAAAACCAAACTTGTGAGAGTTGTGGGAAGTTTTCTCAGCTGTGGTGAAGGCAGCGATTAAGGCCATTGTTTAGCCGGAAAAAAAAGAGGGTGGGTGGGGCTGGTTAGGGTTGGCGGCAATTAGGGTTTGAGGGGTAGGCCGAATTTGGCTCTGACACCAAGATAAACTTGGTAAAATATTCTGTATATTGTATATTGATTGATAGGGTACATAGGATATATATAGAACACACATTTACACTTTGATCCTTCTAATACTAAACTATATTATATTGTCTAATACACACCTTGTAAGGTGGGAAACATTTTGTTTCACAGCATAACATAAATTTGGGCTGACTGTCACAAAAAGCTGGCGAAGAACACTCTGTTTGCTAATTTCAGGATCATCGTCAACTTCAGCATCTCTAATCGGGCTGCTTTCTCCTTCATAAAACCCATCAGAAACAATGTGAAATTTGTGTTCCTGTTGGAACAATTTCATTATCAGAACAGTGGTTTTCCCAGTTCCCGATCTCCCAATTATGAATGAACTCTTGCGAGATAAAATTATGTCCATCTGTTCATCAGTGACTTGCATGGGTAGATCAACTTCTTTACCGGAAAGCAAATGCCTCACGACCCCACATGACAAGGAGTAGAACTTCATAAGCAATAAGCTTTCACTCACTTTTGAGTTTTCAATATTATTTCTAACAGCGCCAGGATTCACACTCATTTCACTTTCATCTTCACCGTCACTTACATAACGAAATCTGATAATCTTTTGGGATGCGGGCCAACTCTTAGGAACTTCAAGTTTCTAAACAATATAAAGAAAAGGATTAAGCATATATAATTACTACTTTATTTATTAAGATTCCTGTAAAACAAATGAACATACCCTCTAAACATTTTTCAGTGCACCGATTAAGATAATCATCTGTGTAAGCAGAATATATGTTCTCAAGTCGTTTTGTAAGTTCCGGAATCTCCTCTAAGGCTAATATATCCCAAACCTTTAAAACTTGTGTATAATTGACTTCCTTGATGATGTCAATAGTACAAATCACATAGAACCCTTCAACCTTAAATTGTTTCAAAATTTGTGAAGAATTTTCACAACACAAGTCTACACTTTTATTCTTGACCGCCAGCCACTAGAAAGTTTCAGTAAAGGTTTAAAACCTGCTTCTTCAAGCGAGAACCTGTCAGCTTTCGAGCGTTCTTCTGAAGTTGTCACTGAAGAGAACCTGATAGAATAAAGTTGAACAAACATGAACAACAAAGTATAATACTGCATAAGGATACAATTTGGTAGGAAATTAATCACATACCTTCCATTTTGCATGTTTAAAAGTACACTATTCCGTTAACCAAGTCATCAAGTTGTTCTAACTTTTTCTTTGCTCCTATTATTGTCATCTTCAAGCATTCATCAGCATCAGCATCAAACAAACAATGTCGATTCCTTGCATCACAGACCAACTCTTTCCATATAGACTCACTATTAGTCAGGGTACTTTCACTTCCCAATATCCAAAGACAATGCCTACACAAAAATGGAAGACAATATCATACAATTTTTAACAACAAAGTGTCTACAGTAATCAAGTTTCTCATACTTGTGAGAAGATTGCATACCGTGCTCTTGTCAAGGCAACATTAGTCCTTTGAGGACTAGATATAAAGCCAACAGACCCATGACTATTCGATCTTACTGTCGACAAAATAATAATATCTTCTTCTCCACCCTGAAACCCGTCGATTGATTTAACCTTCACTGAAAATCCATCAAGTTTCTCATACTTGTGAGCAAGCTTTTCTTGAATCGAAACAACTTGGGCACCATAGGGAGATATAACACCAATAGTAAGCTTCTTCTTTGAGTCCTTCCATGCTATAAATGAGAAATACACAGATGTTGTTCAATAAAAACAGATTTAGTTAAGCTAAAATCATAAAGAAGAATTTGAAACGACATAACCAATATGCACACCTCTAAAGAGATTTTTAACAATTTTAATCACAATAGCCACCTCAACCATATTTCTTTGGCTTCTTCCATCGTCATCTTTTTCTTCTCTTCCCCCAACGACATTTATAAAGGAATATGAACCAAACATTGGTCCTGAAAGATACCTCTTTCCGTAACTTTTAGATAACACATTTTGTGCATCTAAGATTTGACTTTGATAAAACTTCATATTTGGGAAGGAACTAATTGAAGGATGCATTCTGTATTGAACATTGAGAAGATGCTTAGAGTGACCCAATGAGCTTAAGCGGTCAAATAAGCTTCTTCCAAAACCTGATTCAATACAAACCTGTCCACAAACACAAAGTCCATCAAAATAGAATTTATAGTTATAGTCTAAGGTAGAAAGATAAGCATAGACTTACGTTGCTATTAACAAGTGCAGGTAATTGGCGCTCATCTCCAATAAGAATAGCATGTTTCAATCCCGGAAGTTGAAGGGGAATGGTGGACTCTGCCTCTTTCAGTTGAGCAGCTTCTTCTAAGACCACCATATTCAAAGGCTCCATATTGACAGCATGCAACTTGTAGGAACTCGAAGTTGTTGAAAATATTAGAGAAGCTCTTTCAAAACAAAATTGTTTTATTGCATATTTGTTTGAAGAACATGGAAGAGAGAGTTTTGCAATAGATATTTGCAAATCTCTTAGCAAAGATATACATGACTTAACCAAATCATCTTGCAATGGTTTAGAATTGAAGAGGTCTTCAAGTTCTTCGAAACCATATTCTTTTGAAACAACAAAGATTCCAAAGAACTTAAATTATTCAGAAGAGATATCATATTCTGGAAATTATATTCCCCCATAAAACTTCTTGAGATATGAGTACAAAATGTAATAATGCACCTTCTGAGTGGCGGTGCAGAAGAACTGAATCGCTCTTGTACAAACTCAATGAATGATTTGATTTCCAACATTGTTCGTTTACCTTCATTCTCATTTCTGAGTTGTTTTTCTTTCAATGACTCATTTTCTATAAAATTATAATATTCGGAAACACAATTTTCCAATAAATCAATCATAGATCTTAGGCAATGCTTCCAACCAGTTACTGGCCCTAAGCATTCTGCAAGCCTCTTTACCCGATGCTCGAGATAGATTTCTTCAATGTCAGTACTAACTTTCAATCTCTCCTTGGTGCCAAACAAGAGCAGATCTCCAACGGGACACAAACAATCACCACTAGTAGTTGTCTTTTTGAATGATTCTCGTACCAAACTCTGAACACGTGAGGCTAACTGTACTATAGCCACATTCGTTGGAGCACACGAAAGAGTCCTGTGCTTCATTTGCAAAAGGATGAAAAGCAATACGCTAACTGTCATTGTTTTCCCCGTTCCAGGTGGTCCCCATATTTGCTCCACAGATGAAATATGACAACATTGCGTTTACTAAGCACAGCCATAATTGCTGCCCTCTGGGATTCATTCAAGTTAAGCAAAGTTGTCGATCAACTTTTGAGATACAATACTATCATAACCAAAAGAACAGATATTGCACTTCTCCTTAACCTGTAAACAACATATCCATTATCAATAATAGTATTTATCACTAAGCGGGCGGAAAACTTATTTAACTAATTTCTCACCATAGAGTCAGTGTAAAGAATCTCTTTGATTATATTAAGATTTCTATCCATGTGCAGTGAATTCCATATTCTTTTTGACTTGTCACATTCATCACAAAAATGCAAGCATCCGTCTTGGAATTCAATTGGTTGTGATGCCTTTACTCTTATAGATGTACTATCATCTTCATTACTTGTGACCAATGTGCGCCCATGTTCTTCCCACACGCTTCAAGTCAGAAACAGATTCTGGTTTCCCATCTACTAAAAAGTAGATCACCAAGTAATGTATGGTAATCATCTGTAACACGTTCACTACATTGATTTCTCCAACGACTAAGTGTAACATCATAGACCATATTTTCACCACTATTGGACTCGTTAAAAGATATAATATCAGCAAATGGAGCTCTATGCATGATCTCCATGGATGAAGCAAGCTCGAGCGCGTTTCCTCTAACAAAGGATACACAAAGAGCCGAAATAGTGTTGTTCTGACTCAAAAGTAAGTGGTATCTTCTCCACCTACAAACAAGAAAATTCAATCACTTAATACAGCTATGACAGCAGCAAGATACAAAGTAGGTAATGAGGTCAAAAATTTGTTACTGTGAACCCATATTGTTTTAACTATGAGGAAGTCTTAACAGGTCTATGCTTTCACTCTTTCAAAACATAATAACGAGGAAATGCTGACTTTAAGGTCAAGCAGGCCAAATAACTTAAATGATCATTATATGTTTTAGGGGTGTTTGGCAACTCCGTTTAAAATGGTTCTCAGCTTCAAAAATAAGTAGAGATATATCTAAAATAAACGTTAAACTTCATAACAAGAAAGCGTGAATAAACTAGCTTGGGTTTTCCATAAAGAGGGTGTTTGGGATAGCATAGTTTTTCCGCTTATGCCCAAGCAGAAGCACAGATATGTGCTATGGGAAATACTGTTTGGATTTGCTTGTTTCATGATTATCTTTAGTATACTTTTGAATAGTAGAGAGAAGATTGTTAAGTGCCGCCTGCCTCCTTACTCGGTGTAACCAAGGCCTATTCGAAAGCGTTATCTCTTATTTATTCTTCTAGTTTTCGCATATCTATATCTATAACATATTATAAAGCATATAAGTTGTGGACTTATCCCCTTTTTTAAACAAGACTATTAGCCAATCAGAAGCCTCCATTTTATACATTTTCAAATTTTCTTCCATTCCTTTTAGTTTTACAAAACCGAAAACCGTCAAAAATGATAACAATTTGAATCAACTAGTTTGCGCAAGTACAATGCTAGTCTCTATTTATAGGATTTTCAGGTTAGACAGTAGAGTAAAAGCAATATTATGACAAAATAAGCACATAAGCTTAAGCACACTGGGTTATCACAAGTGCTTAAAACTAAGCAAATAAGTAATCCCAAACAGCCTCACAATGGACATAACTTAATTGTTTAAAAAGCATTATGGTTATCACTTAATTATTCATAACCATAATCTCAAGTTAGATAGACAATGAATGAAAGGCTAATTAATAAAAGAGATGGACCTTGTTCCTAAAGAGGTGTTGATTAAGAATGTCGTCAAGAGACCATGAAAGAACGATTTTTGTAAACCCATCTTCATGATATCCCAAACACCCTCCTCCTCCTTCTTCCATAATCACCTCCCGCAATGATCTATTTTTTAAAGAAATGAAAAGGGTTTAAAGTTTACTAACTAGAGTAGTAATTGAGGGCTTTCTTTTGAAATGAAAAAGAAAGACTGCTTATAATGTACATGTTCTGTTGCATAATGTACAACATTTTATAGCGGGACTTATGAGCATCCATTTACATTTTGTCATCGGGACCAAATTACTACGGTGACACGCCACTAACCAAAACAAAAGTTGCATTTCACGGCCAAATTGCAATGTTGTGATGACTGGCTCATCAAAGTAAAGTGCAAAAAAAAAGTGAGGCTTACTTTTAAAAAATAAATATTTTTTATTTACTATGTGAGTGTGTATGAAATATTTAGTGCGGTATATTTGTATAAAGTAAGTATTTTAATGAAAGGTGGTAAAGCGAATGAAGATGATCGGGACGGGGTGAAGGGAAGTGAAGAGAGATAAAGCTCGGATGAAGTTGATGTGACGGTGATCTATCGCATCACTCCTTTGAACCATTTCGTATAGAACTTTTTATTTAGTAGTATCTAATAAGCGCACTAAACACATATAGGTTATGTTTGGTAACAAGGTAATGGAGTCATGAGACGGACGTAGCATGATAAGTGGTAGCCTTTGTTGGGCTTAGTTAGGCGTGTGGACCCCGTTTATTGGGTGAAGATCCTATCGATATCAATACTCTTTCTCGTTCGAGTGTTGAAGCCAAATATAAGGGTGTTGCTAATGCGGTTACAGAGACCGCTTTGATTCATAATCTTCTTCGCGAGCTGCATGTACCTTTATTGACCGTTACTCTATTGACTGTTACTCTTGTCTATTTTAGTAATGCGTTTTGAAGAGATGAAATTTCTCACTATTAGCACGAAGGATTTGTCGGAGGACCATGCGTATCGGATCAACATGTAAAAACAAAAAATCAAATATAAATATAATTTGCGCCGCGAGTGGTTGTATTATATTTCCATATTGTATTTTTATTTCGTAACTTTATTTTCGTGTTGCAATTTTTATAATAAGTTTTTTAATGAAATATTAGTTCTTTTTAAATAAATGGAAAAGAAAAAGAATGGTTGGTCTCAAAAGGGATGGTGTTCGAACTTTTTCTTTGTTATGGTGTGATGTAAAAGGCATGCGAAACCCTCGCAAACTTTAGGAGGAGATTTGCCAAAAATGACAAAGGATTTATGGGCCGTTTAGTTGGTGAAAAAATTTCCATTTTTTAAGGAAATTTTTATATGAAAAGAGAAAATTGAAAATCCGTTTAGTTACACTTTTTTCCAACAATTTTCAGAAAAAGTGAAATTCTCATTATCTGAATTGTAACTAAAAAATTGATAAGCCCATTCTACTCTTCTCACTTTTTTCATTCTCATTTCTTATACGTCAGTTTTCTTCCAATTTTATACGCTTTTATACGTCTTTTACGTTTTTATACGTTTTCGTCCGTTTTTATACGTTTTCATCCGTTTTTATACGTTTGCATCCGATTTTATACTTTTTTACATGCTTTCATCCGTTTATATTCATTTTCGTTCGTTTTGTCTGTTTTCGTCCGTTTTTATACGTTCTTATACGTTTTCGTCCGTTTTATGCGTTTTATCGATTTTATACGTTTTATCGTTTTCATCCATTTTTCCCGTTTATCGTTCTTATACCTTTTCATCCATTTCCGTCCGTTTTATCGTTTCGTCCGCTTATCGTTTCATCCGTTTTATCGTTTCATCTATTTTCGTCCGTTTTATCGTTTTGTCCGTATTTATCGTTTCATTCGTTTTAAATCATTTTATGCGTTTCATACGTTCTTGTGGCTTTTCGTAGTTTTCATCCGTTTTATGCGTTTTATCGTTTTAACCGTTTCGTCTATTTTCGTAGGTTTTCGTATGCGTTTATATGTTTTGTCCGTTTCATCAATTTATTTTGCATTGTTTTACGTTTTGTATGTTCTAATCCGTTTCATCGTTTTACCGTTTTATGCATTTTGTACATTTTATCGTTTTATACGTTCCATACTTTTTATCCGTCCAAAAGGTACAAAAGCGTATAAAACATACAAGAATGTATAAAAGATACAAAAGGATACAAAATGTATAAAACATGCAAAAGCGTAAAATAGCGGTAAAAGCGGATGAAAGCGGGCGAAACGGATGATAGAGTGTAAAGCGTATAAAATCGTGTGGCGTATAAAAGCGGATGAAAACGTATAAACCGCATAAAATGCATAAAAGGATAAAAGCGTCATAAAGATCCAATATGGAATAAAAGTTGATTATAAAGAGAAAATCTTGAAAAGAACTTCATCTAAACACTTTTTATTTAATTTATTTAAAAGTAAAATATAACTCAATATAAGCGGGTATAGCTTTTTTAGAGAAGAAAACCGATCCGAATTTAAAAACTAAAAACAGAAGAAGAAAAAAAATATATATATAGAAAATAAATACTGCTCCTTCAATTTTCCCTCCACTTTGACTTTTCCAACGGTTTGGTCAAACAACCTCAGTTCTGCTCTTCCTCTTCTGCACCCTATAAATACCTCCCGCCACGTCAGTTCACTCCCATCATCATCTTCCCCAACCAAACACTCATTACCAATGGCGATTAAAGTAACCTAAACAAATTTCACACATTACATTCATCATCACTAATCCGTAAAGTTTCATCGAGTCATCAATTCATCATTTACAAAGGTAAATCGAATTAAATTTTTTCATTAATTTTATTATTTTATCGCTTTTTACGCTTCCGTTTACGTGTTTTACTGATAAATGTAGGCGCCAATTCATCTTCATCATCTCTGATCCGTACAACATTCATCTACACCGGTAAATAACTTTTTTCGCGTTTTAAGTTTACGATTAAACGTCGAAATTGATTGTGTTTTTGTAGTTTCTGATAGCTTAACTGCTAAGCGTCTGAATTTAAATATAATGTTCGGTTGATTCTGTGATTTAATTGCATTATTTTAGGTCTAGGTTTGGTGTTAACTTATAGCGTAAGTGCGAATACTTGTTTAGGCGAATTTAACATTCTGTTGATTTTCAGCTATTATCGCGTTTTAGGTTTACTTTTATCATAGTACGTAGATATTGACCGTGTTTTAGTAGTTTGTGGTAGTGTAGGAGAATTGTTCGAAATATGAATTTAGGTGGGAGATTATGTTGTGTGTCTATGGTGATTACGAATAGATTAATGATCTATGTGACTACGTACAGTTTCATCTGGTAAGTAACTGAATCGCAAATTTATAATTCCGTTAATTATACGAGTTTATCGCGTTTTAGGTTTATGTTTAATTGTTTATGATAAAATGTAGATATCGATCGTCTTTCTTTTACACTTTTAGAATTAAACTGATAGCTTAACTGCAAATTGTTCCAATATTTGAATTTAGGCGGAGATTGTCGTCTTGTTTATGGTGTATATGTATCGTCTTGTTGTCAAGGTCTAAAATTTATTGATTTAGGTGATTCTGAACAGTTTTATCAAAGCATATGACTCGGATACAATAGTTAATTTATTATTCTGTTTATGGTTAGTTATTACCGCCTTTTAGGTTCAAGATTACAGTAGAGCGTACATTATGATCTTTTGATGTTTGAATGTAGGCGGAGACTACACATTCTGTTTATCGTGATTTTGTATTGATTTGAGACTATACTTGTTATTAAGTTAAATATAGCGATTTATATGATTATCAACCAATTGCTGAAAGTTTTTATTCGGTTAATTATATTATCGTCTTCTCGTCTAATATGTAGAGATCAATTGTGTTTTAGTATTTTGTGATTCATTCGAAGTTTGAAGTTATGCAGAAGATTATATGTTCAGTTTATCGTGATTTGACAAATTCGTAGTTAACTGTTGATTTTTATTGATTTGTGTGATCACGTATAGTTTCATTGAAGTATCACTAGACACGTGATCGAATTCGAAAATTTATAGTTCTGTTTGTTTATGTTATCATTGCAATTATGGTATAACTTCATGATAAAATGTAGATATCGACCGTGTTCTAGTATGTTCTCACTGCGTAACTAAAGATTAATAGATGTTTGAGTTTAGGCAAGTTTATGATAGTTTTAGTTTTTAAGTAATATTATTGTTTTACATCAAAGCATCATCAAGAATAAAGTTATCTAAATTATGTGCCGTTTAATGATATTAACGCTTTTTTAGGTTTTCGTTTATGATCATACTAAGAAAGTATATCATCATGTTGTTGCAGACTGTTTGAATTTATGCAGGAGTTTGAGTGTTCACTCCTTTATGATGTTGTATTGATTAGACAGTTTGTTGTGAATAAGTTGAATCTGGGTATTCCGATGATTATGATCAATATTAGGGGTAACATCATCATATAGGAAATGAATTCAGTATCTAACTTTTATGATGTTTTCGTGTTTTACGCTTTATATTATGATAATATCTGGAAGTTGGTTGTGGGTCTTATAGTTGTAGACTTGCAGATGTCACAGAAAAGATATGAAAAGTCTTAACAATATTTCAAAAAGAAAAGATTTGTTTCATGTAACAAAACTCATAAGCTGTCCCCTAACCCTTCTTCTTCTTCTTCTTCTTCTTCTTCTTCTTCTTCTTCCCTTCAGATTCTTCATAAATAACCCTAATTCGTTGGAATTCAGTAATTCGATTCAATTTGCAAATACTACATTCATAAAGATACTATCTTCCACTTGAATTCAACCATATCACGTCATTTCAAGTATTAATCATCATCATATTTTATGATTCTGGATTTTTTATGTGTAATTTTAGTTAGTGTTAACAATGGAGTACATTAAATGAAATTACTTTTTATTTCAGTTGTTGGTCAAGAACAAAGCTTTTATGACATACTATTTCCTTTTGGTTTTCTTTAGATATGCAGCGTGAAAAAATTAATGTCGTCTTTTGCGGCCGTGAACAATCTGGCATTTCAACATTAATGGGCAGAGTCATACAAATTCTTGGTGGTGTTGATCAACACACCATTGATGCCCTTTATGTCCCCAACAACGACATTAATGTTCATCGTTGGGTTTGGAATCTTTGGCAAGGGTTTAACATTGGCCAGAGATTATCGTTTGAGATTAATGATCTTCTTCTTCTAAAAGAGAGGCCCACATTTGATGGTATGAGTCGTGTGATGACAGGAAGGAGCCAAGCAGATGTTGCTGTTTATGTTATTGATGTCTGTGAGCTTGAGAATGCTCTTACTCTAGGCGTAGAACACGCCTGTTTCTCGCTTTTGCTCTCTGTTTCTCAAGAATTATTCTCATTGTCAACAAGGTCAGTATGTTTTCTATGCTCTACTATTCACATAAGGCACATAAGTATATGTTAGTTAGTCACTGCACTTTGTGGTATTCTGCTCGGTTTCTTAAACAATGGGACTACTTAGATTGCTTTTTAAACTGGTTTTGGCTTGGCTGAAAAACTTGCTCACTAGCTTAGTGTTGGCTTTTGATCTATCACTTAGTCGATTGTCTTTTATTTTTTCTTTTCCTTTACAGATGGATTCGTGTGATTACTCACATGAAATGTACAATCTTGTGGTCAATAAGCCGTGGATACCTTTGTAGAGCTGGACTAGATGCTAATAAAATTACATTTTACGGTGTCCTCCTTAATGGGTGATAACATTCAAGACATATCCAATAACATGCCCTGGTTTCAAGGTGGTCATCTCATATGGACCCTTGATCATGCTATGACCAACAGACTGTCCACCATGCCACTTAGGATCCCTATAGAAGATTCCTACAATAGACGCTACACGATGTTTTGTGCTGGACACGTCCTAACAGGTGTTGTGGAAGCAGAGAAGGGTCTAAATTTTGGAAGGTGTGAGATAAGAGGCACAATAGTTTCAGAACTTGCTGCTGAGGGAGGTGAGCTTATTGATCAGGCTGGGCCTGCATCTTCTGTCCATTTTTTGGCCCATCGACAGGATCATCGACTAATCAGTAGAGGAGATGTAGCCTCTCATGATCCATGTATCAGGACAACAAGCTTCCGGCGCTGATTCTTGTTCTTCACAGGCCTCTTCAGATGCGCATGGGTTATAGAGCTAATCTTGTTTGTCATATGGACAAGACCATTGGTTGCATTACACAGATTTACTCCAAGAAAAAGTTGTATCAGATTTGATTGTAAATCCTTTGTATGTGGAATCTGGGGAAATGGCAAGGGTTCAGATTGTGCCCAACAGGCCTATGGTCCTGGAAAAGTTTTCCGAGTTCCCCAAGCTGGGCGATTTATTCTTAAAGATGGTCCAAATATTTTGGCAGTTGGGATAGTAGAAAGTCTCGGTTGTATATTGATGGTATATCAGGCCCCAGGAACTAGGCTGTGGGTTTCAAGGTGAGAATTGATGACAGGAGAATTTGAAATTTATTTTTCATTATGACTTTAATGAGAATATGTTTTCTTTTATTTTTTTAACAGATGGTTCTTTAGTGAAATCAACTAACAAGAAAGCTGACAGAGAACAGACAGCGAAAGGTTTGGATCCCCATGTTTCTCCATTGATGGTAATTAGTTCGATCACATCCTATTATACTCTAGTATATTATATTATATGTTTCTCATCCCTTACCAAAAAAAAAATGAAATTGATATCATTGAATTCGTGCAGACGGAAATCAGCACGGGTGAGAGAAGCCGTATTTTGAGACAGATCCCATCTCCACCGTCAATTATTTTGGGAATGAAAGACGCGCTGGGTTGCATGAGAAGAAAACCGGAAATGTTCGTTGATGAAGAAAACACTGAACCGAATAACAACAGTTTCATCAAGTCTTCTTACAAGGTAATATAGTGATATAGTTCTAGTGTGTGTTTTGTATCTCATGATTGGATCTTATGCAATGTTTAAGTACATAATTGCGTGTTTTGGCAGAAAGTGAATGACGTGAAGAGGTCTGTGGTGTGGGAGAAGGCGTGTGGTAAGGAGAAAGATAAGAAGTGCACTCGTCGTGATGGGTTTGGACTGAAGGAGTGATATAATTGCAAGAATCTATCCATGTATAGAGATACTGTGTTGAAAGATAAGAAGTGTTGATGTATAGAGATAATGTGTGTTGTCACACGTGCTAAGGTTCACCATGCTTTCTCATTTTTTTATAGAATTCAAATAAAATCGAAAATGTACACCAACAGTGACATGCTTGATAAATTCATTACAACGAATATGGCGTTTGTGATATGTGAATATGTTCCTGCAATTAATAAATCTCATTTTGTTTTCTTAGGGGATGTTTGGATAGTAAAAAGGGTACTGAACTGAACCCGTGTTCCAAAATGACCGTTTCTACCAAAACTAGCATTGGCCAATTACCCCACCCGCCGCGTCCTTTTTGCATGATACATGTGAAGGTCATTTATACACATGTATGCACATACATACAGTTGCACACAATTACTGTTGCCAAACATTTGCGTATATACACTTGCACATATGTATGTGATCTTTATTGTTTGACAAAGCAAGATTACTTGAAAAGATTGAAGTGTTCATCGAGCGAATCGTAAGGATCTTTATCTGATTTTTTCTTTTTTCTTTTTTCATTCTTTTCTTCTTATTTAGCCTCTTCGTAATGAATCGTTACATGGAAACGGGGAAATACCAAGTGTTACTAATATTTAGTTGTAAATGCAACATGAGCTTTTGATTGGGGCATATTTATTCTTAATGTGTAGCATATATTCCAAACTAGTTGTCTAAGCCGCCCGATGGGTGGGCTATTTTGATAATATTAAGTAAACATATTTGTACCTAGTACAATGAATCTTATTTATTCTTATTCCGTTTTTTTTTTTTTTTTTTTTTTTTTGTTTACGGTATGCAAGTATTATGTCATGTGTTACATAATGAAATTAGGTGATTCGGATGGATCGACCCAACCGTGTTCAAATGAACCATTTCTACCGAAACCCGCATTGGCCCATTACCTAACCTGCCGCATTCTTTTGCGTGATACAAGATGCTACTGAATTGATCACTCTTAGCAAATATAAGCAAATTAGGTTAGCCTAACCCCCTTTTT
Source organism: Chrysanthemum lavandulifolium (assembly GCA_022545495.1). Taxonomy (NCBI): domain Eukaryota; kingdom Viridiplantae; phylum Streptophyta; class Magnoliopsida; order Asterales; family Asteraceae; genus Chrysanthemum; species Chrysanthemum lavandulifolium. The sequence continues at coordinate 161,498,256 of CM040239.1, read as the reverse complement.
TTATATCATATGACCTTGATTAGAGTTTTAATTTGGATTTTCATGTCTAGCACTGTTCTTGGTGGCTACACATGTGACATTTCCATATTTGGTAAGTACATATATTTAGTGGTGTGATACTACTAAATTTTCAGACCATTGAAGATATGTAAAGATGATCCATGTGTTCATATGTTAAATCTCGCGAGTTATTAGTAACCGACTCATAAAGTACTCCAAATCGATTCGCAATTACCCAAAAATTCAAAACATTCGTTCTTGTGATCAAGACTGATATAGTAACCTTTTGACATACATTGAAAACAAACAAACAAACAATGTATACTATGAAGTAACCATAAACCACCTAATCGAAGCTACAAACTCAACTCTAGCTCGGCCGTACTTTATTTTCAAACTTAAACTTGAGTTGGGTTGATAAACCGACACTTTCAAGCTCGACTTGATTTTCAGTGCTAAACCTTTAAACAAAAGAGTAATTAAGACTAGCTTTCCTAAGATTTATACTTTAGACTTTGATTCAACACACAAAAATGCACATAAGAGGGTAAATATGTCCTCGAGCTTGACTAAAAAGTCAAATCAGATACTTAGAACTCAAGCTCATCTCAACTTACGGCGAATAACTCATTACACTTTTATCTCCATTTATTTGATAAAATGTTGAATCCAAACAAAGGATCATCTACCATTTTATAAAATAATCATTCCATAGCAACAACAAAATTTAAACAAACAAACATGTTTCAAAGATTAGTTACAACGAGGATTGCTTCGTGCCGCCGCGTTGCGGCGGGGCAGCTTCTGTTTGTGTTGTATTTAAAGTTTCTGTTGGCAAATGCCCTATGGCTGCATGATTCAGTGAGTGTTGCAAAGTGATATTGATATGTTCCGTTTATAAAAAAACTATCATAAAGTAAACATTGTTCTACAAATTACTTGTACAGCAAAACCTGTTTCTCCTAATACACGCTCAATATCATGTGCCACAGCTGTACATCCTGTCTTTAAATGTATTCATCTGCATACTCGAAAGATATTTATACCTGATATTAGATTGCTTTACGAATAGCGCCTAAGATGGGTGCGTTCTGCCAAAAGCAAATGTTCCTTTTTTTGACTTGTTACCTGGCCAATAAATTTCCCCCTCTAAGAGACCCTTTAAATACTCCGAATGAGGACAAATAAGATTGTTCCATCCGAGTCAATTACATTGGTATAGCAGCTGTTATGTTCCATAATTTGTTTAGTGCCTTTGACTTTAAAGTTGCAGCTCCACAGAAACCTATAAATCACAGATTTTAAATACATGAGCCAGATTAGAAGCTCCCGTTGAGGTCGTAATTTATACACGGCCTTGAAGGCGAAATTTTATCAAGAAAGAACAGTTTACCAGTCGCAGAAGCTAGAGTTACTATATCGCAATGAGACTTAACGGCAAGAATTGACAACAACAATGAGATGTTCGCGTTCAGCTCCCATAACCTTTGTACTCTTGAAAGCTGGATAAACTGTCGTTGCCAGTGTGCGAAAAAACAGGGCGCAAGCCTACCAATGACAAAAGCATTGATTCGGTAAATTTGTCGTCAGTAACATATTATATACTTATGAAAGAGCAATTACCAGCGTATGCATTTTCTGATATATCGATATGTTACCGAAGCTAATTTGTTGGTCGCTATCAGAAGAAGCGTCACTAATCCACTGAAAGTTCTGTACCAGATTTCGGATGAGCAACTGCAATACATACAAAGCAGAAAATTAACAAAAAGTACCTATATAACCCAACATACCGAAGGTGCACCAATTTATGTGACATTAGCTTGACTGCATTTCCAAAATTATAAACGTTGTTTATTAAGTTACAAAATAGACCCCAGCTCATAATTTTATGCCACATACAGCGAGACCTTAAAAATAAATGTAAACACACAAAACTTAAGCTTGAAGCTTTTTCAAAGATAAGAAACTACCTCTTCAAGGCCTGCTCCCACTATCACGCTGGTTGGTGCAAGCATTCCAAGTGTACCGGACACCCTTTAGGCCATTATCCTGTAATAAGTATGGAGCACCACTTTACCTTGAAACATGTCATTAAAGCAAAGACCTCGTATACCATTAAAGTGGCTACAAAGTATGTGCATCAACGCATAATTTGTATCACATCACCTGCTAGAAAAAGAATTAATGAGCATTTATCAGTTCGTTAACCCATGTTTTTGTTTAATTCTCGGAAAACCAAATGTCTGCAAATCCTAGAATCATAGGCTCTGAATAGATTCGATCCATTGGACCCAGAAATATTTTTAAATAATAATAATAATAATAATGCGAATGACAGAAATACCATTTACTAAGTTTGATACTTATACCACAAATTTTTCAAATTCAAAAACCTAAACCGAAATTATAGCCAAGTACCAGTCACAACTTTTACTTCTCTCCGCTGCTCCATTTATTTGAACATTATAGGAGAAGAAAGACAATATACCCTCGTGGGCTGTACCTTTTGATAAAGCCATCCGCATAGCTCAGGAGCCGTATACCATGTCGTCGCTACATAATGCTGCAAAATAAAGAAATCCAAACATAAACACCTAGGATGTTTGGATATGCTGTTTGGTGAAACTAATAATCGTTAATAACATAAATAGCCAACCAAAAAGAAGGGGAAAAAAAGTGATTGCCTCTGAAAACTTAAAGAGGAAAAAAGCATAAGAGATGATTTAAAACAACTTAGTGATAGTGACTTCTGGCATAAAAATTGTTTTAACTTGTGCACTCAGAGATCGATATATACATCACTTAGTTATTTGATATGTTAGCTCATCACAGCAGCAGAATGTAGGTTTAAAGGCTTCAGAAGTCACTTATCAACTTCTGCCTACCACACAAATTTCACCACAGACAGTTGAACAAATCAAATATGTAACACAAAACAGTTAAAAGCAACAGACAATCATCCTCGTCACTTAACTAACAAATCACTGTTACAATTAAACTAACAATAGTCATATAAATAAGTATACATACTGGAAGAGAACAGGAAACTGAAGTCAAAGTTGGCTTGCTATACTTCATGACAACATCATATCATCTGAGGTAAGGAATGTTTTGATGATTTGAACATCGGCAGAAATGTTTTTGAAAACCTGGGCCAACCGCTTCAAAGAAATTAATGAGGCATTTCATAGCTTGGGCACGGGTCACGCTAACACCTAATCTGTAACTCCAAGTTAAAAGGTAGCAGTCTCGACATATTCACTTATAAATGGATCGATTTAGGTTATGATTATCTATAGATTATAATACCTCGATCAAACAGATGTATATATTCTTATTAATACCATGACTTGTGTGATTTGTACCAAAATCATACTTGTGTCTATTGAAAGTACAGGTTTTGTTAGAATGTGTGACATCAAAAGAGTCTGCAGTGGTGTCTGCATTCGTGAAATTCCATGGAAGGGGGTAGTTAAGAGCATCAATTTCGCCTTTTATATCTTATACAAAACCAAAGAATATCGTCGATGAGATACAAAAAAAGAGGATCCTACTTCGCTCAAAAGCTATAAATTAGTGAAAGAACCGTAGCAATTTGTAGTATTACGCAAAAATTATAGGTAAAATGCAGCAACACATGTATATAGGAACCGATAATTTCACTTGCCTTGGAACACAGATCGTCTTTGGCCATTGTTTGCATACATGCAGTTAGAACACGTTTGTCGTCCGTCACTAAAACCTGTCACATCAACAGATTGTGTGGGATAAGTATAATTGAAACTATTATTTGTACTTAAACAGGCAGATAAAAATAACGGCGCTTTCCTTCAATCGTAGAATTGCATACGGAAAAGGTTTCTACTTTTCAATAAGTTTTTGGGAATTTTGATTAAAATTAAAGCAAGAAAATCGGAAGTTAACACATGCGATATAGGGAAGTGGTAATCTTTAATTCACTAACCTGGAGACTGCGACGCCAGCGCCGGCTCCAGCAATGACCTGCTGATTCACAGTGACAGATATAGCAGGTTCAGAACTCGAAAGTGCACTTCAGACCTAAAATTGAAGGATAAAATTTACACGAACTCAACGGACACAGTAATAACGACATAAGTAACCATAATTTGGGTGAGGCTGCCCCGCCAAAGTACGGTGCCCAGTAAATCACACTTACAACAAATGCAAGTGCAAAAATTTTCGTCATCACCTTAATTATACTTGAAGGCGTTTAAAGCAGCGACCTTTTTCATTTCAGAACAAAGCCAAAGAAACTGAGCATGCGCGTCGACAGAAAATAGCTAAATGTCCATCTATAATCTATACCAAGCGTATTATAAGCTGTGAAAAAGGTTGTTTAAGCGCAAGTTACCAGTGTCTGCACCGTCCAAGCCCAAGATTAGCCACAAGCGGTCATCTGAATAATTGCAAGTCAATAGCATAGGAAAGATAAGCAACGGATATGATTATAGCAAAGGCCATTATATGAATGGCTTTAACATGTAAAGATGAGTTGTGAGTAAACGGCGAACCTTTGGGCAACCGACACGTGTAACCGGACACTTTATCAACAAAATCAGAACGTTTTCCTTCCGCACCCAAAGATGTCATAGCAAACATTGAATTGTAGGCGCATACGTTCTCCATAAAGTGTCGGTCCATAAACAGCTACTTTATATAAGGAGGGTATTCCAGCCCACGGCGTAGCTTGATCTTGCCACCCATGCAACAGCGATGGTATTCTGGAAAACGACTGCTCCCGTTTTTCAGTCGCTCTTCAAACCAAAATAGTACGTTGCAATGGCGACACACCCTGTCGCATGGGCCTAAAGACATACGGATCAGGAGGTCCTGCAATATGCGAAAACGATAGAATGAACAACTGACTAAGTCATAAGACACCATCACAGAAAATAACGATTCAAGTAATGGCCTAAATTGTAAAAGACGGTCACGAAAGAGACTGCAACAAATCTGATAACGGTGAAACAGGCAACAAACCTCGAGTGGACTGCGCACGTCTACCGCTTCCCGTGCTCATACCAGGTTGCCTTTCGTGTGCTACATTCAGTTGCGCTGCAACGACAGGTAATCATACCTATGGATCAACAATTGAAGCGGGTAGCTGAATGCAGAATACGGAAACATAAAAGTATAAAAAAGCAGATAAAAACGAAATACCAAAAGTACGTTGATGGCTGCTTGTAGAGCGCAGTTGCGTTTTATCTGTGACAGTAGGCCGCACAAACATTGCTGGCATTTGTGCTGTAACAATACCAGTTTCACCTATCAGAATAACGGTCATGAAAAAATATGTATCAGAAAACATTAGCACTATGTATACCAGCTACAGGTTAACGATCAGCTTACATCGATAACTACTTGCACATGAATTCTGTTGCAGACATGTCACTCGGCAATAAGAATCAGAAACACCCAAGACGGCTGCAAAAACAGCACACATTTTCTATCAGCGTAAGCATTCTGAAAAGGCCATATTCTCAATTGTAACAACACAATAAAGGTGAAGGCCAAAGCAGTACCTCCTGATTCTCTTCAAAGTTGCAGATTCTGACATGGTGTCATCCCCAACTTCAAAAAGTTAACTAACCCATTTGAATCTATCAACAGTCACATCCCCGCACCATAATATGCTTGTAATTAGTTGACACCAACTGAAGTAACATGGCCAAAATAGAAGAATTGTTATTGTTTAAGTCGTGGATGACTTGCATAAGTCTAGAATCTGAGACATTTCTTCTTGTAATTTCTCTACCACTTATTAATTTGTAATTATTATTAATTACTACTATAGTAATTATTAATGAAATAAAACAAAAGAAAGAAACAAAGAAACCTTGATTTCCAGTTGACGTTTTTTAAGATCATCTTGTTGTTAAGTAGACCTACAAACAAACAATTAATTAATCAATGAGTCTAGTTAGTTATTAGGAATAATAAAAACACAAGCTTACCACATCAGATACGAATGAGATCAAAGAAGGAGAGAAGAAAGTATATTGAACCAATAACAAAAACCGAAACCACATGTATCCTCTAATTTCAAATCTGCATAACCAAACAAAAACATAAACTGAAACCAAAATTACTAATAAAAATCAAAACCTTTTGACTTATTCAACAAAGTAGTAATCATCCCCAATCAAAAACAAACCTTCGTTGCTTTTAGGACTCATCATCTTTAAACCCGCAAATAAAACCCAAACCTTCAGATGGACTTGTGATCGTGACAGCGGGTCTCCATGAAGATGTTAAGATGGTTTGTTCTAGCTACTTCTTCATTCTTTATCTCTGTTTTTGGATAAGAAGAAAGTGAGGGGTGAGATCACACACGTATGTCGATAGCAGGCCTGGAGAAGGAAGATGGATTGCAGGCCAGCAGATGTATTGGGCTGACTTAAATGGGCCTCGCGCACTGTTTATTATCCGACGTCGTTTCAAATCACTTATAAAATATATATAGTAATGAGGATTTCCACCCGCGTGTTGTCGCGGAGCGTTTGTATACGATCGCATGGCACACAGCGTACGAAAATGGTATCGACAAAACTAAAATGATACAATTAGTTGCGTCAACAACTACTTGAATAGTTATTTGATCCAACATAGTACTGGTCAACAGTTTTCAAAGAAACCAACATTATCATGAGTATGTGCAACTAAATGAACATTTAATTTATCCTTAAAAACATTTGCTCCAGTTTCATATATCGCCCTCATGTCCATCACATTTCGTACATTCAATGTCTTCCAGCGGAAAACATTTACATTAACTGAATGTTATTTCTATCAGTATTTTGACTCTGCCTTGTAGATATCATTCGTGGATAAGAAGGCATCCATCTTTATACTTTGAAGCCTGTCTAGTGGATGACGAAAGCGTGCAGGCCATGTAATATTACCTCCATAACCATTCCCAGATAACCGACTGTGCATGCCTTGAGTGGGACATACCTACACCATTCCAGCACAAACTATAACACAACAAATTTAAGCACTTTTTGAACTCTTGAGGTGCACCTCTATCTAATAAAATAGACATATTAGTTGCTATCGCAATGGCTAATTGCATTGAAAAGCAACCAACATTTCTCCAAATTTTATTTTAGACAACCTTTTATAGGCCAGAAAATCCATCAGTTTCATAAATTTGTATCAACCTTAACCAACTTCCAAAGACTTCGATTTAAGATAATCTGGCCCTATATATAACCGATTAAAATGATGACTTCAAAGGCGATATTTGACAATCTTTTAACATGTCGACTATTCTTCACCGAGACGTGGCGTTTATGTGATACGATGACGGTTTATCTTGAAAAATAACTTGCGTTAATCTTTTTAAGTTTTATGGTTATTATAAGTCGGTTACTTGAGACAAATATCCAATAAATGCTGGTTACCTTCTTTTGCAATTAGCCATTACCAAGGGTCACCACTCTTTGCTTTTAAAAGATAAAATGAAAAATGGACATATAATGTTACAGAATAAAAAGGGTGAAGTATAACATACCAAACATTATCACCGTCATCAGCATCACAAATTGAAGGATGTATATCTGGACCACGGGCAACGTAACAGATGTTGTTATCAGGCTTGCGCCAGATAGCCATATATCCTTCCTTTGTATATCTGGACCACGGGCAACATAACAGATGTTATCAGGCTTCCTTTTACCAACACCAAGATGATAGTTTGTTTATATTTTGAACCTAAATAACATCATATAGTAAAGAAATAATGAAATAGTATGCCCCAAAAGGCCAAAACCATAAGAACGTGAAGGCAGTAAATTTTAACTCTATTGTACTGCAACAGGGTCAAATGGAAAATAGAGAACATTTAGCTAAAAGTCAGAATGGTGTGTTTGCTAAACAGAATCCGGGTTCAACTTTTCTAAAAAACAAACTCATGCAATTGCATCAGGTTATGCAATGGTACGTTTCGTAGAACTGTAACAATGCGAAAGGAGTCTAAAGAGGGTGTTTGGGATTGCATTTTCAATTAAATTATCTGATAATTGCGTTTGGATTAATTTAAATAATCAAATAACAGTGTTCGGAAACCTTTTGAAAAGAAGTGAATATCTGCGTTTTCGCATTCAGAAAAAGCATACCGAGACTCGCTTTTTGACAACACAGTTCTTATTGCATCTATAACCACAGATTTAAATACATAGAAGACGAAAAACAGCATTCTTCTGAAAAAATTAAGTCTTTTATTGTGATATGGAAGTATAGGTCTATCAAATTAGGTGGAAAGACTCACAACCTTAACTCAAACAAGCCCTCATAAACTGTGCACCTTTTTCTCGAAAATTTGTTATTACCTCACTTGTAGAGCTTTGACTCGATCTAGTATTTGACCGTGCGCACGTGCTGAACATGGAGTCTTAATCATCCACACCGGAAGCTCCACAGTTTGCTTCAGATGTCCCCTGTGTATTCTCAAACATTACAAAAGGGGTCTTCAGCAGAGGGTGAAAGTGATTTCGCTGAATTACCACTTGATTTCGCTGAATTACCATATATAGACATGAACAAAAATCCGTCAAGCCGTAAAATTGATCAGCAAACACTTCATGGTTCACAAATATGAATTTTAGGCGCATTTTAATAGCCCGACACCATTTCAATCAATTTATTGAGTAATAAGGTATATAATATTAGTTAGCGCATTCAATCATACTTTTGTGATGCATTAAGGCATTAAGCAGAATGAGTTACTCTTTTAATTTCCCCAAACACTGCTTAAACTTACTACTTATCCGCTAATTCACATTATGAGCAATTTTGAAGTCATGTAAACTCCACTTAAAGTTATGATCCTAATAAACAATTAAAATAATTACTGCATACCCATTACTTGACGAACTTTTAGCACCAGAACCCGAAATCAAATCATCCGGACCCGAACTAATGCGATATGATGTTATTATCTCAGGTGATTCCTAATTAAATGCATCTCACGTGGATACCAATGAAACATGAAAGAATACGAAGAAGATGGTGTTTTGCAAAAATCAGAAATATGTACTAATAAAGACAAACATGTTCAGGAAATCAGGTACCTGGCAGAAGGATTCACAACATCTGTGGCAGTTATTAAGTCCTATGTGGGAAGCTGTACGGAGTTTCCTTGTTTGAGCTTTTCCACACACTCTAGCATTTGCTCAGTGTCAAAAGCATCTACATAAAAAATACAAAAAATTACAGCATGAGTAAGTAAAATAAAAACTGACACACCATGTATTTAAAAGAACATTACCAGGGTGATAAAACTTATACTCATGGACACGTTCAGGTTCTTCAGCACTCAAACCACGATAGAACGAACCCTGCATAAAAGACACAAAAGAAAAGATAATTAGCGTTTGTATACAATCTTCATCAAAACTTTGTGTTAAATAGAGGTGTACCAAAAATTTAGTACGGAGTACTGAAACTAATCAATCAATCAAAGAAGGGGTGGTCCGCCAAAAACTTTCTAAGATTTGTGGCAAGCATCTCAATGGTCCTGTGTACATTTGAAGGTTCCCCTTGAACCTCAACAACACTATCATCAGGTAGAGCAAAGAGAGGCAAATTCTCTGCACAAAATACATCAGATACAATAAACCATACACTCAATAAACCATACAAAATATAAATTGACATTATAAAGTAATTCAAACAAACCTTCTCCAAGTACTCGAAGTGTACACTTTGAAGAATCCTGGATGATCTCTATGGTAGCACCAGCCCGCAAAAGGACTCCTCCATATCTTCCATCCCTTATTCTTATACCCTCCAATCTTCTCCTACAAAACACCAAAAACCAAAAAAAAAATTAGAGGGTGTTTGTTTAAGATTATTTATTCCAGCTTATATTTCATAAGCTCAATGTTTCAGAGACGGCCTGGTAGTTGAATTACTGTATCCAACACGAATCAAATTTAACTAATTAGTACTATTGCCAAACATCAAATCTCATTAAAAAAAAAAAAAAAAAAAAAAAAAAAATCATAATAACTCAATTTAATCATCAAGATTTCATCTTTTTCACAAATCATCACAAACCCACTTAAAGAATTTTTTTTTTTTTTTTTTGCCTATCAGTTAGTAATAAGAAGAAAAGCAGATACTCAAAACATATAATACAAAAAATAAGCAATCCCAAACACCCACTAAAAACAAGTTACCGCCAACATAAAAAAGCAACAAATAAAAATTCGCTTAAAACAACATACCTTAAATTTCTAATCATGTTTATTTGTTGGAATCACCTGTAATAAATCCACGAAAAACACACTTTAGTATGTGTTATCTGGATTCAAACAAAGTACTAAAATACAGCTTATAAGACACCTGCAAATATTAAGAGAAAAAGTGGGTAGATTAATCCATCAATTCACAAAAAAATTGAACAAAATCAGCAAAAGCCCAAATTTTTTGAGTATCTCATACACTCTCAAACAAATTAACATACCTTTAGTTTCTAAACTTCTGTGTGTGAATGTAAGCACCTCAAAATTTAATCAGAATCTCGAATCGAAATTATCTGAGAGAAATGATTTGCATGTTTTTCTTTTTTGCTTTGATTCGTGTGTCACATGCCCGGTTGGCAAATTAATTTCACCCAAATCGCCCAAAAATTTTTACTTGCCCCACGGCGGCAATGTACTTACATAGTACAAATGTCTTCAGCAACTTTGACCCACTTTATCGGCCACTGATATTTATTGTCTTTTAGTAAAAAAGTAAAATCTTTTTTTTTAATTAAAAAATACATATACTTTGAGCAACTTGGTCCCACACATATGTACATTTAGGCAACTCGTTATAAATACAACTTTATAAAATACAAATACACCTTTTATATTCCAAATTGTACTTCCTCAAAATTTTTTTATTATCCTAATACACCTATTTTCTTAGGTCGCTTCAAGTAGGAGATTCAATCCCTCATTTTCCCCGCGTCCTTTCTCTCTCGTGACCTTCGGCGGTTAGGTCTTCGATAAAGGGACCAAGTTCATTTTTATTTAAAAAAAAAAAAAAAAAAAAAACATTTTAACACAAAATAAAATTTCATTAATAATTAAAGCGTTACATAATAATTCAAAAAATTAAAACATTACGAAACTTATTAAAACATTACAACACTTATTAAAAATATATGTTGTGGCGTGCCTTGATCGCCTCTTTGAGTTTCTGCATTGTTTGTCATTCTATTGCGGGCAAAGATTAAATCGATTGGCGTGCGATAGAACATGAATCTACATCATATTTCTTTTGTCGCTCAAATTCAAGTTTTCGTTCTTCTAGTGCCAATTTTTGTCTTCCTTTCTTCTCTTTTGCTCCATCTCCAACTCGATTTGCCGTTGTTCTAGCTCTTTCTTCTTCAAATCATAGTGCAGTCTGACTCCTTCTTACCTTTCGAATGCCTTGGACTTGATCTTGCCCGTTTCTCGGCATCACCTTCCATGTAGGTAGCTTCGATAACTCGAAGATTTCTTTTATTCTTCTTTGCGGCATCACGACCAAGCTGGTTTAGCGAGCACATCCGAGTGCACATCCGAGTCGGTTGAAGTCCTTGCTTTTGCGACCCTCATCTTGGCTTAAAAAGCGGCATCTCATTATCCTTCCAAGCGAGAATGGTCCTCAAAATCTTCCAACAATGCTCCAAAACAAGCGGATGACCACACACTAGTTGGTATTCATCACGCTCGTGTATAAAAAGTGAGGTCATTCTCACCACTTAGTAATTCACGAGAGCATTGTTGTAAACTCTAGGACGAATCCTATTTTTCCACTTTGTAATGATAGAGTTATCGTTCTTTACGAACCAACCTCCTTCTCAAAGTATGCAATGACTTTCTCGCCAAAATCCTTTAGCATTTTGGTTGTTTCGATACACTATTCTCGGATATATCACACCAAGCGTTGCCAAAGCGATCTCTTCTTCTTTTGACCAAAGCGGCGAATCATTCTTGGCTTCTTTCTCGACAACCTTCTTCTTCGCCTTAGTAGCTCGTTTCTTTGGTTTGACCGGTGGCGTCTCTTCTCGACATTCTTCTTCTTCTACGTCACCAAGGTTAACCGAATCGTGATCGATCCATGAGCCGAACCGGTACCCGAACCGTGATACTCTTGGTAGGATAACCCGATCCGGTTCCGGCATAAAATTAGGATTGTTGTATAATTGGTCGCCGAAATCAAAACCCTCAAGATTGATACGGTTAGCAGGAGAATATTCTTGATAATTTGAATATGAAGACATTGATGAATCCATTGTTGGACGGATATACAGTTCGGGTGACCCATACATAGATTGGTTGCTTGACGGGAGTGGCTTTGTTGTTGTTGTTGTTGTTGGATGTTTTGATGCGGTGGAACAAATGGACGATTCATAAAAATGGATTGTTAGCTTGTTGTTGTGGAGCTTGTTGGGATTGATATTGAGCGGGGTTGGAAATTGATTCTTGGTAAGACACGGTTAGCAGGAAATTCGGATCCGGTGTTAAAATATGCGAGGCGTTTGCAAGCAGGATTTTTGACCTTTGGTTGGTGGTGTTTTCTTAGACATTTTTTATAGAGAGGATTGTGAGATTTTTGATAAAGAGGATTGTGAGATTTGTGAGTTTAGTGTGTAAATATGTTGTGTATTTATAGGGTAGTTTTAGTTGTATTTTTTTTTTTTTTTTTAATAGCAACGGTAGGATGGGTTTTTGTTTTTTGGTTTTATACATGTTTTTTGGTTTTATATGCAACGGTAGGAAACATTTGTCTCGATCGGCTGCACGATTCAAACCTTCCAAATTGCTTGGCGATCGATTCCCCCACACCAACAGCGATCGACTCAAATCGATCGCCACATCATCTCGATCGATTGGAGATTCATCTACTGGGGCTAGCCTTAAATACAAAATACATTTCTGCTACTAACACACACATCAAACACATAAATCTTCCCACTCAAACTCAAACCTTCCTTCTCAAACTTAAACTGAAAATCAAACCTTCCTTCTTCTCAAACTGAAACTGAAAATCAAATCAATCGTTCTGCTTCTCTACATTTGTAAAACCGAAGCCCTAATCCAACTGCTTCCCACGCATTCCACTTCTCAAGAATCCAACGACGAAAATGTTTGATGCAAAGCTAACGGTGAGATCTAGATTAGAACATATTGATACAATTAAAGCTGCATTGAATGTCAATAGAACCAAATTGTTCAGAGACACTGTGTTTGGCCGTTAGTTAGATTTTCCTAAATATTCCTCTGACCACCACTTGTACAATTATTTATATCAAAATGTTGTTGACGTGTCTAAAGTGAGTGATTGTTGTCCACCTCTTACTTTTGTAATAGGTGAGAATGTTTTTGATTTTGGCCGTGAACAATTTAGTCTTCTAACTGGGTTTCGTTTAGGTTCCGTAGATAAAAAAGAAACTGACCACTGGCATTTTGTTAAGGGTTTAACAGATAGTCCTTTTTTTGATCGTTTGTTTCCCGATAAAAAAAGAATTAAGAACAAAAAAGTTAAGGGTGATGACCTTTTGGCGTTGGTGAAGTCGGGGCAAGGTGGGATTCTTTATCCGATGAAGATCTTTGTGAGGTTGGTTTGTTGGTGATTGCCACATTTGTATTTATTGGTCGGGAAGGAAGGTTTAATGTTCTGACCATTTTCTAAAGAATGTTGAGGATTTTTTGTATGGAATGACTATCCATAGGGTGAATACATGTGGGCTCATCTGTATAAAAGAGCGGTGAATGTTGTTCCTAGGCATCTCGGCAGAAGCAAAGAAGGCCGTTCCAAAAGATCCCAAAAAAGAACAAACATACGCTTTGTATGGATTTACATGGGTGTTGAAGGTTAGATTTTATTTGTAACATACATTATTTTTGCTTGTATATATTCTGATGGTTATTCTAAATTAGGTGTTATATGGTAAATTTGAGGAACATAGAACAGCAGAATAGTCATTCAGGCATTGGCATTGTTCCTTAGGCATTGGCATTGTTCCTTAGGCATTGTTCTGTAGTCATTATTCCTTAGGCATCGTAAGGCTTGGTATAGATTTAAGGAGGTTATGGTTGATGGTTTCACACTAGAAATCGATTTGTAAACGGTCACGAGTAAATATAGAAACGTTTGGTTCAAAACACTGCCAATGTCGCTGCATCCACTACTAGTTCAGATGAAACCACTTCTGCAACTACATCTGATGTAATTCTATCCCCTGTTACTTCGGATACACCCACTGCTATCCTAACCATTGCCACCATAATCACAACCACTATAATCACAACCACTAAGTCTTAATCGTCGTATTTGTTTTTGATTTGGATTATTGTCACACCCCAATTACATTTTGCGGTGGAATGGAATACCTTGGGAGGGCTGTCATAGCATCAAAGTTCTGAGTTATATTGAGCGACCTAAAGTGTCGTTTTGAAAATATCGTTTGATTCATTAAAATAATCAGAGTTTACAAACATTAGGTCCCAAAAGAAAATCAACTTGTGCGAAAATAAGTTTGTTACAAGCCAAACGATGTTTTAAAATGCATAAATCCCATGTGTGACGCGTCGTCACCACGACTCTATGATATGTCCAAATGTATGCCATGAAGTGAATGCCTTAGATACCTGAGATAAAACATGCTAAAAGTGTCAACACAATGGTTGAGTGAGTTCATAGAGTTTGGTTAACAAGTAAAGCTTTTAAAGAGCGTTTATGCAACAAAGACAAAGTTTTTGGTCATATAGAATAGTCCACAAAGCAAAGGCATCGTAAATCCACTCAGTTCCAAGTTCGCCCATACAAAACTTGCAACCGTGTGTTTACAACCCTTGCTAAAAATAGTATGTCAATCATGTATGCATGTATCATAGTAGTTAAAAGTATAAATGTCACCACAAGAGTCTTCCAACATATAAATATTGGGATGTTTGTAAATTAATAGCCTTCCAACAACTTAATTTGGAGCCACTAATTCTTGTATGTTTGTAAATTAATAGCCTTCCAACAACTTAATTTGGAGCCACTAATTCTTGTATGTTTGTAAATTAATAGCCTTCCAACAACTTAATTTGGAGCCACTAATTCTTGTATGTTTGTTCCAAATATGCATATGAAATCAAGTATAACCCAATCAAGTATATAACGCAATCAAGTCTAAAGTACAGGTAATGTTGTTTGGCAAAAGAGTTTAAATGCTTTGGCGGCTCCATGAGGAGTTAACCAATTGCTAAAGTATGTATGTTGAAGCATAATTGAAAACAAGTTTAGCACATTAAGGCACATATCGCAATAAACCACACATAATGTCCAAAGAGTATAAGAAGTATAGTGTAACACAATTGTATAAATGGTTTGAGTATTCGCAAGAGTAAAAACAAGTATTTAAGCATGTATCTCCCCCAAATAGTTTATAGGAATTTAAACGAATTAAAGCGGGGTATGAACTCACAGTAATATGTAAGAGTTTAAAGTACTTGTGAAAGTAAATGAAAATAGTTTGAGCATGTATCTCCCCCAAAAGTTTGTAAACAATTAATAGAAAGTGGGGCTATGAAAACTCACCTGGTATGATTGATATGCTAACAAAATGAAGTGCACTAAAATGAGGCTCGGAAACTATCCGCGACCTAAAATGAATGTCATGACTTGAGTTATGATATGTTGTTGTGAATGTGTGATACAATGTCGTGCATGCAAATCCATATGATATCTATACCACTTGTACGTTTTGGAAATAATGTTTATCGTCAAAATATATGTTTATGACATCCCATCGTATATAAAATACTCTACATGTAGTTATGTTGAAACAACCTCCTATGATAGTCGCAAAATGGAGCACACCGAGTGTTAGGAAACGAACTCAACAGTTTTGGAAAGCTTGTGTTATTATCTCAAAGTTTTAGTGTTTAAGTTTCCATCCTAGAGGTCTCGATCACCAAGAAAAATATAGGTTAAGTATTGTACTTTAGTCCAAAAATATAGTTTAAAGGATGGTTTTCGGCCAAGTTTGAGTGACTATATGTTATTCGTTACAACTCCGCTCAACAAACGGTTTAACACTTTGGAAAATATGCTAGGCGAACTTACTTTTACTAGAAGACATCACGTTATAAAAAGTTCTACATCATTGTTAAAAAGCGTCCGCCAACATGGTCCTTTAGTTGCCGTAGTATGTTTTAATAGAGAATATATTAATTTTGCTAATAGAAATAAAGTTCTGACAACTTGGTTTATCGCGTGTAATTTAATCGTTACAAGTCCGTTTTCTCGTTTTCTACATCCTTAGATTCGTGTCAAAGTATACTAATATATTTTTGATAAGTCGACACAATTTATAAAGCTTAAGACTCATTTTTGACTCGTAAGGAGTGACATTTTCATGCTGAAATTTCTGAAATTAATAGTTTTCCTCGTCAAACTTGAAAAATTCATAACTTCTTCGTTATAGCTCCGTTTTAATCCGTTCAAGCGGCCACGTTTTCGTTTTAAAGTGTATTTTCTAAATATCTAGCCCAAAATAGTATACCCACTGTCGGATTTTCCCAGAATTTAAAATATGGACAGACCCTATTTTATACGTGTCGAAATGAGTTTTTCTCGCGCCAAATCTTATTCTAACCCATTCAAAACAACTCCGGAGCTATTCTAATCCTACCATACACCTTCTTAGGGTGTCATGGGTTCCTAGACATCACCAAAACTAATATGTAATAAGGAATAATTGTAGGATGACTTATATATATTCATAACTCTTGAAAATCATTAAAAAAGTGGTACAACATCATATGACTAGCATGTTTTTGCTCAAATATGATGAAATGAATATGAAATGAATATGAAAGATGAAAAATAAACATGAGATGCTTACAAGAATACTTGATGAGGTTTAAGGACAAAAGGGTTTTCCTAATCAATTGAGGTTTGTATTGCAAAACCTATGCAACAAATGATACTAAAGTGATAAAAGCTTGTCTTGAAAATATTTGATGATCACCTCTTGCACCTCTAATGGCGGTTGTGTTGGAGAAGAAGAGAGAGAAAACAAAACTTTACACCTTGTGAATTTTACTTGTATGTGTTATTAAGATATTTTGTAGTATAATAAGTATATAAGTATTAGATATTTTAGCAATGGCAAGTGACACCTCCCCCCCCTTGTCGACTTGATATAAAAAAAATGATCAAGTTGTAGCTTGTAGTTATTAAATGTATAAGTGTAATATAATGTAAGTTACTTGAAGACTTGTGGTAAATTGTGTACCCATTTGAATATTTAAGGTAGCGTTAGATAAAAATAAATTTTCACGGGTCAAGATAAAATATATTGAGGTCATAAAAATTATAAAAATACATTTCTTGAAAGATTTGAGTGAATAAATATTTATCGAGTTGAATTTAAGAAAACCGTCGTAATTTATATAAACTTAACAATTTATATCTGAAATAAATTTAAAACACCGGTAAACTAATAATAATATTTTATAGACTTAATATGAGTATAAAAATATATTGTGATTAATTTTTTTGGAAGTATCGTATCAATTGTTCAAAATAATGTTTACTGCGATAACGTTTATTTAATATGAAATTATGCGTTTAATGTGAAATGCAAAACTATGCATGACTAGTATGATGAATGTAGAGTTTAAGAAATGACCAAAAATTGAGAATTGTGACAATTATGGAGACATTCCCTAACAGCTCCCAGTTTTGGACCAAAGACCCAGAGAAGATCCCACGTTGTTTAGCATGGTCCAAAATAAAAAACTTTGAAAAAAAAGCATTACACTATTTTATTTAATCCGGTAAGTAAAAACCCAAAATTAGTTATGTGTTGTATTTTTTTATTGCATTTAGCATATATCAGGTTAGTTTGTTTCTTATGTAGGTACGTTAGACCATTCGGAAGATTGTACCAACAAATGCCGGTGGCGTGTCGTGGTACATTCAGTATGGAGTACATCCGTGGACTTGATTCACAACTTGTGGAAAGAAGATAAGAGTTGGCTGAGCAATTAATGGTGGAAGAAGAGGAAGCTATGGGCCATGTGGATGTATATGGTGGAATTGAAGCCGATTTAAACATTCCTTTATGTGATGTTGATGCAGTTGTTCAAGAAGGTGAAACGTCGAAGGTCAATGACACTGCTGAAGAAGAAGATATTTTTGTTGGGGTTGGTGAAACGTTGAAGGTGAATGAGCTTGTGAAGCTTGAAGATGTTTTTGGCGGTAATCTTGAGGTTCCAGATGGGAACAAATGTGACAAAGCAGCAGCGTTACATAAGTTGGATAAAGATGCCATTCAAGCTGAGCTTGTGTTCATTAAGTCCAGGGTTGGTAGTATTGAAGAATCTGTAGGAGACGTTGCTGTATCACAACTATCAAGTGAGATACTTAGAGTTAAAAAAAGATTTGGGGTACTTGAGGAAGTTTTAGGAATAAAGTCAGAAGATGTTGTTGGTGAGAATAAGGTAAGAAGCTGTAATTTGATTTTTTTTTGAGTTCGTTATGTAAAAAAAATCTTTGACCAAAGTATGTTCATTGTTTACAAGTGGAGAGTGTTGATGCCAACAAACCTTTGGCTACTTCTGATGCACACACTCCCATCAGGACCAATGTAGGGTACGATGAGAAGCGGTCGGTTTATCTGAGACTCAGAAGAGTTTACAGAACCTATGGCGCAAGTTATGAAAGGCTGCGTTATCGGGAGTCTTGAAGATGCTCATCATTCCAACAATTTTATGCGGTGGATAAGAAATTTTATTGTGCCGCGTTACGAATTTGAATGATGAATTCTCGGACATTGGCTATGATGGGTTTGATCCAACTCTGTTGACGACGTATATATTCTTGTTATTTTTCCCTTATTTTACTTTTTTCAATATTAAAACACATACCCTTATTTTAATCTTTATCTAGGAATCGATGGATATGAATGTTGTGGAAAAGAAATTGACCGGGAGAAGGGTAAGGAAATGGTTGTGTGGCGACCACTGTTTGGTTTACATGGTTTGTCGATGGACTCTTAAAGAGTTAAAACGGGCTATGGAGGAGGGGCTTCACAAGTAGAAAAAGTTGATGATCCGGCTGGGGAAGGGGCTGCACAAGTAGAGAAAACTGGCTATGGAGGTTGATAAAACGGCTGGGGAAGGGCCTACAAATGTTGATGAACCGGCTGGGGAAGGGGCTGATACACATGGGGATGTTACTTACGGAGATGAGGATCGTGTTGAAGTGATTTGCCTTGATTATGAGGATGGGCAGGATGTTGTTAAGGTACAGTTATTTATCTTATCATTTGTTACCAACAATGCATGCTGGTATGTGCTAAAACACATACCATTTCTTGACCAAAATAGACCCAAAATAACCAAGAAAGAGCCGTTTATGCCTAATATTTGCGTGTTTCTTGAGTTTATGCATGTGCAGGTACGAATATGACAAAACAGACAAAGAAAGCCAGATCCAAAGAAAACCGAGCACGAGAGAAAGAAGAGTGCAAAAGCCGATGTCGGGATGCTATTTTATGAGTTTTTGATGTAGTACTAAAACAAGATAACACAAATTGATCCTGTTGATGCACACGAATGCCAGGAACAACTCTTCCAATAATCGTTGATTCACTGAATACCGATTACTAGGATAATTCTTAGCAAAAAGCTGCCAAAAATAGACTTTTCATATTTCTTGGAACTAATTATCCCACATTACAAAGGAACTATTAAATAGGACTACAAAACAGAAATGGGCCTTAAAAGACAAATGGGCCGAAAGTTATTACAAAAACAAAGTCCAAAAAAGACCCGAAAAAACACTAAAATGCAAATAACTCATAAAATAGAGTGTTTCGGGGCTCAGAAGTTCTGGAAACCAACAAAGTCAGTTTCCCATCATGAGCTCCTCGTTCCAAGCTTGATTTGTTGGTAATTAGCCTAAAGCGGAGCCCCGTTGCCCAAGTTATGCCCATTTTAGTGAGGCCACTTTTGTCACACGATCTTGGGCCTCCAGAAACATCATAGCCTGCTCACCAACACTTGGGCCCACATCATTCCCCCCTGGGTAGACAAAATTCGTCCTCGAATTCACAACAAGATCATCATCAGAAGAATCACCATAGTAAGGCAACAAGTGTTTCACATTAAACACATCTGAACATCGTATATGGCTCGGTAATTTCAAACGGTAAGCATTGGAGTTAATTTTGTCAACAATTTCCAATGGGCCAATTTTCTTAGCGGACAATTTATTATACTCACCAACCGAGAAACGATCCTTAGTTAAAACAGCCCATACAAAGTCACCTACTTCAAAATCCACATGCCTCCTCTTTTGATCAGCATCTTGCTTGTACTTTGAGTTAGCTCGAACCAAGTTGTCATGAACGACTTTATGAACTTCATGTAACCCTTCAACAAAATCCTGCACTTTTTGGAATAGAACCGAAATAGGAAGAGACATTAAATCAAGAGGACCACGTGGTTGAGCGAATAAACCACGGAGCGGACTAAACCCGGTGCTCGATTAACGGCATGATTATGAGCAAACTCGACGACATAACCCGATCCCATGACTTCACATGATCACCTACTAAGCACCTCAGCAGATTTCCAAGAGACCGGTTAACAACTTGATCGCCCATCGGTTTGGGGATGATAAGCACTACTAAAATTGAGTTGAGTATTCACCATCTTCCACAAACTACGCCAAAATGACTTAGAAACCGAGTGTCGCGATCGAAACAATAGATGAAGGCAAACCATGTAAGCGATATACATCGCGAAAGAAAAGTTGGGCCACATTAAGCGCATCATGTTGTCTTCTTGCATGCAATAAAGTGTACCATTTTAGAGAAGCGATCAACAACAACAAATATTGAATCATTACCCTTTGAGTGCGAGGTAACCCCAACACAAAATCCATGCGATATCAACCCATGGTACGCAAAGGCGGTAAAGGCATATAGAGTCTGCATTAGTAGTTGTACCCTTTGAAACTTGGCAAATCGACACCGCTTGACATAATCTTCCATTTCTTTCCTCATAGTAGGCCGAAATAAAGCTTGCACCAAGCGTAAAGTGCGATCACGACCAACATGTCCTCGCCATGTAATTCCTTAATAATTTTCAAGCGAAGGCTAGAATTAGGAATACATAGTTGATTCCCTTTGAAAAGAAAACCATCATGTAGAAGGAAATCGGTTTTGGCGGATTGCACACCCATAACAACGAGAAAAATATGGGTCAATGGTTAGCGCTCGCGAATGACATCCAGTCCTGGAACATCAACCCTCATAGATACAAGCAAATTACTCCTCCTGCTTAAGGCATCAGCGACCCGATTCCTAACACTAGTCTTGTGTTTGACCACAAAAGTAAACTTTTCAAGAAATGCCAACCAACGCCCATGCTTATGTGACACCTTATCTTGAGTGCGAATATGCCTTAAAGAATCATGATCAGTGAACAAAACAAACTCCTTATGAAACAGATAATGGCGCCAATGCTTTATAGCTTGAACAATAGCATAAAACTCCAAGTCATAAGTAGTGTACCTAGACTTTTGCTCTGTCAATTTCTCACTAAAATAGGCAATGTGTCGACCACCTTGGTGAGAACCCCACCAATTGCAACCTTTGAGGCATCGGTATGAAGCTCAAAACTTGAGAAAAATCGGGCAATACGAATTGGTCTTTGTAATGAGCTTTTCTTTGATAATCTGAAAAGATTACGCCTCCTCCGTCCACACAAATGACTTTCCCTTCATGCAATCATCAATGGAGCCATGATGGAACTAAAATTTGGGATGAACCGCCTATAAAAAGAAGCAAGCCCATGAAAACTACGAACCCGGTGATGGTAGTTGGGTTAGCCACCATGAACATTGCTACTTTAGACTCATCCACCTGTATTCCATCACCGGAAATAACATACCCCAAGAACAGAACCTTAGGGGTCATGAACACACATTTCTTTGTGGCTGCATAGAAACTATCCTTGTGAAGTAAAGTCAAGACCTGCTTCACATGGATAAGATGCTCACTGAAAGAAGTACTATAAATGAGAATATCATCAAAATAAACAACCACAAACTTCCCAATAAAGGCACGAGCAATTGGTTCATCACACGCATAAGCGTACTAGGTGCGTTTGACAAACCAAAAGGCATCACCAACCATTCATACAACCCTTCACGAGTCTTGAAGGCGTCTTCCATTCATCACCGGTCTAAGGCGAATTTGGTAATACCCACTCTTCAAATCCAACTTTGTGAAAATAGTGGCACCACCGATGCGGTCAAGCAAATCATCAAGCCGGGGATAGGAAACACTGCACCTCACGGTAATCTTGTTGATGGCTCGACTATCAACACACATACGCCATGTTCCATCCTTCTTGGTCGATAGGGCGGGGAGCGACAAGGGCTCATACTCTCGAGCGTGACCCTTAGAAACAAGTTCCTCCACTTGCCGTCGCAATTCCTCATGCTCTCTGGGACTCGTCACGTAATGTGGCTGTTAGGCAGTGTGAACCGGGCTCTAAATCAATATGATGTTGGATGTCACGCAAAGGGGCAAACCGTCAGCAAATCATCGGGAAAAACATCGAAAATTCCTTGAGTAAAGGAATCATAGCTTGAATTTCGCTATCTTGACCACTTCCTTCCCTATTAGCACAAAACTTCATCTCCCTGCTCTAACTCATCCTCAAGCGGGAAAGGGTTAGTAAAGTCCCGATGGGCTTGTTAACTAATTCTTTGGGCTTATTTGGCATCAATGTTATCTTCACACCATCAAATAGGAAACTATAAGTATTAGTTAGCCCATTATGATTTGTGTTGCGATCATACTCCCAAGGTCTACCCGGTAATAAGTGACAAGCATCCATGGGCACCACATCACACCAAACATTATCTTTGTAGGTTGTCCCAGCAGAAAATAGAACAAGGACACGTTTGGAAGCAATAACCTCACCACCTTTCTTAAGCCATTGTAACTTGTAAGGTTTGGAGCGGGTCTCATCTTGATCCCAACTTCTAAGCGCCTCTTGAGATATCAAATTATCACAACTACCCGGTCAACCACAAAGGTGCACACCTTACCCGAGATAGTGCTGGTCGAGTGAAAGATGTTGTGCACGAGCCAATCATCGCCAATGACTTTTGGTGTTAAGCAAGAGCGCCTTACCACCAAAGCTACCCCACATCTCCATTCACAACTTCCTCTTCATACTCAACATCTTCATCAAATGTTGGGCCTTCTTCATAACCCTCATCAACCACGTCATCAACTTCCCATGTATACATATTGCCATCGGGATCGTGAATAGGTGCCTTTTCCCCGCCTTCTTACGTTCGACCGTCGATGACCGGGTTCACCTGCTTAAAACACTTCAAGCTACTACTTCCAACCCCTTTAGAAACCGGTCGATGATTGCTACCACCTGTCTCGCTGATTAGGAACAAAGCGTGATGTTACGTTACGAACCGAACTACCACTTGTTATAGCGAGAATAAGAGGAACCTCCACGCGTCGGTTCATTTTTCAAAAGATAATGCGTTGATATGCATCCGAAAGTGTCACCGGATCAAACATGTTAATGAATCCATGATCCGGACTCTTAAACCACCAATGTAACGGAGACTAGTTGTTCATCGGTCTCTTGAATATCATTCCTTGCAATTAATTGGTAAAATTCGGTTGTGTAATCTTCAATGATTTGGCCCCTGTTTGATTCTGTAACATTGGTACATCAACCGTTGGTAATTATGAGGAATAAAGTTGGCCCTCATGCACTTTTCATCTTCCTCCAAGTCGTGACTCTTGGCTTTCCAACTCTCTCCGTGTCGGTTCGATTCTTTGCCACCATGCGGATGCCCTACCACGTAGCTGGTAGCGATCGGTGAAACCTTCTTGTTTCGGGAATGTCTTTGAATTCAAACACTTCTTCGACCGCAACAAGCGATCAATGAACCCCTCGGGATTCAAAGTATCCCATCAAACTCGTGAACATTGACCCGTAAATAACGATATTCCCAACGTCCCTTTCAGCATTCTATTCTTGGTCTTTTTCTTCGTAGTTGCATATTATCCTCCCTTTCATTTTGCCATGATTGGCCTTCAATTTCGATTCTGTCAACCATCTTGTTGATTCATCGGAAGATGAACCGTCACCCTCATTCCTCCGAATGGATTTTACATTGTTCGTCTTCACTTTCTCGTTACGAGATAAAGATATCGTTCAAGACGTTGTAGAAGAGAGGAATCAACATCTCTTAAACTTTCGCCACCAAAGCATCGAGGCTTCTAAGAAAATCGTCGAACATGAGCCTTCTCAATTAGAATCTTTGGTAGCTTCCCCAAACCGACAAACATCGAATAAAGACCATTTCCCTAAGTAGAGTTGAATACAAAGCGGTCTCATTGATTGAAGCTCGGCACCACAAGAACACGAGAACAAAGTAACAAGTTGAAACATTGATCGTCTCGGTGGTTATCAAATCCGGATTAGCGATTACGACCGATCACATGAACTGTGTGCATCCCGATGTACCTTACTCTTCGAGATTGACCGGTTGTCTAGTTAGAGAACAATATATCAACATCTTCATTTTACCAAGTGCATTCCGGTTATATAACATATAACCAATCGGCACATAATGTACACATGTACCCAACAAGAGTAGAGGCGATGACATCCGTGTAACATGTTGAGTCACTAATCATCTCGATGGATGTCAACTCGAAATAATTGAATTAGCTCAATCAAGTGAACATGTTGTGCATATAACAGGAAGCACTTTATCATAAACCGTATATAAGATGTCGATGGCGTTATCATCTCACGTTCCAAATATTCTTCACATTTCTTCCACACGAACAATGAAGTAACAAAACCAAAGGTCTCCAGAGACCACTTCCCCAAATAGTTGGAATAATATATCCTTCCCCAAATAGTTTTGATACCTCGGAATCGACAAAACATAATATATCCATAAACTTGAAACGATTACGAGGCCTTCTTTGATTCATTAAGTCGACCATCGATCGGTTAGTTGATCAACAAACCCGACCCATTCGCTCCTCCAATTCTTGCCTAGATAAGCCCGAGCTGCTCAAATTCTTGCTCATAGGCGTCATTAGTATTCCTATTCCTCCTTGGAGGCATAATGATCGAGAAATTTTAGCTCGATACCAAGCGATGTAGTACTAAAACAAGATAACACAAATTGATCCTGTTGATTCACACGAATGCGGAACAACTCTTCCAATAATCGTTGATTGTACTTCTTAGATGAACAGTTGAGTCAATAGAAACGAGCATGAGCTTGATTTGGATGATCAACATTCGTTAGAGGTTGGAAGTACTCATCAAACATATCTTTGAAAACAATGAATCCCAAACAATGAATCCCAATTATCCTTAGTAATTGAAGCATTAGGCGTTGGAGGTGTCATCAAAAATCAAGAAATGAATCATTGCTAAAGAATCGAGCAAGTCTAATTGGGGATAAAATTTTGGCTTTTCAATCTCCCCAATTAGTGCTCTCCCTAAGCCCGGCGAAGATTTTCAAGTGTTCTTCCGGCCGGATTTAAGAAGAAGTCTTTAGATCATCAAATGCAATTCGTCTTTAGTCTTCTAATCATGTAGCTTTCAAATGTAGATTAGGTCAGACTCGACCTTCTTCAAGATTATACGAATGGGGAAATAGAGTTAACATCTTCTTCACACCAAAGGCATTCCGTTAACTTGTAAATAGAAAATTCCTTAATTAAAATCCTCCCAATCAAACAAGAACGGAAAGATGTTCATCAAAGAAATCGATCCGGCAACTAGAAGCACTTTGTCATTTAATCATATCGGCCCGTGTGAAGATGTCAACCAACGGCTCTTAGAAGAAACTACATGTGAAGATGATCCGATAAGAAGAATCTCGGTTCTTACATGGGTTAGGAGCCGTTTGACCATATATTCTCAAATATCGGTCAACCATGCAAAAATTCACACTTTTCTCCCCTCAAGAATTGCATCAGAGATGCCATTCTTGATTAACCAAGTGATTATCATCCAAATGTGTTATATTCACACTTCTCCGCAAAATTAGCACATGATGTCGCCATCTTCATTATATTGAGCAAGAGGAATAAGAGTAATTATCGAGTGAGTCGGTTCACTTGATGGTGAGCGCATGGAAAAAGCATGAAGCATGTTCTTTGAAGAATGTCGATGAGAATGGTCATAAACATGAAGATTCTCTTCTTAAGAAGATAAAAGCGCCTTGAAGCGTGCATTTCTTTTCTTTGAGGAACGGGCACAAGTGTTATCTGCAGACGCCATTATGATGAAGTACGAGGCCCGAATCTGAAGTGAGCAGACGTCATAGCGGTTGAATATCAATGTTGAGAAACTTGAACCCGTGAGTTATGAGATATTAATCCATTTGTGATCCATACTTTAAGCCAGTCCATGTATTGAAGGATCGAAGTATCTGCAATCGAGTAAGGAGTACCGCACTAACATTACAAGCTTGATTGCATATATATGGGTTAGTGACATTAGTATCCAAACTCTTTGGGGTTTCACGGTCAACCTTGATTTTTCATCGAAAAAATTTTCGGTAGGAATCCACCTAAGTCCGGCATCCTTAAACATTCTACGGATGGTATCCACTTATGGCAAGGTCGATTGAGAACTTCTCTTTAGTAATTTGAAACCTCGGTTGTTCTAAGTTTAGTAGCACAGTTCTTGTCAAGATGGGAAAATCGGCGAAGGAGAGCCTTCGCTTGTTCGATCCATAGTTGTAGATAAAAGTAGTTTGAGGTCTTGATAAAGTAGTTGAAAGGGCTCAATGTTACATTCCTTTTGCATGGCATTACGTAGTCAGCGGTGCAATTCTTTTCATTGGACTCGAGCATGAAGAACTCAAGTCATCATTGATTGATTCCATCATCGTATTCGATCGAATAGCTAGTATTCTCATGGTTGTCTCTGACATCATACGGTTTGAGTACTTCAAATCACCGGGTCGAGAGAGTAGGACATGATGTGGTAGAATGCACGGATTTTACAAGTCTATGATTCAAAGCGAGAAATAAAATCAAGACCAAACCGTTAAGTAATGACCAATGGAATGTGTTAAGATGGTGATGGATCGATACAATGAAGGACGATTGTGTGATAGGGCTTTAGATTGTTCGTAGGAAAAGTTGAAATGTTGATTGGTTGAGATTTGGATTGGTTGATGTACGTTTTTACGAGAATTTTGGGTCTAAAACTTAAAACCTCAATAACTTCCTTTCGGAGGGATTTGGGCCTCGAAAAATTCGTTTCACGACACGACATCGTTGTGAAACCTCACAATATTCGGCTGTTAGGTCGTTTTGGCAGTATTTGAAAGCAGATTCTGGATCAAAAGTTATGGCGTTTGAAGTTTTGACGTAAAAGTCAACTTTGGTCAAACCTCTTCTTAGTAAAATCAACCAAGTCGCTATAACACTTGAACCAAGTCGCTAAGCCAAGTCGCTAAGCACCAAGTCGCTAAGCATTAAGTCGCTAAAGAGCAACTCGCTAAGAACCAAGTCGCTAGGAAAATTTTTGACAAGTCGCTAAGCTCCAAGTCGCTAAGTTGTCAAGTCGCTAAAGAGCAACTCGCTAAGCACCAAATCGCTAACCAAGTCGCTACCCAAATCGCTACCCAGTCGCTGCAGTGGTGGAGAATCCACTAAGTGTACTTTTGTCGATTGTCTCTAAAGGCAAGTCGCTAGGGTCAACTCGCCACCAAAACACCACAACTCGCTAATTATTTCAAGCAAATCGCTAGGGTCAACTCGCCACCAAACAACACCACAACTCGCTAATTATTTACGAAGCAAATCGCTAGCAAGAAAGTTATACCGTGAGCCAAGTCGCTAACTTGAAAACTTCCAAACACACTTTTCAATCCAAAACAACCCAACCACGATGATTCAAGCCTTTCAAATCACAACCTAAACACTTATGATGATCCTAAACACAAAAGTACAATCAAAATCAAACTTTAACACTAGAAATCAACCAAATGATGCAAAACCACAAAACTTTCTCAAACTCAAAACCACCTAAAACCACTAGAAATCCAAAGATATGTAAGAGATGATCTAACCATGGCTCTTGATACCAATTGTTGGATATTGGTTCATAATCACATAACAAACAATAATATGGTCGAATTATTTAGAGGTTTTAGAGAGAGAAAGTGGGAGCCTTTCTAGAGAGAAAGTGAAAAAACATAGAAGGTTAGATTAAGATGAATGAAAGGTCCAACCTCTGCCTTGGGAGGTAGAGGGTATTTATAGTTACAAACATAACGACCTCCTGTCGGCACGTGGATCGTGTATCTGATGGGTAAAGACCCGTCCTTCCTCCACGGTGTTGCACTAAGCTATACTACGCTACAAACTAATAAATAAACTACTAAACAACGTAAATAACGATATGTCTACGAGCTAACTTATGCTAGATAATATTAGGGACCGACTCTTCACTATGGAATTTTCTAATTCCCTAACGATTCTGATTCGAGGCCTTCTTTGATTCATTAAGTCGACCATCGATCGGTTAGTTGATCAACAAAATGACCCATTCGCTCCTCCATTCTTGCCATAAAAGACGCTCAAATTCTTGCTCATAGACGTCATTAGTATTCCTATTCCTCCTTGGAGGCATAATGATCAGGAAATTTTAGCTCTGATACCAACTGATGTAGTACTAAAACAAGATAACACAAATTGATCCTGTTGATTCACACGAATGCCAGGAACAACTCTTCCAATAATCGTTGATTCACTGAATACCGATTACTAGGATAATTCTTAGCAAAAAGCTGCCAAAAATAGACTTTTCATATTTCTTGGAACTAATTATCCCACATTACAAAGGAACTATTAAATAGGACTACAAAACAGAAACGGGCCTTAAAAGACAAATGGGCCGAAAGTTATTACAAAAACAAAGTCCAAAAAAGACCCGAAAAAACACTAAAATGCAAATAACTCATAAAATAGAGTGTTTCGGGGCTCAGAAGTTCTGGAAACCAACAAAGTCAGTTTCCCATCATGAGCTCCTCATTCCAAGCTTCGATTTGACTGGTAATTCGCCTAAAACGGAGCCCCGTAGCCCAAGTTATGCCCATTTTAGTGAGGCCACTTTTGTCACACGATCTTGGGCCTCCAGAAACATCATAGCCTGCTCACCAACACTTGGGCCCACATCAGTTTTGGATGCTTAAAAAGTCAAATTACGGATCTTAGAGCATGTTCGGGGAGTTTTCACATCATCACCTTCATTTTCCCAAATTTTCACAATTCACCTTTCACTTTTTCATATTTCCACAAATTACCCTCATGTCACCCAATTTACACAATCTACCCTTCACTTATCCCATTTACCCATTTTCACCTTTACATCTCACAAATTATACCTTTGGTCATTGGTTTTTGCAAAGTCTACAATAATGGTCTTTATTATATATATCCTAATGCAAAACCAAGTCCAAGTCCAAGACCAAAACAAAATAAAAAAACTTTCCCTATTAAACCTCAAAGGCCAACCCACCTTAATTTTACTCATATCCCAACTTATACCCGTCCACACAACAAAACTACCCATGGTCAAAGGACCATATGCCTGGTTAAACCTCCCTTTTAATTTACCCAAGTCAAACGTGTACCAGTCAAACAAAATAATAAGAATAAAACCCCTTCATAACTTTCCCTCTCAAAACCAAAACCCACTGTTTATCTTCCTTTCCACCCTGAAATCCCATGTTTACCCTCAAATCACATAGTACTTAGCATATTTTGGCCAGGTTGGCAATCCATGTGCAAGAAGAATGACACAGTGGCAAATCTCAGGACTGTGATTGGTAGAAGCATGTCATCAATCTTATCAAACGGCTCAGAATGAATGTGATGACAAGATTGATTGATCAAGGGATGAGATTAAGTTCCTAGAAGCTTCTGAGATCAAGAATTCCAAGCCCTCATCAGCTATAAAAGCCTCTTTCTTCACAAGTCACAATATGTCCAATTCCTTAGGTCTTAGAGGGATTTTGATCATTTAGTTTCTGTCATTTATGTTTTCAGTAGTCAAATAGAAATTTGTAATTTGTAATTTCTCTTCTATTAATGCAATTTCGAATTCTATAATTACTTGTCATTTGAGTGTTGGTTACTTAAGTTGAAATCTACTTTTAAAAGCTCTTTTTCTGTTCCACTAAAGCTTATCAAAGCTTATTTGAGTTCATCCTTGGTTATTCTTATTCTTAGCTTCTAATTTTGCAAACAGTCAACTAAAGTCAAAGTGAGTCAAATTTCAAAGTCAAACCTGTTTCTGGGTAGGTTTTGATTATGAATTGCTAGATAGTTTAGTTTGATGATAAAATGTTTATTTCAATTCAGTAAAGGGCTAAATTCATCTAAGTTTTCATGAAAATTGTGTTTTGTCATCATAAGGGAGTGTTTGGAAATAGCTTGAATTTTGAGTTTAATAGATTTTGGTAATGGTCAATTAAGTAGATCAGTTTTAGTTGCTAGTGTTAGAAGTTTCTCAATTCAAGTTTCAAGAGTTTAAAGCTTTGTTTACATTTTCAAGTTCAGAATCCAAGTCTGTCAAAACAGTTAGCTTAAGTGTCATTTACAGTTTTCTTAAGCTATTTTTGTTAATTTTCTTAATGTTAAAAAACTTATAAAAATCAAAAATAGCTTTTTCATTAGCTGTTTTCCGTAGCTACAAAAGAAAAAAAATTCAAAAAAATAGTTTGCTTAGTTTGTTTGTAGCTTGAAGTTGGTGATATTAAGTTAATCCTGTCCTGTGCACTGTTGTTGCATCAGTTGGTTTCTTAAGCTGATTTTCCCCTAAGTTGTAGTTTAGTTTGATAGCTTAGTTTAGAACTTAGTTGAATTGCCTTAGAATCCCCAAAGGAGCTTATAGCAATAGCTTGTTAAGTCTGCAATCCCATTTCTATCCCCATCTGCAATATGTTACATCAGGTCTCTTATGTCCCATTCCCCTTATAGTTTTTATTTTTAATTTCTTCATGATAAGTCCAATTTAGCTGAAATTTCAGAAATTAGCTCTTTGGTTGGTTTTCTTTATCAAGGTGATTTTTGTTTATTTTGTGATTTTTCTAAGCTAGCTTATTTAGGCTCAAAGTCACCACAAGTGGGGCCATTTGGAATAAGTAGCTAGAACTCGCTATGTTGCCTAAATGCCTTTAGCTTGAGCTTTTAAAGTCCAATTCAGTTGCAGTAGCATATTTTTAGAAAGTTTAGGTCAGTTTTAGCTTAAGGTAGCTTTTAGATAGCTTATAGCTTATTTTACTTAGCTTCTTTCATCATTTGTATGCCCATTTCATATCTCTTGTGATCATTAGGAGTTTTTGTTATGTTTCCTTGCTTCCGAGTATTATTTTAGAATTTTATGGAATTTTTCATATTTTTCCATGCTCTTTTGCTATTTTTCTGCATTTAAAATCATTTTTAAGGCTTTTTAATTAATTTTTAATGCAAATAAACTAGAAAAAGGTCAAAAAAATGAAATTTCAATTTTATTAGTTTGAGAAAAATAAAAATGTCATAAAAAGTATTTTTCCAATCCCGTGTTGGTAAAGAAACCGGACGGATCGTGGAGAATGTGCATGGATTTCAAGAGCATCAATGCTTCGTGCCCGAAGGATTACTACCCACTCCCTGAAATCGATTGGAAGATTGAATCTGTAATGGGTTACAAGTACAAGTGTTTTCTCGATGCATACAAGGGATATCACCAAGTCCAAATGGCCAAAGAAGACGAAGAGAAAGCGACCTTCTACACGAGCATGGAACCTTTGTTACACCAAAATGCCGTTCGCCTAAGGAATCCGGGCGACGACGTCAAAGACTAGTAGATTCAAGTTTTAAGGAGCAAATTGGCCGGAATTTGGAAGTATACGTTGACGATATGGTGATCAAAAGCAGAAGTGAAGTAGAGCTGCTAGCAGACATGGCAGAAACGTTCGACAACCTCCGAAAAATCAACATGAAGCTCAACCCGAAAAAGTGCTCTTTTGGAGTGGAAGAAGGAAAATTCCTCGGTTATGTCGTAACGTCGGAAGGAATAAGAGCTAATCCGAAGAAAACAAAGGCAATAGCCGACATGCAATCGCCCGTAACACTCGAGGAGATGCGAGCCTCGGGAAGTCTGACTATGAATGTGTTCTTGTCCCGATCGGCTGAGAAAGCATTGCCCTTCTTCAACACTCTGAAAAATGTCACGAAAGATAACCAAAAGGAGTACCGGTGGAGCAAAGAGGCCGAAGAGGCATTCCAAAAGATGAAGGGTGTGATTTTAGAGCTACCCAATCTAACGGCCCCGGTGGCAGGAGAAGATCTCTTCGTGTACCTAGCGGCAGCCGAAGAAGCCATAAGCGCTGTGCTAATGGTAGAAAGGAAAGGGAAACAAATGCCGGTACACTATGTTAGCAGAACGCTCCACGACGCCGAGCGAAATTATGCTCCTCTGGAGAAATTAGCTTTAGCACTACGGCACTGCTCTAGAAGACTCCGGAGGTATTTTGAAGCACATCACATCAAGGTAATCACACACCAACCCATCCGGGATGTATTAAGCAAACCCGAATCTTCTGGGAAGGCGATGAAGTCACGAGTAGAGTTGGGAGCATACAAGATCACTTACATTCCCGTAAACGCCGTCAAAGGCCGTGTCTGGCGATTTTATAAACGAGATACCGGTCAAGAAAGCAGGGAGAGAAGGAAAAGCAAAGAAGTGTGCAATGTCTCTACAACAAAGGAGGAGGACGCTGCTCACGGACGGAGCATCTAACAAAAAGGCTCGAGCGGGTTTGGTGTTGATAAGTCCCGATCAAACAGTACACATATGCTCTTGACTTAACTTCCCTAGCACAAATAACGAGGCGTAATACGAGGCATTCCGGGCGGACCGAGAATAGCAAAGGACATGAAGATCCAGGTACTAAATGCTAAGGTAGACTCCAACCTGGTATCAAGTCAAATCAACGGAGAGTTCACCACCTACAAAGAAAGCATGACCAAGTATTTAGCTAAGGCAAAAGAATATATCGGATGCTTCAGGCAGTTCAGAATACAAAATATTCCCAGAGCTCAGAATCAAAAGGCAGATGTGCTGAGCAAACTGGCCTCCGTGGCATTCGATCACTTGACAAAAGAAATACTCGTCGAAGTATTAGAAACACCATCAACCGAAGAGAAGGTCATCGGAGCGATAGTTGAAGAAGAGGAAGAAAACTGGATGTCTCCCATTATCCGGTGTATTACGGAAGGAAAATGGCCTAGCGACGAAAACGAAGCAAGAACCTTGCGGATGAAGATACCTCATTACATCATGGAAGACGGGGTACTGTTCAAGAAGTCATATTTAGGCCCAATGATGAGGTGTGTGGGCCCACTGCAGGCCAATTACGTGGTCAGGGAGGTACACGAAGGGGCATGTGGCATGCACTCCGGCCCAAGATCCGTGGTAGCAAAGCTGATCAGGCAAGGATATTACTGGCCAACGATGCACAGGGACACCCGAGAGGTCATTCAAAAATGCGAATCCTGCCAAATACACTCCCCGGTTCCGAAACTGCCGAAGACTCTCATGACTTCCATCATGTCACCTTGGCCTTTCTTCCAATGGGGAATGGATGTATTGGGCCCTCTCCCTGAAGCACCCGGGAAGGTCAAGTATGTCATTGTGGCCATCGACTACTTCACAAAGTGGATGGAAGCCAAACCCCTAGCAAAAACCACAGGCAAAGAAGTCATAAAATTCGTGTGGAATAACATCGTGTGTCGTTTCGGCCTGCCACATATAATTGTAACAGACAATGGTAGCAACTTCATTCATGACCCCTTCAAACGTTGGTGTGAAAAACTAAACATCAAACAGATAAATACTGCCGTGGCACATCCTCAAGCAAACGGTCTGGTAGAACGAGCAAACAAAAGTTTGATGCATGGCTTCAAGACAAGGCTGGGAAAAAGTAGATCTGGATGGGTCGACGAGCTACCGAACGTTTTGTGGGCTCATCGCACATCCTTAAAGACTAGCAACGGCGAAACACCATTCAGTTTGACATACGGGAGTGAAGTCAGTAATTCCCGAGAAATTGGCATGCCCACCTTCCGAACAATGAAGATTACCGAAGAGGAAAACGAAGAGGAAAGGCGTTTAAATCTGGATCTCTTGGAAGAAAGAAGAGACTCAGCAACCGTTGAGGAAGCCAGGTACAAAAAGAAAGTGGAACAGTATTACAATCGAAGGGTCAAAGGCGAAAAGCTCAGAGTAGGAGACTTCGTCTACAGGAAAAATGAAGCCAGCAGACAAGAAAACCAAGGGAAGTTGGGACCCAACTGGGAGGGCCCATACCAAATAACGGAGGCATCGACAATGGTTCCTACAAATTACAGACAATAGAGGAAAAGAGGTCCCAGCACTTGGCGCGGTGAACCTAAGAAAATGCTTCTTGTAGAATAGAAAAAAAAACTATGTAACCGTTAAGCCCGAGAGGCGGTATGTTTAAGCAAGTTTTAATGAAAATCCTGACTCCCGTGTTTCGGAGGGGCAATTTTCCACATGAATGGTTTCTGAACATAATTAGTAAATGATCCCCCCGACAGGCTCGCGACCTCCGGGGAAAAATGGTCAATGTTCAAAGATGGTTCATATCCAAAAAGGATTGCCATAAATGTCGAACGGTTTATACCCAAAAAGGTTGCCCAGGCGATAAAAAGATGGTTTATATCCAAAAAGGATTGCCATAAATGCCGAACGGTTCATACCCAAAAAGGGTTGCCCAGGCGATAAAAAGATGGTTTATATCCAAAAAGGATTGCCATAAATGCCGAACGGTTCATACCCAAAAAGGGTTTCCCAGGCGATAAAAAGATGGTTTATATCCAAAAAGGATTGCCATAAATGCCGAACGGTTCATACCCAAAAAGGGTTGCCCAGGCGATAAAAAGATGGTTCATATCCGAAAAGGATTGCCATAACAGGCCGAACGGTTTATACCCAAAAAGGTTGCCCAGGCGATAAAAAGATGGTTTATATCCGAAAAGGATTGCCATAATATGCCGAAAGGCTTATACCCAAAAAGGGTTGCCCAGGCAACAAAAAGATGGTTTATGCCCAAGAAAACCAAACGCAACACCGAACAATCCATGTCTAGAGGAGATCGTCGAAGTAAACATAATAATCCATACATAAACAGGCAAAATAAATACAAAGATGTAAAAAGAGGAGCGGCTATAGATTTCATTCGACAAACAAAAATTCCCCAAACGAATCCATTCAAGATTACAAAACATATCATTACAAAATAACATTGTTCGGCAATATCACCGTCACGAAGGAGTTATCTAAAAATAAAAACATAATGATAATAAACTTCAGACGGGAGGAGCGCTGGTCCCCTCA
Organism: Chrysanthemum lavandulifolium; assembly: GCA_022545495.1. Taxonomy (NCBI): domain Eukaryota; kingdom Viridiplantae; phylum Streptophyta; class Magnoliopsida; order Asterales; family Asteraceae; genus Chrysanthemum; species Chrysanthemum lavandulifolium. The sequence continues at coordinate 161,462,749 of CM040239.1, read as the reverse complement.
TCCTTATCCTTATCCTCGGCCTTTTCTTCAACGACATGATCCGGGGCGGGGTCAGGCATCAAAGTCGAGACAAAACTGTATGGACGATGGCAAGCGTTCCGAACCTTGGCGACGTAAGGATACTCCTTCACAAAGAGTTCATCGTACAGAGCTAAATACTTGGTAGGAGCATCCATATCCAAATCCTCAGTATCGGCTAATATCCCCTGCACTTCCTCCTCCGAACGGCCAATAGACACACCGTCCAACCACCCCGCCATACCACTCAAACTGAAAGGAACAGCCAGCGAAGCCTTATACTCATGGCTGCCATAAAGACGAGCGACGAACGCCGGGATGAAGTCCCTAACAAGATTCGCCCGTTCAATTTCTAGATTCCCGGCGGCTATAGCCACTTCTTGGCGTTGTTTCAGCAAAGCGGCATTCTCTTCCTCTTCGTTCTTTAGAGCCCCCTTCGTCTCCATCAACTCTTTCTCCAAACTTGATATCTTTTCGCTCTGAGCAAGGGACAATTTTAACCACTCGGCTTTCTCACCCTCCAGCGTGCGAACCTGTTTTTTCAAACCCTCCTCCCGAGCAGAAGTCTCGCCGAGCGTATCCTTAGCCACTTTCAATTCCGCCAGAGTCTTATCCAAAAAAGTGAAGTTGTCTTTAGCGACTTTATCACACTCACTGTGCTCGTCGACCAACTGGCGGTGATCAAGGTCAAGACTCTCGAAGCGGACAAGCAAATCCACAAAGGCAAGCGAACCCCTAGCCAGGATAGCCCATGATCGCTGGGCTGACTCAGAATCCGACAGAGTCTGCATATATTCCTCTTCGGCGGGAGGGGGCAGATGAACCATGAGATCCCGATATTTTTCGTACCCCTTCACTCTTTCATCTTTCTTGATTGACCACCCCGGCACATAGGTGGCGCTAGACGAGGTACCTTCTTCATCAGCAGTACCTTTGCCTTCGCGACGCTGGGGAGGAGGAGAATTAGCTACAAAATGAAAAATAAAAAATTAAGCATGCACAGGATATAATTAAACGATAGCAACGAAAAGATGATTCGGAATAGAAAGAAACCAACTCACCATCCTCCTGAGGAGCGGGCTGCTCGACAAATTGGGAAGCCTGAGCATCATGATCTTTCGGCCCAGCCTCCACATCAACACCAGCATTAGCATCATTAGCATCCCCTAACTTGTTGCTGGAGTGACCCTCCAAATCCCCTTCTCAACAACCGCGGATCATTCGGTGGTTGGCCTCCGGATGAACAGTGTTCACCGGCGTCGGATCGTATGAGAATCCAAGTTGATCACCGGAGTAGGACTTTTCTTCCGTCTCTCTGCGGACTGAGGCCACCTTCCCGACCGACGCTTACGGGGTTGATAACCACAGGCTTCGCCTCCGCGGCCTTCTTTTTCTTCTCCTGGCCTCTAAAACCCGGCCGGCCACCTCGACCTTCTTCATAGCATTGGTCTTCGGGACTGCCGTGCTGGGACTCGGAAGACTAACATGCATTATATGGGCTTGTCCTCCCGATACTTATCCTCGAGTCATTGCCCCTTGCGATAGCTCGGCTTAGTAAGATAGTCAGACATGGTCAAAGCTGCAAGATACATGGAAAATGTTAGACAAGAAAACACAAAATGTTAAACAAAGAAGGAAAATATACAGGCCAAGTACCATTCCCCTCGGCATCCTTCAAAGTCGCCCGATAACCCGGATATTTCCATTTGGCCGACAACCCCACGGCATACAAAAAATCCGGCGGAATTTTAATCAAGTCTATGACATTCGCCGACAATAAATCCGCATGAGGCATAGAAAACTCCCCGGTGGGAAACGGATCGGATACATCAGAGTCCGGATGCCTCCACGGCATAGCAAAGGGTACTGCCCGACGGTCAATCAAAAAGAACTGTCTCTTCCACCCCTTTAACGAAGACAAAATTTCTTGAAAGCACACTTTACGTTGCTTACCATCTCGCTTAGCAAACGTGAACCAGTGCCCTTGTTTATGTAACTTGTAAAAGGCTCGGAACAAAGAAGTCGTGGGAGTAATGTGAAGGCTACGGCTATATACCTCAAAAAGCGTAACCCTATGTAAACCTATCGGTACTAATTGGGAAATGTGAACTTTGTAATAATGAAGAACGTCTAAGAGGAAGCTAGAAAAAGGAACAGAAATCCCCCCTTCAATAAAATATTCTAAGTATAACCCTATAGCATCATCCCCAAGTTGCCCCATGGTAAAGTCATCTGGTGGCAGCCTCGGATGAAGGTCGGAAGGTATCCCAAACTCCCTCACGGCCCATTGCAACGACTTATCGGTCATAACAGAAGTATACTTATCTAAATCAAATTTGGGACGGGGTTGGGGCGGACCCTCGAAATCGGCCGGATCCCGAGCGGATGTGGCCGGACGGTTCGAACATGTTTCTTGGGAAGGAATGGTCACACCTATAAAACTAAAGAGGAAAACTAGAGTAGTACCGGACGGAAGACGGAGAACAAAGGAAACCGTTCGCCAAATAACGCAGAGGAGACGTGTGAGTAAAACTTTTACGGTGGTAAAATGAGGAGAAAACAAGCTATTTATAAGCAAAAGATAAGGGTAGGCGAGGCGTCACGTCGTGTCGAGGTGGCGTGGCAAAATCCTCACCACGCAACGCACACACAATGCCACGTGGCCCGGTCGTATAATCACGATGCCACGTAACCTCGACGTGTCATACTCCACGATAAAAAAAAAAAAAAAAAAAAAAAAAAACCATCATCATAACAATAATAATAATAATGCGAAGGGAGGAAGAGTTGCAAGAAGAAAGGGTGACGGACAAAACACCCGCCGAGGCACACTACTGACTTTCAATATCATGAACATGTCCATTAACATGATTGGGGGGACATGTTGGCGTATGTCACCTCCCGACAACTTAGTCAAAGGCCGAAGAACCTAACCCCCCGGCCATAAGCCAAAACCGCTCGACACAACAGGAAATCTCCCGGATAAGGCACACTACCCCAATTGAACCAAACACATATGCAATCATATACCGGAGGGTTAAACATAACCCCCCGGCATAACGGACACCTGACATCATCATCCATAAAGGGAAAGGAATCTTGGTCAGAACCACTGACCCTTTCCAGGCGGAATCTAAACAGAGTAAAGTCAACTCCCGCCCAAAAGAGTCACTATCGCCCACGTGATCTCCGGGTGAGGACAAAAGCTCCGCATCTATAAAAGGAATCAAGCAACAGCATTCGAGGTTAACCAATTCTCACCTATTTTTCATAGCATTTTACTCTGACATATACATATACTCATCCTCACGCCTGAGCTTGGTCTAGGGATAAAACCCTAGGCGAGGCTAACGCGTGTTGTCTTTGTGTTTACAGATCCGAAGGTATCTAATCCGGAGGGCTCGACCGAAGGATTACCGAAGGATTAGCTTGTTAGGGTAATTACAACTTTTTACCTCAACATCAAACAAATAGAATGACATTATAGTGTACAATATACAAGTATCTCATTTGATTTTGAGGTGTAACATTAGTTAGCCGTAATGATTACTATTAGTAGTTAGTAATTGTTGTTTGTTTTAATCGTTTAATAACGTATTATATATGCGATTGTAAAGTATAAAATATTTTCTGTTGAATGCCTTTTCAAGTAGCGTTAGAAAAAACAAAAGGCTAAATGCCCGATGTAAAAAAAAGGTTTCAATGTAAATCATAAACGTTCCAAAAGACTTTTGAATGCGACTTGCCAACGCGAAACATACCCACAATGGTGTTATGTTTTTCTACTTTAACATAATCTAAATTTTGTTTATAAGGTATATGTTGTTTTATTAAGAATGAAGTCGATCAACTCATTTTATTAGGCCGGGTATAATGGTCGCTCGATCACCACCTTCACCAAAGTGCCAAGTAATTTTTTAACGCACCACCTTACCTTCACATTTAGAGGCGTAGTGGTCAACATCTAACTAAACACATAAAAATTCTCCACTTAATACATTAAATGTGTGGCATGAGTTCTACTTCATTAAATGTATGTTTTAAAGTAAATTGCAATCTAATTACAACGAGACGTTTCGTCACTAGCCTCTCTTATATATTAAAAGATACACAAATTATATATTTGTAAGAGTTAAATTTTATATTTGTATGATCGTAAGATCATAAATGGGTACATAAAAAGAGACTAAAGAGAGCAAGAGATGATTGTAAAATTTTGTTCTTGACTAGTGGACTCAATTTGGTAAAATTATGTCTATTACTAGTGGACTCAATTTGGTCCATCTAAATACACTTTCATGATTTTCCTTTAGTTACTTAAAAGTTTAAAACAATTACACGGCATGTTAGTAATAAAAGATGTAAACAACTCTTATAAATTTCTAAATGCTTCTCATTGTAGCTGTAAAATTTAAAGTTTTTCATTAATAAAAGCTATTAGCGAATGTATCCAAACAAAGTATTTTTTTCTAAATTAAAGCTTTATGTTTAAAATACAAAGCTTATAGTTTTAAAAAAGTTGCTTATATCACTACACAAAAATATTTTTGAGTTTTATCTTGAAGATTTACAAAATTATTCAATAAGATACAACAAAAAAAAAAACAAAAACAAAAAACAAAAAAACAAAACAAATTTTTTGTATATTTTTTGACAAAAGTTTTAGTAAATTTTCTTAATTCAAATTATTTTTTGAATAGTTTTTAAATAAAAAAATTAATACTAATATTATTTAAATAGTTAAACAAATTAAAAAAAAAAAATCAAAGACTAAATTCGTGATAACTCACAAACCACATAGACCATACTTTTAACATAAGAGGGTATTTATGTCATTTTAACCATCTAACCTTTCACTTGATGGTCAAACTAACACAAAAAGTGGTCAAATGACCAACTTGTAACGGGTCTAAAGCATAGGGAGAGGATCTGCAAGTAACGAGTCTAAAGCATAAGGGATGAGTAATTGCGTGAACTGATCGCCTTGATCGAATACCTTATGTTTGTGCAAGATCACGCATACCTACTTTCATAGCCTGAAATGTCGAAATAGACAAACATCATTATATAGGCCTCTTATTTTTTGTTTAATTGAACATAACTTAAGATATAAAAACCAACAATAGACTGCATATTAGCTCGGAAAAAAAAAACACAAATCCATTAAAGGTTCTTGAGACATCCCCTAAAACACTTTTTATAAGCCGAAATAAGCCATAAGCCAACTATATAAGAAGAAACAAACACCCCTTAAAACACTTCAAATCAAATAGTAATATAATTCATAATTGTGTAAGATAAATTATATCCAAATCCACTAAAAACTATATATGAAAAAACGAAAAACAGATAATAAATAAGAAAAACAAAAAACAGATAACAAATAAACAAAATAAAAAGTCGTGTTAAACTAAGTTTAGACAATGGAATTTTGCACATCCCATCCTATTTTAATACAAATACGGAATTCTTTTATGTTGTGATGTTAATCCGGATGCCAAAAGATAAAAGCGCAATAAATTAATATTATTAACATCTTAAACCTTATTTATTTATTTACTTATTTGTTTATATACTATAAACAAATATAATATTAACAACCTTAGAAAAAACAATGGGTATGTTTATAAGTTTTTATTATGAACATTTTAATTTTTAGAATTGTTTGGCAAATAAGTAGTGAGTTTTCCTATTTTTGGACGCTTCAATTTTCCAAGTATTATAATTAGTTACACTTTCGCCAAACACACCTTATAAAAATAAAAATAGAATCTGCAAGTTTCTCAAAATTTTGACTTCCATTTATAGTTAACCCAAAACAAACATAAAACAAAATGTTCTTTTTTTTTTTTTTTTTCTTTTAAGTCACCCAATCAAAAGTAACCGATTTTTTTGTATTACCAACTTTTATAGAAATTGGAAATTTTGTTTCAAGCCGCTAATAAAGCTAAATAATTGACTATCATCTTGTAAAAAGAAAATTGAATATGATCTTAAAATTTGACATTCTATTGAGGAACTTCTAATGTGAGTAATTATATCACACACGGTAGTTAAAAATTGTGTCATACCATCTTATTTTTGAGAAAATCAATTTTTTTTCTAGTTTAAACATTTACTTAAAATGTAAAAGGTACTTGATATATATTTTGAGATATTTCGACAAAAAATTTATAAGTTAGTCAAAATAGTGTATGTATATGATAAGTAATTTTATCTTTAATACAACAATGGGCAACCTGTATACATCTTATTTTTAACTTTAATGGTCTAGGCCGTAAAAAGCACACTTTATGTGAAAAATTGTATACAACTTATTTTTAAACTTTATTGTCTATTGCGTATAAAAACAACCACAAACATAACTCATATCGCAACATAATCATGTTTCATTGTTTTGTTCAGTGTCGCAAAAAAAAGCCTTACAAAACCGATTAATCGTCGTCTAAGCGTTAATGGGCTACAAACCTTTCTGATTTGTGTAAGTCGGTCAAACAAATCGGCACCGTGGTTAACGGAGGTCAACGATAGTCAAATTTGTTGGAAACTTGTAAATCTTGCTGGAAATACCTAAAACTTGCCGTAAACTAGTTTTAATGACTTGTATTCGTTGTTTTTATCTATTACAAGATTTTTTTTTAAAGGAAACATTTTGCCGGAAATACCAAACTCATGGGATATGCCAAAATGTCAAAATTAAATTAATCCCACCCAGACCGATTCTGAGTTATAAATGATGTACCGGCCGACTAACGATTCGCAATTTTGCAACTTGGTTTTGCTCCACATGGTTGGTCACTAATAGTAGTCTTCCCAAACTCAAATGACTTTATAATTTGTTATACGCTTAACAATCTGTTTGGTCTTATATTATGTTTTTGTCATTTTGATGTCAACTCAATATCTACTTCTAGACTGGTATCAGACTCTAGAAACGAGTCATATTGCCTTTCATGATGCAGTTGTTTCGGAAAAAGATTCTCAAGGTTGTATACTTGTATCTAACGCAATGATTCATTAAGCCGTATAAAAGTAAAGGTTGCTAAGCCTCCTTTCGGAGTACCTGGGGAGGCTATTAACAATTTTTAAACAAGGAAACAATCTAAACGACTCAATAGCAAACTTCGTATGCCAAAAGTCTTACACCACCATGAGGTCCATGATTCTCTAAGCGCAAAAAAATGACATTTACCTTATTCGAAAAACTACTAATCATGGACTCAAAACTCAGTAATTACTTCCAGGAATACACACAAAAGAAAACCATAAGATATCCATCCTATTTTATACATTTCATTTCTTTTTGCCTTTGCTCTTGTTACTCTTTTTCCCCTTGTTCCCTTTCTTGTTGTTACCATCTCGAGTATTATCAAAATCGCTTTGATTTTCTAACACCTCTAAAGCTTCATCGCCTGTTTGTTTAACCTTTAACACCTGACTCGCGACATAACGCTTTACGAATCTCTCTATCTTTGGCCTATCACTTTGCAGCCTCTCCAAAGCAAGTACAACATCCTTCACTAAAACTAATTTCGTTGCTCTATGCCGACTGGAAAGATCCAAACAACCAAGAAATTTTAATACATATTAACTTGGTCTAAACAATGAAACCACTTCAAAATTTACAACAGTACAAGTCTAACCTTTTGTTAAATGCAAAAGAAATCAAATCAAAATCATCATATGCATCATGTACAACTCTTGCACCTATTCCGGAAAACTTTTGATCCACAAGGATAGCAGCTAATGTGCCAATATTTTTATCAAGTTCATCCTGGCAAGAAACCAGATAATCAGAAAACCATATTTAACTTACACTTACTGATCATTGATTACAAACTTAATTATATATATTACCTTGACCATAGCTGCAAGGGATAACGTGTTCACTACCACTCCCTTGTTCCCATTCAAAACCTCAAATATGTCTTCTAAAACTTTCCAATTTATTTGCAGTTCCATACAATTCATATTCATGTTTGCATCTGGTAATGTGTTGGACGTCGATACCTCATGAGTTGTCCCAGCATCAACATTATCTCCTTGGAAGTCGATACCACCGTGTGTATTTTTCCTTGGAAGCAATGCACTCATTATCTCCTGTTTAGGTTTCTTAAGGTCAACAAATATAGCACTAGGAACTTGGATTTTAGGACTCGCATCTCCCGAATACACAATCACCAGAGGATCCTCTATGCTTGCAAACGCTTCTGCAACCAGTTCTAGATTCAAGTTTAAGTCGTTACCTGACCTTCTCCTTAGTAAATTAAACACAAACTTCTTTGGAAGCAAATAACCAATACTTCCAGTTAGCAAAACAATCAATACTCCAGAACAACCTGATACTTGCAGACTAATCAAAGATAACATCATTACCAACCTCAACGCTAATAGTGGAAGGTAATACGAGACATTAATCTTTGATGTTTGAATCCAGGGTTCAATCTTATCTAGATTAAAGAGCATATCTTCGATTCTGTCAACAAAATGCAGTAACTCTTTAGGCTCTGTACATATCTGTTGAAGTGCCGGAAGGTTGTATCAGTAGAGGGAGATATGTAAACCATTCAACAAACGAAGCTTTTGTAGTGAAAAGGATTCCTGAACTGGAAGATGACATGAAAAGAAGACGATCCAATAGATGCACATAACTGTGAGTTGATATGCAACCAGGACACTTCCACGCAGCAAAAAGTATGTTCCAAAGCATCCTTAAGTGGTGCAGCAATTGAATCTGTATATCTCAATTTTTCACAACTGACTTCCATTTGGATTTCCAATGAAGCCCTGTAACAGACTTTTTCTTAAGCCCTGTTCTGGAACCAAGATATATCATCATCACCCTCCCAATTGTCCTATAGGTGAGATCACCCTTGATGTCAACATTCCGAAGAATAATCTCGTCAAGCAAGCTGACTGAAAGATCAGTCTCCCTTAAGGAAACCAAGTCCTCAGATACTGCTTTCCGCCAATCCAACGGAAACACAAAATCAAAGTAACTTAAGGAATTATCAAGGAAATTTTGCAGCTTCTTTTTATAAGGATCTGTGAGATTATGACACTGAAAGTCTAAAAGAAACTTGGAGACCTCAAAAATGTGAAGGAGAGATGTGCTTTGGTGAAATGCAGAACCATTTGACTTTGACTTACGAAGGCGTCAAGAGTTTCAAGTACTTTTATACCCACAGAAAGTAATTCGGACTGCCAATAAGACCGAATAACAAACACCAACTCCCTGCCATCAAAACTCATATGCTTCTCGTCCCTATGAAGACCCTTGTTACCAGTGTTTTTATCCACTCAGCATCCTTGTTGGTGACAAGTACACCATGTTTCCTTTTACATACTGTTTCCTCACCCCAAAATAATACAAACAAAAATCAGCATGACCGGACTGGTTAACTAACTCTCCATTTTCGAGACTTTTAATGCTTATAAAGATATCCATGATATGCTTCTTCCACAGGTTCCAATAAAAAACAAGAGTTCTAACTGAAACTCGGTTTTGAAACATCTTGTCTTTACAGTGCTGATATATATCAAGCGGTAAATTATCCTCCCAATCATACTTTGAGGAATTCAAATGAAGATGTTTATCTAAGATTTTCCTAATCGACAAGATTTCTCCCCTTAGACTAGCGTTGTCTTGAGAAACGCACAAATCCTTCTTCAGTTCATGCAAGCTGTTGTGCTGATAAGAGAGTATTTTAAGCTCACTGCAAACAAAATCATACATAATGTCCGAGTCCATTTTGGCAAGCAACCTTACTTTATTACAAATTTCTTCCTTCTGAGCAAACTGCTTCAATGGCCAACCTTTGTTTCCGTTTCCCCATAACGAGCTAAAAAACACATACCAAACTAACAAAAGAGCAGCCTCATTCAAATGTCCAGTCTTCTCCAAAAGCTCAGCCTCTTTTAGAAGATCGCCGGATGATCTCGCCAACTCAGCAGCTTCAAGCAAATGACCCAATTCTTCTTCCAACAACAAAAGTTCATCGAGGCAGCCTAACGACCTCAAGAATATACGCTTAGATTCCATCGAACAAAATGCTTTGACATATTTCATCATGGATTTAGAATCTTTATGTTCGTGGTAATCAAAAGCACAACTCTCCAAAAATTCTTGCTTAACTTCTTCTAATTCTTTATTTTTATTACTCACATGTTCTTCCCAGTATTCTATGAATTGAATGCCTAGATCAAAAAGTTTCCCTTTTTTGCAAACTGATAGACAATTGGAGAACTGATCTCCTTTAGCGTAGGCTTCTGCGGCTTCACTATAACACCCTGCTAGAGTGAAACACTCTGCGGCTGCATCAAACTTTCCACACTTATGCATATAGATTTTTCCTGCAAAAACCAAATAGAGCAAATTAGAGGTGGCAAGATGGGTGAGTTGGGTGTTTGGGTGACATTCAGAAATGGGCTCGGGTTGATCAGGTCATTTTAGTAAGTTTACAATCCAGATGTTGATTAAACTCGTGCAAGTAATTAACCATTAGACAGGCATTTATGATTAAAAAAAGAAGTTACCAGCTCTTTCATACTCCCCCAAATCACAATAACATGATGCAGCAGACTCAAATTTCCCAATAAGCTCGAACATTCCCGCTGCTTCTTTAAGATAACCTAAATAAGAGTCAGGATTTGTTTCCCGTATTTGATCAGCAGATGCTCTCAGACCAGAAGCCTTGGCCAATTTCTCCCACGTTGTGTCTCCAGCTCTTTCAAAACAGAATGTTGCCATCGCAAAACTATTCTCATAGAAAAGCTGCAGACCATATAAAAATATGAAAGATGTCCTACAAGTAAACATAGAAAAACTAAGGCAGTAATTGGGTAAAAGTCAACCTTTTTTCCACGTTCTCGCCACTCCTGAGGGCTACTTTCGACCCGCATAGCCTGTGCCACTGAGTCATCCAATTTCCGTACTTGAACAAGTCCCCTCACTTTCCAGTAGTCAAACATTGGCTTGGAGAGCTCCTCTTTGCTCTCACAAATCCATAGCCTTTGCCTTGTTCGAGTTATGGCCACATACAATTGTTTCAGTTCAGAACACAAGACGCTATGTCTTGCTTCACTGAATACCGGGAAAGATTGAGGAAGTTTTTCGTCGAGCCAATTATGTTTTTCCATGAATCCGTATATAACTCTCCACCGGTCTTTTAAAGGCGATGTCCCAAAAAAGTTATACAGCAGTACATCCTAAATAATTATGGCAATCAAATATTAAAAAACGTCATTGGCAATTCGAGATCACTAAAAATGATATCTTCGTGAAAAAAGGATAAGAAACTGACCTGAAACTCAAGACCCTTACATTCCAATATAGTGAGAACAAGAGCTTTCTTTCCAACGTATTGAAAAATTTCATTTCTTGTACGATCATCACGTACCAATATGACTTGTTCAGCACCAAACCCCACAATTTCTCCACCATTTCTACTACCACCAAATATTGTCACAATTGCATTTTCATCATTACAAGACTCCAACAAAACAGGAGTTTCACCAGAAACAAGACTAGTTTCAGGCTCTAAATTGTCAATTGAGTGAACAAAATAACAGTATAAAATGTCAATGACACTCTGAGCTAAATTGAGCACGCCAACATGAGTTCTAAAGTTCTGTTTTAATTGAAAATTTCGGATAGAAGACCTTTTCTTGTATTCCAGATGTTTTGGTGCTTAAGAACTCTTTATAGAAAAGAGATCGTATGTCTTGAAACCTAAAATCAATCCCTTTTGCAATTGTCTGTGCAGTATCACCCGCAAACATAAAGCCTTCATCAACATTGTGGCAAATATATTTGAAAAGAGAAATCTGTCTCATACTAAGATCTTGCACTTCATCAATGTACACAAAATCAATTTGGTCACCATTATAATTCCCATTTTTAAGCCTATGATGAATGTCATTAACAAAATCTCCCAAATCGAATTCCCCACGTTAAGCTTTTCATCTTTTCGTAGGCCTGAAAGAGACTGTAAACAATCTCTCTTTTCTGTTTGGTTAAAGTTGAAGTACGACTTTCAGCCAATAAACAGTAGCCCTCAAAGCTTAACTTTCCATCAATGCATTCCCTGCTTGCATGCCTCCTTTTATATGAGATATAATCTCGGTGAACACTCTAGAAGGATCAAGCTTTTTAGTCAGATTTGAATTGAAGTGGGGCCAGTAAAGTGAACTAAACCTATCAAATGTAACCTCCCTTAATCTTATGAATCTTTGCAAGGCAACAGATCTTGAAGTTATACGGTTACCATTAGAACCTTCTCTTGCCTCAAGAAATCTTTCAAAAAACGAACTTCCCAATGTACCGTCCAACATCATCAGAAACTTTTGAAATGTTATAACGAGAGGGTAATATTTCACCGGGACGTTAATAAATGTGTCTGGAATATCATTCAATTCTGATGAAATAACATCTGTATTATCAATATTGATCTCTGCTGATGAACTCCCATTACTTGAAATACTGTCAAATACGTTAATTTTTGAAGTCAGAACAAGACCATATAGTGATATAGATGGAAAAAAAGAGAATGAGTATGTGCACACCTTGTAAGGTGGGAAACATTTTGTTTCACAGCATAACATAAATTTGGGCTGACTGTCACAAAAAGCTGGCGAAGAACACTCTGTTTGCTAATTTCAGGATCATCGTCAACTTCAGCATCTCTAATCGGGCTGCTTTCTCCTTCATAAAACCCATCAGAAACAATGTGAAATTTGTGTTCCTGTTGGAACAATTTCATTATCAGAACAGTGGTTTTCCCAGTTCCCGATCTCCCAATTATGAATGAACTCTTGCGAGATAAAATTATGTCCATCTGTTCATCAGTGACTTGCATGGGTAGATCAACTTCTTTACGGAAAGCAAATGCCTCACGACCCCACATGACAAGGAGTAGAACTTCATAAGCAATAAGCTTTCACTCACTTTTGAGTTTTCAATATTATTTCTAACAGCACCAGGATTCACACTCATTTCACTTTCATCTTCACCGTCACTTACATAACGAAATCTGATAATCTTTTGGGATGCGGGCCAACTCTTAGGAACTTCCAAGTTTCTAAACAATATAAGAAAAAGGATTAAGCATATATAATTACTACTTTATTTATTAAGATTCCCTGTAAAACAAATGAACATACCCCTCTAAACATTTTTCAGTGCACCGATTAAGATAATCATCTGTGTAAGCAGAATATATGCTCTCAAGTCGTTTTGTGAGTCCCGGAATCTCCTCTAAGGCTAATATATCCCAAACCTTTAAAACTTGTGTATAATTGACTTCCTTGATGATGTCAATAGTACAAATCACATAGAACCCTTCAACCTTAAATTGTTTCAAAATTTGTGAAGAATTTTCACAACACAAGTCTACACTTTTATTCTTGACGCCAGCCACTAGAAAGTTTCAGTAAAGGTTTAAAACCTGCTTCTTCAAGCGAGAACCTGTCAGCTTTCGAGCGTTCTTCTGAAGTTGTCACTGAAGAGAACCTGATAGAATAAAGTTGAACAAACATGAACAACAAAGTATAATACTGCATAAGGATACAATTTGGTAGGAAATTAATCACATACCTTCCATTTTGCATGTTTAAAAAGTACACTATTCCCGTTAACCAAGTCATCAAGTTGTTCTAACTTTTTCTTTGCTCCTATTATTGTCATCTTCAAGCATTCATCAGCATCAGCATCAAACAAACAATGTCGATTCCTTGCATCACAGACCAACTCTTTCCATATAGACTCACTATTAGTCAGGGTACTTTCACTTCCCAATATCCAAAGACAATGCCTACACAAAAATGGAAGACAATATCATACAATTTTAACAACAAAGTGTCTACAGTAATCAAGTTTCTCATACTTGTGAGAAGATTGCATACCGTGCTCTTGTCAAGGCAACATTAGTCCTTTGAGGACTAGATATAAAGCCAACAGACCCATGACTATTCGATCTTACTGTCGACAAAATAATAATATCTTCTTCTCCACCCTGAAACCCGTCGATTGATTTAACCTTCACTGAAAATCCATCAAGTTTCTCATACTTGTGAGCAAGCTTTTCTTGAATCGAAACAACTTGGGCACCATAGGGAGATATAACACCAATAGTAAGCTTCTTCTTTGAGTCCTTCCATGCTATAAATGAGAAATACACAGATGTTGTTCAATAAAACAGATTTAGTTAAGCTAAAATCATAAAGAAGAATTTGAAACGACATAACCAATATGCACACCTCTAAAGAGATTTTTAACAATTTTAATCACAATAGCCACCTCAACCATATTTCTTTGGCTTCTTCCATCATCATCTTTTCTTCTCTTCCCCAACGACATTTATAAAGGAATATGAACCAAACATTGGTCCTGAAAGATACCTCTTTCCGTAACTTTTAGATAACACATTTGTGCATCTAAGATTTGACTTTGATAAAACTTCATATTTGGGAAGGAACTAATTGAAGGATGCATTCTGTATTGAACATTGAGAAGATGCTTAGAGTGACCCAATGAGCTTAAGCGGTCAAATAAGCTTCTTCCAAAACCTGATTCAATACAAACCTGTCCACAAACACAAAGTCCATCAAAATAGAATTTATAGTTATAGTCTAAGGTAGAAAGATAAGCATAGACTTACGTTGCTATTAACAAGTGCAGGTAATTGGCGCTCATCTCCAATAAGAATAGCATGTTTCAATCCCGGAAGTTGAAGGGGAATGGTGGACTCTGCCTCTTTCAGTTGAGCAGCTTCTTCTAAGACCACCATATTCAAAGGCTCCATATTGACAGCATGCAACTTGTAGGAACTCGAAGTTGTTGAAAATATTAGAAGCTCTTTCAAAACAAAATTGTTTTATTGCATATTTGTTTGAAGAACATGGAAGAGAGAGTTTTGCAATAGATATTTGCAAATCTCTTAGCAAAGATATACATGACTTAACCAAATCATCTTGCAATGGTTTAGAATTGAAGAGGTCTTCAAGTTCTTCGAAACCATATTCTTTTGAAACAACAAAGATTCCAAAGAACTTAAATTATTCAGAAGAGATATCATATTCTGGAAATTATATTCCCCATAAAACTTCTTGAGATATGAGTACAAAATGTAATAATGCACCTTCTGAGTGGCGGTGCAGAAGAACTGAATCGCTCTTGTACAAACTCAATGAATGATTTGATTTCCAACATTGTTCGTTTACCTTCATTCTCATTTCTGAGTTGTTTTTCTTTCAATGACTCATTTTCTATAAAATTATAATATTCGGAAACACAATTTTCCAATAAATCAATCATAGATCTTAGGCAATGCTTCCAACCAGTTACTGGCCCTAAGCATTCTGCAAGCCTCTTTACCCGATGCTCGAGATAGATTTCTTCAATGTCAGTACTAACTTTCAATCTCTCCTTGGTGCCAAACAAGAGCAGATCTCCAACGGGACACAAACAATCACCACTAGTAGTTGTCGTTTTGAATGATTCTCGTACCAAACTCTGAACACGTGAGGCTAACTGTACTATAGCCACATTCGTTGGAGCACGAAAGAGTCCTGTGCTTCATTTGCAAAAGGATGAAAAGCAATCGCTAACTGTCATTGTTTTCCCGTTCCAGGTGGTCCCCATATTTGCTCCACAGATGAAATATGACAACATTGCGTTTTACTAAGCACAGCCATAATTGCTGCCCTCTGGGATTCATTCAAGTTAAGCAAAGTTGTCGATCAACTTTTGAGATACAATACTATCATAACCAAAAGAACAGATATTGCACTTCTCCTTAACCTGTAAACAACATATCCATTATCAATAATAGTATTTATCACTAAGCGGGCGGAAAACTTATTTAACTAATTTCTCACCATAGAGTCAGTGTAAAGAATCTCTTTGATTATATTAAGATTTCTATCCATGTGCAGTGAATTCCATATTCTTTTTGACTTGTCACATTCATCACAAAAATGCAAGCATCCGTCTTGGAATTCAATTGGTTGTGATGCCTTTACTCTTATAGATGTACTATCATCTTCATTACTTGTGACCAATGTGGCGCCATGTTCTTCCCACACGCTTCAAGTCAGAAACAGATTCTGGTTTCCATCTACTAAAAGTAGATCACCAAGTAATGTATGGTAATCATCTGTAACACGTTCACTACATTGATTTCTCCAACGACTAAGTGTAACATCATAGACCATATTTTCACCACTATTGGACTCGTTAAAGATATAATATCAGCAAATGGAGCTCTATGCATGATCTCCATGGACGAAGCAAGCTCGAGCGTTTCCTCTAACAAAGGATACACAAAAGAGCCGAAATAGTGTTGTTCTGACTCAAAAGTAAGTGGTATCTTCTCCACCTACAAACAAGAAAATTCAATCACTTAATACAGCTATGACAGCAGCAAGATACAAAGTAGGTAATGAGGTCAAAAATTTGTTACTGTGAACCCATATTGTTTTAACTATGAGGAAGTCTTAACAGGTCTATGCTTTCACTCTTTCAAAACATAATAACGAGGAAATGCTGACTTTAAGGTCAAACGGGCCAAATAACTTAAATGATCATTATATGTTTTTAGGGGGTGTTTGGCAACTCCGTTTTAAAATGGTTCTCAGCTTCAAAAATAAGTAGAGATATATCTAAAATAGAAAACGTGAATAAACTAGCTTGGGTTTTCCATAAAGAGGGTGTTTGGGATAGCATAGTTTTTCCGCTTATGCCCAAGCAGAAGCACAGATATGTGCTATGGGAAATACTGTTTGGATTTGCTTGTTTCATGATTATCTTTAGTATACTTTTGAATAGTAGAGAGAAGATTGTTAAGTGCCGCCTGCCTCCTTAGTCGGTGTAACCAAGGCCTATTCGAAAGCGTTATCTCTTATTTATTCTTCTAGTTTTCGCATATCTATATCTATAACATATTATAAAGCATATAAGTTGTGGACTTATCCCCTTTTTTAAACAAGACTATTAGCCAATCAGAAGCCTCCATTTTATACATTTTCAAATTTTCTTCCATTCCTTTTAGTTTTACAAAACCGAAAACCGTCAAAAATGATAAAACAAACGAATATAACTACTCGAATCCACTACTTTGCGCGAGTACAATGCTAGTCTCTATTTATAGGTTAGACAGTAGAGTAAAATCAATATTAAGACAAAATAAGCACATAAGCTTAAGCAGACTGGATTATCACTAGTGCTTAAAACTAAGCAAATAAGTAATCCCAAACAGCCTCACAATGGACATAACTTAATTGTTTAAAAAGCATTATGGTTATCACTTAATTATTCATAACCATAATCTCAAGTTAGATACACAATGAATGAAATGGTAATTGATAAAAGAGATGGACCTTGTTCCTAAAGAGGTGTTGATTAAGAATGTCGTCAAGAGACCATGAAAGAATGATTTTGTTAAACTCGTCTTCATGATATCCCAAACACCCTCCTCCTTCTTCCATAATCACCTCCTCAGAATTATCTATTTTTTAAAGAAACGAAAAGGGTTTAAGTTTACTAATTACAGTAGTAATTGAAATGAAAAAGAAAGACTGCTTATAATGTATATATGTTCTGTTGCATAATGTACAACATTTTATAGCAGGACTTATGAGCATCGATTTATTTATGACTGGCTCATCAAAGTAAAGTGCAAACAAAAGTGAGGCTTACTTTTAAAAAATAAATATTTTTTTATTTGTCTTGTGAGTGTGTATGAAATATTTAGTGTGATGTATTTGTATAAAGTAAGTATTTTAATGAAACATGATCGGGACAGGAGTGAAGAGAAATGTGAGGAGAGATAAAGGCGATGTTCTGATGGCTCGGTCATGCTTGCTCAGCTCTTTAAATTGCTCGTGTGGGCTTTTTATTTGGTACTATCTAATAGCGCACCAAACACATATAGGTCATGTTTGGTAATAAGGTAGTGGAGTCATAGATAGACGTAGTATGATAAGTGGTAGCCTTTGTTGGGCCTTGTTAGAGCGTGTGGACCTTCACTTACTGGGTTGAAGATCCTATACGCTATCAATACTCTTTCTCGTTCTAGTGTTGAAGCCAAATATAAGGGTGTTGCTAATGCGGTTACTGAGACCGCTTTGATTCATAATCTTCTTCGCGAGCTGCATGTACCTTTATTGACCGTTACTCTTGTCTATTTTGGCAACGTTAATGCTATTTATTTGACATCTAACCTTGTTATTAATATTCATTTTGTTTGTGACATGGTTGCCAAAGGTCAAGTTCGCATGTTATATGTGTCATTTCGCTACCAGTATGCTAACATATTTATTAAAAAGTTGTCTTCGACCCTGTTTGAAGAGTTTCGATCCAGCTTGAGCGTTAGATGTCATATGTTATGGCCATGTTGGCCCGGGTCTACAATAATCACTTAGTAACTATACATTGATTCAATGATTAATGAAAATACACGTATTCCATTGTTCAATAATGTATTCGTATAGAATAACCAACAAACCAAAAATGTGCAGATACTAACCAGTGAATGCTAAACATTAATTATTTGGTTTAAGAAATTTGGGTGATAATTCATAATAGCTAGAACATTAGCCATTGGGTTAGCAGATATTTCATCGAATGGCTTATAAAACAACTACTTCGAAATACATGACATCCTTTTTACAAAAAAAAAATAAAAATAAAAAATAAAAAGAAAAAAAAATCATCAAAGATCAAAAGGTAAATCAATAAGATCTTTAAAAATGCTTGTTTAGTATGACTGAAATGTGTATTTCAGTCAACATTCTCATTGACAAATAGCTAAATTAAACCCAACCAAAACTGATTTCCATTTGAGTCATTAAACTTGTTTTATATTTGTGACAGTGTGATGAACCTTGTTTTAGACCAAGAACCCAAGAGTATTTTCCTCCAAAATGAGATAATATTGTTCCACATATTCTACAGAAGGCGATTCTCAAAGTATTTAGAAGGTACACCATAAATATCAGGGCATAAACATTAGCAACCATAAACTACTAGTAAAAGATTTTGTTAACTGACAGTTAATTAATTCTGGAACACATTAGCTGGTAGGGAGGGCAACCCGAACCAAACCTGTTTATTAAACACGTTAGCCAAGTCAACCCATTCAGCACCAAGGCTTACCCTTTTGTTTTTTTGTTGGGTGCATATCGTGTCAGGAATTGCCACCCCTACCCATATCACCATATGACACAATAACAACAGACCACAAGTCATGCAAATTGCAATCCATTAAACAAAAGTTAATAAGAACCGTCAACAGAAGATACTAGAAAGTAGGAAACGTGCGTGATTCTGTAAAGCATGGTCCTAAAGAAGAAAGTAAAGTCTTTACATCAAATTTCTTGAACCTTGCTTCGTTCAACAACATCAAGACATCGCACGGTCACATCAGATCCTTGAACAAAATCAAAACAGGAAGTACGTTAGTAGTAGTTAGAAAAATGGCAACAACTATCAAGTTTGCTATGAAGCTTTTCTTACTATACAAATGAGAGAACATGACAAATCTGTATATGAAATGAAACTAGGAGTTACTATCACACTAACATTGAAAATCACACAGAAGTAAACTAGACTACTAGAGGGTAGGATAAACGGAGTATCAACTCCTACAAAGTCTATATTTCAATGAGAATGTCAAACAATCATGATAATTAAGTGCTCTAACTTTGCACCTTTGGTGTATTGAAACACCGCGATTGTTTTAAAATCATTTCTAAACCTTGCATCCCAATATACATTACCATAAACTTTCATTTATCAACCATTTCCAAAACACAAAACATTTGTACCGGTTCACATTTGACCCATTTCATCAATAAGACGTATTTACAAAACTGCCATCGGGTTCACTTTTGACCCATTTATAAATACTAACGTTTACCATGTTTACATCTAACATAACATTTGTTTACATAAAGGGTAATATATACGGCATCATGACATAAGTTGAAATGAAAGTACCCATCATAATATAAACTACATAACGAGTACTACCACCAAGTCTTCTATTCCATAGTTTTCTTACTCTCGATCGTTAGCTTCTGTTTTTTTCCTTTATCTCCGGCTAAATTTTCAACAGAAAACTCCTCATTCAAAGTCTCTTGGTCTCCTTGAGATTCTAGTGGTAAACTACTCTCAGACTTGCTGTAAGTCACTAATCTCTAACCAATATGCTCAAATTTAGCTACTTACAAAAAGGTGGAAAATGTTTTGGAAGTAAAGGAGTTCCCTTTTATAAAAAATCTCTCTTTCACAAATTTATGGAATTAAAAATAAGGTCGCCAAATTTTGATGACTGTGTTCTAAGGCAACTCAAACCTAATAACTAGTTTACTTTGTATAGCATTCGAGTCCGCAAACATAATTTCTTATTGATTTGTCACCCAATCTAATACTTAGGTTGACTTTATATTTGACTCTTGCTTTGACCGCTCAAACGCCAAGTATTTGACTTACTTAAAGGCTAGTCAACCTAACTAGCTTTGACTCACCAATCACACAGTTTGTATATCTCACATATATATCAAATAGATGGAAGTCTAATTAGATAGCTATCATACTGAAGACCAAGTTAGCATACACACAAATAGGATCAATGTTCATCTTAGATATGATTGATGTAGTAAGACCTCATAAACTACTAGAGATATGGAAGTGATACATTAATTAAACGAAGTATGTGTAATGGCGTCAATTACCTCAGGCTGTAGGTAGTAAATCCTGGAACCGCTCTCGGTCCTCAGGTGACAAAATGACAAGAAAATTAAGTAGTCCTTTGAAGGCACAAGTTTTGAGGTCATCGGTAGGGGAAACAAGTAGCTGTGAAAGACTGTCATGAAGACGCTGCTGCAAGTTGTTCTGTTCATGATGATTGTCGGCTAATATCGCCTCCCTCACAAACTCAGGGGCATGTTCCAAGATTATAAGAGCAAACTTCTGAAGTCTTCGTGAGGTGGTTTGAAGACAGTCAAACATAAAGATCATTAGTTCAGACCAAAGCCGGTCACTTTTTTGACCATTAACAGGTTTGATTGAAATCAAAGCGATGTCTGAAACTAAACTGTAAAGACCAACCATATTCAACTCCAAATCTTCAAATGGAACTACATCCAAAAGATCAAACTTTATTTTGTTTTGAGTTTCGACTGCCAACTCATTCCAGTAAGTGACATTGCCACTTGTTAAAAACTCCCTAAGAATACTTAATGCAGTTCCATGATCTCCACCCGGATCTCCCAAGCCTATAGCAATACAAGTGAGTTTCGTAAACAAGATGTCACAGTTAGCCTCAATGCATCTAGTCAATAAAGAAAGTGCATCCTCTCTAGTCCCAAGGTTTGCGCATTTGTCGATTAAGGCTCTTAGAGGTTGTGAAGATAAGCCCAGTATCTTTGTTATTTCCTCATCTCGACGATCCATGGTGATGGCTGGCTAGATAGGTAAATCCCTGAATCAAATACCGAGGCAGTAAATTTAATCATTTTTTCCTCACAAAGTTCAATCTTTAAAACGAAATTGACCAAATAACAAGTGGTACATATGATTAATAAATATAAAATCATCGCAATCTTTCAGGAAGAGATATATAACCATATGCACAATGCCACCCAACTTATGAGAAACATGAAAAGATCTACGCAAGTCCGCAACTACTTGGGGGCGTTTGGGGTTACTTTTAGTGCTCATGCTTCTAAATTTTTAGAAACGGCAATATTTTGTAACAACAAAACAAAAAGTACACAAACAATACAGGAAAGAGTGTTTGGATTTAGCTTATGTTGTATCATAATGCAATAAGCAGATAAGCTCTTTTTGAGTTTTTGGCAAATAATGCTTATGCTGGTAAATAATTTGTAAATTCTATGTTTCAATAGTGTGAGTCGGTTTAAAGACTGGCAAAAAAATGTTTAAATTCTTTTAAACCTGACAATTGTTCCCATTCATTTACTTTCAACCAACTTCGTTAAGTTACATTTCCAAACTCAACAACTAACAACTTACAAATTACCTTTTCTAAACTAAAGCTTTTTCATCTTTTCTAAAAAGCCCAACCAAGAAGCCATAAGCTATTTCAAATAAGCTCCACCCAAACACTCATTTGACATTTCTGGCTTTATCAAATGCCCTTAAGCTCTAAAATAAGACCTTAACCAAACACCCCCTTAGTTACAATTATAACATTTTTGGTCCAATGTGAAGTAATATTTGAGATATTACTCTATATCACTACACATAAACATGCTTTTATCATGTAACTAAGTTCCACACAAAAACTTTCAGAATTTATTTACAAAATCTTACCATTTGTTTCCAACGGAAAACAACACATTTTGTTACCCGTAGTAAATAAATATGGCCAAGGCTCTTGAGAAGGGAGGGCATTACCCGGTTTGAATTTATATGGCGGTAGGTTCGTTCAAACCCCATCGGCCAAAAGGTTGGAAAATGGAAACCATGGTTACCCCAAAAATAAGCATTTTGACTTCTTAACCGCAAACCAACTTTAAACACCTCAAAATAAGCAGACCAGCAGAACAGTTTGGAAACATAAAACTGCTTATGCTTAAAAAAATCAGCAAAAAATAAGCAAATCTTAATAAAAACAATTGACAGACAACAATAAATCATAATACAAGAATTGTTACAATAATGTATACACTTTTTAGAACATACTAAGCAACATTAATAAAGAAAATTATGGGGTTAAAATATAAACCTGCACAGAATTGTGAGGGAATGGAAGAATCTTTAAAACCCTTAAATGCGAATAATGAAGGAATTTTGCCTTTTTATAATATTCAAAATGTTTTTTTTTTTTTTTTTTTTTTTTTTTTCTCCTTCTAGCTTTAATAGTGAGTTTTCGACATTAAAATAAAAAAGACTAAAAATCATTAGAGCCTGGGTTACAATAACAATAACTCAAAGTTATAAAAAAAAAAAAAGCTAATACATCGCCTTTTAACATAACACCATCTTTTGAGACACACTTTTCTTTAAAAAAAATAAATATTACAAATTCAATCCCTAAACTAATATTTCAGTCATTAAACAACCTAACATTATATTAATAAACTTAAAAATTACAATACGAAATATAAAAAGTTACAACAAAAAAATTGCGAAAAAAAAATACGACATGAAAGAAAGTACGACATAAAATAAATTACGAAATAAAAATACAATACGAAAATAAAATAAAACTACTCGGAGCAGCGTTGCAAATTATAGTTTTTTGATGATTTTCTCCTTTTCCATTTCGATCCAATACGCAGTATTCGCATCCATTTCCTTCATGCTAATACCGAGAAATTTCATATTTTCTAAACGCATAATCGTACGGTCTTTCTCTTTAGCTGCCTCGTACGCCTCTTGGGCCGCTTCCCGTTTGATACGAAGCTCGGATGACATAAAGTCCCCGAATTGGCTTGACGAGCCACTTCCCCCGGTACTCGTCGTGCTCTCGGATTTGGATTTTTTCGAAGAACTTTTTTTTCAGGCGGACGTGGTCTTGCATCTTGACTGAATAGCGCCTCGTTGCTTTGCCCGGGGACATCGCCGGTTAAATCAATTGGTTTCGGCGCATCCGAATTTGCATGGCTTCTCAAAACTTCCCACGCATCCTCTTGGGTAAACGAGGCTCCTTTCGGCTCGTCACGGTACATTTGTCTAGCCCGTCTCATGTTATCCAATTAATTTTCCCCACTTTTTTCCAAACGTTTTGCACGTTTGTAGACCGCGTTGAAATTTTGACAATTTTGGTTCAACGTATGCCACTTGCTTGTCAACATATCCTTGTTGCGTAGTTGAAAATTTTGCTTATTGAACTCGTGCATAACCTGATACCAAAACATGTCGCCCGCTTGTGAAAGTCCGACAGTTTCATCCTCGAAAAACGGTAACGTAACACGATGCAAGTAGTGTTTCCTCTTTTGGTTTCCAACGTAATGTAGTCTCGGTCACATCGGGATTTCTTTCGGAATAGGGTTCGGGATCTTTGGATTTTTTTGCCTTTCGTTTACCTCGAATTTTGGGATTTTGGGGAGACGTAGGTGCTTCAGATTCTTCTTGTGTTTCAAATTGTGTACGTGAGGATTGGGATGGCGATTGTTATTGTTGGTCGAATTGTAGATTTTGAAAATTGACGTTTAGCCATTGTATTGTGTTGTTGCCACATAAGAAATTGTTGTTGTTGTAGGTAAAGTTGCTCGAGAGTCAACCGGAGTGGGTGAGGGAAATGGGTTGAAGAAGATCCCGCATTCGGGGTTGAAGAGGAAGACCCGCGTTCGGGTTATTAATACTGAGGAGGTTTATATATTGGCCGAAAAGGTTTCTATGTCTTCAATTTTCTTTTCGTACCCTTAACCCGTAAAAATATAATTTTTGTAAAAGTCATTAGGTTATTAAAATATGACTAAAATACACCGTTGGTCCCTAAACTTGTTCATGCGCATCACGATGGGACAAAACTTCTCTTTTTCATCGCTGGGAGTCCAAAATATGGGGTTTATATGCCAAACTCGTCCCTTGACCATTAACGCCGAGGTCAACGTGTAAGATATTAGATTTCATACACACAATAATACTTAGATCATAGAGGCATATGGAGTGTTTAGAGAGAGAGAATGAGATGTTCTAGTGAGAGAAACACATAGAAGGTTAGATTGCAAATGAACATCCAACCCTCTCCCTTGTGGGGAGAGGGCTATTTATACAAATGACTATGCCCTCCTTAGGGCTGTGGATCAGGCATACAGTGGGTAAAGACCCGTCCTTCTTCCACGTTGTTACTTACACTACTGCTAATCTAACTAATATATTAATACGTCTACGAGCTATAATATGCTAACCATATGTTGGGGTGACCGATACTTCATCATGGATTTTCTAATCCTAACAATCTCCCCCTAAGGGAGGTCACCCCAATAACTACAATGGAAAACGTCCTAGCAATTAAACTTTAATCATTGATGATCAAGCTCGTAGACTTCATATCTCCAATAACTTAAACGTCATGCAATAGTAGTGATTCCTTGACTTGGAGTAGTTCATTGATATGTGATTAGGAGCATACTTTGAGATCATCATCATCATTACATCTCTACATTGTCTGATTGTGGGATTGCCAACATGTGAGGTAGTGACTTATGGACCGACATGCTCACATTATGGATCATGATTTCTTCTTATCAGAGTTGCGAAAGTTTTAGTTGATTCATGATATTTGCAGCAGCGTAGAAGAAGCATGGAGTGTAAATATCAGAGTTGTTGATGCACTTATCATGATTTCTTTAGAATTGAATGTGTTGTGTGAGCATGCGGCTATGGATTGACCTCTCAATTCTAATCGGTACAAGCGTCGGTGTACCGCATACAACGATTAGCAATAAAGCGCCGAAAGTGTCTTTGATCACATTCGTTGAATTGAGGTACATGCCCACGGTTCCCGTTGATCGATACAAATCTTGCACTGTGATCGGTATAATTCGAAGAATCTCCTTGACAGGTTTCGCGGTTTGCTCTAGTCGTTCTCAAACCGAAGCGTCTCAAAGAAGACAACACGGAGTGAGTGAACCAGCAAATTGAGATTTACTGATTGATTAAAAATGATTTGAACAACAATCGTGTATTGCATATCAGAAAGAATTTTCGCAATACAACGAAGGTTTTATATGAAAACTTAATTTTCAATCATAAACACCTTTTGATATTTGAAAATGTGATACACAGTCGATGTGTCATAGAAAATTTTTCGCGCAACGATTGGTTTTCAAAGTATCCGTCGATCCATTACACGAACCGAGATTGATTCATAATTTTGAATCACCCCATTGTTTACATTCGGTTGTCACATGGTTGATCTATTGGATAGATCTCACATGCCACCTACCAAGAGCTTGTTTGATGTTGGCTCTGAAGGATTTCCATCTTCATTGTGAATATGTTTGCATATCACTCGGATGTTCAGCAATACCACAAGGATAATGCGTAGGACACTTAAATATATTCTCTCTTTCCACAATGTGTGAAGCAGAGAGTCTTCATTGACGGTGTCCTAATGAGATTTATTGATGATCTCGTGGCTCTAGACTCAATTGTGCACATTTGGTTCCTATCTGGGAGACTAGGAGAGGGTCTCCTTGTTCAATATCAACAATCTCTAAGAGAAAGTCGATAGATAATGTAGGTTCCCGTGAGAATGAAACAAGTTCTTTTAAGAGGAACTTGAGTAGCTTGGAAGTCTTAGTGCGATGCGTCCTTGGGTCCATGACGTCTTGTCTTCAATACCGGTGTTACCTTGGTAACCACCAATAGCATATGAATTGAACCCAGTTCGCCTAAGGTTGAATTATTGGAGGCTATTTCTTTTCACCCTTTCTCGGTTCATTTCTTTTCATTCTTCAACCACTTGATCTTACGAGACTTCATAACTAGAACCTTGTTGGGTTTATTCTAGTACTAGCTCTGTCTCAGTCCGCACTCTTCCCCTTTCTCATTTATCTCCTTTTTTCATCACACCTAAGGACTTCTACACTATCTAGTGGATTATCCCTGGGTAGATCCCTCCGGCTCTGGCGGGATCGTGGGAACGAATACCTAACCTAACCATCCTTATATCTCCATGCATAAAGTAAATTTGGTCGGTCTTTTTGGTATTGTTCTTCTGCCATTGGAACCAATTGAAAACCATTTGAAAATCAATCTAGGTACTTGTGATACATTATCAAAGCATTTTGTACCTGAATTGTTTTTGATATTTCAGAAAAAGCTCCCCCTCAACATGTGCATCGTATGTTTGAAATCGTTTTGGCACATGGAGGCAAGAGGATTTGAAAATCTTCAGATTGAGAATTAAGAATTCACTTCTTTGATCAACAATTTCTAAAAATATCGACATCACTTTCCCGATCAAAGTTAGTATTTAAATACTTTGTAAAAAAAATAATTTTTGGGAAAGGATGTGGTTTTCAAGAAGCTGCTCCCCCTCAATATGGGCATCGAGATATTTGAAATATTTTAACACATAGAGGAAAGGAATTATTTTGAAGTACATCCACGATCGCAAAAGCCTTAAAGAAACCATTAGAAAAACGATCAAGGTACTTTATGTTGAAACGTAAAAAGATTAGTACCTTGAGAGTTTATTTTCCTTTTGAAATGCTCCTCCTCAATATGTGCATCGAGATTCGAAAGCGTTTAACACATATGGGAGAGCAGTATGCACATTTGAATGAAAACGATCACCTTTTATCAGATTGCATATTTATATCACATTTTCTCCCCCGATCAAAAATTTCAAATCTTTTGAGATTTTGGATCTCAAGTGATTTAAATATGTAAGAAAAAACTTGTTGGAGAAAATGTGTCGGTTTTATTTAATCGAAATAGAACACTCTAAGTTCCCTTTTAGAGTAAAAGGAAACTACTAACCATAACCTATCACTACCATATACATTACGAGTTATAGTTGTTCATAATACAATCACCACATAACAGATAATTTTAAACATAACAAAGCTACTACAGGAAGATGCCTTCATTCAGTTCTTTGAAGTAGCTTGTAATGTCCTTCACGTAATCTTCCACCCACAAAACTTTCAAGGCTGCGGAAGATCTTTCTTGTCTTAAGTCTTCGTCCGATCGTAGCAATGAACTCTTCACACCTCTTCAAATTCTGTTCAGACCAGAATCTCGTTTTGTTCCACGGCTTCAAGTCAAGTTTGATTTCCTTCACCCTTGAGTTCAATTCTTCTTCAACCATCTTGAGCGTACCATCACTGAACTTGTATAGCTCGCACAACCTCATAAGCATTCTTGACCCGTGTCACGCCGGTAAAGAGGATCGCTCTAGGCGTCAATCAACGTAGTCGTCGGACGAATTCATGCCCATGGCTTCCATTGAGGTCTTGTTAGATTGACTGAGTCGGTAGCTTTCCACCAAGTTGAAAATCACCAACTCTTTGTCGAATGACTAAGCCCACGATCCAAAGATTGATTGCGAGAAGAGAGCCTTCTTCTCACGAATAGGTAGATGGTCTAGATGTCCTTGGAGGTTCGAGAAGATAAAGATTTTCAAAGTCACTTGGAAGCAAATGTTTGAAGTTGTTTTCTTCAATAACATGATCTTTCAAGTCGCTCTTCTAAGAACAATCTTCTTGAGATAATCATAGGCGAGATTGAGAAGATCTCTACTGTGACCACACTTAGAATCGTGACTTGGATCGAAAAACTTTGCGTCTCTTTTCAAGACCATGTCTATCAATTTAGAATTTCTTCTTGAACCACCAATGAGAAATGCCGTATAAAGCGACAATGTCATACACTTGTTCTTTGTCTTTCGAAATTGATCGGTACCATCGCTCAAGACCCGGATCTATGTAGGTTCGACTTTCATCTTAGAAATCGATAAAGCTGGTTTTCTTTCTGCAGTTCGGGCACATAGATAATCCAGGTCATGGTTGAAGAAGAACTCTGATTGGATTGTCAATTGTCCTGGTTCACCACCGAGAGGAAGAGGGTTGTTCACATCAAAATGACTGATATGCTCACTGACTTGATCATTCCGCATTTTATGGCATTCTTCCATCTGGTATTGAAGCTGATTGGCATCAGAGTGGAAGACTTTGACCATTTCAAACGCTGGGCCTTCAAGATCTTTCGGAGTGATTGATGAAATTCTCTTCTTTTCACAAAACCACTTCATAAAGCTTCCCATATCCCCTGTGATGTGAAGAAGAGAGTCTTCTACTGGGGCTTCATAGTTGGTCGTGATGGTAGTTGCCCAATTGTTGTCAGGGATTATTGAGTCAGACTCAGGAATGGACCATGAAGGTTCAGGAGTTTGAGTTTTATCTTTGATGAGCCAGCTTTGAGTCATGTCCTTTGAAGGTGCAACTCTAGACATTTTGATGCGTTTACCCTCAATGTAAGCGTCCCACCAATCTTCTTCTTCAGTAACTTTGGGGATATGCTTGGTGGAAGCATCATCGTCTTCAGATTCTGATTCTTGCACAACATAAGACTCTTCGTTAAGCATCTGGTCTTCTGGGATAGTAGAGAATGTGGGTGTAAACTTGGAATCAACCGTGGTCCAAGCCGTAGACGTCTTCTGAGTACCTTGATCACCAGATGAACTGGTTTGATTAGAGGGTTTTGGTGGAGGTGTTGGTGGATTTGTCTTATGAGTTGTGGTTGTGCCAGAAGATCCACCAGTTTCGGATGTTCCAGCTCCACCAGTTGGAGGAGGAGGAGGATGAGAAGATTTAGGACCTTTATGCAACGACTCCAACACACCAGTCCTCCTTTTCTTCTTTGCCTCTCTTTCTCGAACGTCCTCCAGAAACTGCAAATGATTATCGTGCTTTATCGATTCTTCGAGAGCCTCGTATAGCTTCTTATGGACCTCATCCAGATGCTCATTAGCGTCATACATTTTATCCGAAAGAACTGCTCTCATATCTGAAATGGGTAAGTCTTTAAACCGTTGAAGCAGTGGAGCTTGCATTGCCCATTCTACAACATCTTTAACTTCGGCTTTAATGACATCTGCTACAACATCATCGAAGTTAAGGTTTTCCAGCTTGGAGACACGACAATCAAGGACTTTGATAGATTTAGGGAAGTGCTTCTCAAGAGCTTCAATACGTTTCATGGCCTCGTCGAGCAATTGCTCAGTTGTTTTGATCAGAGGTGGTGACGCCGGTGGTGTGACAGTGTCACTAATTGTGACAACTGGCGATGGAACTTTAGTGGGTTCAGGTGGTGGAAGTGCAGTTGTTTGAGTAGGAGCGGGTGGTGGAAGTGGAGTAGTTACAGATGAGGTGACAATCGGTGCTGACATTGGAGGAATGGTTGATGTGTCTTGCTGAATGGTGACCGAGAACATAGACTGAACCTCCTCATTTTCATCGTTTTGTTTGTTAGACTCGATATCTGTGGGTCTGTCCTTTAGGAATTGATCACCATAAGTAATGTCAGGATCAATATTCTTCAGTGATGACAATGATCCTGTGGACATGTTAGTTTCTTCCAGACGGAGGTGATCCTCAGATCTTGGCTCAGGGATCTCCTGTGAGCCATCCAGCAGTTTATTACCCTCAACCTCTGTAGTATGTCTGTCAGTGTCCGCATGAGCAATCTCTGTTTCAAGCACTGGAACCTCTTCAGCAAATGGTCAGTCTCCTGACTTTCAGACTGAGTATCACTAGAAGCAAGGGTTTCTTTTTGCATGTCAGACATATCCTTCTCCATTCCAATATGTTCTTAAGCTGAGGATGATTCAACGCTTCTTCTCTTAAGCGACTTGTGTTCTTGTGTTCTATACGAGTTGTGCTCTAAGCGAGTTGGTTTATGCGACTTGGCTATTAAGCGAGTTGTCTCTTTATGCGAATTGTGTTCTATGCGACTTGTCTTTTAAGCGAGTTGACCTCAAAGCGTGTTGATTAAGCGAGTTGATCTCAAAGCGAGTTGGTTAAGGTGCGGCTTGTCAAGTTCACTACTTGTCTATTGAGACTTGTCACTTCTTCGTGCTACATTTTACGGTTGTTCTTTTGATTTAGTAAAATCCCGTGAAAGAATCTATTTTTCGGTTTAATCAAAGAATAGTAAAATTTCGTAGAATCTGATATTTATCTTATGGCCTACACCACTGATCCATTAATTTCCAATGTGCTCAAACTATATGACTCGGTGGACAACAGACAAAGTTCGTACTACTCCGAGAGCTTAATCATGACTGACTCAACCAATGATGATCAAAACACTCCGTACTATGAGTCAAAACCTAAGGAATTACACAGTTATCTTTGCAAAATGCCTTGCTAATGGAATGCGACCTTGAGCCCTACCAACTACTTCTCTCATCTCTTACGGTTCTTATCCACAACTATGGATCGAACATGTAGTGCTCTTTTCCGTCGGGACCTACCTACATTGATTGAGAACCTTCGTGAACTTAGAACTATTGAAGCTTCCACTTACCAAAAGGAAGGTACTAAAAGATGATTCCAATGCTGTACTTCAGGTAATCCACAACCAACTCTAGCCATTCATCAATAGGGAATATTCTGCAGACTTCGATCAACACTTGACTGGAATTTCTTTCAAGAAACGTACTGGAATGGAAATTCAGGAGTTCATCGATACATTTATCCGACTAATGGATAATGTGGAAAAGTACATTGAGGAAGCTGCTCAAAAGGATGATTATGTGAATGAGTGTTAAGTGCAATTTGGAGATAGTGGTGAAAAGTCGGGTAATGTTTCAGTTGAAAGGACGGGTGTTGCTGAATGCAGAATATCATATACAACAATGAATGATGTAACCAGCAGTTCAGTAACTCATGATGTGGATGCACATGTTAGACCGGTGGATGAACAGGTGTCATCTGATGAGGTATCCTTAATTGTTCAACATTATGCATCTGCTAATGTACCTAAACAAAACCGATCTTAAAATTTGAACATGATTCGGATGAATGTTCCTTGGTTGAGACTAAGTCTAGAATTTTTAAAACAAATGAAATGGTTGAAAAAAAGGTTTTTGATGAACTTTCAAACAAATACTCAATTCTCGAAAAACAATGTATTTCCTTAGAAATTGCAATACAACGAAAAGAAGAAAGTTTTCTTGCTACAAAACCTTGCATAAATCCGGAATTCCCAGAATTTTGAGAATTTTTTGAAATTAACCAGTTAAAAACCCAACTTCAGGACAAAGACTCAACCATTTGTAATATGAAAATACAACTCTTAGATCTGCATAAGAAAATTAATATAGGGATGAACAATCTTAACTGTGAGGTTAGTGATGCGATTAAATCTAGGAATGATGAATTGGCTTTATGTGTGACCAAGCTATTAAGGGAAAAAGAGTCCTTGAGGAAAAACTTATTAGAGAATAATACCAAGCTGTTAGATCAAACTAACTCCTTGATGGTGGACATTGATGCCCTCAAAGCCCAAATTCAGGATAAGAGCTTCACCATTGTTGCCCTAAAAAATGAGCTTAGGAAAACTATTGGAAATAGAGTGAACACTAAGTTTGCAAAATCATCAACCTTGGGTAAGCCAATTGTATGCAATAATACAGAACGATTTATTGTTAGGCAGCCCAATGCATTTAAAACAGAAAGATTCAAATCATCAAAATCTAAGCTTGCCGATGAAAATATAGTTTTGTCAAAACCAGTCACTTCACTAATTCATTCTGATATGATGAATAACAATCCCCAGCCTAATGATCGAAGCTCTAAGATCAGGAATATAAGGAGATCATCTAGACCACATAAGAAACATCAAATAGCTGACCACTTCCCTAAGAAACAAACTAATTGCAAAAGAACCAATGTTCAGAACAGGGAATTGGTTAGATCTTCTTCTGAAACTAAAGGATCTAACTCGGCTAGCTGTTGTTTTAAGTGGATTCCTACTGGTAGATTATTTAAGTTCACAGGATCGAAACGGACTTACTCACCTAGATCTTCTCTTAAGTGGATGCCCACAGGGAAAATCTTCAAGAATGTTGGACTCAAAGGGATTCCCATTAATGATACTCCTAGGCCTGAATATATAATATCCAAAGATGAGGACATAACTGCTACTATCCCCTCAAAATGTCATTCCACATATGCTATTAGTGCAGATACTCCTCAGTCTTTTTCAGGTACAATTCTCAATTCAATCATGAACATCATGACCTGGTTCCCAACAGAACTGAAGACTACTCACTC
Organism: Chrysanthemum lavandulifolium; assembly: GCA_022545495.1. NCBI lineage: Eukaryota > Viridiplantae > Streptophyta > Magnoliopsida > Asterales > Asteraceae > Chrysanthemum > Chrysanthemum lavandulifolium. Next base: position 161,429,968 of record CM040239.1, on the reverse strand, counting down.
AGGAATCGTTGCTTGTCAGAATTGACGTACCTCATACTTTGACTCCTGTTCACCTCTATTCAGGACTTGTTCTCATTAATTCTTGTACAAATTTATCTACATTCTCTTATTCCAAAAAAAAAAAAAAAATTAAACTTATTTTTCTACACTAAATTTAATTTTACACAAAATTGAATAAAAGATATATCTTTTCTGTTATCGATAACATCTACGGACCTAGAAATGTCATTCAACAATGGCACGCGGCTTTAGATGAAGTTCGAACAGAGTCCTTAAAGTTTTTATTCTTACTCGACTTATTAAATCACAAACTTAAGTCGACCAAGACCCTCGGCAAGGAACTGATTCAATCAATGATTACTTTTTCACTCGTATCATTGATTGAGGGGGAGAATTTTGCTTCCTCATATGCTTCTTACTTGGGGGAAAATAATCATGTCCCTTTTTGTGTGCCTGTGTCAGTTATCTTGCTTGTGTGCCCTGGTTATTGCATGCTATGTGGAGTGATTTAATGCTAATTGGTGTGATTTAAGTTGCAAAATTTTATGTATCTTCATGTATGCGAGTTGCTAACTTGCTATACATGCGAGTTGTTAAATCTCTTGGTGTTGTTATAATGTGGTTGAGAATGCGAGTTGTCTATATGCGTGTTGATATATCTTTTGTTGCTTGCGAGTTGTCTTATCATGTTAATTATGCGAGTTGCTAAGTATAGGGACCTAATGTGACAACTCGCTAAACCTGTTTGCTTAAGTATGCGTATTGACTCTTGGTCAAATAACTTGTTCACTTGGTCAAACGGGTTTTCTCTACATTCTCTCTCAACATTCCTCATAGCGTGTTATCTAACTTGTGATTGTGTGGTACGTTAACTGATCTTGCTATACATGCCTCTATCATGATTATTATTTCTTGAACCATCTCTCTAATCTTAACCCATCGTGCAGATTCCATCTACCTAAATCGTTTCGATCTAAAACTGATACTAGGTTTGATTCCTGTTTTTCTAATGTAATTGATATTGGTTTTAGATATAATTGCTTAGGGTAGTCATTGTTATGATCTGAGATGGTCTGTATGTGCGATTAATGGTGTTAGGTTATCGTGGTGCGTGTTGCGTTTTAAATATACTCATATGATTTGGTTGCAGGATTTGTTATAATCATTAGATTAGGTCCTTTGAATGCTGCTTTCTTGTGTTTGTGGTTCATCCTTGTGGCAAATATCCTATCCTATGTGTATGTGTGTGATAAACTGGGTCTCTCGATGAATGTTCTTATATGCGAGTTGCTCCTAATTGCTTATAAGCGAGTTGCCGTTTGTTATTTTTGAAAGCGAGTTGTCCCTGGTTGCTTATATGCGAGTTGCATTAGTTGTTTCGTGTATGCGAGTTGTCTCTTGCTTATCAATATATGCGAGTTGCTATATGCGACTTGTCACATACGTTTTGACGTATGCGAGTTAACACATACTTTGACCCATACGGGTTAGGTTATGCGTGTTGATCATATTTTTTACCAAAGCGAGTTGACGAATGCGAGTTGCCCTATGCGACTTACCTCATATGTTTTGACGTATGCGAGTTAATACACATTGTAACCTATGCGTGTTGACCCAAAGCGAGTTGATGTCATGCATGTTATCTTATGCGAGTTGTATTATGCGAGTTGTTATACTTGACCTATGCGAGTTGTATCACGTGAGTTGGCAAAATTGCTGGTGATATTAACTTACAATGTGTTTTATGCAACTTGTTAAAAGTATAGATGTGTTCATGCAACTTGATTTTTATATCTTTTAATCTAAGTCTCTGCATACTGATTACATTTTTACATTGATGTGCATCTTATGTCTCCCTCTTGGTCATATCTTGCTTTCTTCGTATACTGTATGTCGTTGTCAAAGATCTTATGATATGAGATTGGCATTTGGTCCAAAATTGATAACTTTGTCTTACCTAACAAACGTTTCGGATATTGTTTTTGTTGTATATGTGTTACTTAGATCTCAATGGAAGACACCACATCCTCTGTGAACCTTCCTACCACTGCACCAACCATTGTTCCGACTGATGAAGAAATACTTCCATTTGCGGAATGGGTTACTATAGCTAAGAGCAATTGCTATGTAGATGTGGATAGAGGTCAACAGAATCCAATTTACCGACTGGCTATTGACATTTTGAAAGACACCAACTTCTTTGGTGCCTTAACCAAGCGTTGCACTATGCCTTCCATTTATCTTCAACAATTCTGGAACACTGTTACATAGGACAAGATAACTGCTAAATACTCTTGTAAGCTTGAAGACAAGTGGTATGACATCACCGTTGAGACTCCAAGAATGCTCTTCAGATCACACCAAGAGACCCCTCTAATCCATTCGACATTCCACCCACTACTAAAGAACTAATAGAGTTTGTCAATGAATTGGGATATCCAGAAAAGCTAACTAAGATCTCTACTCTCATCAACGCAGAAATATATCAACCATGGAGAACAACTGTAACGATCCTCAAATTATGTTTGACTGGTAAAAGCGTCGAGACAGACGAGTAAGAGTTCTGATACGCAAATTTTGTGGGGATGGTTAAAGGGAAAACATTGATTTTCTTTGAGCGTATTTGGGAAGAATTCTCCTTGTCTTTAGACACATTCATCACTGATAGACTAAACTCTGTGAATAAAGTCAAAGGAAGAAAAGGCTTTGGCAAAAGAGTGATTCCCAGCATCAGGTTTTCAAAGCTCATTATCCAGCATCTGCAACAGACTTGCAATTTTACTCCACGAAGTGAGTCAGCCCTTCATGAAGGCAGTGATGAATTCATTCTTGGTAACTTAAAATATGTTGCCAGAGGACATGACAAGGAAATCTTTGGAATGCCTATCCCTGAAGCTCTTCTTACGAAAGAATTAAGAAAGGCGGTTACTTGAGAGATACTTAAAGAAGGCCTCGGTGTGATGATGACACACCAAACCCTACTTCTACACAATCCAAATCTATACAATCTGAGTCTACCTACTCAAGTCTTCCCAAGAGAAAGAAGAGACTTGACACTTCAGTATCTGCTGAGTCTCCACCTCAAAAGCAAAAAAGGAGAAGGAAAGATGCCGGAAAAGGAAAAGATGAAGGATCCATGGTTCGTGAGAGACAGATGAATTTGATGGATGAAGACGAGGCTGCATTACAACAAGGAATCCAACAGAGTTTGGAAACTCTAAACATGCCTCAAAGATAACCTGTAGGAGGGGTCGTGTTACGAGAACATGTGTCTGCATCACACCAAACAACTCCAGTTGCACAAGGAAAAGGCAAAGGAATTTCTGGAGAAGAAGCTGTATAAGCAGCTCAAATGTTGCTAACCTTCTCCACTCCAACTCCGAAAACAACAAATCAATTTGAGCTCAAGAGAAGAAGCGTTGAATCATCCTCAGCTCAAGAACATATTGGAATGGAGAAGGATATGTCTAACATGCAAAAAGAAACCCTTGCTTCTAGTGATACTCGATCGAAAGTCGAGGCGCACCATTCTTGAAGAGGTTCCAGTGCTTGAAACAGAGATTGCTCATGCGGACACTGACATACATACTACAGAGGTTGAGGGTAATAAACTGTTGGATGGCTCACAGGAGATCCTTGAGCCAAGATCTGAGGATCACCTTCGTCTAGAAGAAACTAACATGTCCACAGGATCATTGTCATCACTAAAGAATATTGATCCTGACATTACTTATGGTAATCAATTCCTAAAGGACAGACCCTCAGATATCGAGTCTGACAAACAAAACGATGAAAAAGAGAAGGTTCAATCTATGTTCTCGGTCACCATTCAGCAAGAATGAGAGAGAGAGAATGAGATGTTCTAGTGAGAGAAACACATAGAAGGTTAGATTGCAAATGAACATCCAACCTCTCCCTTGTGGGAGAGGGCTATTCTCTAAATGACTCGCCCTCCTTGCCGTGGATCGGGCATACAGTGGGTAAAGACTCGTCCTTCTTCCACGGTGTTACTTACACTACTGCTAATCTAACTAATATACTAATACGTCTACGAGCTATAATATGCTAACCATATGTTGGGGTGACCGACACTTCATCATGGATTTTCTAATCCTAACACAACGTCTAATTTATGTTAGTTAGTCGAGGGTATTATAGTCTATACACATTTATACCACACCTTAGTTAAACCAGAGAAAAGCTTCCATATACCATCTTGATCGTTTCCCTCCCTCGTCACACAACCCTCACATACACTTTAACAATGGCAGACAAGGACCTTACTTTTACAGCAGTAACTAATGAGATGGTAAAATATGTGAAGGCAAAATATGGGGATACTTGGTTACAAGAAGATGAAATTTCTGATGAAATGTTTGAAGATTTATGCAGATTTGTGAAAGAAGCTGAAGTGATGAAAGGTTAGTTGGGTTTTTTGTATTTGTGTGATTGACATTTTAAGGGATGAGCATAAATAACTCTATTTTATTTGACAGAAATCCGAGCAGTGTCAGAATCTACCAAAAAAAGGGATTATAGCAAGCTAAAGGTATCTGACGATATGATTGAGTATGCCATGGCTACTTATGGGAATAAGTGGGATATAGGAGATGACATTGCTGATGTGATACTTGAAGACTTGTGGGAAGAATATGGGAATAAGGAGTTTGAGAAAGGTTAGAGTTAATGTTTGCAAGCTAAGAAAGTTGTAATGGGTGAACTCTGATTTCTTTCTGTTTTGGCTATCTTTCGAGATACTAACTTGAAAGGAAATGAAGTTGATGTCATCATTATTTCAGACACATCTGATGATGAGTTTGGGATCATGTCTTCTAAGACTACTACTTTAAAAGGTTCCACTTCCCAAGCTTCCAAGGCTTCCGCTCCCAATGTTGTACTTGGTCTTGTAGCGGCTGTGGGATGCTCCAAAACAAATAGGAATGAGTGGTATGTGCCTCCTCCTAAGGATCTCAAGTCTCCCCCCATGAATATCAAGTCTCCCATCAAGAAGTTCACCTGTTATTTTTAGTTGATGTAATGAAGATGTATATTTTTTGGCTAATGATGGTTACTGAAAACGATACTTGTTAACATGTATATTTTGCTTGATATGGTGTAATTCGGTGATGGTGTATGTATATTTTGGATTTCTTGTTTTCATTTTGTAGTTTGTAGTTGCTTATGCAGTTTAGGTCGGTGTTTGGGAAAACCCATTTTGACTTATAAGGTCAACATAAACCAAAATATTAGAGGAACCACACCGAATTGTTTTAGTCTTTAAAATCTCTTTTGTTTGACTTATGACGTCAACAGATGCAAATTTTAACCAAAATTCAATTCTTATAACAAAAGAAGCACACACATATCAGTTAAGTTACATTTAGACTGAAAGACAACATATAATTTCTTGTAGGTAATTCACTGCGTTAATTGACTAGTAGGTTATCCATTTGGTCTTTCAGTTGCAGTTGGTTCAAGTGGTGTTTGTCTTGGGCATTCTCCATTTGGTCTTTCAGTTGCAGGTGCTTCACGTAGTGTTTGGCTTGGGCGTTCTCCACTTGCTATTTCAACTGCAGGTGGTTCACTTTCTTCTTCATCATTGCGCAAGTAAGCACCAACACTTGTAGGTGCAGAAATATGTAGACCCATCACATATCCACCACTATCTCCTGTGGTTGTGTTTTCCCTTGTAACACCATCTCTACCAGTATAAGATGTGTTTCCCCTTATCTCAAGGCACATTGGACAAACATACCACATGAAATCTCTATAAGGTGGACGCCTTGCAAAAAAGGTCAATCCAGCCCTGTTTTCACTTTCAACCCAATAGTCAATGCATACCATTTGACAACCATTTTCTGCATCCATGGTGAAAATATGTTGGTATGATAAAGCATTGATGACTTAAGGTGTATTATATAAGTAGATGGGAGTTGTGGTTGTTGAACAAGTAGATAGGAGTAAAGACAACATAAATTCTTAAAATCTAGTCGACATCATGCAGATTTAGGGGTGTTTGGAATAACCACTTCTGACTTATAAAGTCAACAAAAAAAATATATTTCAAACATGATATTGTCCAAATTACAAATGGCTAGAAGCCTACAACCTTCTAACACCAGTTCAACATCTTTTATCCAGCACATATGGATGTCTTGGATATAACTCCTCCACAACCACTCCATAGTAAGCTGCCTCAAACTCTGCTTCTTCAAGCCAATTTTTCCTCTTCCTTTCCTCTTCAATTCTTTTGTACATTCTCTCCTCTTCCAAAAACTGTTGGAATGCTTCTTCATCCATCCTTGACTGCTCTTCATCTTCCTCCAAAATTGTGTGTTCTTCTTCTTGCTCATAAAGAGCTTCAAGAAACTCTTGTTCCATAGTCTTCCTTATATCGTCTTCATCCATCAACTGCAAAAGTAATAGATTTGCACATCAACTAGAAAGTAAACACACAAGAACAATCGTTATGCAAATGATAATTAAATGAATACATGTTGCCTTCTGCCATCACAATGCCTTTTTCTACCTCGAACCTTTGTTTCCTTTGTTGGTTTTGGTACTTGATCCTTGTGACACCTAGACTTATTATGTCCAACGGTTTGACAATTGGAGCATTTAATGCATTTCTGAGCTCTAGATTTACCCATTTTGATGCAATTTCACTTAATTGAGGCTTTATGTTTATGAATTCAAATTTGGGGTAAAATGTGAGAATAAAGTGCTTCCTATAACTTAATGGAAATGTGAGGACGGGATGGGGACTAAAATCTTAGTCCCCTATACTCTTAAACTATTTAAGCAAGGACCATAGTTCTACCAACACCCAATACAATCAAAGCAGATATAACAACTATCAAAGGCGAATACAAAATTAACAACAAAATTAACAAATTATAACACTAGAACATAACATATAGATTCATTAATTTCATATTAAACATTAAATATTGGTACATATTTTCCAAAAAAAGGAAAACATAACTACTTCATTTCCCTTCTCATCACTTTGTCTTCCTAAGATCATCAAGGAAGTTGTTCTGTCAAACACACGTGAGTGTGTTTGATGATCCTCTCCTTATCTCCGAGGCCTTCAAGACATTAGCCTTTTGCTTCTTGCGAAGATCCTCAAGAAATTGTAGTTCATCTTTGTAGTTGAAAGCCTTGAGCTCGAGATGTATTCTTGGGTTTCCTTCATACCAAGAATCAAGTCGGTTAAAGTGTTTTGGAGGCCATTAGCAATTTTGATGTCCTTATCGTTTTCTCTCTGATAAAAGAGAGAAATCGAGTCAAACATGTAGTCAGACTTCGAAGCTTTGGCGAGTTCTTGAAGAAGTGGGAAGTCAGCCATTCGGAGGTTGTTGAGATTTTGTGAGAATATGTTTTTTTTAATTGTTGGTATGCAAATGGTATAGGTTATTAACCCATAAATAGAAAAAACAACGGGACCTTCCAAATTCAGGGACTAATTTTGAAGTAAGTAAAAGACAAATAGTCAAGTTTGTGTGAGTAAAAATCTGGAATTTTAAGTGCAAAAAAGCATTAACTGACCAAATTCAGGGATCAAGTGTGACATATGAAACCTGTTACCCTGCAACTTGACCTTTGCCTTCCTTGATACGCTTATACACAATTAATGTGTTGCCAAACACCAAATAAACCCAACTGACAAGATCCGAAACCATAAACACTATCTTAATAACCCGACCCAATTAAGAAAACCCAATCCAAACCAAACCTAACATACATCCACACTCACGTACTGAAACACATATTTAGTCAAACCCATTCATAAAAAAACAATGAAAGACAGGAGCATATTCGTCTCAACTTTTAAGGATGTGAAGGAAGAAGAAGAAGGTGAGGTCTTGTTCAGAATCCACTGTAATGGGTTTTTGATTATAGCCCACTCGGTATGAAGGAGGTTCATTAATTAATCGTGTGCCTTTACCGATGATAGGGATATATTTAGTTCAAGCCTTGATAATGTATTATCGAGATTAATGAACAAAAATGGGCGTTGTTTTTACGTGATCCTAAAGAATCCCTAAAAATGGTTTGCATTTGATTCATCACGATGATGATGTTCATACTTTGTTTGCACTGGCTGAAACACATGAGTCAGTTGATATATTCGTTGCACACAAGCCCCAAAAGTTAGCACAATTTTACTTAAAAAAACATTAGTTTTGAAGTTGTGGGTTGGGTAGAGCAAGATGCTAACTTTAGAATGCTTAGTCCAACACCTTTTAGGACTAGACGTAAATGGCAGGGGATTGAGAAGAAAAAAATGCAGGGGAGTAGAACCAAGACACCAACAGTGAAAGGTGGTGTTGTAATCAAAGAGGAAGAAGGGGTTGTAGCTAAAAAAGGGGAGAAAATTAAAGGAAAAGGAAAAGGAAAGCTAGTTGAGGAAGAGGATGTTTTGCACAAAAAAAGGGGAAAGAAGTTGTTCAAGAATTTAAGCGAGGTTTAGATGGGAAGGGGAAGGCTAAAATGGTTGAGTATGCAGGTTTTGATGTTGAGAATTTTCCTGGTTTTGATGGGAAGGGGAAGGCTAAAAGGGTTGGTGGTGCTGCTGCTGATGTTTCTAGCGGTGTTAAGACACCCTTTAGAAGCAGAGAAAGGATTACAAACTACGTCCTTGCCCTGTTCGCCCAAAGGCCATCCTAGGTGATGTTTTAGTGATGAATACCATGTCATGTAGTTAATTCCTTTCAGCTGTAATAGTACAATACCTAACTTATATGTTTGTTGTTTGCATACTTGTTTTGGCAGACAAGGTAGCAGTAGCATCATCACTTTAAGGTTTATGTTTTGTGGGTTCATCAGTTTATGGATATCGATCAGAGATGTGTAGATCATTTGAAGGTTCAGCAGTTGAACGTTTTGAAGTGGGAACTACATCGTCTTTTATATTTTGTGAAATGTCAGTAAAACCATGTATCGACAATGACTCCGTAGTATCGGTTATTTTCGGTTTCATCAAACATTGAACATATAGTTGGTATTATAAGTCAACTTGCTAACTAGTTGGTTATGTATAAATTTGTTTGTTTGTCCTGGGTTAAATTATGTGAGATCATACATTGTTTAGCAGTTGACTTTTATAAAGTCATACTTAACATGTCAGGTATAATGGTATAATTCGCTCAAACAATCACCCCTTTATGTGTTGGTGGAATTGTCTTGGGTTAGAATTAACTAAGGTGTGGTATAAATGTGTATGGACTATAATACCCTCGACTAACTAACATAAAGTAGACATTGACCTCGGCGTTAATGGTCAAGGGACAAGTTTGACATATAAACCCCTTGTTTTGGACTCCCAGCGATGAAAAAGGGAAGTTTTGTCCCATCGTGATGCGCAGGAACAAGTTTAGGGACCAACGGTGTATTTTAGGCTTAAAATATCTTCTAAACGAGTATAAACACTATTAATTGGACTCGAGCTTCCACGCGGTGTAAATTAATCACAAGGACCATTATTGTAATTTTGTATTATTAAGGCTCAAGACTCGTTTAGGCTTGATAAAGATTGATCGAGGACTCGAATATTCACCGTTGTGTTTAAAATAATTTTTTCACGAAAAACGATTATTTACACTACTAGTATCTCATAAATATTATAGTAATCACATAAAAATATTTATCGGGTTTACGGTTGCACCAGTATGCGTCACATGCGATTTTCACATTTTGGAGATAATTATTTGTTAAATAATCGAATGTGAACAAAATACTCAAAAAGTGATAATTTGAAAAATAAAAATTATTTTTCTTATTAAGAAAATTTGTCGGTTGACTACCGGGTACGCAATAACTGATTTTACGCAACGGTAAACGTTAAATAGTCAAAAAGTCGAAGTCAAACCCAAAAAGTCAAAGGGTAAAATAGTCATTTAAATTTCCAAAAATTGCCAGTTGTTATATAACAGGTCAACCATTCACCTAATGCTCAACAAGACTAGATATAGAAGACACATCCAAAAACCAAGTCAAGACTGCAAACAACATATCCAAACACTCATGAATAGTCCACAATGTTCATAGCTTGCATCAGAAGCACAAGACAGTTCTACTACTTCAGAAATGTTTAAAGTGCTGTAATGCAATGTAACAATGTAGCTTGATTTATAGTTTAACTAGTGTAAAGTAGTTTTTAGTTAGAAAGTTAGGCAGTTTGACTTTCTCTGTTTGACTCTTTCGTGTACATTGTATAAATATTGCATTGTAGTATCATTTCATTAATAAGAATTTTACATTTCATAAATTCTCTCTGATTTACAATACTAGATATACTTAGAGTATCATTCGTCACAAGCATATACACTCACCTATAACAAGTCATGTGGCATCATTCTTCACAGGCATATACATTTCCCTTTAATCTTCCTAAATTATGCTAAACCTATATACAGTTTCATCCCCATACATAAGAAAACATAGCAAAGCATTTATAGGGACACCCTCCCAAAACCATAATGCATAAACTAACATTAGTACAACATGCTACAATTACGAAAATCAGACTAAGCCAATTTAAAAGACAAGAAGGAACTAAAACATAAACTTACCAACATCCAAAACCTGTTGCATACTTCCACTACCAATGGGGCTTCCACTTTTCTGTTGTGGCGTGAGTGTACTTAGGTTAAGGGATGCAACTGAAGGCGTATGTAGCAGACCGTTTTCTAGGCCTCGCTTTCCGTCTGTTTTTCTTTACCACAACCCCTTTCGGCTTCCAGTTCCACCACCATCCATGTTTAACAATTAGGGTTTGTGCAGGCTAAAAAAGCAATTAGGTTTTATGTTTGTATGTGTTAGACGAATAGACAATGTGTTTATATTTGTGTCAGTTGTTAGGTGAAGAAACGACCCTAAATAAAGCGGTTTATATGAAATTTTTATCGTGAGTTTTGTCCCTCAAGGATTGGAGGGTCAATGAGTCATTTTGCATATTTGCGGGAAAGAAGGCCAATGGGTGGAACAAAAATTATTGAAGATAAGGAAGGTAAAATAGTCATTTCACATGACCACTAATGGAAAAACTTAACGAGCGTTAGCAAAAAACGTGAATTTGCAACTACAGTAATGCTTAAGGGGCATTTCATGCAAAAAAATCCAAACGTTAAGGATACAACTCGCAAATTTTCTAAAAAAAGACATTTCTCGCAAAAATGACAAAGTTTAGGGACATAATTTCCAATTTAATCTAAAAAGAATCTTTGTGTTATTAACTACACCTAAACACATATAAACAGACAACACATATTAGCAAAACCTATTGCATAAATTTACTAAAAATAATAGGGAGTAGCAGGAAAATTTACGAGATCTCTTAATTATATGAGTTAATTACATAAATGATCCCTTAGTTTGTCAACTTTCATATATTTAGTCCCTACACTATTTTTTGCGGGTTCTCTCCTTATGGTTTTGACTCGTTACGGGTTTAGTCCTTTGACCACTTTTTATGTTAGTTTGACAATCAAGTGAATGTTTAGATGGTTGAAATGACATAAATACCCTCTTATGTTTAAACGTATGGTCCCTGAGCTTTGTGAGGTATCACAAATTTAGCCCGCGAATGATTTTATTTAATTATTTAACTATTTAATTAATATTAGTATTCATTTTTATAAAAACAATATTCAAAAATAATTTGAATTAAGAAAACTTACAAAACATTTTGTCAAATAATATTAAAAAATATACATTTTTCTTTGGTATAATTTTGTAAATTTTCAAGATAAAACTCAAAAAATTTTTTGATAGAAATTTTTTACAAAAAATTTTGAAATTTTTGAATATTTTATAACATAATTTTTTAAAAGCTTTTGGCAAAATTATTATGTTAAAATTTTTAACATAAAATTTTTAAAATTTTTAACATAAAATTTTTAAAATTTTTGAATTTTTTTTCATAGGATTTTTTATATTTTTTTAAATTTCTTTACAAAATATTATGTCATTTTTAGAATTTTTTGCATAATTTAATTAGTAAATTTTAAAATGTTTTTCAAGATCCTTTTAAAAATTGTTTTATAAAAAGACTCTGTCAAAGAACTTTAAAAAAAATCTGTTAAAAAAGTTTCAAAAATCTTTTGTAAAAATTTACGTCAAAAATATTTTTGAGTTTTATTTTGAAAATTTACAAAATTATTCAAAAATATATATAAAAAAAACAAAATTTTTGTATATTTTTATTATTTTTTGAGAAAAGTTTTTGTAAGTTTTCTTAATTCAATTATTTTTTGAATATTTTTTAAATAAAATAAATTAATACTAATACTAATTAAATAGTTAAATAAAAAAAAAACTATGACTACATTCATGATATCCCACAAACCACATGGACCATACTTTTAAACATAAGATGGTATTTATGTCATTTCAACTATCTAACCTTTCACTTGATGGTCAAACTAACAGAAAAGGTGGTCAAAGGACCAAACCCGTAAAGGGTCAAACTTAGGGAGAAGATCCGCATGAAAAAAGTTCTAGGGACAAAAACCGTGAAACCTAAAAAATCACATGGACCATTTATGTAATTAACTCTAATTATATATATGTTGTAACTAGGGTGGCGGAACCTAATACACATTACAGCAGCGTTGGGGTCAAATGAAACTTCCTTTTCTTGAGCAAGTTTTCAACCACCTAGGCGGTGAACCTAATCGTTGTAGTTTAGTATTAGGGTAAGCCTCGGGATTGATATCGTTCTCTAGGGAATAGGAATGCTAGTGAGAAATTACTACGCTAAGGTTGGGGTTGAGAAAGATTATTTTTAATCTTTTTTTTTAAATATTTTTTAGAAAATTAAAAGGTAAAAATCTCGGGGTATGAATTTGGGGGGTGGTACTTCTACCGATTACTCTACTATTATCTAGTCTAATTAACTAAGCTAAGGGGTAGTCTATGTCTAATTGACGTGTGCTCGTATGATAATTAAAAATATGTTTACCTAGATACTATTACTCCCTAGTTATCTTGTATTGATGGTTGAATTGTCACGTCCTTATTTTTAACGCGTTGTGTCTTCTAAGGTCGTAGGGTATGCTTTTCTCCCTAACTCTTTGAGAATACCTTAAGGTTATTGCCTACAAAATCTCTAGGATTCATAAACTAACTCTAAGGTTATCTTTGGATGTTTAGCCTACAATAACTCTAGGCGATCATAAACTAAGGTTCACAAAGATTACTCAAGCATTAAAAACACAACGATGGCCTATTGCAATCTTAAGACAAATACAATGAAGATAAGAGACAACCAATCAATATTTAACAACTAGGTTTCATAGATCTAAGCAAAGACACAAGTAAATTAGCCGGACATGGTGAACATGCAAGCATACACACATACAATTGAAGACATAATGAAATTAATGAAGTAAATTACTTATCTTGTTGTAAAATAGGGTATGAGAACCCTAAGATATTGCCCAAGACAGCTCAAAATCATTTTAGGTTTTTATTCCACACTCCTCCCTAACTCTTTTAAAAGTCTGAAAATCGAATTCTATATATAGAGTTACAACTGCGACGGCGTCAGCTTTTAATTATGACGCCATCGGATCGACCGTCATTAGGGTTTCGTCTTGGCCAAGTTAACTTAGGACGGCGTCACCTTATGGTTGTGACGCCGTCGACTTCAACTTCGGCCATGCGAATCGAATCTAGAGCGTCGGGTGAGAAATCTTGTGACGCCCTACTCTTTAAAATTTGGCGCTTGGTACAAAATAACAATTTCATTCTGAGCAAATCGCAATTAGAGGACGATCGCCCTTTATGCAGTGCGCCGTCGGTGCACTTCAATGACTTGAGTGTCTTGATCTTGACTTTAGCCATTTTCTTCACGTATTCACGCCTTTTCGTCCAAATAAGTGTCATTCCAACATTTTGCATTCAAGAAATCTAAAAAGTGAAAAGGAAAGAAATTAAGCAGTAACGGATATAAAAGTGGTCGATTAAGGGCTTAAATGACCCCTCAAAAGTGTACCTTTTAAATCCTTATCAAATATCCCTAGACTTGGTATTTGCTTGTCCTCAAGCAAATGTGTTTTAACAATCGGTTTATAAGTTAGGGGCATGAAGCATTGGTTTAGAACAATTACAACAAGTATAATCCCTAAAAGTCATAACAAGCACATAAATTATATACTAGCACCTCACAAGTGGTGTTTGGATACTCTCATCTCTCGGGTGTATATGAAATATATGAAATTGGAAATGGAAGATAAACACTCATTAACCCGTCCTAGTACATAGATTACCATAGGCTTGAGACTAGATCAAACCTCCATCGCTTTGGCGTAAGCACCTAGGAAAAACTATCTAAGAGGTATTTAAAGGGTTGTAACATTAGGCTTACGGTATGAAAACAAAGGGTTTGGTTGGATAGGCGATTTAGTGGTGGCAAGTAAAAAATCTTTATGTTACAAGCATGAGAAGAATGGCGTTGCTAAGCCAAGACTCGACTCTCTAAACTCTAGATAACTTTGAAACAAACATACATAAATATAAAGATAGATGTAGGATGGTAGCCATGAGTTTTTTTCAACACCTTTTTTTCGATTTTTTGCATACACTTTACTCTACCATCCTCTCGATAACATCAAAATATAAAGGATTTATAGGCACATCCCTACACTTGAGTTTTATTACGTAAATAAAGGAATTTGAATTTAACGTTCTTTCCGTCCTCCATAAAATTTAACTTTACCCATGAGTCCCAATCGTCCCAAAGCTGTATACAAAGGATATGACTCGACTTAGCAACTTATGCAAGTAACTAGATAATTGAACTAAGGGTTTAGTATGATAACAATAATGCACTAAAGGGAGTGCATACAAGGTAGGCTAAGGCGATTTGGGTGTACATTTGGGGTGGATTGTAAACAATGCTCTTCATTGATATTCGGAAAACGAAACATCACGAGAACCGCGAAAGGATAGGCTCGGGGTTAACTAGGGTATCGTGTACTAAATATAAGTACATCGCAAGGGTGTGGGGAATTACTCAACCGATGTGGAAGAAGTAATTATAATCTGGTGTCAAACAAGGGTTATCCTAATGCCTCTTATCATTTAGTTATTCCTAACTACACAAGTGTAGTCTCACTAGCAATCTCGGGATGCATCACAAAACAAGTTCTAGAATCTATTATACTACGGTACACTCTCGAAGCATTAAAAATGAATGCTTTAATTCCTACAAATCTAGGGGCGAACCTCACATTTTTGTGGTGGAATTTGAGTAGTAAAGGTTTTTTGTGCTAGTCATATAACTTCCTATCCATGAGACGCTTTATTAAGACTAATGGCCCACTCCTACATGTCATGAAAAATTTTAAATTTGGTGCCAAAATTACCCTAACCGATATTTCTCATGGTTTATTACACAAATGAAATTGGACAAGACAAATAGTCGAGGATAAGCATAGTTTCAAAGTTCCGTTTATTCTCCTCCTACACTTAAAGTGAACATTGTCCCCAATGTTCCCCGAAATGAAAGCTATGATAATGGAAGGTAATTAAAAGAGAAAGAAACTAATACTCCCCTGATTAGCTCGGTAGGATCCGTGTGAAGTAGTGGCTAAATTCTTCTTCAAGAAGAATGTATGCGTGAAAAGCTCCTCCAATCTTATGTATCTTCTTTTTGATAAATAAAACCTGCACACTTTTAAGAAAACAGAAAAAACCTTCGCATAAAATGGGCGGTAAAACTATATATGACTCTACTAAACTAGGATATAATGCTTGTGAAATGGATGTTTGCAAATTTTTTGGAAAATTAAGGCCTGAGAAATTCCGAAAATTTATAATTAGCACATAAAACGAGAGAAAGTTAGATAAATGGTTTGCTCCTCCCGGGCCGTCAGTTGCAATCTGACACGTCGAGTTATCTGATAAGCTGAGTGCCTTTCGTTTTTGGAAAAATTACATCTTTAGAATCTGGAAAAATTTCCGCAAAACATCCATTATGACTCGATACAAGCATTTGACTCTAACAAACACACATATATATCTTTTCAATAATCGTAATTCTCATGTTTACGTTCTTTTGAAAACGTGTGTAAACTTCCCTACACTTATCCTTTTTGTAAAATACCTTTATAAGTAATTAAGACGAGGTTAAAGACAAAATAAAGCATTTTCGCAAATTCAAACATGAGAATAAACAATCAATGAAAAGATATATGACACACAAACAAGCAAACAATTAAGCATGCGTTGCCTCCTACGAAGCGCTTTTCTTTATTTATGAGTCTTGTAGCTAGACTCGAAGTCGTGCCCCTACGTAACTTCATCACCGCCACCTTCTTCCTCATGACGGTCTCTATTGGGGTTTTCCATGTTATAATAGTGCCCTATTATGCACCTTTCTAAAAAATCAACTTCTCCCCAATCGGTTCTATATTCCGGTCCTAGTTTCAGTCAATCCTTATAGAACCCGAAAATCTTATCCATTACATAATCTACTCCTTTCTCCTTATCCTCCTCATTCCTATAGTAGACCGATAGCTTAAGTTCTTTTTCATCATTGGATAATGATGAAAATTTCTCTATCTTAAATGACATTTGGTAAGCTATGTCATCGGTCTCATCCTTGAATCTCACTATTCCTAACGATGGATCATAAGTCATCCCGGTGTTCTCTATGAAAGGCTTTCCTAGAATAACGTGGGACAAGCTAGGATCTATGGCCGTACTAATATCATCCACAGTTATGAAATTCATAGGATCGTGAAACTACCTACATGAGCGGGCAATCCCTTAACTCTACCAAGGAAATTACAACTAACTCTAGGATTATCGGGATCTTGCCTAGTTGGGATAGGCTTCTTCATTACCCAATTATAGTAGGTGATAGTCATGATGTTTATCGGGACTTGCGATCAATGTAGGCCTATGCCACGAAAGATGTCCTCTGTGACATGGTATGTTAAGATTCCAAGGGTTCCCAAACTTGATCCTAGGGTTTTCCTAACATACATGTGACGGAGGTCGCGCACTAAGTGTGGGTGGCGAGAGAGTTCCTCTTCCGTAGGAAACTTATTGAAATAGTCATCACCTACTTCATTAAATTCATTAGTCGATTCATTCTTAGGAGTCTTACTAACCTCAAGTATTGTCTCATGGTTCGCTTCGTCACTAGTCCTATTAGGTTTCACTAAGGTGATGATATTGATGAATTGAACGTGCTTGGCTAACTTACTTGGGTCCTTAATTTCCACACCGGAAGCTTCGGGAGAATGAGTCGAGATGGCATTAACCTTCCTATTACTATTGGTCATGGCTTTCAAAAGGTTATCTATTTTCCTAACCATCTCGGCTTGTTGTTGGTGAAAACGGTCCGAAAGCTTGGCTATTTGAGCTTCTTGGGATGTAACTAGGTGTTGCAACATCCCTTCTATGTTTTGTTGGCTAGGGTCGTGAGAGGGGGGCCATGAGAAATCATTAGAGGTTAATTCTTTGGTTTGTCCCCAATAGAAGTCAGGTTTGCCCCTCCATGCTTCTCGGGCATCATTGAAAGTCCTAGGTCCGGGTGTTGTAGGGAATCTTCCTCCCATTCCATTGGTATGCAAGGATGCGTAGTCAACGGAAGCTTGTTTGGGGAGTCTTGTGCAAGTACGAGCGTCATGGGGACCACTACATAGCTCACACAAGGAAGACACTTTGTTCACTTGGCGTGAGGACTTAGGATTTTTGTAGGATCTCATTAGGAATTTGACTTGATCTTCAAGTTCGAGCATCCTTCGATCGGAAGTTTGTGAGTCAATGGGAGGCAAGGAAATTGCCTTGACGGTTTGGGCAACTCACGGGGTCATTCAACTTTCGTTGTCATAGAGGAAAGGTCCTCTATTATACCCACGATTCTTCAGCGGTGAGATCACTAAGTTTGCCACCGGCCGCTTGGTCGATGGATCGCTTAGTTGAGAGGTTGACATGATCATAAAATATTTGGACTTGTAGCCAAAGATCAATGCCATGATGAGGGAGTTTATGGAGCAAGTCCTTGAATCGAGTCCATGCTTCGTAGAGAGATTCACCTTGACGTTGTTGGAACATCAAGATTTCATTCCTAAGCTTAGTAGTTCTCCCTGGAGGGAAACTTGGGCAAGGAAACAAGTGGTGAGATCATCCCAACTTGAGATGGAGCCGGCGGGAAGTCGCTCAAGCTACCTACTAGCTTGGTCCCGTAGAGAGAATTGGAAGAGACGCAAGCGCATGGTCTCCCGAGTAGTAACATCAAGGTCGATGGAATCGACGATTTTAAGGAAATCCTTAAGATGCTGATTAGGATCTTCGGAACAAAGTCCATGGAATGCACATCCGTTTTGCATCAACCGGATTGTTGAAAACACTCAGACCTTGACAGATCTTAAGCACTCGTGGATCGTTAGTGTTGCCTATGTAATCATAAGCAAACTAATAGACAGTCTCTAACACTTGTATTCTAAAGCGGAAAGTAAACACAAGATGTTATAACTAAGAACACTTAGATCCTCTATGGATCTTTTATTCACCGAAACTCTATGTTTCGGATCGGTTCTCTATTACAAACTATTTGGTTCCTTTTATTAACAAGGAACCTAATCTCTACTACTCAATCGACTAAACATGTTTGCATGCATTTAATGACTAAAACTTTAAACAAATATATAGTAGTCTAATAATACGCCCATGCAACCTTAGGCGGTTCAAAGATAATAATGAGTGAGCATTTAATTCATAGGCGCATGCCGATCCTAGTCGACTTTCACCCTTCAAAGAAGAACACGGCAATGCTTGTACTCTTTAGTAGAATTACATCTTGCAGATTACGCTTCTCTTTCGCGAAACCTTCGGTAGTAATGTCGTGTAAATTCTACTTCACATAATTCCCAACAATCCTCCCTAAAGCGGAATTTGACTTGGTTAAGTTCGGTTCTTGACCTTGAAAGATCTTTTGAGACTTGAAGCTAGAGGATTGTTTTCTCGGATCATTAGCAAAGAACCAATAATAATTTCATCTCTATGATGATCAAACTTTGAATCGCTGTGTCTTTGCAACAACAAATGACATAATGTAAATCAATACTTATCAGTTGCATACTATTTTCATCACTTCCAGGTGTGTGAACTCCTGTGAGAGGTGAATCATTGAAATAATGGATTTGATGTCTCTTTACCAATAGCCATCTCTACTGGAGTAGCCAAATGTTTAAGTTCGAAAACTATGGTACACTGATAACCATCTGATTTATAGGCAAACCAGAAACCATATAAACGGATTTGACTTGTCTTTACCTGTAGCCGTTTGCTCAGGACTAGTCAATTCTTAGAATTGGTGAATTGATAACCAAATATGGAGATAGTTGCCTTTACCACAATCCATATACTTGTGGGCTAGTCAATTCTTGGATTCCAACAAGGAATAGATCATGGTGAATTGATGACCATACAACACTCAGCAATTAAGCATGGGTGGTTGCAGACCCTATGATTTTGAGCAAATCATTACAACTATCAATGATTTGACATGTCTTTACCAAAGCTGCACCCTTTGGACTAGCTAACTCTTTGATACACACAAGGTATATACGGTGAGTTAAAACCATCAAAATACAACAAACACCGCAAAAGAAAGTTAATTTTTTTTTTTTTTTTTTTTTTTTTTTTTAACTAAGAATCTAACAAACAAACAAACAACATGACAAAACAAAATCAGACAAATTACAAAGGACAATATATATTACCACATTCATGATGAAGATGCGGACTTGATCTTGCGTGAAGTTGAGACTTGATCAATCCAACCAGACGTTGACATCGATCTTTCATTTCCCACTGGATCCGGAGGAATTTACAACCGACCCAACATCTTTCCATTAGTCTCTTGGGCAATGGATACTTTCTTTCGACAAACATGCGGTTGTGATTCCACCCTTAGTCTCAAGCACATGCACACGAGGGATAGGATAGAGTCTCCAAGACACAACCCGCCACAAATGTGAGTTTGCCCAAATGGAATGTCCTTTACTATTGGGAGAATGAGAGTTAAACAATGCTTGAAGATCTCTAACAAGAACATCCAGAACCTTGTGGTGCTTTATTACGAGAATGGTAGTAACGAGAGTGTCTGAGTAAGCAAATCGCCTGTCTACCAAATGAAGTATTTCCTTCAAAAGGTGAATTCCATTGACGTTTTATCCATTCGATGAATGACATTCATCTCATCATACTGAGTCCAATGGACCAAGTACATTTTGATCTCCTCGGAAAATCGATGGCAGTAACCTTACGTAATGAATGTTGCGTCATCAACTTCAAGATCCAAGAGAGTTCTTTTGGCCATCCTCTTCTTCCTCCTACCAGGCTTATAGATATCCGAAAAAGGTGCGACTTGGACTCTTCATTAGTTTTGCTAGCAGGACTAGAGGAAGTAGATGAGGACTTAGGAGTAGCACCATCAAGAATGACGTTCATCCTGGCCAGCAAGATTCTAGCCTTTCTAGTTTTCACACCTGCAATATCAGTTTCCTTAACTTTAGTATCTTCTTCTGATTCAATAGATGCCACATTGGGATCTGGTACATGAGGCGTTTCAGGAGAATTGGTAGATGGTTCAGCAGATGGAACCCTGATATTTTCTTTAACCAAAGTTTCTTCGTTTGCATCGGAAGAAACAACAAAAGTTCGACAAAGAAGCCTTGTCGGATGAGGGAGTAACTTGAAGTTGCCTCGTGAAACAAGCTGGAGAAATCACCTTGGGTGGAACAACATTAAAGTTCTCCACCGATTCAACTAACTTGGGTCTTTTGGCACGGTGCAACTTCATTTCGACAATCCTTTTCAAGTTGGAAGGCGGTGTTGAGGCACGGAAGAAGACTTCATAATCATATTATATATGTAAAAGTCTTGCATCGAGATAAAGCCATGACTTGCTTCATTGTAAGACCACGGTTAAGCAGAACAACTCTGATTTTTCACTGTAATCCTCATCTGAGATTTCTTCTGAGCTTCTGTAAGAGGTCTCTCTCTCTTTGCCTTGTTCTTTTCAATAATCAGTGCTTTCCTTTTCGCGGCTGCTTCTTGCTTCCTTTGTTCTCCAAGCTGCCTCATCTGAGCTACAAAATTTTCACCATCAAATTCTGCTCGCAAGATGCTCTGAGCAAGAGTAGGATTTGAAATAGTTTGCTGAGTTAGAGCATCCCAGTGTTTGGCAGGCATCTGAACACGTAATGCATCCAATTCTCTTCGTCTCTCAGGAGTTAAGGTTGAGACACCTCGCTTCAAGTTGTTTAGCCAATACTTCACTTTCCTTAGACTTCTCAAACTCGACCTAACTGACTTTCTTGTCCTAGCCTTTCCTCTTCACTTATCAAGTGCGGACCAAGTTCATCTTCTACTAGTAAACCTTTTCCTTTATCGTGATCTCCTTAGCACAATCACCGTGACAATATTGATATGAGGAATCTCGGTAGAAACACCAAGTCTTTTGGAAGAAACATGTTGTGGGGTGCTTCACAGAGTGGACGAAGGTTTTCGGAAGATAGAAGGCCGACCAAGTTCAAGAACAAAATCCTCCATTGGGGTATCGGCGAGATCTGACTTTGACACACTCTGGTTCTTTGGATACTTCAGTAGTTGCTTTATTCAAGTAAGATCTCTTTCTCCTTTTGTAAAGAACAGGATCCTTCTCCTTTGAAGATTCTGTAATTACTGATGAAGGATCATTAAGAGACACATCAGCTAACATATCAAAAGACCCAAACTGAGGTTCATCATCTTCCTCCTCAGAAGAAACCACAAACTTCCTTTTGGTTTCCTTTTCAAGTATGTTCTCAAGGTCCTTAACTTTGCTCAGAGATCTTCAATCTTACTACCAAGAGTAGACTTGGTCTCGCAAGTTCCTTTTTTGATTGGACACTTGGTGCATACATGCTCACAAGATCATACATAGATGTGAGAGTAATGGGGTCCTCGGCCCACCACAGATTGCTCTATGGTAATGGGAGCCTCATTGGACCTTTCGGTGGAAACATGGTCATTCTCAACATGAGAGATACCTCATCATGGTACCCTTGGAGGGCTAGGTGAGGCCATTACATTCGGATCGACTCAAAAACATCAAGAGTATCATGTCTTTGGTGGTGGACTAGGACAATGTGATAGATTTGGTGTTGGTGGAGGCGCCTCGAGCAACATGAGAAGCTTGGTGAGAAAAGGAGGGACCTCATCAATATTCTTGATGGATGGCCATCGGAGTAGCAGTGAAGAGGGTGGGATGTTGGCAACATTCTCCTCATCGTGACCACATTGCCTTGAGGCAACATAGCTTCTGTCGAGGGAAAATGTGCCCTCAAAGTGAGTTCTCATAGAGGCAAAAGTTTGGTGACAGAGCTCCTCTGGCATAAAAGGATTGGACTTGGGTAGTGGTGTCTAAAATCATTTGCGAAACCTAGGGTACATTAAAACTTATTCTTTTCTTTGAATGTTCTCAATCATGTTATCAAAAATAAACTTAGAAAAATTATAAGTTACCCTTGGGAAAGACACAATACCACATCCCATTTGGGTAGAAGCTGGTCCCATCCTCGACTTGTTGCTTATGCACTGAAGCAACGTGTGAACCAAGAACCTCCACATTGGGAAAAGATGCTTCTTCAGCCAAATGTCAGTCCTTGTACCCTGATAGCCAATCACTCTTAGCCCAGCAAGCACCTCCATCTGTTTAAAGTGATATACTCCATCAGCATCTTCCAAGCGAAGCTTCCTCCTTATCATCTCTTTCGTAACCACATGCTCTGTTCCGTCAATCGTAGCACCAATCTCTGTTTCACTTCGTTTTGAAGCAGATGCCCAAAACTGAGTAACAAGCGATTCAGATATTGCATTCGGAGAATGTGTTAGAGCATAGCAAATCTTGGACCTTTTTAAGAATTCCACCATTGGTTCATACAATTCATCATCTTTAGCTTCTCCCAGAAAAGCAACTTTGTTGTGATCCTTCTTAAATTCAAGTGCCATGTGATGATTTGAGATTTTAGGGTTATGATGCTTGTAAGGAAGTGTTATTTGATGAAGGAGAGGGAATTGGGTTGTTTTGAAGTGGAAGAATGTGAAAGGTGAAGTGGTTAGTTGTTGCCCAAGTTATAGTCAAAGGAATTAGACCGTTTGGTTGACCGTCGCTTACGTGTAATTCAACTTGACCAAAGAAAGTGTAAAGCTTCAGCAGAAACAGATGGTCAATCTGCTGAAATGATACACTTCAGCAGTAACCATCAAAGATAAAAATATCTTCGGTAATATTCTAGAAAGTTACTGTGCCAACCACTCGCATTAAATCCCATTGAACCTCGAATCCGTCTATAAAATGATCCCAATGCACACATAACACTTCAACAAAGATCCCCAAATATCATAATAAACCCTAGTTTCATCAATGTCCCAAAATTAATCACAATCAACCATGAGTAGTTCCAACCCAATCATACTTTCTTCAGATGACAACGAACCCTCCAAAAGCAGTTTTGAGAGGTGGAAGAAAAATTATTTGGCAAGCAGTCCAAGGGGCTCATCCTTAAGTTCTTATGTATCTCCTTATGAAGACTCAGATGAGGAAGCAACTTCATAGAGAGTGAAAAGCCTCCCTGCATTGTGAATGAGCCTTCCCTTCACGTTGATGATTCGATAACTCCGAGAAGAGAGAACAACATACTTCCAACCTCCAACACCTCAGCCTCCACGAGGCCACGGCCCGAAATCCGCCACTCCCTAAGGATAGAGGGTGGTTCTTAGTCTTCTGCACGGGTTTTGGTGCATCAACACACATCGTATAGGGGAAGGGCTTAAGGAGGGTGGATGGATTGCATTTTGGTTGAAATGAATAGATGAAGCACAAAGGACATATTATTTTTCTCCATCATCATGTGTGGTCATCGTCATCATCAACGTTTGCATCAATCCATCCTTTCCATTTTGATCCTTAGCATCTTCGTCGTACTGGTCATGCATATCCATCCATTAATATAGAAGGAATGGGTGGTTATGCAAGATTTGACAAACGCATATCCAACATCTAGTGTGAAAGATGTGAGCGATCATGCATATCCAACATTATGTTAGATGTTGGAATAGATGATATGTACTAGATTAGGATAAGTAGAATAGCTCTTTTCTTGTAGTTGCATTGAAGTTGATTGTAAGCTGTAAGCTGTAAGCTGTAATTTGAATGAATGAATGAACAATTTTAAATTCAATACTTGTCTTCAGTATTTTATCTTCAGTAGAAACCAATTGCTCACTCCATTACTTAGCTTTCAGAGGAAACATGCTTTGAGCTTACTAGACCATATACCAAAGGACCACACTTAATGAGTATTAAGCTGAGCAGGCATCTTTGCAAAACAAACTCGGAGAAACACAAGAACAAAAGCAGAGACAAAACAGACTAAAACAATGAACAAACGGTGTTAGCAAACAACATATACACAAAGTTTACATGAAATCCTCCCCGAGGCATATGCCTCCCTTAAACTTTGCGGTTAAGGAAGAAAGATCCACCATTGTTCTTGGGTTTCGGTAAAATTTTTTCTTTATCCTTCCAAGAACAACTCTTTGAAGTTTTGTGATGGTGCCCCAACCTCCTTTAGTGCCCCAACATCCTTTCCCTTTATTCATAGTGTCACACCCCAATTTACCTGTTTTGCAGCGGAATGGAATTCCTGGGGATTGACTGTCATAGCATCACAATCACAGTTATATTGAACGACCTAAAGTGTCGTTTGGAAAACACATCGTTTGATTTAATAAAATGATCAGAGTTACAAAATATAGGTCCCAAAAGTTTACAAAGTTTGCGGAAACACAAATATAATACATGTCCAAACGATGGTTTTGAAATGAAGTGCCATAATGTACAATAATGTAAGTCGACGCCGCGACTCAAAAGGTAGGTCCCTAAACCATGTCATGATGATAATGCCTCAGTTACCTGAAAATACATTGCTAAAACGGGTCAACAATAATGTTGGTGAGAAATCATAGGTTTATGTAAATGTTTTATACGACTACGCAAGTATAGATCAGGCATGACAATTATGTCACGTAAAAATGTTACAGTTGCTTAAGCGCATGATACCGACGCTCCGGTGATGTACGCTAACAGAGTGTCTTGCCAAACAACTCTAATAATGTTCATGAATGAAATGCATCCGTAACATGTAGTTGGGATTCACCAACCGGATGGGCGTCACCCTCGATAGATCTATCCACTCACACGCTTGAAATTAACGGCTCATGCATTAAAGTGGGGACTTTAAGCGGCAACTTTGTAACTCAAGCAATGTAAATGTATTTAACATACTTGGTATCGTAATAAAATGTTGTGCAATGTATTCTCCCAGTAGATTTGAAATAATGTAAAAACTTGTAAAGCAGGGCTATGAAAACTCACTTGATAAAGCGGTATAATGGCAAAAGTGAGTACACCGAGGTATAATGTGATCGTCAACGGGACCTATTACGAATGATATGATATGTCATGAGTTGCAATGTAATGTTATGCATGCATTTCGTATGTTATTTATACCATTTGCGAGTTTTGAAAATATTACTTATTGTCGAAAATACTCTTTTAGCGTCTTGACCCTTCAAAATTACTTTACAAGTTTTACGTCAAAATGTCATCCTACAATGGTTTTATAATGATTTATGGTGAAATTATCACTTTTCGGCGCAACCTGATGTCGTCGGAAATATCATGAAATTAACAAAATGGCTTTGGAAAACTAGTCGTAAAATGGTGTCGTCGATCGTTAGAGAACGAACTCATTGTTTGGAAAGTTTGCATCGATATCTAGAAGTTTCATTCGGAGTTTTCGTCAAAAGGTCTCGATCATAAAGATATTAAGGGTTAAAGATAGTGATTTTGGCTAATTGTTGTGCGAGAAAAATGAGTTTCGCCAAGTTTGAACATCCGTAATTAATTTACTATAACTCCGCTTTACAAACGACTTGTTGTTTTGAAAAATATGGCGGTGAACTTGATTTTACTAGAAGACATTTCGTTCCAAAAAGTTTCACATCGTGGTTAAAAACAGCCCTCAACATGGACGTTACGACTACCGTAACACTTGTATCGTAGAAATAATATAGTTTTCGAGAAAATAATAGTTACTGCAAGTTTATGAAAAAGTGCATATCTTTGTCGTTTCAAATCCGTTTTCACGTATAATCGTCCTTAGCCAGTATCGAAGTAAACTAATATAGTTTTGACAAGTCGAAATAATTTGTGAAGCTTAAGGCTCGTTTTGACCGAACAAACTAAAAATAGTATGTTGAAAATTGAGAAAATTATATATTTAAATCGTCAAACTTGTAAAATCCATAACTTTTCGTTATAACTCCGTTTTATCCGTTCAAAGGCCACGGATTCGTTTTAAAGTATATTTTCTAAATATCAAGGCCAAAAGTCGTGCCTCTTGTCGGTTTTCCAGAAAATCGAAATAAGGACAGAACCTATTTTATACGTATTGAAAATAGTTTTCTCGGACAAAACCTATTCTAATCCCTTCAAATCAACTCCAAAGCTAATCTAATCCTACCATACACCTTCTTAGGGTGTCATGGGTTCCTAATCACCATCAATATCAATGAATACCAAGGGAATATTTATAGGATGACCATAGTATATATATAACTCTAAAATCATGAAAAATGGTATAAATCACATATGTCTTGCATGTTGCTCCAAAAATGAAAAGATGAATATGAAATGATAAGGAAACATGAAAATGAAAGAAACATGCTTACAAATGAATATGATGAGGTGCTAGTAACAAGGTTAAACTTAAATACTCTTGGTTTTATTTCAAAACCTTATAAAGAGTATAAACTAGATTGTGATACTTGTGCTTGATAAAATTTTGATCCTTTGTAGCTCTATATGATGACCGGTTATGGAGGAACAAAAAAGAGAAGACCTTGCTAACACTTGTGAGATGAGTGAAAGTGAATGAAGAAATAATGTGAAGTATGACTTATGTATATGTAACATTTATTACAATCAAAGGAACCATACTCAATTAAATGAATACCCTCCCCCTTGGTCGGCCAAGGGGGGAGGGATGTAGATATTTATGTTTTTTTTTTTTTTTTCAAATGTAAACTTGTGTATTATTTGTATAATTTTTGACAAAAGTGTAAGTTATGTATAGTTAAATGTATAAATAAAGATAAATGGAAATTTTTAAGTGAAAGAGATGTTTAATAGATCAAAGTAGGATGTAATGAGATAATAAAAATTGTAAAAATACATTCCTTGTGAAAATTGAGTGATAAAATAATTATCGAGTAATTTTTAAGAAAAACGTCGTAATAATTAAACTTTAACGATTAATATACCAAATAAATTTGAAACACTAGGAAAACTAAAAATATAGTTTTTATAAACTAAATGTAAGTTTAAAAATATGTCGGGATCATTTTGAAAGTAACGGATTAAATATTAAAAATAATAACTCACGCGATAACGTTTATTTAATATAAAAATTACGCGTTTAAAGTGAAATGAAATGTCGTGAATGAACTAATGAGATGCAAATGATGTCAATGAAATGTAGACTAATCTTAGTCCATATGAATTGTTCGTGATGTTATGATCATGAATTCGCCGCTAAACCTTTAAGGTTACACAAATTTGGAACAAGTAAACCAAGTTTACTATAAATGTTGAAATAGTGAAGCATAAATTGTTTTGAGAAATGACACGAAATTGCGAGTTGTCACATTCGCCCAACCAAAAGGAATTCAGTCCACGAATTCGGTTAAGTGATAGTCTATCAATTTTGAGTTTGTGATGAATAACGAGGAGAGAAAACATGGAGAAGTGTCGTTACGGTTGTCGATGATCGAGGCGTACAAAACATCGTAGTAAAGAAAATATCAGATGAATCTCTTATAATTAACACTTTGACTTTGAAATATGTGAAGATTTTGCTTGCACTAAGATTTATAATTAACTGCTCCCAACATAACATGATCTCTCCAGAATTAGACATAGTTAGCTAGGCTTTGTATAATTAAGGAACGATGATGTGACGTTCGGTTTAGTTGTTATAACTCTCAATGTTTACAAGGATTTAAACCGTGACGTTAAAATGATAGCTAGAGTAAAAGGAATAAAAATTCTCGTAAGTAATGACAAATCGGAAAGAAAATAAGGTACGATAGATAGGAATATTTTACAATGAGAGGTTTAGCAAAAGTAGTACATCTTAGGTTATAAAGATTCGGATACGATGGAAAACATAAACTTAGTACAACATGGTACATAAAGAAAAACAAGACCGTTAGTTTCGAACTTCTTGATCTTCTGCGTCATTGATACCTTGACGAGCTTCTCCTCCTCTAACATGTATGCATTCCCATGAGCACCTTCAACTTGTTGACCTTGGTTTTAGGGACATTGGCTTCGATAGTGTCCTTGCTCCCACATTCAAACATGTCATTATAGTTTTGCCTCTACAATCCACAGCGAGATGTCCTAATTTTTGCATCTGGCGGCACTTGGCGAGGCAAAGACACGAGTGATGAAAGTTACATCTAGTACATAGTGGGTGTGTTCAAAGCATATCCTTTTCCTTTGCGGTCCTTAGCAAGGTGTCCCACTTTTGACAGATAAAGCATATACCACATGGACCATCATGATGTAGCGTGCATTGATGACATCGTGGTAAGTTTCGATATAAGTTCTTTCCTTTGTTGGTGCAAGAACATAAACCACAGCGCTTCTTGTCTTCTATTACATTGTTGGTGATGGTTAGTGTTGCGGTTTTGGTTGTTGTTGTTATAACCTCCGGTCATTTTCCATTTCCTTTTGTTGTTGTTGGTTTGATTGTTGTCGTTGGTGCGGTTATTATTGTTGTTGATGGTATGATTGTTGTTATTGTTGTGGTGGTTATTGTTGATAATGTTTTCCTTTTCACAACTTGAGCCATGAGTATTTGAGTAATCGGTAGATTCTTCAATTGTTTGTGGATCGAAAAGTTACATCTCCTTGGATATTTTGTGAAAGTCCTCAATGAAATTTTTCAATAGTTTCTCATTGTCCGAAACCATAGTTGGACAAAGACGATCAACTCTTGAAACCTTTTGATGTAAGCAAGTCTCGCGATTTCAAAGTGATTGCGGCCTCGGTAATAGCGACTCTTGTCGCTCGTTCTTTTCAATCCTTAATGCCTCGCTACACTATCCCTTACCAACTTTTGAATAGCCGCCGAGTCATTTCGGTGTAGCTTTCTTGATTGCCATATCTTCTTCAAAACAAGAGGAAATGTGAGGCGTAGCAAAATCCGATGCTAATAATAAGCGCCCAAAGAAATGTGATAAGAATGATAAGTTTGAGGTTATCTTTTAAAATGATCGACGGTTTCCAAAAGATGGGTTATGAGGTGTTGGAAATGTTTCAAATGTATGGTGGTTTAGTGACTTAATGTGTGAATAAAGTGTAACTCGACATGTTAGTGGTGAAACAAAAGAGTGAACGTGACGCCCCTATTTAAAGGTTCATCTCGGCATTCGGCGTTATCGGTGATGAGTCGATTGATGTGGAAATTGTGATAGGGACTGACAAGGAATTCTCCACATTAGAGTATGAAGAAAGAATAATGGAATGGGCATTTAAAGGCATCCATGTGACAATCGATATGAAATGAAAGTAAATAACTCGAAAAATGTACGTATAAACCGCATGTAAAGTGAACATGCACTTATGATGAAATGATGAGATGCTATGATAATGTAGTTATAGTCTAGGGTCAATGATGCAACCTAGTTCTCTATAATCAAGCTCGATACCAATCTGTCACACCCCAATTTACATTTTGCGGCGGAATGGAATTCACGGGATTGTTGTCATAGCATCACAATCACAGTTATATTGAGCGACCTAAAGTGTCGTTTGGAAAACACATCGTTTGATTTAATAAAATGATCGAGTTACAAAATATAGGTCCCAAAAGTTTACAAAGTTTGCGGAAACACAAATATAATACATGTCCAAACGATGGTTTTGAAATGAAGTGCCATAATGTACAATAATGTAAGTCGGCCTTGCGACTCAAAAGGTAGGTCCCTAAACCATGTCATGATGATAATGCCTCGATTACACGAAAATACATTGCTAAAACGGGTCAACAATAATGTTGGTGAGAAATCATAGGTTTATGTAAATGTTTTATACGACTACATAAGTATAGATCGAGCATGACAATTATGTCACGTAAAAATGTTACGATTGCTTAAGCGCATGATACCGCGCTCCGTGATGTATCGCCCAACAGAGTGTCTTGCCAAACAACTCTAATAATGTTCATGAATGAAATGCATCCGTAACATGTAGTTGGGATCCACCAACCCGGATGGGCGCCACCTCGATAGATCTATCCACTCACACACGCTTGAAATTAACGGCTCATGCATTAAAGTGGGGACTTTTAACTGGCAACTTTGTAACTCAAGCAATGTAAATGTATTTAACATACTTGGTATCGTAATAAAAATGTTGTGCAATGTATTCTCCCCGTAGATTTGAAATAATGTAAAAACTTGTAAAACGGGGCTATGAAAACTCACTTGATAAACTGGTATAATGGCAAAAGTGAGTACACTGAGGTATAATGTGATGCGTCAACCGGGACCTATTACGAATGATATGATATGTCATGAGTTGCAATGTAATGTTATGCATGCATTTCGTATGTTATTTATACCATTTGCGAGTTTTGAAAATATTACTTATCGTTGAAAAATACTCTTTTGACGTCTTGACCCTTCAAAAATTACTTTACAAGTTTTTACGTCAAAATGTCATCCTACAATGGTTTTATAATGATTTATGGTGAAATTATCACTTTTCGACGCAAAACAATGTCGTCGGAAATATCATGAAATTAACAAAATGGCTTTGGAAAACTAGTCGTAAAATGGTGTCGTCGATCGTTAGAGAACGAACTCATTGTTTTGGAAAGTTTGCATCGATATCTAGAAGTTTCAGTTCAGGAGTTTTCGTCCAAAAGGTCTCGATCATAAAGATATTAAGGGTTAAAGATAGTGATTTTGGCTAATTGTTGTGCGAGAAAAATGAGTTTCGCCAAGTTTGAACATCCGTAATTAATTTACTATAACTCCGCTTACAAAAAATTTGTTGTTTTGAAAAATATGGCCGGTGAACTTGATTTTACTAGAAGACATTTCGTTCCAAAAAGTTTCACATCGTGGTTAAAAACAGTCCTCAACATGGACGTTACAGCTACCGTAACACTTGTATCGTAGAAATAATATAGTTTTTCAGAAAATAATAGTTACGGCAAGTTTATGAAAAAGTGCATATCTTTGTCGTTTCAAATCCGTTTTCTACGTATAATACGTCCTTAGCTTCGTATCGAAGTAAACTAATATAGTTTTGACAAGTCGAAATAATTTGTGAAGCTTAAGGCTCGTTTTTGACCCGAACAAACTAAAAATAGTATGCTGAAAATTCAGAAAATTATATATTTCGTCGTCAAACTTGTAAAATCCATAACTTTTTCGTTATAACTCCGTTTTTATCCGTTCAAAAGGCCACGGATTCGTTTTAAAGTATATTTTCTAAATATCAAGGCCAAAAAGTCGTGCCTACTGTCGGTTTTTCCAGAAAATCGAAATAAGGACAGAACCTATTTTATACGTATTGAAAATAGTTTTTCTCGGACAAAACCTATTCTAATCCCTTCAAATCAACTCCAAAGCTAATCTAATCCTACCATACACCTTCTTAGGGTGTCATGGGTTCCTAATCACCATCAAGATCAATGAATACCAAGGGAATATTTATAGGATGACCATAGTATATATATATAACTCTAAAATCATGAAAAATGGTATAAATCACATATGTCTTGCATGTTGCTCCAAAAATGAAAAGATGAATATGAAATGATAAGGAAACATGAAAATGAAAGAAACATGCTTACAAATGAATATGATGAGGTGCTAGTAACAAGGTTAAACTTAAATACTCTTGGTTTTTATTTCAAAACCTTATAAAGAGTATAAACTAGATTGTGATACTTGTGCTTGATAAAAATTTTTGATCCCTTTGTAGCTCTATATGATGACCGGTTATGGAGGAACAAAAGAAGAGAGAAGACCTTGCTAACACTTATGAAATGAGTGAAAGTGAATGAAGAAATAATGTGAAGTATGACTTATGTATATAAGTAACATTTATTACAATCAAAGGAACCATACTCAATTAAATGAATACCCTCCCCCTTGGTCGGCCAAGGGGGGAGGGATGTAGATATTTATGTTTTTTTTTTTTTTTTTTTTCAAATGTAAACTTGTGTATTATTTGTATAATTTTTGACAAAAGTGTAAGTTATGTATAGTTAAATGTATAAATAAAGATAAATGGAAATTTTTAAGTGAAAGAGATGTTTAATAGATCAAAGTAGGATGTAATGAGATAATAAAATTGTAAAAATACATTCCTTGTGAAAATTGAGTGATAAAATAATTATCGAGTAATTTTTAAGAAAAACGTCGTAATAATTAAACTTTAACGATTAATATACCAAATAAATTTGAAACACTAGGAAAACTAAAAATATAGTTTTTATAAACTAAATGTAAGTTTAAAAATATGTCGGGATCATTTTGAAAGTAACGGATTAAATATTAAAAATAATAACTCACGCGATAACGTTTATTTAATATAAAAATTACGCGTTTAAAGTGAAATGAAATGTCGTGAATGAACTAATGAGATGCAAATGATGTCAATGAAATATAGACTAATCTTAGTCCATATGAATTGTTCGTGATGTTATGATCATGAATTCGCCGCTAAACCTTTAAGGTTACGCAAATTTGGAACAAGTAAACCAAGTTTACTATAAATGTTGAAATAGTGAAGCATAAATTGTTTTGAGAAATGACCTGAAATTGCGAGTTGTCACACATAGAATCAATATATGCAGGCCAATAACCATGTTTAAAATATGGGCTAGTAGGTTGCACATAAGGTCTATTTGCTGATCTCCTCCAAGGAGAGTCAGTTCTAGCTTGTGGGACATAGGGTGGAATATTGTTAACATTGGTCCACACTGGTCTTGGTTTCTGCTGATTAGCACAACCACCCAATCTTTGCTCATAGAAATCACAATCCTTAATAAGATGAAATTTACTTCTACAAACAAAACAAGTCTTCCTTTTGGAAGAAGTATTCAACAAAGAAAATGTTCGATTGCATGTAAAAGTACTTAAAACAGGAGCATTAAAGGAATTGTTTTTAACAGACAAATTATGCAAAGAATTGAAAGACAAGTCTTGGGAAGCAGGCTTGGGGTGGATTCCTCGGTAGCTATCCTAGAAGGCTTGTAGATAGACTTGGGTGCGAGGCTTGTGTGTAGGCTCGGGTGAGGGCTTGGGAAGGTCGGCTTATCACTTGAATCACAAAGAACTAGAGGACCCTTGATCCGATGAATTGTCAGCATCGAGAGAGAGACAAAGTCATAAGATGAAGCATCAGTCAGTAAGTCATTTGACTTTTGCCATACAAATGGTGTGATCCATCAAAGTCAGCGGTGATAGATAAGTCGGTGGGCATGAATTCACCTCTAATGGGTCCGGGACGCATGTAAATCACCTTCCTTTCTATAGTGTTCTAAACTGCGGTGTAGATTTCGCCCATCGTACCTAGCTTCCAATCCTACATACTTGAAAACCTAAGCCTAATCCACGAGTTCACAGATTGACTATTATAGAGTTCTCTAGCTAGATTGTCACCAGATATCAACCATTGTTTATTTCTAGCTATTTCTTACGCAATTTTCTCCTTAAGCTCTAGATTCTCGATAGTAGTATCGACTTTTTCTTTTCGGTCGTTTAATGTTAATATTAGCAATATCTAGATCAAATTGAAGCACCTTAATCTTTTCTTCATAAGCTATCGATTCTTACGAAATCAAACCTTTTGTCTTTCTAATGTTTTTAACGAGAGTTTATAAGCTTCATTATCAACATAGCATGCATTGTACTTAGGTTTCATAGTATCATAAGCTTCTTCGAGTTCATTGTATCTTTCACTACAACCAAATATACGATTTGTGTACGAGAAAGTCCCATGAAGGCAAACCGATCATGCCTATCTTCGAGGTGCATCGGCCGACAATCCAAGCTTCTCAGACTAGCGACTTCCTCGGTCACGGGTTCATGAGCGGCCAATTGACTGTTCATCCATGGTGACTAGAGTCAAGTGCTAGCTCATTTCGATTCTCTGCGATAGGTATTGTAGCTAGTACTTTCTCCACTCTTCCTATCTTTGCACTCCGCGAAGTGACCCATCGATGACAAGAGAAGCACTTGACCTTTCTCTGTCAAAACGAGTTGGATCCTTTCCTTGAACCCAAACTTCCTTCCGCCTTCTCTTCAAACCTCTTGATATCCATCAAAGCATGGCCACCGCCATTTAAACTTCATCTCCTCCATATCAAGTGGGTCCACCGATCAAAGTCTTCATATACCGGATCTCGCCGAGTATCATAATCGCAACAAATGAATGAAGAACATCCTCCAATATCCGCCACTTTGGCTTGAGGATGTGAAGGTGGGACGATAAGATGATGATGGTAAGTAAGATGGACTTGAAGTATGCATCATCATATTCGAGTGGGATGTCCCAACAAAGGCTGAATGACCGAAGAGGATGCGGTAGGGAGATCGACATTAGGTTCAAGAGCTCACGAGTTTGTTATATAGCTCATCAAAGTGAGCATGTCCAACCCACCTTTAGCTTTGGGCTATGCTCACATGTAACCATGATGGAGGCAAAGATAGAAGGAACTTTGAGTTGCTATCATCATTGTCGGGCTTTGCATTCGGTGATTCGGTGACTCGAATCTTAATGAAACTGTCATATCCCTTGTGGATACCTTCTTCCTCGAGATGTTGAACTCTTGGAAGTGTTGTCTCAAAGATAGACTTCCTCATCCTCCTGGACTCTTCATTCCCACCAAACCTTGCTTTTGAGCCATCCGGATGTCCTTAGCATCAACCATGTGGTGAAAATCACCTAAGTGATCTTGAGGAATAGATTGAAGAAGGATGGTTCTTACCTTGTGCTCTCTTTGTCTTGCAAGAATCTCTTCGCTAGCTTTGGGAGGAGCAATGGTGAACTTACCATCAAGATCCGGAATGGTCTTCTTTAGACTGTTGCCATTCTTCACAATCTCCCACAGATTCCAATCAATATTGGAGATCCAGTTCTGCATCTTCATAGTCCATAGATCATACTCTTCTTTCTTTAGGTAAGGAAACTTACCATTACTATTGGAGAGACTAAGTTGTTGCATACAAGTGGTGTTGTTTTTGTTGTTGGTGGTGACTTTTGATTCATCATCAGTTCCATGCATGATAAAAAGGTTTTTGGATGTATGGGGGTGAGGAAAATAAGGTTCTCAGTATCTTAGAGACTCTCCCGAGGCTCTGATACCACTTGTTGAAAACACTCAGACCTTGACAGATCTTAAGCACTCGTGGATCGTTAGTGTTGCCTATGTAATCATAAGAAAACTAATAGACAGTCTCTAACACTTGTATTCTAAAGCGGAAAGTAAACACAAGATGTTATAACTAAGAACACTTAGATCCTCTATGGATCTTTTTATTCACTGAAACTCTATGTTTCAGATCGGTTCTCTATTACAAACTATTTGGTTCCTTTTATTAACAAGGAACCCTAATCTCTTACTACTCAATCGACTAAACATGTTTACATGCATTTAATGACTAAAACTTTAAACAAATATAGAGTAGTCTAATAATCCGCCATGCAACCTTGGGCGTTCAAAGATAATAATGAGTGAGCATTTAATTCATAGGCGCATCTTGATCCTAGTCGACTTTCACCCTTCAAATGAGAACACGGCAATGCTTGTACTCTTCAAGAGAATTACATCTTCAGCAGATTCTCGCTTCTCCTTGGCGATAATGTCGGCAGAAATTCTACTTCACATAATTCCCAACACGGATGGTGTCGGATCGAAGGGCCGTAGTTTGAGCTTGATCGGGGAGCTCAATGGTGTTCCTATAGCCTAGGTGGCTTGGTCTTGAGTATTCACCAAGGGTAGGACCTCTTGGCGGGTCATTTGTTGGTGGGTTGATGAGTGGTGGTTGATTATCACCTTCCATGATGAAAAGTGATGGGATTATGAACAAAGGTCACGAAGAAGGGGGATAGACTACGAGGAAGCTAAAAATGAGAAAAAATCTTACTTGATAGGATCAAGCAAGGGAACCTAAACGAGATAGACTCCTAACTAGCTATTCTATTCCCCAGCCGCGCCAAAAACTTGATACGCCGCACAACGCGTTCGGGATTAAAGGAAACTTCCGTTTCTTGAGCAAGTTTTCAACCACCTAGGCAGTGAACCTAATCGTTGTAGTGTAGTATTAGGGTAAGCCTCGGGATTGATATCGTTCTCTAGGAGAATAGGAATGCTAGTGAGAAATTACTACGCTAAGGTTGGGGTTGAGAAAGATTATTTTTTATCTTTTTTTTAAATAGTTTTTAGAAAATTGAAAGGTACGAATCTCGGGGTATGGATTTGGGGGGTGGTACTTCTACCGATTACTCTACTATTATCTAGTCTAATTAACTAAGCTAAGGGGTAGTCTATGTCTAATTGACGTGTGCTCGTATGATAATTAAAAATATGTTTACCTAGATACTATTACTCCCTTGTTATCTTGTATTGATGGTTGAATTGTCACGTCCTTATTCTTAACGCGTTGTGTCTTCTAAGGTCATAGGGTATGCTTTTCTCCCTAACTCTTTGAGAATACCTTAAGGTTATTGCCTACAAAATCTCTAGGATTCATAAACTAACTCTAAGGTTATCTTTGGATGTTTAGCCTACAATAACTCTAGGCGATCATAAACTAAGGTTCACAAAGATTACTCAAGCATTAAAAACACAACGATGGCCTATTGCAATCTTAAGCCAAATACAATTAAGATAAGAGACAACCAATCAATATTTAACAACTAGGTTTCATAGATCTAAGCAAAGACACAAGTAAATTAGCCGGACATGGTGAACATACAAGCATACACACATACAATTGAAGACATAATGAAATTAATGAAGTAAATTACTTATCTTGTTGTAAAATAGGGTATGAGAACCCTAAGATATTGCCCAAGACAGCTCAAAATCATTTTAGGTTTTTACTCCACACTCCTCCCTAACTCTTTTAAAAGTCTGAAAATCAAATTCTATATATAGAGTTACAACTGCGACGGCGTCACCTTTTAATTATGAGGCCGTTGGATCGACCATTATTAGGGTTTCGTCTTGGCCAAGTTAACTTAGGACGGCGTCACCTTATGGTTGTGACGTCGTCAGCTTCAACTTCTGACGCTGTTTGAATCTGAATCTAGGCCGTCTGGGGTGAGAAATCTTCGTGACGCCCTACTCTTTAAAGGCTGACGCCGCCAGGTACAAAATAGCAATTTCATTCCTGAGCCGTCGCAATTAGAGGGACGGCGTCACCCTTTGTCTGTGACGCCGTCGGGTGCACTTCCAGCAGCTTGAGTGTCTTGATCTTGACTTTAGCCATTTTCTTCATGTATTCACGCCTTTTCGTCCAAATAAGTGTCATTCCAGCATTTTGCATTCAAGAGACCTAAAAGTGAAAAGGAACGAAATTAGCGAGAACGGATATAAAAGTGGTCGATTAAGGGCTTAAATGACCCCTCAAAAGTGTACCTTTTAAATCCTTATCAAATATCCCTAGACTTGGTATTTGTTTGTCCTCAAGCAAATGTGCTTTTGGCCAATCAGTTTATAAGTTAAGGGGCATGAAGCATTGATTTAGAACAATTCCCAACAAGTATAATCCCTGCAAAAGTCATAACAAGCACGGAAATTATATACTAGCACCTCACAAGTGGTGTTTGGATACTCTCATCTCTCGGGTGTATATGAAATATATGAAATTGGAAATGGAAGATAAACACTCATTAACCCGTCCTAGTACATAGATTACCATAGGCTTGAGACTAGATCAAACCTCCATCGCTTTGGCGTAAGCACCTAGGAAAAACTATCTAAGAGGTCTTTTAAAGGGTTGTAACGTTAGGCTTACGGTATGGAAACAAAGGGTTTGGTTGGATAGGCGATTTAGTGGTGGCAAGTAAAAAATCTTTATGTTACATGCATGAGAAGAATGGCGTTGCTAAGCCAAGATTCGACTCTCTAAACTCTATATAACTTTGAAACAAACATACATAATTATAAAGATAGATGTAGGATGGTAGCCCGCAAGTTTTTTTTTCAACACCTTTTTTTTCGATTTTTTTTGCATACACTTTTACTCTACCATCCTCTACGATAACATCAAAATATAAGGGATTTATAGGCCCATCCCAACACTTGAGTTTTTATTACGTAAATAAAGGGAATTTGAATTTAACGTTCTTTCCCGTCACTCCATAAAATTTAACTTTACCCATGAGTCCCAATCATCCCAAAACTGTATACAAAGGATATGTAGATAATTGAACTAAGGGTTTAGTATGATAACAATAATGCACTAAAAGGGAGTGCATACAAGGTAGGCTAAGGCGATTTGGGTGTACATTTGGGGGTGGATTGTAAACAATGCTCTTCATTGATATATCGGAAAACCGAAACATCACGAGAACCGCGAAAAGGATAGGCTCTGTGGGGTTAACTAGGGGTATCGTGTACTAAATATGAGTACATCGCAAGGGTGTGGGGGAATTACTCAACCGATGTGGAAGAAGTAATTATAATACGGGTATCAAACAAGGGTTATCCTTATGCCTCTTATCATTTAGTTATTCTTAACTACACAAGTGTAGTCTCACTAGCAATCTCGGGATGCATCACAAAACAAGTTCTAGAATCTATTATACTACCGGTACACTCTCAAAGCATTAAAGATGAATGCTTTAATTCCTACAAATCTAGGGGTGAACCTCACATTTTTGTGGTGGAATTTGAGTGGTAAAGGATTTTTGTGCTAGTCATATAACTTCCTATCCATGAGACGATTTATTAAGACAAATGGCCCACTCCTACATGTCATGAAAATTTTAAATTTGGTGCCAAAATTACCCTAACCGATATTTCTCATGGTTTATTACACAATTGAAATTAGACAAGACAAATAGTCAAGGATAAGCATAGTTTCAAAGTTCCCGTTTTATTCTTCCTCCCTACACTTAAAGTGAACATTGTCCTCAATGTTCCCCGAAAGTATCAAAGTTATGATAATGGAAGGTAATTAAAAGAGAAAGAAACTAATACTCCCCTGATTAGCTCGGTAGGATCCGTATGAAGTAGTGGTTAAATTCTTCTTCAAGAAGAATGTATGCGTGAAAAGCTCCTCCAATCTTATGTATCTTCTTCTTGATAAATAAAACCTGCACACTTTTAAGAAAACAGAAAAAACCTTCGCATAAAATGGGCGGTAAAACTATATATGACTCTACTAAACTAGGATATAATGCTTGTGAAATGGATGTTTGCAGATTTTTTGGAAAATTAAGGCCTGAGAAATTCCAAAAATTTATAAGTAGCACGTAAAACGAGAGAAAGTTAGATAAATGGTTTCGATCCTCCGATGCCGTCAGTTGCAATCTGACAACGTCAGTTATCCTGACAATGATGTCTCGCTACGTTTTTGGAAAAATTCTAGAAAAATTACATCTTTAGAATCGGAAAAATTTCGCAAAACATCCATTATGACTCGATACAAGCTTTTGACTCTAACAAACACACATATATCTTTTAATAATCGTAATTCTCATGTTCACGTTCTTTGAAAACGTGTAATCTTCCTACACTTATCCTTTTGTAAAATACCTTTATATGTAATTAAGACGAGGTTAAAGGCAGAATAAAGCATTTTCACAAATTCAAACATGTGAATAAACAATCAATAAAAATATATATGACACATAAACAAGCAAAAAATTAAGCATGCGTCGCCTCCCACGAAGCGCTTTTCTTTATTTATGAGTCTTGTAGCTAGACTCGAAGTCGTGCCCCTACGTAACTTCATCACCGTCACCTTCTTCCTCATGACGGTCTCTATTGGGGTTTTCCATGTTATAATAGTGCCCTATTATGCACCTTTCTAAAAAAATCATCTTCTCCCCAATCGGTTCTATATTCCGGTCCTAGTTTCAATCAATCCTTATAGAACCCGAAAATCTTATCCATTACATAATCTACTCCTTTCTCCTTATCCTCTTCATTCCAATAATAGACCGATAGCTTAAGTTATTTTTCATCATTGGATAATGATGAAAATTTCTCTATCTTAAACGGCATTTGGTAAGCTATGTCATCGGTCTCATCCTTGAATCTCACTATTCCTAACGACAGATCATAAGTCATCCCAGTGTTCTCTATGAAAGGCTTTCCTAGAATAACGTGGGACAAGCTTGTATCTATGGCCGTACTAATATCATCCACAATTATGAAATCCGTAGGATACGTGAAACTACCTACATAGACGGGAAATCCCTTAACTCTACCAAGGAAATTACAACTAACTATAGGATTATCGGGATCTTGCCTAGTTGGGATAGGCTTCTTCATTACCCAATTATAGTAGGTGCTAGTCATGATGTTTATCGGGGACTTGCGATCAATGTAGGCCTTTGCCACGAAAAGATGTCCTACGCAACATGGTATGTTAAGATTCCAAGGGTTCCCAAACTTGATCCTAGGGTTTTTCCTAACATACATGTGACGGAGGTCGCGCACTAAGTGTGGGTGGCGAGAGAGTTCCTCTTCCGTAGGAAACTTATTGAAATAGTCATCACCTACTTCATTAACTTCATTAGTCGATTCATTCTTAGGAGTCTCACTAACCTCAAGTATTGTCTCATGGTTCGCTTCGTCACTAGTCCTATTAGGTTTCACTAAGGTGATGATATTGACGAATTGAACGTGCTTGGCTAGCTTACTTGGGTCCTTAATTTCCACACCGAAAGCTTCGGGAGAATGAGTCGAGATGGCATTAACCTTCCTATCACTATTGGTCATGGCTTTCAAAAGGTTATCTATTTTCCTATCCATCTCGGCTTGTTGTTGGTTAAAACTGTCCGAAAGCTTGGCTATTTGAGCTTCTTGGGATGTAACTAGGTGTTGCAACATCCCATCTATGTTTTATTGGCTAGGGCCGTGAGAGGGGGGCCATGAGAAATCATTAGAGGTTAATTCTTTGGTTTGTCCCCAATAAAAGTCGGGTTTGCCCCTCCATGCTTCTCGGGCATCATTGAAAGTCCTAGGTCCGGGTGTTGTAGGGAATCTTCCTCCCATTCCATTGGTACGCGAGGATACGTAGTCAACAGAAGCTTGTTCAGGGAGTCTTGTGCAAGTACGAGTGTCATGGGGACCACTACATAGCTCACACAAGGAAGACACTTTGTTCACTTGGCGTGAGGACTTAGGATTTTTGTAGGATCTCATTAGGAATTTGACTTGATCTTCAAGTTCGAGCATCCTTCGATCGGAAGTTTGTGAGTCAATGGGAGGCAAGGAAATTGCCTTGACGGTTTTGGGCAACTCACGGGGGTCATTCCAACTTTCGTTGTCATAGAGGGAAAGGTCCTCTATTATACCCCACGGGTCTTCCGCGGTGAGATCACTAAGTTTGCCACCGGCCGCTTGGTCGATGGATCGCTTAGTTGAGAGGTTGACATGATCATAAAAGAATTGGACTTGTAGCCAAAGATCAATGCCATGATGAGGGAGTTTATGGAGCAAGTCCTTGAATCGAGTCCATGCTTCGTAGAGAGATTCACCTTGACGTTGTTGGAACATCAAGATTTCATTCCTAAGCTTACTAGTTCTCCATGGAGGGAAAATTGGGCAAGGAAACTAGTGGTGAGATCATCCCAACTTGAGATGGAGCCGGCGGGAAGTCGCTCAAGCCAACTATTAGCTTGGTCCCGTAGAGAGAATTAGAAGAGACGCAAGCGCATGGTCTCCCGAGTAGTCGCATCAAGGTCGATGGAATCGACGATTTTAAGGAAATCCTTAAGATGCTGATTAGGATCTTCGGAACGAAGTCCATGGAATGCACATCCGTTTTGCACCAACCGGATGGTGTCGGATCGAAGGGCCGTAGTTTGAGCTTGATCGGGGAGCTCAATGGTGTTCCTATAGCCTAGGTGGCTTGGTCTTGAGTATTCACCAAGGGTACGACCTCTTGGCGGGTCATTTGGTGGTGGGTTGATGAGTGGTGGTTGATTATCACCTTCCATGATGAAAAGTGATGGGATTATGAACAAAGGTCACGAAGAAGGGGGATAGACTACGAGGAAGCTAAAAATGAGAAAAAATCTTACTTGATAGGATCAAGCAAGGGAACCTAAATGAGATAGACTCTTAACTAGCTATTCTATTCCCTGGCAGCGGCGCCAAAAACTTGACACGCGTACAACGCGCGTTCGGGATCAAAGGAAACTTCCTTTTCTTCGAGCAAGTTTTTCAACCACCTAGGCAGTGAACCTAATCGTTGTAGTGTAGTATTAGGGTAAGCCTCGGGATTGATATCGTTCTCTAGGGGAATTGGAATGCTAGTGAGAAATTACTACGCTAAGGTTGGGGTTGAGGAAGATTATTTTTTATCTTTTTTTTTATATTTTTTAAAAAATTGAAAGGTACGAATCTCCTAGTATGGATTTGGGGGGTGGTACTTCTACCGATTACTCTACTATTATCTAATCTAATTAACTAAGCTAAGGGGTAGTCTATGTCTAATTGATGTGTGCTCGTATAATAATTAAAAATGTGTTTACATAGATACTAGTACTCCGTAGTTATCTTGTATTGATGATTGAATTGTCACGTACTTATTCTTAACGCGTTGTGTCTTCTAAGGTCGTAGGGTATGCTTTTCTCCCTAACTCTTTAAGAATACCTTAAGGTTATTGCCTACAAAATCTCTAGGATTCATAAACTAAATCTAAGGTTATCTTTGGATGTTTAGCCTTAAATAACTCTAGGCGATCATAAACTAAGGTTCACAAAGATTACTCAAGCATTAAAAATGCAACGATGGCCTATTGCAATCTGAAGCCAATTACAATTAAGATAAGAGACAACTAATCAATATTTAACAACTAGGTTTCATAGATCTAAGAAAAGACACAAGTAAATTAGCCGGACATGGTGAACATGCAAGCATACACACATACAATTGTAGACGTAATGAAATTGATGAAGTGAATTACTTATCTTGTTGTAAAATAGGGTATGAGAACCCTAAGGTACTGCCCAAGACAGCTCAAAACTGTTTTAGGTTTTTACTCCACACTCCTCCCTAACTCTTTTAAAAGTATGAAAATCGAATTCTATATATAGAGTTACAACTGCGACGGCGTCACCTTTTAATTGTGACGCCGCCGGATCGACCGTCATTAGGGTTTCGTCTTGGCCAAGTCAACTTGGGACGGCGCCACCTTATGGTTGTGACGTCGACTTCAACTTCGACGCCGTCGAATCAATCTAGGCCGTGCTGGGTGAGAAATCTTCGTGACGCCTACTTTTAAAGCTCGACGCCGTCGGTACAAAATAGCAATTTCATTCATGAGCCGTCGCAATTAGAGGGACGGGCCGCCTTTGTCTCGTGGACGTCGGGTGCACTTCAAAGACTTGAGTGTCTTGATCTTGACTTTAGCCATTTTCTTCACATATTCACGCCTTTTCGTCCAAATAAGTGTCATTCCAGCATTTTGCCTTCAAAAGTGAAAAGGAACGAAATTAAGCAGTAACAGATATAAAAGTTGTAAGTCCCTAAAATCGTGAACACGTTAAAAGACTATAATACCCCTCATCGTAAAAACATTCGTAAAATAATATGAGACCGTTAAATACGTTGAACGCTTACCTTATAAATAATTATACAAGACTTACAAATAAAACTTATAATTATAACATAAATGATTATCATACATCAAAATGTTGCATGTACCTACTTAAGAACAAAATAAATAAAATGTACAACTATTATTGGAAAGTAAATTAATGTGTGAATTGGTTTTTGTGATCTCTTTTGATCGGCTAGGAAAAGAAACGCCTAGGCCTTATTTGTTTCCTAATTTTACTCATCCATATCACAATATAATCCCACATATCTCATTCAAAATAAAACTCACAAGAAACCCTAGACTCCTCCAAGAAAGTGACGGCAAAACACAT
Source organism: Chrysanthemum lavandulifolium (assembly GCA_022545495.1). NCBI lineage: Eukaryota > Viridiplantae > Streptophyta > Magnoliopsida > Asterales > Asteraceae > Chrysanthemum > Chrysanthemum lavandulifolium. Next base: position 161,385,686 of record CM040239.1, on the reverse strand, counting down.
CCCTCCTCCACTTCCTTTTTCTGTCGACACAAGGAGCAATCCAAGGAAGATTACACGGAGTTCTTTGGCTACTGATATCATAGAGTATTGATTTGAAGGTCCATTTGTTTTTGTCATTGGTGGATATTGTTGCTCTCGTGGTTCATAAGGGCACAAGGGGTTTTATTTGCTTCGTTTTTGTCCATTGTCCTCCTTCTTGTTCACGCTACAAAGGTAACCAATTTTAACCTTCGTCTCGTCTTCTTCCGTCATGAATCTGGTCGTGGGTATAAAACACCCTACGCATGTTTTCTTTTTCATTCTTATAACATGGTACTTATGATGTTAAAGAGGCCTAGGCATATCTAATGGGTTGCTACATAAAATAACGAATCACACAATATATATGACGAGATATGTATATAAAACTGGTCTCCTGAATCTATTGTAAAACACCATACGCATGAGATTTATTCATATAACCATGTAACATTAACGATTTAACTAAGCTATGATAAACCTGGTTTTATGCTTCATGAATCATAGTAAATATTAAGAGATGTCTCATGGAATGATAATATTCATCACCTATAAACCTACATATGTCGACCTAATTCATGACCTTGTGAAACCATGCATAACAGATTAGAACATGAAATGGAAAAAGAAATATGTTTGGCCTGCATAAGAATCATGTGTATCGTAAGTATATTTTAAGGACCATGCGTGTATGTTTATATGTCAAACCAGAATTAGTTCAACAGTTAGTTATGGGTCGAAGGGTTAACCATTTCGGAGTCGTTAAAACATGTTGCCTTGATTGGTTTGGTCTCGCAAGTAATGGGTAAGACAAGGGTTAAAGAGTCGGATATGGTTCGGTTGAAGAAAAGAGTTATACTTGGTCTTATGGGGGTAACTTCGAGGGTGATCGCGGGGCAAATGGGTGGGCCGTTTTACATTTTTGATGGGGCGTCGGGAAGATGAGTCGGGAGTTAGTCATGTGGTACGTTTACTTAGTCGTAGATATGCATAATAAAAACCGCGAGCAAGCTCGAAGATAGCATGTCAACATATAAAGAAACAATGGCTACTGTACGTGGATTACTATGAATACATGTAATTTAATTGATATTTTCATTTTCAACCTTTACCTTTAATAGTTTGTCACATGCGAACCTTGATCTTCTATAAATTAACATTTTACACCTTAGACTATAATAATAATAATATTAAAGAGTTTTGTTATATTTAGTACTTGTCGCAATAAACCATAAACTTTGATAAATTACACTTTAGACCCTAAGTTATTATACTTAACTCTAAATTGACTAAATAATAATATGAACCCTAAAGCTAACTTACTAAAAATGGAAAGTTACTTAAACACCCTAAAAGATTTAATCGGGAATAAAACACATTAACTACATCTAATAAATGAACATCCTTTCGCTTCTGTAGATCCCTCAAGGAAGGAGAAATCTTTCGCTGTCTCTTGTTTCCATCTATTGTGTTGCTTTGCTACGTAATAAGGTACATATATTCTATCCCTTTTCAGTAGGGGTTTCTCATGACTCTCTGATCCTTCGACTTTGTTTCGCTTATGATATTCCATTGCTATTGACCCACTGTTACTGAACCTTTGATACTGAACCTCTAATATTGGATTATTGCTATGAACCTCTGAATTGTAAACTACTGATATTGAACCTTGCTTATGATGACTCACCTATTGTATATTGTGGACCTTTTACCTTGACCTGTCAGTTTGAGACCCGAGCCATTAACTAGGCATGGGAGTTCCATGTCCGTGTCATTGATGCACCAATGGCATGACTCTAGTGTGTACGAGTGATGTTACACACCGTCCCTTTCTGTTATCTGATTATGAGCTCGATATATATTGTATGGCCACTATTTGTCCGCAGGGCGTATGGGTGCATCATAGATTTGTTCATATATCGATATGTTATGATTTGTCCGGTGAATGATGTCGTGTGCAACGCTGTCTTCACATTCGGGAGCCGATCACCCATGGTTACTATTGGTTAACACGGCTACTATGATATGATATGGTTTGTTTTGTTGACTCGTGGTGGATTCTTGACCTTTTCCTTTTACCCTACTCTTCACCTTTGATATACCGGATATATTGACCGACTTTCCTTACTTTGTTCTCTGCTCGCTTTATTATTATTGTATCGTTATATCTGCTCACGGGCTTTTAACTCACCGCATTTCTTTTCCCGCGGCAGTACATAAGCTAGAGCCGGGATTGTTTGGGGTTGAGAGATGAGCCGATATAGAGACCATGCCTAGTCATTTTAGACTTCATTTGGTTTTGTTTCGATATTATTAGACTTGGTTATTATGTTTCTATTTCGAGTTTTTCTTTGTATTTATGTATTGTTAAGTCATGTTGACTTGAATTCTTTTGATGTTATTATAAGGCTTCCGCTTGTATGGTTGATATGTATTGTTCTGATTTGGCACCATAAGTGTGATACTTTTACCTTTGTCGGGTTGGGGTGTTACAAAAGTGGTCGATTAAGGGCTTAAATGACCCCTCAAAAGTGTACCTTTTAAATCCTTATCAGAACCGCAACCCGCAAAACCCAGACCACAAAAACAGATCCACAACAAAAACTGATGGTTCGGTTATTGAAAATAAAAACCGCATTTTGCGATGCGGTTTCTGTTTTCACCGAAAAACCGCACCGCTCCACTCTGTCATATATTCAAATATGTTAAAATGAAGGACCTAATCTGACTCCTGGTTGTAACCTAAGGGACTTATTATGTTCAATTATATTGCAGGTTTTTTTCTTTTGATGTTGTTGCTATCATAAGGCTATGTTTGAAGAAATGTTAAAAGAAATGAGGCATTTTCATTAAAGTAAAAGCACAGAAGGTTTGTTTTGCAAATATAGAAGGGCTTATTGTTACAATTTGTCAAGAGTTGAAGTTGGGAGCATTTAAGTTGTTTTCTTAGAATCATCTCTCATAAGTTTGATCTGGTTTTCTCTCTCAAAGAGTGCAGGTTCGGTGATTCATGCCATGTCGGAAATAATTGGAAAATAAAACAGCAAGTACAAAAATGTGTAATAACCCCCAGTAGAGGCTGGTATGATTCAATTCAATATTTTGTTCGTTTGAATGCGCCTTTAGTGCTTTATAGAAAACCATAGTTTGATTGATCATCTTGATCAAAGTATTGTTTCTATTGTATTCTTCTTGTAACTTGATTAAGATCAAGTGATTATTGTTTCTGGTGTGTGATCTGTTTGAGAACAGTTTTGTATTTGTGTTGGTTTAAATCAATAAAACATAGTTTAGATTTTGTTTTTCTACATGGTATTAGAGCGGATACGATCTATCTTGCTCAAAAAAACTGATTTCAAAAAATTAAGGTTTCGTCAAATTTGGTGGTTTTTACAATTACTTTGTTTTCTTTCAATTAACTAGTGTTAATTGATATTAAATCATTTACTTCTAAAAGATTTGTGAATACGCCCATTTAAAAAAAAAATAGGGTTTGGTTAATTTGAGGTTTTTTATTGTCTAAAGCTTTTGAGGTCGATTAAGTATTTTTAATTGATACATCTGGTGTTCTTGGTTCGTGTTAATACAAATAAGCCGTAAAAACGTTTATTTATATTTTACGATCTTCTAATGTTTTGTCGATAACAAACGTAAAATTATTTTAACAAAACAAATAAAATACGTAAATGGTTTGAGCCAATAGTTTACTAAAACACTTACATTTTTCATATAAAACACTAAACAAGTAATAGTGTTTACATTTATAGAAATGCATATGTATAACAACTAGTGTTTACATAATTGGTATATATATATATACATACTTAGTATATATTGTAATGGGTAAAAATCTAAGTACTTGACCCATTGATTAGATACATTGAATGTAGTTGGGTAAAACCCAAAGTCCATGACCCATACCCATGGAGCATTATCCATAACCCATGACCCATTGCATGACATCATGCATGAAGTCATGTTGGGTATTATCCATGGTCCATGACCCATGATCCAATGTCTAGATACATTGTATCTATTTGGATACCCATGACCCAAGGTCCATGACCCATGACCCATGATCCATGATCCATGACCCATAACCCAAATAGGAGGAGCGCATGGCGGATCCCCCCAGTTTACACTGGACGGATCCCTCATGTAAGGGATCCGTGAGATCCGGGGAACATTAGAGTGTTTTTTCCTATAAATAGTGAGTCATTTCTTCATTGTAACTCACCCCTTTCACACACATTCTCTCTTAGTGTTGTAAACTCTCTAACCTCAGATCCAAAGGATCTTTCTATGTAGTTTTGTGTTTGTGTGATTCTCTAGGTTCCTCTTAAAGGCGAGATCCCCACCTCTTGAAGTCGAGCAAGCTCAAGTCCATGGGTTGCCAAGCTTCGTCATCATCAAGACTACTGATGGTATCTTGTTGATAGTTCTTTCCTCTCTCATTAGAAGTGTTGTGTTGAAGACATAGGTAAAAGATGTCTAAAGGTTCAAGTAGAAGGCATTAGTGAAAGGTGCCAAAAATCTGTGTCAAAGGCATTAGTGAAAGGTGCCGAATGTTAATACAAATAAGCCGTAAAAACGTTTATTTATATTTTACGATCTTCTAATGTTTTGTCGATAATAAAAGTAAAATCATATTAACGAAACAAATAAAATACGTAAATGGTTTGAACTAATAGTTTTCTAACATATTCACATAAAACACTAAAACAAGTATAAGTGATTTTATGATCTAGATATATATATATATATATATATATATATATATATATATATATATATATATATATATATATATATATATATATATATATATATATATATATATATATATAAAGAACTAGTGTTTACATATTGGCTTAACAAGTATAAGTGTTTCTATGATTTAGATATATATGTACAACAACTAGTGTTTACATATTGAGCTAACACATACTTAAGCTAAGTATACTAAAATGGGTAAAAACAAGTATATACTAAAATGGGTAAAAACAAGTATATACTAAATAGATAGAAACTAGCAAATGGTTTTGACCCATAACCCATGGTTTTATATATACCACTTAACCAAGTTCAATGTATCCTAAAAGTACATTGTATCTAGAAAGAAAACCATGGATCAACCCATAACCCATGACCCATGACCCATAACCAAAAATACCCATGGGCAAAGAGGAGCGGACCACGGATCCCTAGCTTTGTGCTAGCCGGATCCCTTATGGTAGGGATCCGTGGGATCCGGGAAATAGTAGGTTTTCCTCATAAATAGTGAGCCATTTCTTCATTATATCTCACCCTCTCTAACGTACTTTCTCCCCTGAGTTAAATCTCACTAATCTTAGATCCAAGAGATCTATGTTTGTAGTTTTGTTTTTGTGTGATCTTTTAGGTTCCTCTTAAGGGAAGATCACCACCTTTGAAGTCGAGCAAGCTCAAGTCCATGAGTTGCCAAGCTTCCTCATTATCAAGGCTATTGAAGTCCTCTTGTTGATGATCCTTTCTTTCTTCAAAGAAGCGTAGTGTTAAAGACATTAGTGAAAGATGTCTCAAGTGTCAAGACGAAGATATTAGTGAAGGGTATCTATCGTCTATAGGATAAGCACTTGTGGTAGGTGCTTAGAAGTCAAGACAAGAAGCATTAGTGAAAGGTGCTTAGAAGTGAAGACACAAGACATTAGTGAAAGGTGTCTTGTAGATCTAATCAAAGACATTAGTGAAAGGTATCTTGTAGATCTAATCAAAGGCATTAGTGAAAGGTGCCTTAGATGTACATTCGATATGGTGTGTTTCGATGTACTAGATAGACTAGCATTAGATCCAAGGATATTGATGTCCTTGATGATGTTGTAAAGAGTAGATCTCCTTGGGATTAGTCGTTGGTGTAGTGTGGTAGTAGTTCCTCCATTGCAATGGAACTAGGTGCTTAGCCTAGTTCCTAATAAAGGGTAGGCGACGCTAGAAGGTGTAGTTCACCTAAGGTGTGAAAGAACTCGTGGTTAGCCTAGCACCGTATAAAGGGTAGGCGACGTTGTGTTAGGTGTGGTTCGCCTTGGTGTGAAAGAACTCGGTATTTAGCTTTGTACCGGAAAAGGTTAGTTACGTTGTGAAGGCTTCTCCGCCATAAGGAGATTGGTGTAGTGATTACAAACTCTCGAGTAGGTGACTGGGAGTGGAGTAGGCAAGGAAGGTGTCCTTGTAGCCGAACCACTATAAATACTGCGTTGTGGTTTTGTGCTTCTTACTCTTATCTTTTCATTACATATCTTTATATGCTTGTTTATCAACATCCAACACACACAACCAAATAGATTGACATAAGTCGATCTAAATAGTTTAAAAGGAAGTTTTAATTGGTAAAACTATTCAACCCCCCTTCTAGTTTTCCACACCGAATATCCTTGTCGAAGGCATTAGTGAAGGGTGCTAAAGGATCGTGTCAAAGGCATTAGTAAAAGGTGCCAAGGGTGTACATTCGATATGGTGCATCGATGTACAAGATAGATTAGTTTGGGTAAAGGATATTGATATCCTTGATGATGTTGTAATAAGGAGTGTATCTCCTTTGGGATAGGTGTTGTGTAGTGTTGGGTAGTAGTTCCTCCTTAGTAATGGAACTCGATATCTAGCCTTGTACCGGATAAAGTGTAGGCGACGTTGTGATAGGTTTGGTTCTACCTCGTGGAAGATCCCGGTGTCTAGCCTTGTACCGGATAAAGAGTAGGCGACGTTGTGAAGGCTTCTCCGCCACAAGGAGTTTGTGTTGTGTAGTGATTACGAACTCTCGAGTAGGTGACTCGGGGAGTAGAGTAGGGCAAGGAAGGTGTCCTTGTAGCCGAACCACTATAAATACTCGCGTTGTGGTTTTGTGCCTCTTACTCCTTATCTTTGCATTGCTTATTCATATGCTTATCTATCAACATCCAACACACAGATTTAAAAGATTGACATAAGTCGATCTAAATAGTTTAAAATGAAGTTTTAATCAGTAAAACTATTCAACCCCCCCTTCTAGTTTTCCACAATTGGTACCAGAGCTTCGTTACCAAGTTTCTTAGAGTATATTGTACTTTAAAAACTTGATACGATCCGTGTATGATTGAAAACTACAAAGAAGACCTTTTACAAAAACAAACACCATGTCTTAAAAACACTTTTGTAGGATGTTGATTGAATGACAATATCAATTAATTTTTCTTATCCTACGAAATGCACAAACCTTTCTTGTCATTTTGTTTAGTTAAGCTCATTTTAATCAAGCCATAAGAATCCCTTGGTAACAAGATTACCTTTTCTAAGAAGGTATCTTAAACTACCAACTAGATCTTGAAGGAACCTGAGTTGTCTATTGACACTTTTTGTCAAAAGTAAGGGACACTCAAATTTGCATTAAAGGTATCATTCTTTTAAAACTTATCTCTAAACAACATTAGCTTAGAATATATATGCTTGCATAAGAACCTTTATGGCTATATTAAATTTTATTTTCTTAGTTTTAATTTATCCTTTAGTGATATACGTGGCTCCATTAGGAAACCTTCTTGCATACGTGTTTCCTTTCCGTCTAAAATCTAGGTATATAAATATGTGTTATCTTAACCTAAATATCAAACCTTTCTAATAATAAAACAAAACACAAATCTTAAAAATTCCTCCTTCCCCGTAGAACCCCTTCCGCTCGTTCTACAACCACCAAACCCCATTTTTTCATATCTTCCACTTTCAAAATACCTCTCATTCAAACTTCATCTTCCTCCTCATCTCATTTCGAATCAAAACTAAGGAATAATTTCATCATCATGGTTTATATCATCTTCGTGATCATCGTCTTGACACTCATCGCTCTCGTGTATCCCATGATCAAGTTTTCTCATGGAGATATGTACTTTGTGTTGTTAATCTACCTTTGTATCATATATCCAATATTTTGTATTGCTCTTAGCATTGAAATGAAATATTACTAATGTCTTAGTTTATCCCGTTTATTTCTCATAATGTGTTTGTCATTTTTTTCGTTCGTATCTTTAACCTTGACATACTTTCGAAATCTACAATGCATGCTTAAGTAGTAAATATTGGCTAAAATACACTTCCTTTTACAAACCTAAAAGTTGCAAAAATCAATCTTACGTCAAGATCATTTTTCTGTCACAATGCAGATCCACGGATCCCTAGCGTTTAACTGGCCGGATCCCTTTTAAAAGGGAACCGTGAGAACCGTAGAACTAAGAAACAGAAACTCATGCAATATAAAAACCACTTCATGAAAACTTACCGTAAAAGGAAAAACCCTACTAGAATGTTAGAACAAAGTGAGTTAATTGTTATTGTTAATAAACAATAAGGATAATCAATAAAAACATTAGGAGATTATTTTCACCTTTCACTTGTCCTCTCTTTTGATGCATCACTTTATTTTAACTTGCTCATGTAAATTTCACTTCCATAGGTCTCATCATGACTCATGAGTATGAATTCGACTTTCAACTCACTTGTGTCTACATTCCTAATATCTCCCTTGAGCCTAACACACCTGGCAATCATGTCCGTCGGTTCAATAATCTCGAAACTCGTTGCTTTCATGAAGGACGTATTGTTGACTCACCTCTACTATACCAAGAAGGTATCAATACCTCATTCCGAACCATAGGACTAAAAGGCCTTCTCGGAATTGACGAGAAAATCTGTCCACGATTTGTTTTAGAATTCTTCCATCAAGTTGAACTCGTTCGTAACGAGGATCGATCTCTATCACTATGGTTTTGGATCAAAAACCAAAAGTTTGTCTTAACTCTTGGGCAATTTGCTCACATTCTCCGAATTCCAAATCATGGACAATGTGCCTTCACTGAAGATTGGTATCTTGATTCTCTCTTCAACTACCGTGAAGAAAACAGTCCATATTGCTCACACATACCTTCCCCTCAAGAATTAACTCGCATGTTATGCACTCCTCGATCCAATTACTCAAATCCAAACATAATCTATACACGTCATATCCGAGATGATATTAAACCACTCGCTGTCATTCTAAGTGAAAATGTTTGGAGTCTTAGGGGAAATCGAGAGATTCTTCCTGCTTGTTGTGCTCACATAATGTATTGTCTCCTAACCCAACAACCATACAATCACACCTATTTCTTCGCAAGACGAATTGTAAACCTTTAAAGCAACAAGAACAAACTAATTCCATATGGAATGTTCCTAACACGCCTTTATCATCATATCATGTACTTTCATCCTCAATTTCAAAGTCCTTTATATGTACTTGTGAATAAAATGATGGAACCTTTGAACACATCTCACATCACGACATTCTTCGTCCCTGAATCCGCAAATACTCACCATCCATTTGACGATCCATCAAACGAAAACGCACAAGAAACCTAGTCTCTTCTCCAAATAGATTCAATCCTTAGGATTCATCTTTTATCGTTGTAATATGATCTTTCCCATGAAATAAAATGTTTATTGATCATTTGATATCTCACTTATATAGATGTTTGACTTCTTTAGAAAACACTAGTTTTTTTAATGTACGACACCTAGTGCAAATTTTGCAAATTTGATGTGAAGCTACTGGTCAGCAGTAGCCGGATCCCCTAGATATAACTAGCCGGATCCCTCAGATGAGGGAACTGTGGGATCCAGGTAAACAGACATAGAATTCTCACACTTTCACTTCAATCCAATCCTCCAGACCTTATCATACTAGCTAAACATGATACTTTAAGATCACTTAAGTCTTCCTCAAGTTCAGTAGGTCTCACACTCACTCATAGATAAATTAGGATCACATTCAAGATATATTTGATTTATCAATTCATCAAAACTCACCACATTTCCGCTTCAATACTCAAACTTTGTTCCTCACATCTCAAAACACATAGTTAGATATTTCTCTCAATTTTAGCAAATTGATTTTAGTCATCCTTACCTCAAAATAGAGCAAAAACTAGTTTTTCATTTATCATGATTTTTTAAGGAATTTTTCATATTTCTTTCAAGTTCCATCTGATCTCTAGGATCATTTAACACCACATAACACTCTCAAATCTCTTAGTGTAATCTTTGATTACCCATTGGTGCTCATAAAGCCCCATTTCTTTCCATAAAAAGCAATCATTAGCTACCATCAATTATTTCTCTTGATCATTTAAGACCCTCTTCATTTAAGACACCTAAGAAGACTGAAACACTCAAGATGTATATGTATTAGACCTTACAAAACATCATTTTGCTCTTTTCTTGGCTGCTGAGAGCCGGATCCCTAGGCTTAGCCTAGACGGATCCCTCATTGGAGGGAACCGTGGGAACCGGGTGCACAGATTCAGCTAATCCTAGCTAAAACAATCATTTCAAGCATTTCTTGCCAACTTGAACACTCCATCTTGTCTTAATTGACTTCCTTGATCGTTGAAACTCAAGTTGACTCTTGTACATGAAAATCATTGCATTTTGAAGGATCTTAGTGGTTTAAGCTTTGAATTCACTTACCAATTCCTTTCCTTTATAAAATCCTTTTGTTAGTACCTCTAAGTCACCATTCATAACGTCATTCTCAGCAACTAAAAGCCTCTATTTCACTATCCATTTATCATTTCGTCATGAGGAAAGCTCCTAGTGCTAACTCATCCACGGGTTGTTCACGAAATCTCTTCAACCGAATCATCACCCGTTAAATCCACAAACGCTAGGATTTCCCCTCCACCAACTCAACCAATTAAACCAATCCCCAAAAGGATTTTTCCCATAAAACTACCATTGCCAAACACTCATATACCTCTTAAACCAAACACCCCTATTTCCACTAAACCATCACCCTTGGTGCCTAGAGCCATATCATTCACCACTCCACTTTCATCTCCATACCTCGACAACTTAGAGGACTTGACTTCTAGGCCATCTTATCCTCCACCATTGCCAACATTCTCCTCTATAGAGAGAATAGCGCAACAACAAAACCATGGTGTTGAAACGACACTAGCACCAATATCCTTTTCTCCATCACCCTCGAATAGTCTCTTTTGGATTATGAGGAATCATCAAAGTCAACCACCCGATCACATGGAAGTAGATACCTCTCTACCACCATCCTCGACACATATTCCACCACCATCACCCTTAGTTGATCCACCTCAAAATGTACCTCCACAAATCCCTACTTCTTTTGTAGATCCTCAACCTCCCTCATTCAACCTTCCACCTCAAACCACTCCATTTCTACCACCACCACTTCCGAGCATGACAAAATTGTTATCACTGTCAACATGTTGAAGGTTTGGTACATGAGGTACGTGAAGAGCTACGTTTCATGTTTTATCACCTTCTCGAACGTTTCTGTGGAAAACTAGAAGGGGGGGGGGGTTGAATAGTTTTACCGATTAAAACTTTGTTTTAAACTATTTAGATTGACTTATGTCAATCTATTTAAATATGTGTGTTGGATGTTGATAGATAAGCATATGAATAATTAAAGTAAAGATAAATAGTAAGAAGCACAAAACCACAACTCGAGTATTTATAGTGGTTCGGCTACAAGGACACCTTCCTTGCCCTACTCCACTCCCCGAGTCACCTACTCAAGAGTTCGTAATCACTATACAACACAAACTCCTTGTGGCGGAGAAGTGTTCACAACGTCGCATACTCTTTATCCGGTACATGGCTAGACACCGGGTTCTTCCACGAGGTAGAACCAAACCTATCACAATGTCGCCTACACTTTATCCGGTACAAGGCTAGATACTGAGTTCCATTACAAAGGAGGAACTACTACCCAACACTACACAACACCTATCCCAAAGGAGATCCACTACTTATAACAACATCAAAAAGCATATCAATATCTTTTGACCCAATACTAATCTATCTTGTACATCGACACACCATATCAAATGTACACCCTAGGCATCTTTCACTAATGCCTTTGACACGACTCCTAGGCACCCTTCACTAATGCTTTCAACACGGACTTTAGGCACCCTTCACTAATGCCTTTGACTTGGATCTTCGGCACCTTTCACTAATGCCTTTGACTTGACCCTTTTGACATCTTTCACCTATGTCTTCAACACAACACTTTTAATGAGAGAAGGAAGAACTATCAACAAGATAACATCAGTAGTCTTGATGATGACGAAGCTTGGAAACCCATGGACTTGAGCTTGCTCGACTTCAAGAGGTGGTGATCTCGCCTTTAAGAGGAACATAGAGAATCACACAAACACAAAACTACATAGAAAGATCCTTTGGATCTGAGGTTAGAGAGTTTAAAACAGAAAGAGAGAATGTGTGTGAAAGGGGTGAGTTACAATGAAGAAATGGCTCACTATTTATAGAGGAAAAATCACTACTGTTCCACGGATCCCACGGATCCCTTGCTTGAGGGATCCGTCAAGTGTATTTCGGGATCCGAGGACGCCCCTAAATGGGTCATGGGTCATGGATCATGGGTCATGGGTTGTGGACTTTGGATCATGGGTATTCAAATAGATACAATGTATCTAGAAGATGCAATGCATCTAGTCAATGGGTCATGGGTTAGCTCCATGGGTCATGGATAATACCCATTATGACTTATGCATGATGTCATGTAATGGGTCATGGGTTATGCATGGACTTTGGGCTTTATCCAACTACATTCAATATACTTAGTCAATGGGTCAAATACTTAGACTTTTACACATTATATTTCCCATTACAATACATACTAAGTATGTATATATATACCCATTATGTAAACACTACTTGTTGTACATATGTATTACTATAACATAAAAACACTATTACTTGTTTAGTGTTTTATATGAAAACGTAAGTGTGTTAGTAAACTATTGGCTCAAACTATTTACGTATTTTATTTGTTTCGTTAAAATGATTTTACGTTTATTATCGACAAAACATTAGAAGATCGTAAAATATAAATAAACATTTTTACGGCTTATTTGTATTAACAGTTTCGATGAGGTCAACAAAACTAAACATTCCTAAGCTTATGGATTCAAGTGGTGTTCTAGTCTTAAGCTTAACTTAGATTGATTAGGAATCGTATTACATGTTTTTGTCATTCTCTTAGTTTTAGAGATATGTATATCATTTCTCGTATTTTTATTGAATGAAATTACATGTTATATGCCATATTGTCATGAGAATATGTTTGGTGCCTTAATTCATAAATCATTTTGATGTTAACATCACATTTTACATCCACAATGCTGAATTGAGAATGTAGGTTACGAATCCCTCACTTTGGCCTAGACGGATCCCTCCCAGGGAGGAACCGTGGGATCCGTGCTATAGAAACAATTTTTCATACTAATTTGAGTCTTATTTGCAGGAAATTATGCATTATATACTTGTTTTCTAACCTTTGTTTTGTAGATTTTCATTATACACTTGAATACTTTGACACCCTCAACAAGGGGGAGGTTCTTGTCAAAGAAAAACATTGCAAAAACGCTTGCATTAATTTCAAATAGAATTGCATTACTACTTGACGTCCTCCTCACAAAGGAGCACTCGTCAAGGGGGAGCACGTTCGTCTAAAAAGACGAAACCATTTGCAAACGATATTGCAAAACACTCGCTTAGTCTTCCTAATTACTTGACGCCCTCAACAAAGGGAAGCACCCGTCAAGGGGGAGCTAAGACGAGAATCCTTCTCTTCTCTTACTCTCTATTTTTCATATTTTTACTTTTCACATGTTTCTCTTCAAACAATGTGTTAGTTTCTTTTCGACGCTCTTTTTGTTTTGACAAAAAGGGGGAGAAGAGAGTAAAAAGTCTAATTCAAACTTTTACGAATTTTGGTTTATTACTCCCCCTGTTTTAAAATTATTGTCAGGAGACAAGATTCACACAGTTTAATAAAAGTGGGGCCATTTTAATTTTCAACTATTCAAAAGGAATATTCTTTCACTAAATTCTTTTTTTACTATAAAGGAAAGCGGACAATTATTTTGAGACATCTAAAAATGAAAATGTAAACTATTATTTTGAGACGGATGGACTATTTTCATTTCCCTTGCAAGATGAATTCTTTATGCATTAATAATACAACAATATATTATTTTAGCAAATGGTAAAGAATTGTTTTTATTCAAGTAATTGATAAAATCTTTCTTACAATAGTGGCATTCTAGTGAGCAAAGAAAATTGGGTATGGATAACAAATGGAGAAGGAAAAAGTCATCACCCACCCAAATTGTCATCACCCATTCCTACCATTATCCTTTTCCTTTTCCTATCCTTTTTCACTGTTAGGAATTAGAAATTCCCGGTATTAAAGAGTCGGTCACCTCAAGCATATGTAATCGTTAGAAAGCTCGTAGTCGTAGTTCTTTTAAGTTGAGTAGCATTTTAGTTAAGTAACACCGTGGAGGACGGACGGTCTTTACCCACCAGTATGCCCGATCCATGCCCAAAGTGTGGCGAAGTTATGTAAGACTATAAATACTCTACCTTCCAAGGTAGAGTTGGAGCTCATAATAATATCTTTCACTTTCTCTCACTAAGTTCCCTAAACCTCTAACTTTCTCTCTAGAATTCCATCTTATTCGCCACCTTGTGTTATGGTTTGATGTGTATGTGAAAAGTTATATCTTACAATTGGTATCAAGAGCCATGGTTAGATCATATCTGCACATCTTTGGATTTATAGTGGTTTTAGGTGGTTTTGAGTTTGAAAAGTTTAGTGGTTTTGCATCATTTGGTTGATTTCTTGTGTTAAAGTTTGAATTTTGTTGGTACTTTTATGTTTAGAATCATCAAAAGTGTTTAGGTTTTCATTTGGTAGCTTGAATCATCTTGGTTGGGTTGTTTTGGATTGAAAAGTGAAGGTTATTTGGTTTTTCAAGCTAGCGACTTAGCTCTCGGACTTGTTTTCTTGGTAGCGACTTACTCATAGTTTTGTAGCGACTTACGCTATAAAAGCTAGCGAGTTAGAGCTAGCGAGTTAAAGCACAAGTAGTGGAATCTCCACTACGGTTAGCGACTGTGGTAGCGACTTAGTCCAGAGAGTTGCTCTTTAGCGACTTGCATATCTAGCGACTTGTGTAGCTAATCATCGCACAAATTTGGCTAGCGACTTAGTCCAGAGCGAGTTACTACTTAGCGACTTGCTTTTCTCGTTGGCGACTTGGAACTCTAGCGACTTAGTGGTGTAGCTAATTAGTTGTTAGCGACTTGGTTCAAGAATTCGTAGCGACTTGGTTCAAGAATTGTAGCGACTTAGTTGATTTTTCCCACAAAACTTCAAACGGCCATAACTTTTGAACCGTAACTCGCTTTCAGCGTTCTACCCATCAAAACGACCGTGAGAACGAGGAGAATAGATCGCGAATTAACTAAAGTTCATTCGGGTCAATCTTCGAGGTCTAAATCCGCTCGAATGAAGTTATTGAGGTTTTAAGTTTTAGACCTAAATTTCTCGTGAAAACGGGCATAAACCAATCCGAATCACTACCAAACAACATCTCTGCTAATCCTACAAACAATCATATGTCCTAACACACAATTGTCTATCATTCCGTTCGTCATTGCTTAACGGTTTGGTCTTGATTTTAGTAAAATCCCATGAAAGATTCTATTTCGGTTTGAATCATAGACTTGTAAAATCCGTGCATTCTACCACATCATGTCTTACTCTCTCGACCCAAAGGATTTCGAAGTGCTTAAATTGTATGATGATGTAGTCAACCCCGAGAATGTTAGCTACATCGAACGATTAAAGATGATTGAATCAATCAATGAGGATGTGATATCTCCGGTTCGGACTTTGAAAAGATCGAAATGCACCATCAATGCTACAAAATGCCATGCTAAAGGAATGTAACATTGAGCCCTTTCAACTACTTTATCAAGACCTCAAACTACTTTTATCTACAACTATGGATCGAACAAGCGATTGCTCTCCTTCGTCAGGATTTTCCCATCTTGACAAGAACGTGCTACTAAACTTAGAACAACGAGGTTTCAAATTACTAAAGAGAAGTTCTCAACCGATGAATCTAATGCGCTCTTCAAGTAATCTTCGATCAATTTCACCATTTATCCGGGGAATATTCCTCGATTTTGATGATGAAATGATCAAGTGTCTTTCAAGAAACACACCGGAATGGAAATTAGCGTGTTCATTGAGACATTCATACAACTCATGGATAATGTGGAGAAGTACATTGAGGAAGTTACACAAAAGATGAAAACCCGAATGAGTGTCGTGCGGTTGAGAAATAGTTGTGATAAGTTGGGTAATGTATCTGTTAAAGAATCGGTGTTGTTGAATGCGTAATGTCGAGTCAACATATAATGATGAGTCGGGTAAAACACGGATGATGGATCGATTGTACCGAATCTGAGGCTCGAGATTGATAAGCTTGACACATCCGCAATCCGTGACTCGTTACACATGTTGTGGATGCGATAATGCACTGTAAATTGAGCGGTGTCATGTAATGAGGTACCCTTTTATTGCTCAACATTGTGCATCGCTAAAGCACTTAAACAAACCGATCATAATGTTGAACATGTCTTTCATAAATGTTCACATCGAGGTCGAGTCCGAGATTAAGTGTTTCAAAACAAAAGATTTGGTTGATAAGAAGGCTTTTGATGAACTTTCAAACAAATTCTCAAATCTTGAAAAATATTGCATTTCACTTGAAATCGCGATTCGAGTAAAGAAGAAAGTTTTCAACTTAACAAACCATGTAAAAACCGGAACTTCCCGAATTCCATGAACTTTTGAAATTAACACTTTGAAAGCTCACTTCAAGACAAAGAGTCAACCATTTACAATCAAGAAACATATTTCTATCTTGAATGAGAAAAGTAATTTAGTCATGAATACACAAGACATTGATGCTATTATAACAAGAAATAATGAATCACAATTTATGTGGCTAAATTACTAAAGGAAAATGAGTCTTTGAGAAAGCATCACGTAGAACTTAGTGAATCACAAAGAAGCTAGAACTAAGTCAATGGAACAAAACTCTTTGATAGCAAAAATTGATGAACTCAAAGCTCAACTTCGTGAAAAGAGTTTCGCTATTGTTGCCTTAAAAATGAGCTTAGGAAAACTCTAGGAAAAGTGTGAACACTAAGTTTACAAAACCATCAACCTTGGGAAAACCAGTTTCTCATCCCATTAGAAACCGGTCCATTGTTAGGCAACCCTCTGCGCTTATATCCGAAGACCAAAATTTTCAAAACACGGTTTGCCTCCCAAGTTGATGAGAAACAAGTTTTGTCAAATCCAGTCACTTCACCGAGTTGCCTAAGAATTATGCTTCTAGTTCCTCTAAACCTCAACGAGCATCTACTTCTACCCCAAAGACTCTAGGATTAGTTCGAAACAGTGTCAAAATCAAGCATTAAAACCCGAATTCATATGATATTAATGACTTGTGTAAGAACTATTATCTAGAAAAAGCTAGAAAAAGGCATGATTCGAAAAGACGGAATTTTAGGTGCAAGACCTAGGGTGATGAATTCTATGAGATTTCAAGGCAACCGCTAGTAGTTGTAAACCACTACCTAGGAACACTCAAAAGACTAGGGATTATTTCTCTTGATCATTTAAGACCCTCTTCATTTAAGACACCTAAGAAGACTGAAACACTCAAGATGTATATGTATTAGACCTTACAAAACATCATTTTGCTCTTTTCTTGGCTGCTGAGAGCCGGATCCCTAGGCTTAGCCTAGACGGATCCCTCATTGGAGGGAACCGTGGGAACCGGGTGCACAGATTCAGCTAATCCTAGCTAAAACAATCATTTCAAGCATTTCTTGCCAACTTGAACACTCCATCTTGTCTTAATTGACTTCCTTGATCAGTGAAACTCTGAAGTTGACTCTTGTACATGAAAATCATTGCATTTTGAAGGATCTTAGTGGTTTAAGCTTTGAATTCACTTACCAATTCCTTTCCTTTATAAAATCCTTTTTGTTAGTACCTCTAAGTCACCATTCATAACGTCATTCTCAGCAACTAAAAGCCTCTATTTCACTATCCATTTATCATTTCGTCATGAGGAAAGCTCCTAGTGCTAACTCATCCACGGGTTGTTCACGAAATCTCTTCAACCGAATCATCACCCGTTAAATCCACAAACGCTAGGATTTCCCTCCACCAACTCAACCAATTAAACCAATCCCAAAAGGATTTTTCCCATAAACTACCATTGCCAAACACTCATATACCTCTTAAACCAAACACCCCTATTTCCACTAAACCATCACCCTTGGTGCCTAGAGCCATATCATTCACCACTCCACTTTCATCTCCATACCTCGACAACTTAGAGGACTTGACTTCTAGGCCATCTTATCCTCCACCATTGCCAACATTCTCCTCTATAGAGAGAATAGCGCAACAACAAAACCATGGTGTTGAAACGACACTAGCACCAATATCCTTTTCTCCATCACCCTCGAATAGTCTCTTTTGGATTATGAGGAATCATCAAAGTCAACCACCCGATCACATGGAAGTAGATACCTCTCTACCACCATCCTCGACACATATTCCACCACCATCACCCTTAGTTGATCCACCTCAAAATGTACCTCCACAAATCCTACTTTTTGTAGATCCTCAACCTCCTCATTCAACCTTCCACCTCAAACCACTCCATTTCTACCACCACCACTTCCGAGCATGACAAAATTGTTATCACTGTCAACATGTTGAAGGTTTGGTACATGAGGTACGTGAAGAGCTACGTTTCATGTTTTATCACCTTCTCGAACGTTTCTGTGGAAAACTAGAAGGGGGGTTGAATAGTTTTACCGATTAAAACTTTGTTTTAAACTATTTAGATTGACTTATGTCAATCTATTTAAATATGTGTGTTGGATGTTGATAGATAAGCATATGAATAATTAAAGTAAAGATAAATAGTAAGAAGCACAAAACCACAACTCGAGTATTTATAGTGGTTCGCTACAAGGACACCTTCCTGCCCTACTCCACTCCCCGAGTCACCTACTCAAGAGTTCGTAATCACTATACAACACAAACTCCTTGTGGCGGAGAAGTGTTCACAACGTCATACTCTTTATCCGTACATGGTTAGACACCGGTTCTTCCACGAGGTAGAACCAAACCTATCACAATGTCGCCTACACTTTATCCGGTACAAGGCTAGAATCGAGTTCCATTACAAAGGAGGAACTACTACCCAACACTACACAACACCTATCCCAAAGGAGATCCACTACTTATAACAACATCAAAAGCATATCAATATCTTTTGACCCAATACTAATCTATCTTGTACATCGACACACCATATCAAATGTACACCCTAGGCATCTTTCACTAATGCCTTTGACACGACTCCTAGGCACCCTTCACTAATGCTTTCAACACGGACTTTAGGCACCCTTCACTAATGCCTTTGACTTGGATCTTCGGCACCTTTCACTAATGCCTTTGACTTGACCCTTTGACATCTTTCACCCATGTCTTCAACACAACACTTTTAATGAGAGAAGGAAGAACTATCAACAAGATAACATCGAGTCTTGATGATGACGAAGCTTGAAACCCATGGACTTGAGCTTGCTCGACTTCAAGAGGTGGTGATCTCGCCTTTAAGAGGAACATAGAGAATCACACAAACACAAAACTACATAGAAAGATCCTTTGGATCTGAGGTTAGAGAGTTTAAAACAGAAAGAGAGAATGTGTGTGAAAGGGGTGAGTTACAATGAAGAAATGGCTCACTATTTATAGAGGAAAAATCACTACTGTTCCACGGATCCCACGGATCCCTTGCTTGAGGGATCCGTCAAGTGTATTTCTGGGGATCCGTAGGACGCTCCCCCTAAATGGGTCATGGGTCATGGATCATGGGTCATGGGTTGTGGACTTTGGATCATGGGTATTCAAATAGATACAATGTATCTAGAAGATGCAATGCATCTAGTCAATGGGTCATGGGTTAGCTCCATGGGTCATGGATAATACCCATTATGACTTATGCATGATGTCATGTAATGGGTCATGGGTTATGCATGGACTTTGGGCTTTATCCAACTACATTCAATATACTTAGTCAATGGGTCAAATACTTAGACTTTTACACATTATATTTCCCATTACAATACATACTAAGTATGTATATATATACCCATTATGTAAACACTACTTGTTGTACATATGTATTACTATAACATAAAACACTATTACTTGTTTAGTGTTTTATATGAAAACGTAAGTGTGTTAGTAAACTATTGGCTCAAACTATTTACGTATTTTATTTGTTTCGTTAAAATGATTTTACGTTTATTATCGACAAAACATTAGAAGATCGTAAAATATAAATAAACATTTTTACGGCTTATTTGTATTAACAGTTTCGATGAGGTCAACAAAACTAAACATTCCTAAGCTTATGGATTCAAGTGGTGTTCTAGTCTTAAGCTTAACTTAGATTGATTAGGAATCGTATTACATGTTTT
The DNA here is from genome assembly GCA_022545495.1 of Chrysanthemum lavandulifolium. Lineage (NCBI taxonomy): Eukaryota > Viridiplantae > Streptophyta > Magnoliopsida > Asterales > Asteraceae > Chrysanthemum > Chrysanthemum lavandulifolium. Next base: position 161,365,187 of record CM040239.1, on the reverse strand, counting down.
TGTCATTCTCTTAGTTTTAGAGATATGTATATCATTTCTCGTATTTTTATTGAATGAAATTACATGTTATATGCCATATTGTCATGAGAATATGTTTGGTGCCTTAATTCATAAATCATTTTGATGTTAACATCACATTTTACATCCACAATGCTGAATTGAGAATGTAGGTTACGAATCCCTCACTTTGGCCTAGACGGATCCCTCCCAGGGAGGAACCGTGGGATCCGTGCTATAGAAACAATTTTTCATACTAATTTGAGTCTTATTTATGAAATTATGCATTATATACTTGTTTTCTAACCTTTGTTTTGTAGATTTTCATTATACACTTGAATACTTTGACACCCTCAACAAGGGGAGGTTCTTGTCAAAGAAAACATTGCAAAACGCTTGCATTAATTTCAAATAGAATTGCATTACTTGACGCCCTCCTCACAAAGGAGCACTCGTCGAGGGGAGCACGATTCGTCTAAAAAGACGAAACCATTTGCAAACGATATTGCAAAACACTCGCTTAGTCTTCCTAATTACTTGACGCCTCAACAAAGGGAAGCACCGTCAAGGGGAGCTAAGACGAATCCTTCTCTTCTCTTACTCTATTTTTCATATTTTTACTTTTCATGTTTCTCTTCAAACAATGTGTTAGTTTCTTTCGACGCTCTTTTGTTTTGACAAAAGGGGAGAAGAGAAAAAGTCTAATTCAAACTTTTACTAATTTTGGTTTATTACTCCCCTGCTTTAAAATTATTGTCAGGAGACAAGATTCACACAGTTTAATAAAAGTGGGGCCATTTTAATTTTCAACTATTCAAAAGGAATATTCTTTCACTAAATTCTTTTTTTACTATAAAGGAAAGCGGACAATTATTTTGAGACATCTAAAAATGAAAATGTAAACTATTATTTTGAGACGGATGGACTATTTTCATTTCCCTTGCAGTATGAATTCTTTATGCATTAATAATACAACAATATATTATTTTAGCAAATGGTAAAGAATTGTTTTTATTCAAGTAATTGATAAAATCTTTCTTACAATAGTGGCATTCTAGTGAGCAAAGAAAATTGGGTATGGATAACAAATGGAGAAGGAAAAAGTCATCACCCACCCAAATTGTCATCACCCATTCCTACCATTATCCTTTTCCTTTTCCTATCCTTTTTCTTTGTTAGGAATTAGAAATTCCGGTATTAAAGAGTCGGTCACCTCAAGCATATGTAATCGTTAAAGCTCGTAGTCGTAGTTCTTTAAGTTGAGTAGCATTTTAGTTAAGTAACACCGTGGAGGACGGACGGTCTTTACCCACTGTATGCCCGATCCACACCCAAAGTGTGGCGAGTTATGTAAGATTATAAATACTCTACCTTCCAAGGTAGAGAGTTGGAGCTCATAATAATATCTTTCACTTTCTCTCACTAAGTTCCCTAAACCTCTAACTTTCTCTCTAGAATTCCATCTTATTCGCCACCTTGTGTTATGGTTTGATGTGTATGTGAAAAGTTATATCTTACAATTGGTATCAAGAGCCATGGTTAGATCATATCTTGCACATCTTTGGATTTATAGTGGTTTTAGGTGGTTTTGAGTTTGAAAAGTTTAGTGGTTTTGCATCATTTGGTTGATTTCTTGTGTTAAAGTTTGAATTTTGTTGGTACTTTTATGTTTAGAATCATCAAAAGTGTTTAGGTTTTCATTTGGTAAGCTTGAATCATCTTGGTTGGGTTGTTTTGGATTGAAAAGTGAAGGTTATTTGGTTTTCAAGCCAGCGACTTAGCTCTCGGACTTGTTTTCTTGGTAGCGACTTACTCATAGTTTTGTAGCGACTTACAGTTATAAAAGCTAGCGAGTTAGAGCTAGCGAGTTAAAGCACAAGTAGTGGAATCTCCACTACGGTTAGCGACTGTGGTAGCGACTTAGTACAGAGCGAGTTGCTCTTTAGCGACTTGCATATCTAGCGACTTGTGTAGCAATCATCGCACAAATTGGCTAGCGACTTAGTCCCAGAGCGAGTTACTACTTAGCGACTTGCTTTTCATTGGCGACTTGGAACTCTAGCGACTTAGTGGTGTAGCTTAATTAGTTGTTAGCGACTTGGTTCAAGAATCGTAGCGACTTGGTTCAAGAATCGTGAGCGACTTAGTTGATTTTTCCCACAAAACTTCAAACGGCCATAACTTTTGAACCAGTAACTCCGTTTCAGTTCTACCCATCAAAACGACCGTGAGAACGAGGAGAATAGATCGAATTAACTAAAGTTCATTCGGTCAATCTTCGAGGTCTAAATCCGCTCGAACAGAAGTTATTGAGGTTTTAAGTTTTAGACCTAAATTTCTCGGGAAAACGGCATAAACCAATCCGAATCACTACCAAACAACATCTCGCTAATCCTACAAACAATCATATGTCCTAACACACAATTGTCTATCATTCCGTTCGTCATTGCTTAACGGTTTGGTCTTGATTTTAGTAAAATCCCGCGAAGATTCTATTTCTCGGTTTGAATCATAGACTTGTAAAATCCGTGCATTCTACCACATCATGTCTTACTCTCTTGACCAGTGATTTCGAAGTGCTTAAATTGTATGATGATGTAGTCAACCCCGAGAATGTTAGCTAATCGAACGATTAAAGATGATTGAATCAATCAATGAGGATGTGATATCTCGGGTTCGACTTTGAAAAGACGAAATGCACCACCAATGCTACAAAATGCCATGCTAAAGGAATGTAACATTGAGCCCTTTCAACTACTTTATCAAGACCTCAAACTACTTTTATCTACAACTATGGATCGAACAAGCGATTGCTCTCCTTCGTCAGGATTTTCCCATCTTGACAAGAACTGTGCTACTAAACTTAGAACAACCGAGGTTTCAAATTACTAAAGAGAAGTTCTCAATCGATGAATCTAATGCATTCTTCAAGTAATCTTCGATCAATTTCACCATTTATCCGGGGAATATTCCTCGATTTTGATGATGAAATGATCAAGTGTCTTTCAAGAAACACACCGGAATGGAAATTAGCGTGTTCATTGAGACATTCATACAACTCATGGATAATGTGGAGAAGTACATTGAGGAAGTTACACAAAAGATGAAAACCGAATGAGTGTCGGTGCGGTTGAGAAATAGTTGTGATAAGTTGGGTAATGTATCGTTAAAGAATCGGGTGTTGTTGAATGCGTAATGTCGAGTCAACATATAATGATGAGTCGGGTAAAACACTGGATGATGGATCGCTTGGCACCGAATCTGAGGCTCGTAGATTGATAAGCTTGACACATCCAAAGATCCGGTGACTCGTTACACATGTTGTGGATGCGATAATGCACTGTAAATTGAGCGGTGTCATGTAATGAGGTACCTTTATTGTTCAACATTGTGCATCCGCTAAAGCACTTAAACAACCGATCATAATGTTGAACATGTCTTTCATAAATGTTCTCATATCGAGGTGAGTCCGAGATTAAGTGTTTCAAAACAAAAGATTTGGTTGATAAGAAGGCTTTTGATGAACTTTCAAACAAATTCTCAAATCTTGAAAAATATTGCATTTCACTTGAAATCGCGATTCGAGTAAAGAAGAAAGTTTTCAACTTAACAAACCATGTAAAAACCGAACTTCCTCGAATTCCATGAACTTTTGAAATTAACACTTTGAAAGCTCGACTTCAAGACAAAGAGTCAACCATTTACAATCAAGAAACATATTTCTATCTTGAATGAGAAAAGTAATTTAGTCATGAATACACAAGACATTGATGCTATTATAACAAGAAATAATGAACTGTCAATTTATGTGGCTAAATTACTAAAGGAAAATGAGTCTTTGAGAAAGCATCACGTAGAACTTAGTGAATCATCAAAGAAGCTAGAACTAAGTCAATGGAACAAAACTCTTTGATAGCAAAATTGATGAACTCAAAGCTCAACTTTGGAAAAGAGTTTCGCTATTGTTGCCTTAAAAATGAGCTTAGGAAAACTCTAGGAAAAGTGTGAACACTAAGTTTACAAAACCATCAACCTTGGGAAAACAGTTTCTCATCCCATTAGAAACCGGTCCATTGTTAGGCAACCCATCTGCGTTTATATCCGAAAGACCAAAATTTTCAAAACACGGTTTGCCTCCCAAGTTGATGAGAAACAAGTTTTGTCAAATCCAGTCACTTCACCGAGTTGCCTAAGAATTATGCTTCTAGTTCCTCTAAACCTCAACGAGCATCTACTTCTACTCCCAAAGACCTCTAGGATTAGTTCAAAAGCAGTGTCAAAATCAAGCATTAAAACCCGAATTCATATGATATTAATGACTTGTGTAAGAACTATTATCTAGAAAAAGCTAGAAAAAGGCACGATTCGAAAAGACGAATTTTAGGTGCAAGACCTAGGGTGATGAATTCTATGAGATTTCAAGGCACTGCTAGTAGTTGTAAACCACTACCTAGGAACACTCAAAAGACTAGGGATTGGCGTGCGACTAAGAGTAGTTATTTGCATAAGAATGCTAAGCATGTAGAAAACAAAACTAGAAATTCAGTCTTTTCCACATAAGAAACAGTTTCCTAATTCACATGCCAAGGTACTATCCACTAAGACCACTAACGCGACTAAGGTTCAACATGTTGTGAAACAATACAAACCAAAACTTCGCCTAGATGGATACCAACTGCTAAATCCTTGGAAACTAGGATCAAGGATAAGTCTTCCATTTGTGCATAGAAGCCTTACAATCCTAGACCTTGCCATAAGTGGATACCGTCTGGTAGAATGTTTAAGGATTTGGACTTAGGTGGATTCCTACCGAAATTTGTTTTCGATGAAAAATCAAGGTTGAGCGTGAAACCCCAAAGAGTTTGGATACTAATGTCACTAACCCATATATATGCAATCAAGCTTGTAATGTTAGTAATGTACTCCTTACTCGATTGCGAGATACTTGATCCTTCAATACATGGATGGCTTAAAGTATGGATTACAAATGGATTGATATCTCATAACTCACGGGCTCAAGTTTCTCAACATTGATACTCAACATTGATACTCAACCGGTTTATTTTATTTTAATTCAAAATTTTACAACTTTAACCTTTATTTCATTTATTCCAATCAATATAATCTTGATTTGTCAAAATCATATACTTTTGGGGAGTGTTTGACGCGTAAGAGATTGCGAGGGTATTTTTATATGGAATAATGATGTCGCGTGAAAGTTACGGTAACCCAAACAAACACTTACAACTAACACATATACATTCGAAGTGTTGTGAAACGAATTCACTAAACGGTAAGCAAACACATATAACTATACTTATCGCCATTGTCACCACCATCACATCACATCACCACCTCAAAACATTTGTTCGCTACAAAATAGTCATCGGTGCACCGCCGCATTGGTGGTACCCTTCTAGTCACTAATAAGAGATACGAGTGATATCTACTTTCAAAATGGAACAGTGTGAAACTATTCAGTACATGAGGTGTCAACATTTAGAGTAGAAGTGTCTTTTTATTTAAGATACATACTTAGTATAAATTGTAATGGGTAATGTAATGGGTAAAAATCTAAGTAATTGACCCATTGACTAGACACATTGAATGTAGTTGGGTGAAACCCAACTCCATGACCCATACCCATGGAGCATGATCCATAACCCATGACCCATTTCATGACATCATGCATGAAGTCATGTTGGGTATTATCCATGGTCCATGACCCATGCTCATGATCCAATGTCTAGATACATTGTAACTATTTGGATACCCATGACCCAAGGTCCATGACCCATGACCCATGATCCATGACCCATAACCCAAATAGGAGGAGCGTCTGGCGAATCCCCCAATTTACACTGGACGGATCCCTCATGTAAGGGATCCGTGGGATCCGGGGAACAGTAGAGTGTTTTTGCCTATAAATAGTGAGCCATTTCTTCATTGTAACTCACCCCTTTCACACACATTCTCTCTTAGTGTTGTAAACTCTCTAACCTCAGATCTAAAGGATCTTTCTATGTAGTTTTGTGTTTGTGTGATTCTCTAGGTTCCTCTTAAAGGCGAGATCACCACCTCTTGAAGTCGAGCAAGCTCAAGTCCATGGGTTGCCAAGCTTCGTCATCACCAAGACTACTGATGTTATCTTATTGATAGTTCTTTCCTCTCTCATTAGAAGTGTTGTGTTAAAGACATAGGTGAAAGGTTTCTAAAGGGTCAAATAGAAGGCATTAGTGAAAGGTGCCGAAAATCTGTGTCAAAGGCATTAGTGAAAGGTGCCGAAGATCCTTGTCGAAGGCATTAGTGAAGGGTGCTGAAGGATCGTGTCAAAGGCATTAGTGAAAGGTGCCAAGGGTGTACATCCGATATGGTGCAATGATGTACAAGATAGATTAGTTTGTGTTGTTCCCTATTCACTACCGTTTAAAACAATTAAGTACTTAAAACAAATTAATAGTGAACAATGACTGAAATTAACGTAAGTAAAACACACTGAGTAATTTTCAACATCATATTCTTTATTAGAAATCAATCAAAAGAATCGTTACCCAAGTACTTGCGAACAAGACTTGGGATTGAAATGACAAGGTTTGGTGACTCCTCTCGAGGCTCGGGCTAAGTCCGAGCACAACTACAAGAACCCACCGAGCTATCTCGGGGATTAAGTTGTGTTGGAGGAGTGAAAAGATGGCTGCGTGTATGTGTGTTTTACAATTCACAAGCTTAATCTATCACTCCATCTCTTATGCTATTTATACATGTATGATTTTTAACTCTTTCCTAAGTGACAAATTGACATCATACAGAAGACAAAATATTGATGTATTTTGTCTATGTTTACAACGACTATTTAAAGTAAGAGACAAGACTGCTTTCCTAAGGTCAATGATGACACTGAGCCTAATATTTTGCCATTCAGGGAAAGTTGACTTTGGTTGATAAGGACTTCGTCTTATATGATTCAAACTTATCCCGCCTTATCCCGCTCATTCTTTAGTCTTCATATCATTCAGTCTTCTTCTTTAGTTTGTCTTCAGTGTAAGTAGTTGGAGAGAGTCTTAGGGATTCGGTGAGTTATTGTCATCACTCACCGAATCCATCATCTTCTTCTTGACTCGGTCTTCACCCTTTAAGTTCCGCCTTCGGGTGGAGAGACTTCTTCTTTGCCTCATCTTGAGTATCCTCAAGATAACTCACGAGAGACTATGCACTCAATGACTGTTAGTGTTTAACGGACTAAACACTTGGGCTATTTTTTATTCAAATCCTAGATCAAGGGGTTTGGGTATTTACTTAATCCAACAGTCTCCCCTATTTGGATATACAAATAGCCTAAGTGTTTGATCAGTGTAAGTGAGCAAATGGCTTATTCTTACACTAAATGTACTAATGAATACAATAAGGAACACCGAGTATTTTAACAAAACATACATCTTTTATTGATCACATTACATGGTTCCTATCACTAGTACAAAAGATAAATCAAAATGATGTCATCCGGATGGATTCCCGTGCTTCAAGCTGACTTTCTTGATGATGAGTGTTTCCTGTCGGGATGGTCTCTTATCTTGGCATTTAAATCGACCTGAACACGACATTTGTAGGAGTCTGAATTTGAGAGGCCACTGGAATATAGTCGAGCATTGTAGCCACCCTGCTCGATCGATATCACTCCACCTTTGGAATATTGGGTTTCCATAGAAATCAATAAAAATAGCCCTCTTCGTGCTTTTCAATCACCGACAGTTCACGAACTTTACACCTTCAGAAACTCCTGTTGCATTCAAGTCCATGCACTTTGATCTCGGTGGAACTCAACCCTCTTCCTTTGCCCCTGTGATGACTAAGGTTGAGATCCTTGTGGTGCGGTTAAGGCATCGTGAATTCCGATTGTCTTGGTGCATCTCTCGATCTTTCATACCTTTCTCGAGCATCTTCATTAGCTCCTTAACCACCGCATTTTGCTTCTTTTCAATTATTGGACCGAGTTCATCGAGCTCGGTGATCCCAAAGTCAATGAGTTTTAGGGATCATGAACCTAGAAATGTCTTTTATCATCCCTCCTGTGAGCGTTCATTGCCGGTGGTTTAGACACAGGAATGATTTTGACATCGATGATCTTCTCGGCGGTCTTACGCTTGTCATTGTCAATTATAATGGTCAATTCTTGCTTTCCGATGGTGCAGTTCTTTTGTTCTTTTCTTCCAAGCGCTTTTCATTTTAGCCATTTTAGTGCTGAGCATCCTTGAACTTCCGCTCGACCCTTTTCAAGCTTCTTAGCATCTATTCCAATGTTTTCGACTTCCTCGAACTTGAATTGTACGGTGCTTCCTGCGCTCTTTCTTTCCTCTTCGAGAAGTTTCTTTTCCTTTCCTCCTTAGCAAGGTATGCACTTAGTTGTTGTGGTGTGGCGGTATTGATGTTGCCGATCTTAAAGGGAATCTTCTCAGGCTCAAGTGGTGTTATCATTGTGCCTTTTCCTTTGTCCTGGCCTGAGGAAGATGATGATGCTACCAGTGGTGGAGTTGTAGTTGTGATGGGTGTAACTGTCATGGCCATTGTTGTTGTTGTTGAAGATGTTGGTGGTACTGATGAGATGGGTATTGCTGAAACTGGTGGTGTTGGCTCCCCCTCAGTGTGAAGAGGAGTTTCTTCAGCAGTATTATCCCCCTCAACTTTTGCCATAGCGTGAGTGAGGGCAAGAGTTGTAGGTGGCACTGAGGGAGTCTGAGCTGCTTGACCCTCAAAAGCTTGATAAATCTCAGTGACCATTGCCTTGATATCTGAAGTATCTGTTTGAATACCAGTGACCTTTGCTTCCAAATTAGCTTTGAGATACTTCCAAAGCGGTCATTAAGGCCCAAGATTCCGTGCCGAGAAGAGGATGGTGAGCCAAAGTAGCCACTGAGTATTCAAAGAGCCCAATGTAGCTTGAAGAGACCGGATGAAGATTGAAGACCACGAACATTTGCGGTTGAGCATTTCAATCGATTCGGTGAGGTGGAGGATTGTTTCAAGTAAGCCTCGATGAGCCGCCAACACTTTAGAGTTGAGTCTTTGGGTCTTCTTTGACAAATTCCACGATTTCATCTATCTTTGTGCCTACACTCGAAGGTGCACGAGAAATTTAGCCAAGTTGTCATCCGATCTGTGAAGATTGTCATACATCGGATCCATGTGCTCATCGGTGTTGGTGTTGAAATCAAACACTTGACTTCAGATCGCATAGTGGCGGCAGCTTGATGTGTTGATCCCATAAAGTTTCGATGACTCCGGCATATAGTTTCCTTGAAGCTCTTGTGATCCATCGAACGGTATCTTCTTTCGATGGAAGAACATTGTCAAACCGCTTGAATTCATCGATTTGGATGAGGAGTCGATGCATTATCATCGAGTTGAAATGGTGACTCAAGATGCTCACGTGGATCGGTGAGGTTCTTGTTCGATTGAACTCGCGTCCACTTCTTCCCCGCCGATAAAATAACATCTTCACTTTCAGCAGTTCATCATCGGAGAAAAGTATCCCAAGAACATCGAACTTGATCAACAAGGGGTTGGTGATGGGTTCCATATCATCGGGTGGTATATTTCCTCTCGAGTCTTTGTCCCCGTTGACCCCTCGACATCGGTGGCGTTTCCAGTGTCTTCTCGGAGCCGAGATTGGTTACGGGTTCCGTGTCGGCGGGTTGTTCCTTTCCTCCGAGTTTTTGTCCCCCGAGAGACCCCGAGACAACGATGGGTTTTCCCAATGCCTTTAGCAAAGTCGGTGAAAGTGATATCCCTATCGGGTTGTTTGGTTCCCTCCGAGTCTTTGGGATCATTTAGTGCCCTCGACAAAGGCTTTGATTTGCTAATGTCATCATTGGGCGATGTGGAAGGCGCCCCTACCAAAGGTCGTTTGTTTCCCTCGGATCTTGGGAGTAGTAGTTGGGACCAAGGGTACCGATTGTGATTTATCGGTGTCCTTCGTTGTCACCGTGGTGGATGTTGCTTGGTCTCGATGGGTGGCAAATCGTCTTAGGTCTTCTTTGCCTTTTGGCGGTGCTCCAAAAGCCTCGTGGCACCGAGACTTGGGTTTGGTCTTAGTCCCATCCGAGACTTCCCTTTTCATTATAGGAGTAGGGTTAGGAGACATTGATTCCCTCGGTTGTTTACAACAACCATATGGGTCGTCAATTCAATATTAGTGACAAGGATGGGTCCTTTTGAAAATTTGATTGGCTCGGGATGCCGGTAAAGCTCAAAATTTTCTTCCCGAGGATAATTTGAACACGAGAACTTGCAAAGCACAAGAGACAAACCTAGGATACGAAGCGTATTTCGTCCTAGTTTTGCTCAGTAGCTTGATTACTGAGATCACTATAAATGATCTCCCTATGTCGACAATGACCCCATTCATCAAGCGGTATGTCATCATCAAATGAATAGAGTTAACTTGTTTAGTGGATGAGTGGTTCCCACGAGGACCGAATCACAAAAGTGAATAGGATCCTCCAAGCCACGGAAATGAACTTTTGGTGACTGGGGTCTTGTCCAAAATGTTGGATCTAAAACGATTTGTTTTAACCCATCCTTCATCGTGGAGGGTTCAAGATGACATAAACTCCCTTGTTGTAGTCTAACCTCGTTGAAGTGCAAAAGTTTTATAATCCAGGTGAATTGCTATCCCGTTAAGACCGAACTCGATGAGATATTCCACGAGTGGTCTAAGGTTATTCTCATCATAGAGGGTGTCGGTCAAAGGCCTTACTGTTGCCCAAAACTCCCCGAGGAGGTTTTGAGCATGATTGAGGACAGAACAAAGGCCGTTTTCGGTAAGCGCTATACAAAATTTCATAATGTCCTTATAGGCTAGGACATTTTGAGGATATTCAAAATTGCCTATGACATTATTT